>JAVHZZ010000003.1:17128503-18328503 GCA_036250195.1 Mixophyes australis | reverse complement strand
GAGAAAGATTCTATTACATGTGGAATACACTCAGATAAACAAGGTTTTAACTAGAGATGCTCAGGCTCGGTTCCCCGAGAACCAAACACACCCGAAATTAGCAGATCCGAGTACCGAGCCGGCTCGGTACTTTCGCGCGTCCTCGGAATTGAAAACGAGGCAAAACGTCATTGTTACGTCATCAGATCTCGGATCTCGCGAACTTTGGATTCTATAGGTACCGCCCTCCACGGCGATCCAGCGCCATTTCACAGAGGGACACAGAAGGGGTAGCACAGTTCTTGGCAGTCTCTAGTGCAGTTGGGCAGCATCATAGGAAGAATAGAATGAGGAGGGATAGCAGTGTTCTTCAAAGTCTCCAGTGAGATTCAGGAGAGCTCCATTGCTCCATTGCTAATTGTCATTGCTGAAATAGAAATAATAGGCCTGGCAGGCTTGGACTTCTAAATTTGCAGTCACATTGTACTGTGCTATATAGGTAAAATACAAAGAGGAGAGCTCCATTGCTTCATTGCTAATTGCACCACTTTTCTTTTCTGCCACTGCTGTGTGCCAATGTGTCCTAGATGTGCTAGGAACTGCCGTGTGTGTGAGTCATTGCTCTGTCGCTTACCATCCAGCCAGGTCGCTGCAGTCTTTGTTTGAAAGTGTATGAAAATAATATTGTGACCTGTGAGGTGGTCAAAATTGACTGCAAATGACTTGAAATTAGTGTTATTGAGGTTAATAATAATGTAGGGGGGAAAAAAAAAGCAAAAATATGTGATTTTATTAAAAATAAATAAATAGGGATTTTAGAAAAAAAAATCGGGATCCAAAACCAAAACACGAAAGGACGGTTTTGCCAAAACCAAAACACGAAGTTAATCCAGATCCAAAACCAAAACCAGAACACAGGGGTCAGTAAACATCTCTAGTTTGAACAGTCCTTAAACATGGAATAATGAACATAGTGCAGTTTGTCGTATCTGTCAGTCGGACAAACAGCGCATCATCAAATGTAATCCTAACATAGTAAACTACATCTGATTCTAGATGTTAAGTTTTGGGTGGAAATTCATGTAACCTACTGGTCAAGACAATGTTGGACTGGGAGTTAAAAACCATTCAACAGCCAGTCAACATCCATGTCCACCCTCCATTCTGTCATTCACTGGTCAGCTTATAGCTGTCTATTGCCAAGTGTGTGAGTGCACACTCACACTGACTGTAACTCAAGAGTATATTATTCTAGTAAAACCAGGATGGGGGGGGGGAATTAGGACTGGGAAGCACATTTTAACAAAGGTTATGTAGCCCTGATCAGCCTAGTAATAGCTTTATACACACCAGCAATGCTGCCAGAGTGGGCATCGGTCCTGAGACAAAACATGTGTCACCTTGACGTACAGGTTAGGTCACAATGAATCTCTCTTGGCAAAACCTACTGAATAGTATTAACTAACACACTGATTACTAATCATGTTTTAATAATATCATTTTACAAGTCCTTATACTCATATTCATTCTATTTTTAACAATAATCGTCATCATCATCATTATTTATTTATATAGCGCCAACATATTCCGTAGCGCTTTACAATTGGGGACAAACATAGTAAACTAATAAACAAACTGGGTAAAACAGACAAAGAGGTGAGAAGGCCCTGCTCGCAAGCTTACAATCTATGGGACAGTGGGAGTTTGATACATGAGGTTAAGTCTACAATTTGCATTTTGGCCAATCCAGGCTGCAAAGGTAAAAGTGACTCATAAGCTAAATGATCCTGTCACACAACAATGTTGGTCAGGGGATAGTTGTCTTGTGTGAAATTGTGTGACGGGTGGTAATAGGGTAATGTAGTGAGGTTAAGAGGGTGGTTGAGGAATATTATAAGCTTGTCTGAAGCTTAATTTGTACACATAAGTATAAGGACGTACAGTAGTATTAGAAACAAAACATTGGTCATGGAAACTGACTCGCTATGAGAAAAAGGTTGTACAGAGAACATTGAAATGTGTGTAGTGATGTCTGCTAAAGGTTGGATTTTGTGACATATGACGTTCTATAATATCAATAATATATACATTACAATTGTTAACCGTTTAATTAAAACTATGACTATATTTTTTTAGGTCCACCTGGACAAAAGGGAGACCAAGGTCATGAAGGAATGGAAGGAGAACCTGGTGTCCCTGGACTTCCTGGCTTAAGAGGTGATTATAATTTATTGATTTGATTTAGGATCCCCCTTGTACCAATTTAGTGGGAATCCCCTCCCAGGCCAATCCCTACAATCTGTGATTACAGTTTTTACTCACTCTGTATATAGTTAATACAAATTATTTTTGGACAGGAACCGTGGCCAAGCCAGTCACTGCCCACAATGCTTTTATGTCTTCTTGTGGCTTTTTGTCTGTGTTTCATGGTCATGTGCACTGCATGGTCTTTGGAAACAGATTTGTAAAAGAATGTGCACCTAGTTTTGCTTATTGGTGGATGCTCTGTAAAATGCAAAGGGTGTAGCAGTAAAAATGTCATATTAAAGCCCACCATATTTCCAGTTTAGGACCAACCCCCTTTACACATTTCAACTTTTCCATTTTCTCCTATAATACTTCTAGGTTTCGACTCCTCTATCTCTTAAGTTAATTAGAAAAGGTAAAGGACACCGGGGTGTCTTTATTACATGTCTCTTTTGTGTTTGAAGCTTTTTATTACATAGGTTGAAGTGTACTTACAAATGTCCTTTCCGAAAGTGCAACTGAAAGGTGCAAAATATACCCTCTTATTAGCATGAGAATGAGACCCAATCTCCGAGAACTCAGAGGTGGCAGAGATTTCTTTTTACTGTGTGGAAAAGGCTGTGCAAAGTAGGAACACCTCTGTATATGTCTCTGTACACCCTTTTAAAATAATCCTGTCCTGCAAAATGAAGTATTTTTTCTGCACTTCTGCACAAAACTAGGATCACTTGAGTGCATAATCCACATTTAGCAAGGAACTCCTCCCATCAGACAGTGGAAACTTTTTCACCTCCATGACGCCCCCATTTTGAACCTCAAATTAATGTGCTGCAATTGCACAAATAGTAGACACGTGACATTACAAAAGAGCATTTGTTATGCAGCTTTACGTTTTTGTGGTTTGTAAATGACCCTCGTTATGGTCATTAAATTATAACAGTGTACTTTAAAATGTAAAACAAAAAACTTTTCAAGTTCAATGTCAAAGATGTGGGGAGTTCTTTACACCAGAATGGATAAAAAGGACAGGGAGGGATAATTTATCTGTGAGCAGCTTTCACTCCCGACCCTCTTTTCGATTTGTCTGTCACTCATCCTATGTCTGCCTGCATTATATTGCCACCACAATAGGCCATAAACTAACCAAAACAATAGTGTTCCAGTTACTGATGTTATAGGTGGACCTACAATTCCTTGGTCTCTCGCCACTCAGCAATAACTTTATCCATTAGATCTGAGCATTCATTTATTTAGTTTAAACAGCGTTAGCTCTTTTCATTCAGCACCGTTGCTGACATCATAGATGGGGGGAGGTAATTTTTCTGGCATCGGCTGAATGAATTAGTTTATCTCTTTACACTTTTGTATTGTATTGTATTCGTCTGCCTCTAATGCACATTAAGGTGCACTTTTCATTTTTGGAGACTGCTCCATTTCTGGAGTGTAGGCATTCACTTTGATGCCTGCTGGGTGAATCTTTGAAGCGCAGAAAGGCAAAACCAAAGTGCTTTTCTGTGCGCATAGAGCTTCTTAAATTCATTGCATAGTATTTTACACCGTATGAGCATACAGTAGCACCTACCAGACACCCCTCTATCTCAGTAAGGGCTTGTTTTTAATGTGCTTTACAGAGGGATTGCAAACTAGGGACATAGGATCAGTAGAAGGGTAGTGGAGGCAGGGCAACCATGTCCAGAATTTGCCCCAGGGTGCTTTAATTCTTTAATCTCCACTCACTGTCACAGTTAGTGCTCTTATTTACTACTTATGGGCTTTTTCCTAGAAATATATGTCCATAATGATTGTATCCTAATTTACTTACATTCCACTTTTTAAATTTGACTATATTATCATCCCTCTTCATTATTACCCCACTCCTTTCATTGATCACTTAACATATCAATAGCCCTGAACAGCCAGTCTGTGTAATTCAGAATAATATGATGATCATTTCACTTTATTTACAATTTACAACCCATCCATCTGCACTGTGTAATGTAGAAATGGCTTCCACATGTGAGAGTGGGGTTCTTCCTAGTATAAATCATTCTGTTCTTTCTGGCCAAGGCAGCTTTCATTCTGCTTGTGATTCATACTTAGGACTAGCAACCAGCAAAACTTTCAAAGCTGTTCTGCAAAATATTTGCCCGTAACTTTGCATCTCCGCGAAACAACCTGTTTCACCGCAAAACTCTAGGGCCTATTTATTTTTGACCGCATTCCCCCCCCCTCCTCGTCAATTATCAACCTTTATCGCAACAGTACAGGATGATATCAAACTCAGAGTCAGTTTCGTTATTTAACTGTGTGGAGAGCACAACGCTCTCCCCTAATGTCCCCTAATGGCCTTCTGCTCCACGGGAGGTTTCTGTCCTCCCTTAGCTCGCCTTAGGACCCTACGTTACATTTTGACAGGTGCACCGCCCCAGTCAAACTCCCCACCTGCCACTGTTCTCGGGTCAAGCTCTGAAAAGCTAAGCTTTATGAACCTTAATAAATTGTCTAAGTCCGTAGTTCCCATTGAGAATTTTGGGGACTGTGATATTCCTAAGGACTCAGCCTGATACAGGAGACATCTCTGATACCTCCTGCATTAGGCTTTTGTTTATTAACTAGGATACTAAAACATACCTAAACCATGAGAAAAACAGTCATGTCCATGGGGTTTAAGGCTTGATAAATAAGACCCTTATAGAGAATAATTAGAATAAAGTTATCAGTGACTCCTGTACTATGAACAGATTTCACCACCAAATAAAGCAAAATTATTGATACCATAAGTATATTTTTTTTACTACTGCCAAAAAAAAACAAAAAACGTTTCTATGTGATTTAACAATATTTTATCGCCATGGCAACTGAGCGGCTGATATGTAAGGATAACGACGTATAGGCGCTGCGCACACCCATGTATATTAGTCTAGGAGCTCTGCCTTTTTACACTGTGTATTACTAGATAGAGCAGGCAGCATAAGTGCTAGATTCCTGAAACAGAATTGTTTTGTGTTAGCTGCCAACAGCATTCACAGAACAGATCAGTGTTCATGTGTCAGGAACTTAGATCTTATGCTCCCTGCCATGTGCAGGAAAATGTAGAGCCCATTATTTTTAGTTACACCATTTCCCCCTATTGTCAATTCTCATATAGTATTGCACAATACTTGTGCTCTATTATTAAGCCATGGCCACCTATCCAAGTTAGATGTACAGTCATGGTCAAAAGTTTTGAGAATGACACAAATATTAGTTTTCACAAAGTCTGCTGCCTCAGTTTTTATGATGGCAATTTGCATATACTCCAGAATGTCATGAAGAGTGAGCAGATGAATTGCAATTAATTTCAAAGTCCCTCTTTGCCATGACAATGAACTTTATCCCAAAAATAACATTTCCGCTGCATTTTAGCCCTGCCACAAAAGGACCAGCTGACATGAGGTCAGTGATTCTCTCATTAACAAAGGTGAGAGTGCTGACAAGGACAAGGCTGGAGATTACTCTGTCATGCTGAATGAGTTAGAATAACAGACTAGAAGCTTTAAAAGGAGGGTGGTGCTTAAAATCATTGTTCTTCCCCTGTTATCCATGGTTACCTGCAAGGAAACACGTGCAGTCATCATTGCTTTGCACAAAAAAGGCTTCACAAGCAAGGATATTGCTGTTAGTAAGATTGCACCTAAATCAACCATTTATTGGATCATCAAGAACTTCAAGGAGAGAGGTTCAATAGTTGTGAAGAAGGCTTCAGGGCGCCCAAGAACGTCCAGCAAGCGGCAGGACTGTCTCCTAAAGTTGATTCAGCTGCGGGATTGGGTACCACCAGTGCAGAGCTTGCTCAGGAATAGCAGCAGGCAGGTGTGAGTGCATCTGCACACACAGTTAGGCGCAGACTTTTGGAGGATGGCCTGGTGACAAGAAGGCCAGCAAAGAAGCCACTTCTCTCCAGGAAAAACATCAGAGACAGACTAATATTCTGCAAAAGGCACAGCGATTGGACTGCTGAGGACTGGGGTAAAGTAATTTTCTGTGATGAATCCCCTTTCAGATTGTTTGGAGCATCTGGAAAAATGCTTGTCCGGAGAACAAAAGTTGAGTGTTACCATCAGTCCTGTGTCATGCCAACAGTAAAGCATCCATTCATGTGTGGGGTTGCTTCTTAGCCAATGGAGTGGACTCACTCACAATTTTACCTAAGATCACAGCCATGAATAAAGAATGGTACCAAAACATTCTCCAAAAGCAACTTCTCCCAACCTTCTAGTTTGGTGGCAAACAATGCCTTTCCAAATGGAGCACCTTGCCATAATGCAAAAGTGATAACTAAGTGGCTCGGGGATCAAAACATCAAACTTTTGGGTCCATGGCCAGGAAACTCCCCAGACCTTAATCCCATTGAGAACTTGTGGTAAATCCTCAAGAGGCGGGTGGACAACCAAAAAACCACAAATTCGGACAAACTCCAAGCATTGATTAGGCAAGAATGGGCAGCCATCAGTCAGTATGTGGCCTAGAAGTTGATTGACCGCATGCCGGGGCGAATTGCAGAGATCTTCAAAATGAAGGGTCAACACTGCAAATATTGACTCTTTGCATATACTTAATATAATTGTCAATAAAAGCCTTTAACACTTATGAAATTCTTGTAGTTTTACTTCAGTATACCAGAGCAACATCTGACAAAAAAGTCTAAACACACTGAAGCAGCAAACTTTGTGAAAACCAATACTTGTGTCATTCTCAAAACTTTTGACCATGACTGTATGATAGATTCATACATCATCACCATTTATTTATATAGCACCACTGATTCCGCAGCGCAGTACAGAGAACTCATTCACATCAGTCCCTGCCCCATTGCAGCTTACAGTCTAAAAACCCTAACATACACACACACACACACACACAGAAAGACAGACAGAGAGACTAGGGTCAATTTTGATAGCAGCCAATTAACCTACTAGTATGTTTTTGGAGTGTGGGAGGAAACCAAAGCACCCAGAGGAAACCCACGCAAACGCAGGGAGAACATACATACTCCTCCCAGCGCTGTGAGGCAGAAGTGCTAACCACTTAGCCACTGTGCTACAGAGGGGTGTTTGGGACCACAATCTCTATTTATTACTATGACCTGAGAGAAAAACCAATACTGTGTGCTGTTTAGAGGATCTTGCTCCCTTCTATTATGTAACTCTTAGCCTGTAGCTTCCTGCTTACCACCTTCTCCTCCATCATGGCATTGCCCCTGTCCTTCCAAACATAATCACATGATCTCACAAGATCATGCACACTGTTACAGCCGTCGTAGGGCTTAGCCTCCCTGCCGGTTATAGCACTAAGTACCCTGTCTGCTTGCGTGCTCCTGTTTATTGTATAAACCTTTGGATTGATTACTGTGTTTGACCTTCTGCCTGGAACCTGGACCTTGTGTGGTCGTTGTCCTGACCTTTGTTTTGTTACTCTGATCTCCTTGGATCGCTGCCGGCCCTGACCATTTGCCTATAGCTGACCACGTTTCCTGCTTCAGACCTTAGACCTTTGGCTTGTCCCTTACTCCGTTTGTACCATCTCCCGCTATCTAGGGCGGCTTTACGTTCATAAGCTTGTACTACATTGAGTGTAAGTCCTGGGGGCATCTGAGTACCTGTGAGCATGTTCAGCTCTACAGGAAAGGCGGCTGCTATAGGTGAAGACCTCTACAACTGGTTCTACAAGCTTATGATAATACTGTCAGCCGTAACACACACTTATTTCCTGAAATACTCTATGCTGCTGTGAAATACTAATGAACTGATTGGCTAAAGGTTGTTCTATCTCCACCTACTTCAAATCTGAGGACACCTTCTGGGTGACCTGAAGATGAAGATTGAATACAAAAGGCCCTGGTCAAACACACCTTAAAGAATAATTACATACAAAACTGGAAGTATCGTTAGGTGAACCCCAGTCCTCAAGGCTTACTTACTCTGAGACTGGTGTTCTGGATATTGGGTGAGTGCCCAGAAGTCCTGTCCATGCCCACTGCTGATCCACTTGCTCCTGCATTTGGGGATACACAAAATATCTTGAATGCTGGACTCCAGGTAATTAAGTCTTAGGGAAAAGGGTTTACAATAGGAGATTTCACCCAAAACTGCAATTTCCATTTGGAGAGGGATTTTCGTTTAAAAAGCATGACTCTGACTGGTCTTGTTTATTATAAAAAAAAGAGAAAACCACATCTATTAAGTGTGTTTCTTTAAAACATGATTTCTATTTATAATATCCCGTAAGAATGCACATTAGCAGAGGTCAATGTGTTGTGACCCTGCATCGACAACAACAGCTGTGTCTATACCAAAGAACATATTCATTGTAACATCGTAAGTGTTCAGGAAAGGAGCTTTCCATGTTCCCCAGAAACCCTCCACAATAATATATGTTTGATTGATGTATTTTCACCAAATCTTTATGTAGGTTCCACAAACAGCCCGGCTAATAGCCCCATGTGTAGTCTTTGGTAAATGATTGATGTTCTATTAATATTAGTTTAATTTGGAATTCTTTGATCTGTCACACAAAAAAACATTTATAAGTATTACCCCAATAGATCTATACAAGTATGTATATTCATGTAGGAAGAGGACCAACATAATAATTGTAGATTAAGTTAACGTATAAGGTGGTTAAACGCACAAATCTAATTTTAATAGGTGAATTAATAAAATTAAACATGTTTAACATACTACTGTAAATATATATTTTATAACAGTAGGTCAAATCAAATATACAGATGGAAAGATGTTCTTTTTGATAGACCACGTGTTCGGCCTGTCATCACTTTTTAACTGTTGTGTACCTCAAGACACACCCATAAAAAGTGAGTCTAGTAATATGTTGCAGGTCTTCTTGAATTCGATTACTGTACGAGTTTCCACCACAGCTCTTGGTTGACTATTCTATGAATGTTAACCTGCTCTCTGTATAAAAAGTTGTGATGTTATACCAGTATGAGTAGTGTAGGTGGGATAATGTCTGGTTGGCATGGTAGAGAATTCCATAAGGTAGCCAGAGGTTGAAAGAAGTATTGAAGGTTGAGTGAGAGGTGGATATCAGAGATGAAGTGAAGTCCAGTTCAGAAGTAAATCTAGGATGGTGTGAGGGAAGGTGTTTCCAGATTAAGTTTGAGATGTATTAAGTGGTGGTGTTATTGAGGTCTTTGCAGGTGAAAGTTAGTCATTTGAATTGGATTCTGTAGGAGATGGTGAGACAGTGTAAGGATTTGTAGACTGGTGCGGCAGATGTGAAGCAGTGAGAGAGGTAGATCAGTCTTGCCGGAACATTTTCAATAGATTGAAGTAAGGATAGAGCTGTGTGGGAATGCCGTATAGGAGGTAGATGATGAGAATGAATAAGAATTTTGAGGTACATCTTGGGTAAGAACATAAATGTAGATTTGGGTGTTGCCATCAAAGAGGTGGTACTGGAGACTGGTGGAGTGAATTAGTTCTCCAGAAGAAGAGGAGTACAGTGAGAAAAGCAGATGGCCAAGATGGTAGAGACACTAAAAGAGAGGTTGTGTAGGTTGGAAATGAACCACAAAAGAACTGGCTTAAGTTCAATGGAGTGAATGGTGTGTATGAGAATAGGGTGATAAATGGTGTCAAAACCAGCAGAGAGGCCCTGGACAATGAGTATGGGACAGTGGCCCTTAGACTTTGCTGTAAGTAGACTGTTGGTCACTTTTGAGAGTGCAGTCTCAGTTGAATGCTAGGGGGGAGTCTATGTTCATAATTAAACAATGTGTATCTCACCAGTAGCCTGTGAAGTACTGTCTAAGAACATAATACAACTTTTCTTGTTTGGATGGCGGATGTAAGTCTCAGCATTTCTTCCTATTCCACCTATTTATTTTAAGGCAAGAAACAAAGCCTAGAGGCGCTCAAATCGTTTGAGTTTGAAATTTCATGGAATGTGGCTGGTTTGAGGGCCTAGAATTTGTTTGTGGTACAATTGTGATTTTTGGGAGTTCATTGTGGACCAGTGTGTCCCTGCCCTTGAATGCTGCAATTCGAGTTTTGATGTGCAAGTTATAGAAGTTAAAATACATTGTAAAATTGTACCTTTCTTGCTTACACAGCTATATTGTATATAATTTTCATTGTTCTTTATTTGAACAGTGTACCTTACTGTGTCCAGATTCAAAGTTCAAGTTCACCTTTCACATAGAAAAAAACATTAAAAATACTATATAATGTAGCTATTTAAGCTCAAACATGTTTGAACTTGCTTGAACCTAGATCATCGTCCTCATTTATTTATATAGTGCCACTAATTTCGCAGCGATGTACAGAGAACTCACTCACATCAGTCCCTGCCCCATTGGAGCTTACAGTCTAAACTTCCTAACACACACACACACACACACACACACACAGACTAGGGTCTATTTGTAAGCAGCCAATTAACCTACCAGTATGTTTTTGTAGTGTGGGAGGAAACTGGAGCACCCAAAGGAAACCCACGTAAACACGGGGAGAACATACAAACTCGACACAGATAGGGCCATGGTCAGGAATCAAGCTCATGACCCCAGCGCTGTGAGGCAGAAGTGCTAACCACTGAGCCACCGCGCTGTCCAATTTGAACCCGTTCTCCTTGCTTGAATTTGGAGCAAATGTATTAGTCTTATCTTTGAAGTTTGAAAATTTATCCTGAATTTTCAAACCTTACAGGAACTGATTCAGCCAGCTGGTGGAGTACCACTTTGAATTTTTTTTTAGCTTCTTTAAAAAGGTCCCGGGCAAGCTGGCGCTTGTAGAATTGCATGCGTTGGCATAATGGCTTTCCTACGCTCTGATCAATCAGAGCAAAGCTGATCTGTAATGATTATAAGCTGACAGGCAGCTAAATAGCGTATCAGCATTTTTACTTCTTCCTCAATAGAGTCTTGCATTTGTTTGCCAGCCCAGCCTGTCATAGCCTCGAGCTGGTATCGGCTTGTTGAGGGGGACTCCATGTATTTACCCCCTCTTCCCAATTTTGCCTACCAGCCTTGGCTACGAACTGGTGGTAGGGAAACTTGTTTTTTTGGGGGTGGGGGGCATGCCTTTTTTGTTTATTATTGGTCTGCATATACTGTACGTGTGTTCTCTTTGTGGGCATGCACAGTGCACATTTTCCTTATTTATGCTGCACAGTCAAAAAAAACTGTAGGTAAAATTATGAGACATGAGGACTAGTTAAGTGGCGGGTGTATAAAATCAATCTCATAGACATGATAAGATTCACCCCCACCCCGCAGTCGGTACCACCCTATTTGTGTCTCCCCTTTCCTTTAGGATGTAAGCTCTCAGGAGCACGGCCCTCTTTCCTTGTGTTCTCCTTCTACTATTCCATCACCCTCTGTACCTCTTGGCCTGCTTCCCTGGCTCTGTTTTCTTAACCTTAGGCCTACTTCTCGCTGGTTACTACCATCAATCTCACTCACTGTCCAGCAAACAATTTAATCTGCATTAACATGTTACCTGTATATTTATTCATTGAGGATGTCTGGTTTTTGTGTTTTGTTCTTCATGTATAATGTAATGTGTTATTGATCGCTGCTTTCTGAATGTGTCATGTACGGCACTGATGACCCTTTGTGGCGCCTTATAAATAAAAGATAATAATAATAATAATAATGGAAAGATGAGGTGAAGAATGTTTCAGTTTTTCTTAAGGAAATATTGCAGCCATGCAGAGATTGGTGAGAGACTAATTAGACGTTGTAATCAGTTCCAAAAATGAGGTTTGAAACTTGGAGGCCTAAGCACAGATGCAATGTAAAATTTTAGACCCCCACTACATTTTAAAAACGGACCCCACAGTTCGATGTCCACAATGCAGTGTCCTTGCTGTTGGCTAGTATACAAAGCAGAGTCCATTCTAGACTGGTGGTAAAAGCATAAAGCAGACTCCAATCCGGTGGCTAGTGTTAGGGATTGACTAAAGAGCAGTCTAAAGTTCTATTTGTAAGGAGCATGCCAATTGTGAAGTATGTTGCTGAAATGCTTTAACCTGTTGACACCTCATTATATATATGTTCTCCACGTTGAATATATATGTTTTAAAGAGAACCTGGCAGGAGAGTAGAGAGTCTGGAGACATCGGTGCCTGAGGAGAGCAGCTGTTTATCCCTGTCTTTATAGTCTTGGCTCCTAGTCCCTCTCTCCGTGGACACCTGTTTGCTGGCACCTGAACTGAGACCACCAGAATTCCATGCTGGATTCACAAACACCAGATTTTCTCCTGCAGCAAACCAGAGACAGATTGAATCCAGAGTGTAATGTTCCGTTCCTGTCCTGCCAATACACAAATCCTATCAGCTCCAGCTCCTCTAATGCTCAAACATTTATTGTATTTCCAAGTGTGTTTATTTAACACGTTGTAAATATGTCTGCGGCCGCTGCCATTGTCGGAGCACAGTTCGCCATAGCCCGCAGCACTCAGATGGAGATGGAAGACGCAATGGAGTTATATCGGCCTTTGTGTAAACACGCCGGTTGTTCCGTAAAACGTTACAATAATCAGATGTCGCCTTCGCTGCTGCTCAGTGTGCACTTCATACCAGCCCTCCTTGCAAGGAGCAGAATGCAGTATAATTAATAACATTAATAAATAGCATTATCAATTAAATATTTTATATTTGCTTCATGTATCATTATTTTATCAAGTCACATTATTATTACTGCAAATATTGCCAACCCTATTTTTCTAGCATAGCTGTTTTACTCTATCGCACAATGTGACCTACTTCCCCAATCACACAAGCTCCTGTTCGTGTTTACACAGTGGCTCAGTGGTTAGCATTTCCCTGAGCCATGAGTTCGATTCCCAGGTGTGGAGTTTGTGTGTTCTCCCTACGTGAGTTTCCTTCCACGGTTCAAAAACATAGTAGTGCTGGCTGCTGACCAAGTGAACTCTATTGTGAATGTTAGGGAATTTAGACTGTGGGCTCCAACGGGGCAGGGACTGTAAATGACGAACAGCGCTGCGGAATTTAGTGGCGCTATAAATATACTAATAATAATGTTTCTTCAACAGAAGTTAGCAGCCAGGTTTAAATGTATTTCTCAGAAAAACCATAATGGTATGTTGTATAATTTTTTATTAGGCTACAAAGAAAAAAAATCCTTATGCTGCCATAATTACTTTGGTCATACTTATAAACCCTTTGTAACTGTACTTCTTGTGCGTAAGATTTCAGGAGAAAGAGACTCAGCCTTAATTACTATGTCTTGCATAACTATCTAGCAATAGGAGTAGAACATATATAAAAATTATTTCTACAGTAATACTTTGCAGTCAGTTTCTCTGCCCATGTGTATAACTAGTACCTGAGACAGGGGATACAAGGTGCCGACCATAGTCTATCTCTGAGATAAGCCAGCCCTATCGTAAATAGACCCGTTAGTGTTCTTGGTGGAAACCAATGTAGAGATCTTGAAAGAAGTGATTGAAGTATTCTTTAAGTTAACCACAATACTTTTCTTAAAGGAAAATAATACATTGTTGCATACTTTATATGAAAATTGCATTTTGAATAATTGCATTAAATATTAAAATATAGTCCCACGCACTAATATTTTATATCACCCACTGGATTTAAAAAAAAAAAAAAAGTCACTTGGTAAAATAGTTTGTATCTGACCTAGACTATCATCTTCTCATCCAGGTCTTCCCGGTGAAAGAGGACTTCCTGGTTTGCCCGGTCAAAAAGGAGACCAGGGAGACATTGGAGCACCCGGTTCTATGGGTCTTCGTGGATTTAAAGGTATGTTACATTTATTTAAGAAAAAAATACTATGCATTTTATCTTATTCTTGAATTTTTAAAACTCAGGAAATGGTACAAGGGCTATCATAAAACAAAGAGATCAAGTAAATATAATTTCAGAAAAACAGGAGTATATCTACAGGATTTAAAGGCCACATACCCCAGTCTACAAATATGGTGACCAAGCGACTCGATTCAGCATTCACTTGCCAGGCAGAACTGGTAGATCCATGTAATCAAGATCTAATAATCCAGGTTACACTGAATCTATTAATGCTCACAGTAGAGGAAATCTTGTACATTCTAATGTGACTTTTCAAGGTTTCTACTGGGTCCCGCAGTGGGATACGAGTGCAGGGCCAAGTGTAAAGTCTAGGGCCTGTTGTTACACAACTGCAGCAAACTACATTATTCCCAGAGCTGAAAAATGGCTTACCTGTAATGGTGAGGGAATTTCTAGTTCCTTTTATCACATGACATATTAATCTTTAAGGTTGCTTTTGTATGGGTACACTCAGAGCCAGTGGAAGTGCCCTAGTCATGCCCTCATCTTACCTTGTGTGGAGCGGGATGTGAAATCATAGACAAGTGCCACATTCCCAGTGACATGGTGGAGCAGTGGCATGGTGACATGGTAGACCAGTGACATGGTAGACCAGTGACTTGGTGGAGCAGTGACATGGTGACATGGGGGAGCAGTGACATGGTGACATGGTGGAGCAGTGGCATAGTAACATGGTGGACCAGTGACATGGAGACATGGTGGACCAGTGACTTGGTGGAGCAGTGACATGGTGACATGGTGGAGCGGTGACATGGTGGAGCGGTGACATGGTGGAGCAGTGACATGGTGGAGCAGTGACATGGTGACATGGAGCAGTGACATGGTGGAGCAGTGACATGGTGGAGCGGTGACATGGTGGAGCAGTGACATGGTGGAGCAGTGACATGGTGGAGCGGTGACATGGTGACATGGTGGAGCGGTGACATGGTGGAGCAGTGACATGGTGACTTGGTGGAGCGGTGACATGGTGGAGCAGTGACATGGTGGAGCGGTGACATGGTGACTTGGTGGAGTGGTGACATGGTGGAGCAGTGACATGGTGGAGCGGTGACATGGTGACTTGGTGGAGCGGTGACATGGTGGAGCAGTGACATGGTGGAGCGGTGACATGGTGGACCAGTGACTTGGTGGAGCGGTGACATGGTGACATGGTGGAGTAGTGACATGGTGGAGCGGTGACATGGTGGAGCGGTGACATGGTGGAGCATTGGCATGGTGACATGGTGGAGCAGTGACATGGTGGAGCAATGACATGGTGGAGTGGTGACTTGGTGGAGCAGTGACATGGTGACATGGTGGAGCAGTGACATGGTGACATGGTGGAGCGGTGACATGGTGGACCAGTGACTTGGTGGACCAGTGACATGGTGGAGTGGTGACATGGTGGACCAGTGACTTGGTGGAGCAGTGACATGGTGACATGGAGGAGCAGTGACATGGTGGAGCGTTGACATGGTGACATGGTGGAGCAGTGACATGGTGACATGGTGGAGCAGTAACATGGTGGAGCAGTGACATGGTGGAGCAGTGACATGGTGACATGGTGGAGCAGTGACATGGTGGAGCAGTGACATGGTGACATGGTGGAGCAGTGACATGGTGACTTGGTGGAGCGGTGACATGGTGGAGCAGTGACATGGTGACATGGTGGAGCAGTGGCATGGTGGAGCGGTGACATGGTGGAGCAGTGAATTGGTGGAGCAGTGATATGGTGACATGGTGGAGCAGTGATATGGTGACATGGTGGAGCAGTGAATTGGTGGAGCAGTGATATGGTGACATAGTGGAGCAGTGATATGGTGACATGGTGGAGCAGTGATATGGTGACATGGTGGAGCAGTGACTTGGTGGAGCAGTGATATGGTGACATGGTGGAGCAGCAGCCAGCAGATTCACAGGTAAGAATTTGCCTGGGTGCTGCCCTTCAGCCTAGGTTAGCCATCTGATAGTACTGGCCCAGAGTTCACCGGAAGCTATCGTTTCATATCTTGTACTGATGAGATCCAATAAGGCAGCTGTATGTAAGTTGCATATATGTCTTTACATTTCTGGCTATATCTTTGCCATTAACAAGTATCAGCACGGTGGCTAAGTGGTTAGCACTTCTGCCTCACAGCACTGGGGTCATGAATTCAATTCCCGACCATGGCCTTATCTTTGTGGAGTTTGTATGTTCTCCCCGTGTTTGCATGGGTTTCCTCTGGGTGCTCCGGTTTCCGCCCACACTCCAAAAACATATTGGTAGGTTAATTGGCTGCTATCAAAATTGACCCTAGTCTCTCCCTCTCTGTCTGTCTGTGTGTGTGTTAGGGGATTTAGACTGTAAGCTCCAATGGGGCAGGGACTGATGTGAATGAGTTCTCTGTACAGCGCTGTGGAATTAGTGGCCTATATAAATAAATGATAATGATGATGAAGTGTTTATGGATGTGAAGGCTGTAAGAGATCTTATTTACGTATCCCTACCTCAAACTCCTTATATGTGCATCGAGGCACTGCTGTCTTACACTAGGGCAGGGGTCAGGGAACTTTTTTACCTTTTACCCCAAAATATATTTAGATAAGCCGACGTTACCCCCTTCATTTGAAAGGAAGGAAATCATATATTATTAATTATTGGAATTCAAAATTTTATTGAATCTATTTAAAATTTCTTTGAAAGCTTCAAATTCAAAACTTCAGGTTTTGTAGAAATGATGTTGCTTCATTTTTGATACGAGAGCATCAATATTGGGGCATTTTGATGTCAGAACAATTTGGATTTCTCTGCTTTGTTTTTATGTTCGTTTTATGTTCGTTAGAGTGGAAAATCCTTGTTCGCAAAGGTAGGTTGTTGTAAAAGGCAGCCTCCTCATGTGCAATTTTGAATGCCTTTGCAGCTGTTGACATCCAAAAATATGACAGATCTGCTTTGTTTTCAAATGCAATACGTGCTTCATTAGTGCATCGAAGCTTAAGAAGTGCCTCTGCCAACCCTTGAGGCTCTTCTGGTACAACAGCAATTTCACATTTAAAGGCGTCTACAATCCAACTGACAGCATGTGAATCGGCCGCATTACCCCCAGGAATTTCATTTTTACCCCATTTGGGGTAATTTACCCCTGTTCCCTGACCACTGCACTAGGGCTATGTGAATATCTTCAGCTGTAAGAAGGTTTTTTTTTTCCATAACTGTGTCCTTAACTTGCACTTGAGTTAACTTTCCCCATAAACTTTTTGATCCAGAAAAATATCTCTAAGCACCGATGACACGATGAGATTAGAGGTTGGGTCACAAAGACACACGCAGGAGGATCTGAAAATGTTCCGGGACAATAGTAAAACAAATGCAATTAATACAGATGGTCTAAAGAGAGAGAATAAAATAAACAGTGTGTTTCCTGGCTTGGAACTCAGTTTTTCCTCCAGCACGATCGTGAATCAGAGCACACACAAATCTCTTTCTTTCCATCACACGGGCTGGTGACTGAGGCAGCTTCATAAAGTTTAATAGGAACCGTGTTGTGGCTGTAAGTTCTCTGTGTATAAAGAGACTATAGTAAGGGTTTATACTATATGTAACCACATTACACATTGTATGTCATGTTCTTACCAAATAGAGAGGTGCCAAGACCGAGTATCTATCCAGATGGGATAGACTTAGAGGTCTATTTATTATAGAGAGAAGAGCCCCAAATGTGGTGACAATACATGTATAGGGCTTCTCCCTATTAATCAAGCCCCAAAACCGCCAATGGCTATTGCAATATTATTTAATTTATTTTAATATTTAAATCGTGCTGCATCAAAGTAATACTGGAGATTACAATATAAAATAGTATATAGTATTTTTTTTTCTATTCTGAATGACTTTATTAATAAATCAATGTATACGTAGAGTCACGTACACCAGGCGTGAGCTGGCAGGTTGCAGCCCGGGGGGCGCACAGGCGGCCGCAACACATGACACGCGATGCGGCCGCCTGTGCGCTGACGCGGCCGCATCGCGTGACAAGTGATGCGGACGACGGTAGTATTCGCCACGGGCGGAGGGGCCGGCCCGAACAGCCGTTAGACAAAGTGACCCGGGGGGGCGCTGCCCCCCTGCCCCCTGGTCCAGCCCGCCCCTGAAGTACACCCTTTATTTACAGACCCCAAACAGTCACAAATGCTGCAATGGCTATAAGTAGATCATTGGTGAGGGGTATTCATTTTAGTTATGTTTTAGACCACTGAACAATAGTATTTTCCTCTCCTGAGTAAAACTATCCTCTTTGGATAAAACCATCTAAATTAAAACTTGTTTTCTTCTTGTATTTTAATGCCTTTTGCTGTTTCCATTTCAGGAATATTCTATGATGCATGTTTCTTAAAATAACGACGTGTTTATAGAAATAAGTGAAATGGACATGGATATAAATTTGCCAAACCATGATTATTTGGTAGCCAGGAATTTTAGGTCATTTTGACTGGAAGCTGTTTTATTTTTCTCTGCCAAAAGAAGTGCTATAGTTTTATTACTATGAAATAAGTGTAGTCTTTCATAACTGTTGTTATTTGCCCTCTAAGTGTCCATCCATGGTGACCTTAACAAGTTGTTCTTTGTTCCGAGTTCTGAGGCTCTGACGGCGTGGTTTCCAGTTACAGAGGTGTTATGGTGACATACTTCTGGATATTAAAAGTGGCCATTTCAAGACCATGAGATAGAGTTGCGCAGCCTGTGGGTCAAAACTTTAAGCACAGTCCTAGAATCTGTTTTTGGGGACCTTGATTGTAAACATGACTAACGAACGGGATGTAGTCGGAATGTTGACAATGTTGACTATCAACATTGTGGTGTCAACATTCTGAATGTCAACGTTTCATACCCAATCCCGTAAAACACCCTACATGCACTTATCAATAGCAAAGATTAGGATGGTACAATAAGTAAACAGAGGAAGATGGGTGCAGTTTTAAATAAAAGTATTCCTTGGTGATTCTAGGCACTAGTTTGGCAGGTCCACACCCACTATCAGTTTTGGACTGGGGCATGAAGGGCATGAAGGGCTTGTTTCATCGTTATGATAGATGTTGTATATACCAAGTATAGTTTGGATAGTGAACACCATGTATTAGCCAGTCTAGTATGAGTAGGTTTATGGATGTTTCCACGACAACCAAGCCTCATAATGGAAAGGAGGACAAACCGGAAGTTTCATGAGGAGGAAGTATCCATATGCGGTATGACGGGGATCCTCGTTCGGGGATCACCGTCATACCGCATATGGATATAAAAGGAGGATACGGCCGGTTACATATTACCTTGAGAAAGACTTTTATTTATAAGTCGAAACGCGTTGGTTTTAAATATCGGAGGACAGCGGGACCAGACAGAGTGTGAAAGAAGGATGTCACTCGCGGCGGTGGGAGGATTCTGATGTCATATACTCACCTGTTGTATGCGAATTTATCATCTTTATCTGGTACGGGTTCACTTTTATGTTTTTACCCTCATTGTTTTAATAAAGGGTAATATGCTAGATATGCTTCTTTCATTTTTGAGTGAGGAAGATCGTCAGCGGGGGAGTCTGATGACGAGAGGAGATCAACTCATTGTCTAAGAGCGAGATTACAGCTGAGTTTGAGTAAGCACATACCCATAAGGGAGGTGTCACGAGTGGAAATCAGGGTGTTGTGTAACACTATTGCACATGGGATTATTTATGGACATTTAAGCTATATGTCTTTTTGATGTTTTGATGCACTGGGTCATACAGACTGCACTATCATTTCTTTCTGTTTTTGTGTATGCAAATACCATTTATTTCAGAGAATTGGTAAGGACAGTCATTGTGCAAGTTCGCTCACAACCTTCTAGAAGTGCATGTGGAGGCAATGCTACGCAGAATCATTTGAAATTTGCCTTCCACATATCCATCTCCCAGCGTACACCTGGGGTGCGTGAAGGCAGCGCTATATGTAGGTATCCATCTGTTTAATATATGTTGTAATTTGAAGCATCAGTGGGTCTTCAGGGAAACCTATTTGGCTGCAAACCTAGTGTAGCGCCACATTGGCAGTTGGTTTTTAGATTGACTAGCTGAATCATGCCCGCCCAGAGTTCATTGAGGTGGTGTGACTTGGTGGTTGTGTGGCATCATAGCAGGTCCACACCCACTATCAGTTTCGGACTGGGGCATGAAGGGCCCACCGGGGGACTGCAATGCTAGGGGCCCACCAGAGGGAGGGGGTGTGGGCAGCCATCATGGAGGTGAGACCAGACACTAGAGGGGGAGTGGTCAGCCCACGTAGGACAACTAGCACCATAGTGTAGTATATAAAGAATGCAGTGTGTATATAAAGAGTACACAGTCTTGACCCGCCCCTTAGATTGGGCAAAACAGTCACCAAAAATTGGGATTGTCCCACTAAACCAGGCTTGGCTAACCTGTGGCACTCCAGGTGTTGTGAAACTACAAGCCCCAGCATGCTTTGCCAATATATAGCAGCTTATTGCTGGAAGGGTATGCTGGGACTTGTAGTTTCACAACATCTGGAGTGCCACAGGTTAGCCAAGCCTTCACTAGACTCCGGTGCCGCGGTCACATGAGTATTTTTTTTTTTTTATGTTTTCCACTCCGCCCACCATGGAAGAGGGGAGCGATCAGAGTTGGGGCCTACCAGGGGATAGCCTGGTCCTCGGGCGGGCCAGTCCGACCCTGCCCACTATATAGGCATGCCGGTGCCCTTATGGAGAATTGTCTGCTTTCTTGTGAAAGTCTAGGAGAGTAGGCAACTTTAAATATGCTACGTGCAGGCAGTTATGATCGTTCTTTCGTGGAGTAATTTGAGATTCAGTTGCCGACGGTGTGTCACGCGGACTTATCTGCTTCGCCTGCTGCGCACATTGCCGGCTATTACGGTAGGAATCTCCGCTTATTTTTATGCACACCTCTATGGGGTGCGTGAATAAAATGAGCTGAGATTCCAGTGAAATCTCTGACGCGAGCTGTCTCCGTGGATGATACGGAGACACCTCGCGGTGCATGGAGTCTCCCCCTAAGCTTCACGACTATCAGTCTACACTGTGAAAAGTAGACACAATGGATGTTGTAATCAGTGTTGAGTCATTTCTACAGTGGAGCAAACTCAAGTCACAGTTTAAATGAAAAAATACAACTACAAGTGTTTCGTGCACTTTCTCATCCATCTTCTCATGTTTAGTCTTGTGCAAGTTATCCTACTGCTGTTTTAGAATACGCTGTAAAAATTGAGCATTAGTGCAAATAGAAATGCATTGCTGGGCCATATTTCTGCATGTTCATAAATTTCCTTTACAATCTATGGCAACAGCCCTCCCTCACACACAGTCTAGAGTTCTCATTCTTGGGGTTTCTGTTCTTTTATCGCAGATCATCCCTTTGGTTTGTCTGACTTCTTAGAAAACAAGTGTATCTGATATATCTCCAGAGACCTGCAGGACATTTTTATGCAGTCCTTTAAGATGTCGGCTACTTTTATATCTTAAACTTGTTGGTAATTTACAATTTAGAAACATTAATATACCAGCAGTTTAATTTCGTTGACCTTCTATCCTATCACATTAATTAAGTGCTGCCTCTATACCTGAAAACAGAAGTTGGAACAAAGAATCTTCTATGCCAGTTCTCTACTCATTTCCATCAGACGTGTTGTTCTAACGTTTAGCTGAGAAAGGCTACACCGCCATGCCCGGTATAACAGGGTTTTTTTCTCTTATCTTTGGTCAGTTTCCCAGTAACTTGACGGGTTGTAACCATTTTATTTTATTCAGACCTTTGTGAATCCGCATTAATCGAGGTAATTTCAAAAACATGCCCGGAAAAACAGTGGGGTTCTGCAAAGTGAATTAATGTAAAACAATGTAGGATTCCAGCAGAAGGGAAGAGAGCGGGCGATGCCAAGGACAGAGGGGCGCAGTGTGAGCCATGATACCTGAGAATAAAAACAAACAGACGTCTGACTGATCCTCTGTGTCTCTGGCTCCCACACTCCAGAACAAAAAGTCACTTGCTCCCCTGCCAAAAATAGGCTCTTACAAAAGCAGGATTATACAAGGATAAATGTGATTTTTTTATTTAACAATAAATATATATATATATATATATATATATATATATATATATATATATATATATAGCAACAAAGGAAGGCATGTAGCTGACAATCTGCAGAGAAAGGATGCAACCAGAGTAACACATCCGTGCAGCAGGGCACCTGGTTTAAAGAAAAACAGGTGGAGGACAAGTGTGTGACAAAGTAACAGTATAGTCTAATTTAACTTACACGGTTTGAAAGTGCCTTTTCCCACAGCTACAGGGCCTGTCTGCAGTAAGAGTAATCAAAGAAACAGCTGATGAGAACTCCCTTTTAAAGGGAAGTGGGAGTGTCACCTGCCCATCAAGCTAGGGCTGTGGGAGGAGTGTCAGGTATAAAAACCTGTTTGTTTCATTGTGACTGATGCTAGAAAAGCTGGCCGGTGCCTAGCACGTCTCTGTTTATTTAGTGTTTAGGGTCACAACAAGCAACCGTATGGAATCTAAGACAAATTAAAAGCAAGAAGTTGACTGCGTGTGTTCCACCAGAAGTGTGCTCTTGCCACAATATATATATATATATATATATATATATATATATATATATATATATACTGAATGTGGAAGGAGATTTAGTATCAGCACTTATCTCATTGTGCACCACGGAACCCAGTAAGGTAACCCAGTGAATAGCCCCAATCACAGCATGGACAGGGGAGTGCTGCTGGGAGCACAGATGCAGCATTGTGTATGTTGCAGGGAGATGGAGCTACACTGGAGGAAGTGTAGTACAGTTAAGCAGAATAAGTACATGGATGCAATTAACAGAACAAATCACATAAATTCAGATACAATTCAGCATAACACATAGTAGGGACAAATAAGGAAGACAGAGACCGGACAGACATAAGATATAGGGTAGAGAGGACCCTACTCATGAGAGCTTAATGAGAGACATAGTGGGGTGTTGATAGGGTAGGTAGAAGGGGGTATGGAGGAGGGAAAGATGGGGCAGTGTGGAGATACATAGAAAGCAGTCTGTGTAAGGCTGGATATTTCCTGTACTGACTGGTTGAACTCTACATTCAACTCTCCATCTCTTCTCCCAATCTCTCTCCATCCCTTCTCTCTTGAGTATCTGACTGCCTTTCCACCATCTCCTCTTGGATGTCTTCACGTTTTCTCAAAATCAGTCTTACCAAAACTGAGCTCATCGTCTTCCCTCCGTCTAGATCTTCATCCCTTCTCGATCTCTCTATCATTATCAACAACACCACCATCTCATCTGTTCCACAACTCCGCTACCTCGGCTTCACCCTCGACTCCTCCCTCTCTTTTACCACCCCACATTCAAACTCTCACCCAATCTTGTCGCTTCCAACTCCGTAACATCACCAGCATCCGGCCCTTCCTTTCCCAGGATGTCACCAAAACCATCATCCATGCACTCATCATTTCCCATTTTGACTACTGTAACCTTCTTCTCACCGGCCTCCCCCCTCTACCACTTTGCCCCCCCCCTAGGTCTATATTCAACGCAGCTGCGTGACTCATCTTCCTCTCCCACTGCTCCTCTTCTGCCTCCCCTCTCTGCTTCGCCATTCACTGGCTCCCCTTCCCCTACAGAATCCTTTTCAAACTCCTCACCCTCACCTACATGGCCCTCTCCCACTCTACTGCCCCTCACATCTCTAACCTCCTAACCGCCTTTCCTCTACCCTGATCACTTTATCCCACTCAAGAATCCAAGACTTCTCCTGGGCTGCCTCTGTTCATTGGAGCGACCTCCCATGCTCCATTCGACTGCCCCTTAATTTGTGTTCCTCCAAGCAGGCACTCAAAACTCATTTTTTCCTAAAAGCCTACTAGCCATCCACCTAACCTTCTATTCCTGCTTGAATACCTCACCCACTCTCATCCCCCACTTTTGCGACTGATCCCCCCTCTGACTTCCATTGTGCCTCTTGTCTCTTTGCCATCCCTTTAGGATGTAAGCTCTGTCGAGCAGGGCCCACATCTCTCTTGGAAATGTGTATTTTTCAAACTTGCCATTTTTAAAATCGCTACAAATTGCAGTCCCGATTTTTTGCCACTCTTGCTATATAAATCGCCAAATGTATGATTTTGCAAACTCACCCAAGTTTGAATTCAAAATCGGCAGAAACAACACACTGTTTTCTATAGGCGAGATTGGCAAACACATCACTGCTACACTGCAGGGCAATGTTCATATAACAGGAGGCATAATGGGAGTTTCAATAAACTATTTTGTTGTTGTTCTTGTTTTATTATAGTGGCATACTATTTTATCACCAGTGGGGCAATATTTATATTTTTATGATATGGCAACACTTTAAATTACCAGTTGGAGACACCATTAAAAGTACATACTTGTAGCAACACAAGTGTCAGCATGCACACAAGCACTTGTAGTGTCACACGTTTGTCACATGTCGATTTTGCACTTCAAATCAACGGTTATCTCTTGCTATCTGTGGCGACTTTAAAAAAAAAAAAACGCAGCTTGATACACTTACCCCCTGGTATTTTTTGTTTAATGTTCGGTACTGTTTTACCCTGTATGGTCTAATGTCTGTTTCTGTGCGGCGCTGCGGAAATTTTGTGGCGCCCTGTAAGTAAGGCTAATAATAATAATAATAATAATAATAATCTAGCTTTCCTTACCTGATACAACAATGTCTGAGCAATGTTCCCCCCTTCTCCTATATCATTTCTCCTTCTTATCGGGGCAATAAGGCTGACTTTTTCACTTTTTGCCGCAACTAAACAAGAAAATATCACCCAGGGAGCTGGGAGATGGACAGCTACCCCAGCGCTATTGTCCAAGAGCTGATAAACGTACCTCTTTGCCGGGCCGGTCTGTCCAGATTTGAGCTTTCAGTTTTATTTCATTAATAAAAAACATGCTGAAATACTTATTAATTAGGCTTCGTCATGTGAATGACAGGGGTATCGTCAACAGCAAGCCTTTAATGTACACAGCGAGACTAAAAAAAGCCTCATGATCAAGTGAATTTTTTTCTTTACTAAATCTTCCCCCATATCACAGTATAGAGCACAACGTCAAATTTTCCACTTATGCTGAAAGGGTTCTCCAACTACAAGAAACAATCTGACCAAAATAGACAGGTATGGGAGCTATATTTAATAATAGGGTAGATCCGTAAGGAAGACCCATTCCTTAGTTGTTTCCTAGGTATTGGAAAATGCTCTTTGCACATTTGGGGGTAAATGTATGAACCTCCGGATTCTTCAACTCCGTTGAGTTCAGCGTCTTCAGCGCTTAAATTTAAAGCGGCGCTGCCTTGCAAAGGGAAACTTCCCTTTACAAGGCAGCGCCGCTTTAAATTTAAGCGCTGAAGACGCTGAACTCGCCGGAGTTGAAGAATCCGGAGGTTCATACATTTACCCCCTGGTTGTGGATATACCCAGAGACAAGACAGGTGATATCACTGCACATTGGTAAGGGCATTCTGTGCTATTTAAGCATTTTGAAACATTCCAGTAGGTATTTAGTCAGTGACTTAGAGCTAGTGATATATTTGTTGCTGTTTCTGAGTAGGAAAAGAATACTTGGTCACACTTTATTCTTCATCTTCAATCTTCATTCTTCTTCTTACCAGTTGAACTACAGAAGTTTTTAAAATCATTTTCCACGCAGTTCTTTTAATTAGGCTTGTTTTTTTCCACCAGATGATGCAGTGAATCTATCATCGTACTCCTAGTACTATAATCCCAAAAAAGAATTATGATTACTAAATCATTTTGTAATGTAGTATGTGTATGTGGTTCTGGTTATTATTATGGCTGGTGTTCACTCCGTTTTGATCTGACAAGCTGATCGGAGGGGTGACCTAAAATTGTATCTCTGGGATTCTAGAGAGTAGACCTAGAAATGTCTTTATGATGATGTTCTTGTTAAGGAGTCATATGAGATATATAACCTCTACAAAGCCCATCCACATGACTTGGATTCCAGGTTCTGTGCCATCTGCTAGATACATTTTTAGCTACAGGATCGACATTCCGATGGTTTCCTGCTCAGAGATATGTAAATTGGGGAATGATTTGGACACTAAAAAATGCAGAGAAATTCTTTACGTTGTAAAACATGGACCAAAATCCACAAGGGGAATGAAACATGTACCCTCATTCCATCTTCCTTAACGACTCAACATAATTCAGCAGAGTGGACATTTCCTCTTTATGATTAGGTACATATAATAGAAAACAGACCAGAATGAAGGAGATTGTGGTAAACCTCCTACTAAGATGGATCTACTTTAGTTTTACGTCTCAGTGGGCCATAAATTCATATCGCGCTCTGCCGTCTCTCTTCAGGGAACATCAGCCATCCCAAATGCATTCCTCTAAATTATTATGATGATTGGAAAGGAGTAATAGTAACTGACTGAGTATACACCTGTTTGTGTTTTACTGAGTTAAGGCTATATTTATGAAAGGGCGAAAGACCTTCTGTCCATAAGCAAACCGAGGGGGGATTCCTAGTGCCTGTAAACCCCCTCCAAGCCTGGGGCACTGTATAATTGAGGTGGCTGGACCCTGCCCCCGCTTCAGACCGCTCTGCTTGAAAAGAGAGAGCTGCGTGCACCTAACAGTAGTGCACGCAGCATTGCCCATGTATATTATAGTGTTAGGAAGTGTTGGAGAGCAGCCAAGTACTGTCTAATATTATAGCCACGCCCCCATGCATGCTGGTCACGCCCACTGGTGGTGTGGAGTGGAAACCCCCCTCTACAAATCCTGCGTTTGCCCCTGCTGTCAGTGTAAATGGATGTTTTGTGGGTGATAGGGCTTTGCCCTTTACATCAAGATACTGTTCCACCGGCTATAGCTTTGCCATCACGCCAGTAACCCGCTCAGGCGTTTAGATTTACTGCATTTCGTCTGTGGCAACTTCCCCATGCAATGAGCAAGCCTATTCAGGAGGAAGCAGGGTCGTCTCAGAGTACTTTTACACCCACAAAATAAACCATAAATGTTGAACGGGGTGATGCACCAGTGTACGTGCAATGCAGTAAGAGGCATATTTAAGCAGCATTTGTGTATTGTCATCCACAATGTTTCTGGTATATAAATACCCCTTGGTGTCAGTCATATTATCAGCCTCCAAAGTCTGACCCAACTTGGCTCAAATTTATGCTATAAATGATAGTTTTTTTTATCCAAACTTGTATTGACAATGTAAGTTTCCCGGGGATCAGCCGGTGGCTCCCAAACTGGACAGGTTATAAGACCTACGTTACCGGAAGAAAATAAGAGACTTATTTTACCATGAAGCCTGAGTCTTCCTTTCATGACATGGTATTTTGTTCTCTCAGTACATATGCTATATATATAACATACACTTCTGGCAAATTTATTTGCATACATTTGAAATGTTAATTTTCATCTAGGCCAGAAATTAGGCTATGCAATCTGTACTGTTGCTCAGATACTACGTTCCGTTATCTGTGTTTCTTTGAGTAAACTTGGCCCTTAGTAGCCACTAAGTAGTGGGTGACTATTCACTCCATTGTGTTTTAAACATAACACTTGCCTGACTAGATTTTTATAGAGGAGGGGACACTACCCCTAGCTAGAACTCCTGTTGTTTAGGTAACAAAGATAACCTCTGTTAAACAATAGTCTGGTCTGCCTGATAATATAATTATTGATGTATTGTTTCTGCAGACCTAGAATACACATATACTCAGTCTTTTGGCATAAGTAAACAATAGAAAGCCCTAGGAATAGCATGAATGCCTCCCCTACAGTTTAATAGATAATATGACACAATCTCCTATATTACCAATCTTAAAGCTAATATTCAAACACAGTATGGGGGTGAGCACAGACATGCTATGGGAATGAAAACACACATGCTGAATACATAATGTGTGCTAGGGCAGACCCTCTAGGGGGCCATTGGGATAAAAAGTACATGTTTAACGGTATTGTGACAAGGAGGAAGCAGCATACTTAGTTATTTGGGCTGTTGGCCCATATGCAGTGACTCAATTTCAGCCATGAGACTTACATATATCATGTGTAACACCTGGTGAACCTGGCATTGACCTGGTGGACCAGGCATTCACCTGCACATGGAGGCCAGACCTCAGGGGTGTAGAAAGAGGGCAGAAGGAGCCGCTGACTTGGGCACTGGGAAAAAAATCCACCAGCATGCCCGAGGGGCCAAAGAGGATATGGCATCATAGCCCAACAGAGAAAGAGAGTTGGGTATGAAGAAGAGAGAAGGCTGAAGTAAAGCCAAAGAAGGAAGCTTGAACATTGCTGGGACCACAGCATGCACAGTGAGAACCACTGTGGAAGGAGAGTCAGTACAGCAAAGACAAGGAGGAGGCTAGGAGAGTGAACAAAGAGGAGGGAGAAGTACAACAGCCAGAGGGGATGGTGCAAGAGAGTGTTCCACCATTAAAGATGGGCTGTTTGTCACAAAGAGAGATGCCAGTGTCATAGAAAGAGCTTCCAGTGTCAGAGAGAGAGAGAGAGAGCTGGCAGTTGCAGAGTGAGAGCTGCCAGTTGCAGAGTGACAGCTGCCAGTGACAGAGAGCAAGCTGCCAGTTTCAGAGTATTGCATTTTTGCATATTGCATTTATTGGGAATGTTTCAAGTCCAAAAGCAGTTGGCTGTAATTTACGCGTTTAAAAATAGCGTACAACTTCTGCGCAGTTCCGTCCGTATTCAAATCAAAGTGTTTCTAAAGATGTGATACGATTTGAGTATGAGTGGAAATACACTGTATAATCAATACGTTCCATACATAGACACTCATAAGAGAATGAAGTATGCACACATGTGTATGTACAATAATGTCACTTCAGAACGCACTTAACTTTTATTTGATCATAAACTTAAATAACAACTGTTAACAATATCATAGATAAAAAAATATGTTTTTAAAATCTAGTCCCTATAACGATATATTTTTGTTAAATAAATTATTTTTAATTAACTTACTAAATAATTAACTCTTTATACAGTGCATACAATGCATTTTGAAAATAATATTGAGATGCGTACAGATGCTCTGTGCTAGCCACTGAGGCGCACATTTGTCAATTATTAAGCGAAGACTATGCCGCGTAGGTCATCGTTATCATCCAGCATTTACACCCGTCCTGTTACAGGCTAACACAGGATTTGAATTGGTCGCATCTGCGTTAACAAGATCAATACTGTACATGACCTGCATTAGTCTGCCCTTTCCCTCCCCTGTTTCATCCCTCAAGTTGTAAAGGGGTCGTAAATGCCAAATTCGTGCAGATATGAATTTCGTTCAATTGCGTTCACATACACAAGTGCGCAATGTGAAATCACACAAGATACGCTACACAAACGTTCATACGTTCAGCCTTGAATCATTGTGTGTATCTACATGCTGGTAACCAGTTTAGAGTGAGTGTCTATAGGTTTAAATGTAAGTACTGAGCGTTAGGCCCACCTGCAGGTTTGAGTGAATCCACGCCAAGAGTCGGATCTTTTAGATACCCATCGTATCGTCATATGCTAACTTATCATTGTTATTGTGAGTTTGTGATATTTTTGTTTGCAATATTTACGCTGATCGTTCTACTATGAAATAAAGCATTAACATATAGAATAAAACTTGATCTGAATTTAACCAGTTCAATCCAATGACCAAAATATATAGAGTATAAAGTGATTTAGAATTAATGAGTGGAGGAGAAGAATAGACATGGAAGAGTAATTCGGTGGAAGATGACAAGACAGGAGATATTCCATAGTTGCCAACTCCCGGAAACTTGTTTCCGGGAGAGGGGGCGAGGCTGGAGGGCGGGAGGGGGCGGGACGAGGCCAATCACGTCATTTTGGCCCCGCCCCCCACGAAAACGTAATTTGTGTCGCGGGGGGCAGGGCCAAAATGACGCGATTGGCCTCGTCCCGCCCCCTCCCGCCCTCCAAAATGGCGTGATTCACAGTGAATCGCGTCAAATGACGCGATTCTCGGTGAAATCCGGGATGCGGGAGAAATGTGCCATCTCCCCCGGGAGACTGACTCGAATTTCGGGAGTCTCCCGGACTTTCCGGGAGAGTTGGCAAGTATGAGATATTCTGATGGTTTGCTTGCAGCTAACTCTAATGAGCACCAATCTCGAGGGAGGAAGTGTAGAGCGAGAATAGTAGGGGGCCGAGAACAGAGCCCTGGAGGGGATACTGTGCAGTGTATTTATTTACAGCATAAAAATTGTACTGTGCAGTGTCCATACATTCATCATAGTAAAACAATTCAGAATTGCATACAAAACAGAAAACAGGCAGTAGTGCTGTATAAAAATAGGAAAACTAGAATTAGAACAGTATAATTTACATAAATGTAATGAAATGTTACGTAAAAATAATGAGGCATAATGTAAGGTGAACAGTAATGTGAGCAATGCTTTACATAAATCTGACCATCTAACCACATTAATATTACTCTACAAAACACATTTTAATCTCCTCTCACACCCAATTAAAATAAAAACTATTACATTTAGTGTTGTAGTTACTTCCCTAGTGCTGCACATCAGACTGCAGATGATAACAGGACATTTACTTTCTGTGTTTTCTATATCAGACAAACAATAGAACACTAGATATAAAACTGTAAAAGTAATATACTAGAGACCAAGGTGACGGCGGACATATTGAAAAAACAGTCAGTATTAAACTTATGTGCAAAACAGAAAACTAATTTGCACCCCTTGTAGTGTAACATGGTATTGTCCAGGAGACTGAAATAAGAAGCTTCTTAAGCTTAAGTTAAGATCCTTAATGAATCAGGCCCTAGAATCTTATTGGTTGCTTTAGGCAACATCTCAACTTTTTCAAACCCGCAGCTTGATATATTTACCCCCTAGTGTTCAATGTCTTTGATTCTTTGGATTTCTCTATAACTGATACAAATGGAATATACGGACAGGTGTCTCTAATCCACAAAAGCATATTTTATTTTGTACAGTGCGATAGCAGATTTCTGTGCTTTCACAGCATAAAGGAATTTAATTCCCCTGTGGGTAAAACTAGGTTCCATACCGAAATGCTCATTAGTGTGGTATTTCAGAAAACCAGGCATGTCAGTACAAACTTAGCTAGGACCTTAATAAATCTGACCGTTCTTTCAGCGTGCGCCTCTAAAGACCGTTTAACACCTCGTTAAACTAAACAGGCAGCCATGCCAAGTTTTTAAATGGCTACCAGGGAGGAGGTCAGAGGATGCGTGTGTTTTCCAGAATAGAAACATGCTCCAACAATGCAATGCTGCAAGAATGCAGGAACATGTGGACTCTGCAGGAGGAGGGTTAAGTAGCAAGGCCAGAGCAGGAGCGATGAAGTGTAGGGAAGACTAATAGACGGAATGAAATGCAAGGAGGTATCCAGAGACTGGAGTAGAGGGCCAGATGTTGGAGGAAGGAAGAGGTGAGGAAGATGAAGATAGAGATAATATGGGAACTAACATTAAGCAGAACGGGAGATCAGAAGTCTCGTGATGAAGACAAAAAGCGATGAACAAGAAGTAAGCAATAGCCATGCTTATAAAAGATTGAACGACGTGGAGTAAAGAATGAGGAGAATTCATTCATTGAGCAATATGCAATGTGGAAGAAGTAAAAACACAAGTGAACCACAAGCAACGCTGCCACTTGGACAACCCAGGTGTCTGCCTTGGGCGCCAGGGATTAAGGGGACTAAAACACTAAATGAGTTATATAATACCTATATTTTCACTCAGTGCCCTCCCATTATGCCCAGGTCGCTTATATAGAGGGGCAGCATTGGGCAGCTCCTTACCTGTGAAGTTATTGACTATAGCTCCTCCATGTTGGTTATGGGATGGGAGTGCGGTGCTGGGCTATGATGTCACTTCTCTGCGACACAATCCAAAGAGCAGAAGATGCCACCGCGCTACAGAAGGTAAGAAGTGGGGGGAAAGGGGCACCTATGGGGAAGGGGGTGTTTAGGGCGCACAAGTCTCATTAGTGTCACTCACCGGACCGTGAGTGCCTCTTCTCGGACATTTAGGAACCGTGGCCGTCCGCCATCCTGAGGGTCTGCGCATGCGCAGCCCTTTCCTATACTTCAGTGTATGTCCCTTTAACTCAATTGGCAGATCAGGCAACACTCCCTATATTAAGCACCTGTGGTCAACACCACGTTGCCTGATCTTGGAGTCTCATTCCCCATGAGTCTCTGAAGGTGTTCCTGTATTCCTCGTGTATTCAGCGCTGCTGATTCCTGTGGTTTCCAAACCACTTCTATCTCTGTGGTTTCCAAACCACTTCTACTACTGTGGTTCCCATACCACTTCTACCATCAACTGTATCATCGTGACTGTTTGCTGATTCCTATCCGCTGCCTCCGTGCACTTCAGTCTTCTAAAACCACTTCAACGCTATTATTATCATTGTGACTGTTTGCTGATTCCTATCCGCTGACTCCGTGCACTCCAGTCTTTACTTCACATCCACTCACCTGATCATCATCAAGTTCCTGAGCTGATTCCTATCTGCTGCCTCCGTGCACTACAGTCTCCAGCTTGCAACTCGCCTGTGTTCATCATCGTGACTGTTAGCTGATTCCTATCCGCTGCCTCCGTGCACTACAGTCTCCAGCTTGCAACTCGCCTGTGTTCATCATCGTGACTGTTAGCTGATTCCTATCCGCTGCCCCTGTGCATTGCCGCCTCATCTCAGCTCTCCTGTGTTTCCAGTCTACTGCTCACGTTGCCATCCGCTACACTTCTGGATCTACAGCTCCTGGTCTACTCTGCCATCCCGTGTTCCATCACTGTGGGTCCTGTTGGTTGCCCCTGGTTACCTCCGTGGGCGCAGAGTCCTGCTGCTGCTGTCAGCGCTATCGTCCATCTCCTGCTGATCCGCTCTCCACGCCTTCACGTGTCCCGCTGGTCTCTACCCTCCTGTCAGCATTGGATTCGTATCTCAACAACTACTCCTCTGCTGGATCATCTCCATTCTCCTGGGTCCTCTATGAGTCCAGTTCCACGTGTTACTGATTCCTGTGGATTCGTGTCCCTGTTGGTTTACTTACCTGTGCGCTGCACCTACTAGACCGCTGCCTCATCCATCCAGGGACTTCTCATCCAGTCGGTCTCCTGCCGCTCAGGTATCGCTGCACTCCTATCTGACTGCCTGCTTCTGAACCACGGTATGCATACTTCTCATTGACTGTGCTGGTGTATTGCATATCTTGCTGGACTGTGTTTGGTTCTCTCTGGAGTCTGCTATCCGCTGAGTCTTTTACCATCATTGACTGTGTTATCTTGTGCTGGACTACTTCAAGTGACTTTCTAGATTTGCAGACCTGCTCAGTCATTTATATATATATATTGTGCATATTACTGTGGATCGTGTATAAGGTGCCTGAGTTTATCCTGTGTTGCAGTCTCTCCCCGTTCACCTCCTCACATATATATTCAGTGGTACAACTTGCTCATGACAGACCACTGATCCCTGTTTCCTGTATCACCTGTTCCAGTATCCTCTCACATAGCAGTGGTACAACTTGCTACCGCAGACCACTGACTACCCGGATACCTCCACTTGGATTCCATTCCTTCACTCAGACAGCGGTACAACTTGCTATCCACAGACCGCTGACTCTCATCACCTCCTTGTCTCTGTTGGACATTCCTCCTCACTATAGCAGTGGTACAACTTGCTATCGCAGACCACTGACTACCTTCACGTGCCCTTGTCCATACAGTTCCTCGTGTATTATTACCTCCATATTACCAGTGCTGCTAGTCATAGACTTTCCTGAGCATCTCATCAGCTACCATTTCCTGTTCCGTGATCACCCAGCTACCAGAGTACCCTATTACCATCTACATTGCTCTGGTAAGCCTACCACCTGGTGATCCCTGGGTAAAGACTCCTAGTGCCCGTGACAGTAAGATCAGGCCATGACAGACCCAGATACGGAACCTACTGCCAAAGAGATGCTGCAGCATCTGGTTAGCCGTGTGGAGCAACAGGATGCCCGCCAACAGCTGTTACTTCAGTGTTATCAGTCATTAACCTCCCAAGGAACATCTGGACAGACTGTGACAGCTACTACTGAGGCTCCTGTGCTTTCCTCCGTTTCCCCATTGCCATCCCAGGTGTCTACAGCTTCCACGCTTCACCTGCCTACTCTGTCAAAGTACGATGGAGACCCCAAAACTTGTAGGGGTTTCCTCAACCAATGTTCAGTCCATTTTGAGCTCCAACCTCAAAATTTTTCTACCCATCGTTCCAGAGTGGCCTATCTTATCTCTTTGTTTTCAGGACAAGCCCTGGCTTGGGCCTCCCCTCTGTGGGAGAGAAACGATCCAATACTACAAGATAGTGCCAAATTCATTTCTACATTCCGAAGTGTGTTCGATGAACCAGGTCGTGTGACCTCCGCTGCCTCCAGCATCCTCCGTCTGCGACAAGGATCTCATACAGTAGGCCAGTACGTCATTCAATTTAGGATCTTAGCCTCTGAACTTCAGTGGAACACTGAAGCCCTAGTTGCCGCCTTCTGGCAGGGGCTCTCCGATAAAATTAAAGATGCACTGACTACTCAGGAGCTTCCTTCGTCACTTGAGGATTTGATCTCTCTATGCCATCGTGTTGATATGAGATTTCGTGAAAGAGAGGCTGAGAAAACGACTTCTGCTAAAGCACCTCTTCGTTCTAACCCTCAATTTCGTCCAGTGTCACCCACTGTGATTCCCATGGAGATAGGACGTTCCAAATTATCTTCGGAGGAGAGGAAACGAAGAGTCAAGAATAGACTCTGTATCTATTGTGCTGATTCCACTCATGTTCTCAGCTCCTGCCCTAAGAGATCGGGAAATGCCAGGCCCTAACTAGTTCTGGAGAGGTGAAGTTAGGGTCCCTGGAGTCCTCTCCATCTTCTATGAAATCTAAAATCTGCGCTTTTGATGTTACAATTTCCTTTGCTACTAAAACCTTTGAGTCACAGGCATTGATTGATTCTGGAGCAGCAGGAAATTTCATTTCCAAATCATTAGTAAAGCAATGGTCTCTACCAGTGATTACCTTAAAAACACCCATTACTGTGACGGCTATCGATGGATCACGTCTCATCAACGGTCTCATCACCCAGAGTACGTCTCCAGTAACCCTTCAGATTGGTGCCCTGCATCATGAAGAAATATCGTTTTTAATCCTTCCTGTTACGACAAGTCCGATTGTCTTAGGCCTTCCATGGCTTCAGTGTCACTCTCCCCAGATTGACTGGCGCACCCCTCAAGTCACGTCTTGGGGGTCTGAATGTCACCATCATTGCCTTTCCCAAGTCATTCCTCTCAAAGTACAGCAATCTTCCATCTCATCTACCTCATCGGGACTCCCTCCTCAATATGCTTCATTTACCGATGTTTTTGATAAAGCTCAGTCTGAACGTCTTCCTCCTCATCGTTCTTGGGATTGTCCGATCGACCTTCTTCCTGGCAAGACTCCCCCCAGGGGCCGGGTCTATCCACTCTCGTTACCTGAGACTCAGGCTACTTCTGAGTATATACAGGAGAACCTCCAGCGTGGGTTCATTCGACCTTCCACCTCGCCCGCTGGAGCTGGGTTCTTCTTCGTCAAAAAGAAGGATGGATCATTACGCCCTTGCATAGATTTTCGTGGACTCAATGCCATTACTATCAAGAATCGGTATCCCATTCCGCTGATCACTGAGCTATTCGATCGCATCAAGGGAGCCCGTATCTTTACTAAGTTGGATCTTCGTGGTGCCTACAATTTAATCAGAATCCATTCCGGTGACGAATGGAAGACAGCGTTTAACACCAGAGACGGGCATTACGAATATCTGGTAATGCCTTTCGGGCTGTGTAATGCCCCCGCTGTTTTTCAAGGCTTCATCAATGAGATTTTTCGGGACTTATTATATGTATGTGTCGTCGTCTACCTGGACGACATATTGATCTTTTCACAGGACCTGCCTTCTCACCACCTACATGTGGCAGAAGTCCTCTCCAGACTACGGAAAAATTCATTGTTCTGTAAATTAGAAAAATGTTCATTCGAATTACCCCAGATTCCATTCTTGGGGTATATAGTTTCCGGAGTTGGCCTGAAGATGGATCCCGACAAAGTGAGTGCTGTACTACATTGGCCCCAGCCAACTACTCTTCGTGCTATCCAGCGTTTTTTAGGTTTTGCCAATTACTATAGACGCTTCATTCAAGACTTTTCTTCCATTGCATCTCCAATTGTGGCCCTGACTCGAAAAGGGGCTAATCCTAAGCAATGGTCACCTGAGGCTCTTCAAGCCTTTCAAACACTAAAAGAGTCCTTCTCTTCGGCTCCAATCCTTCGACAGCCTGATGTGACACTCCCCTTCTTTCTAGAAGTAGATGCCTCTAATGTGGGCTTAGGAGCTATTCTCTCCCAACGCTCGGAACAGCAAAAGTTCCATCCTTGTGCCTTCTTTTCTCGGGGTCTCCTGCCCGCAGAGAAGAATTATACCATCGGGGACAAGGAATTACTGGCTATCAAAGCCGCATTAGAGGAATGGAGATACTTATTGGAGGGAGCTCGCCATCCGGTGACGATCTTCACGGATCATAAGAACTTGTCATATCTCCAGTCTGCCCAATGCTTGAACCCTCGTCAAGCAAGATGGTCTCTTTTCTTTTCCCGTTTTGAATTAATAATTACCTTCAAACCAGCTGCCAAGAACAAAAAAGCTGATGCTTTATCTAGAGCCTTTGTGACGTCCTCTGATATAGAAGAGGGTTCCAACCATACCATTCTAGATCCCAAATGTATCTCACTGGCTGCTTCATCCACCAAAACGCTACCATTTGGGAAGACCCTCGTGCCTCCTACTCTAAGGAGGAAAATCCTTTCGTGGTTCCATGCCTCTCGTTTTTCTGGACACGCCGGTGAACACAAGACCTTTGAGATCCTCTCTCGAAGTTACTGGTGGCCTTCAATGAGGAGAGACGTCAAAGAGTTCATTGCTTCCTGTGAACTATGTTCTCAGTTCAAATCCTCCCGTAGAACTCCAGCAGGGTTGCTACGACCACTACCCATTCCGTCCAAACCATGGACCCATATTAGTATGGATTTCGTTACTGACTTACCACCTAGTAAGAATCATAACACTATTTGGGTGGTGGTGGACAGATTTTCGAAGATGGCTCATTTCATCCCTCTGCCTGGTTTGCCTTCCTCGTCCATCCTGGCTGAACATTTCATTAAAGAGATCTTCCGTATCCATGGATGTCCGTCTGAGATTGTGTCTGATAGAGGAGTACAATTCGTTTCCAGATTCTGGCGAGCCCTTTGTAAAACCTTGGGCATACGATTAGCACTCTCATCTTCTTACCATCCGCAATCTAACGGACAAACTGAACGTGTCAATCAAGATCTTGAGACTTTTATAAGAATGTTTTCATCAGCCAATCAAGACAACTGGGTAGAGTTGCTTCCTTGGGCTGAATTCGCCCATAACAACATGTACCATGAGTCATCATCCAAAACTCCATTTTTTGTGGTCTACGGTCACCATCCGTCTTTTCCGGAATTTCCTGCCCTCCCGCCCACCCAAGTTCCTGCGGTGGAAACTGTTTGTCAGACCTTTAAAAATATCTGGTCTCAGGTCAAAACCTGTTTAAAGAAGACATCTATCAAATATAAATCTTTCGCAGATAAGAAGAGGCGGGCTATTCCCCCACTAAAAATTGGAGATCGTGTCTGGTTATCCACCAAAAATATTCGTTTGAAGGTTCCATCCATGAAATTCGCCCCTCGTTTTATTGGTCCATATAGGATCATTCAAGTAATCAATCCAGTATGTGTGAAACTTCTTCTTCCTAAGAATCTTCGGATTTCTAATGCCTTCCACGTATCCTTGCTCAAACCTCTTATTATCAACCGTTTCTCAACTCCTCCCTCAGCTCCGCAGCCAGTTCAAGTCCATCAGGAGGAGGATTTCGAGATTACTGAGGTGCTAGACGCAAAAATTTCGCGAGGAGGTCTTCATTTCCTCGTTCATTGGAAGGGCTTTGGTCCTGAGGAGCGCTCTTGGATCAAGGCTGAAGATCTTAATGCTCCTGCCCTTTTGAAGAAGTTTTATGCCAAAAATCCGGACAAGCCCGGTTCCAGGCGTTCTGTGCCCACCTTTAAAAGGGGGGGTACTGTCACTCACCGGACCGTGAGTGCCTCTTCTCGGACATTTAGGAACCGTGGCCGTCCGCCATCCTGAGGGTCTGCGCATGCGCAGCCCTTTCCTATACTTCAGTGTATGTCCCTTTAACTCAATTGGCAGATCAGGCAAGACTCCCTATATTAAGCACCTGTGGTCAACACCACGTTGCCTGATCTTGGAGTCTCATTCCCCATGAGTCTCTGAAGGTGTTCCTGTATTCCTCGTGTATTCAGCGCTGCTGATTCCTGTGGTTTCCAAACCACTTCTATCTCTGTGGTTTCCAAACCACTTCTACTACTGTGGTTCCCATACCACTTCTACCATCAACTGTATCATCGTGACTGTTTGCTGATTCCTATCCGCTGCCTCCGTGCACTTCAGTCTTCTAAAACCACTTCAACGCTATTATTATCATTGTGACTGTTTGCTGATTCCTATCCGCTGCCTCCGTGCACTCCAGTCTTTACTTCACATCCACTCACCTGATCATCATCAAGTTCCTGAGCTGATTCCTATCTGCTGCCTCCGTGCACTACAGTCTCCAGCTTGCAACTCGCCTGTGTTCATCATCGTGACTGTTAGCTGATTCCTATCCGCTGCCTCCGTGCACTACAGTCTCCAGCTTGCAACTCGCCTGTGTTCATCATCGTGACTGTTAGCTGATTCCTATCCGCTGCCCCTGTGCATTGCCGCCTCATCTCAGCTCTCCTGTGTTTCCAGTCTACTGCTCACGTTGCCATCCGCTACACTTCTGGATCTACAGCTCCTGGTCTACTCTGCCATCCCGTGTTCCATCACTGTGGGTCCTGTTGGTTGCCCCTGGTTACCTCCGTGGGCGCAGAGTCCTGCTGCTGCTGTCAGCGCTATCGTCCATCTCCTGCTGATCCGCTCTCCACGCCTTCACGTGTCCCGCTGGTCTCTACCCTCCTGTCAGCATTGGATTCGTATCTCAACAACTACTCCTCTGCTGGATCATCTCCATTCTCCTGGGTCCTCTATGAGTCCAGTTCCACGTGTTACTGATTCCTGTGGATTCGTGTCCCTGTTGGTTTACTTACCTGTGCGCTGCACCTACTAGACCGCTGCCTCATCCATCCAGGGACTTCTCATCCAGTCGGTCTCCTGCCGCTCAGGTATCGCTGCACTCCTATCTGACTGCCTGCTTCTGAACCACGGTATGCATACTTCTCATTGACTGTGCTGGTGTATTGCATATCTTGCTGGACTGTGTTTGGTTCTCTCTGGAGTCTGCTATCCGCTGAGTCTTTTACCATCATTGACTGTGTTATCTTGTGCTGGACTACTTCAAGTGACTTTCTAGATTTGCAGACCTGCTCAGTCATTTATATATATATATTGTGCATATTACTGTGGATCGTGTATAAGGTGCCTGTGTTTATCCTGTGTTGCAGTCTCTCCCCGTGCACCTCCTCACATATATATTCAGTGGTACAACTTGCTCATGACAGACCACTGATCCCTGTTTCCTGTATCACCTGTTCCAGTATCCTCTCACATAGCAGTGGTACAACTTGCTACCGCAGACCACTGACTACCCGGATACCTCCACTTGGATTCCATTCCTTCACTCAGACAGCGGTACAACTTGCTATCCGCAGACCGCTGACTCTCATCACCTCCTTGTCTCTGTTGGACATTCCTCCTCACTATAGCAGTGGTACAACTTGCTATCGCAGACCACTGACTACCTTCACGTGCCCTTGTCCATACAGTTCCTCGTGTATTATTACCTCCATATTACCAGTGCTGCTAGTCATAGACTTTCCTGAGCATCTCATCAGCTACCATTTCCTGTTCCGTGATCACCCAGCTACCAGAGTACCCTATTACCATCTACATTGCTCTGGTAAGCCTACCACCTGGTGATCCCTGGGTAAAGACTCCTAGTGCCCGTGACAATTAGCCAGTCTTGACAACAAGGCACAAGTAGTGTGGAAGAGGAGACAAAACATTCACAAAAGGCAGAGACTGAGGAATGAGAAAAAATATAGATGATTTTATTATTATTATTATCTTTGACTTATAAGGCGCCACAAAGGGTCCGCAGCGCCGTACATTACATATACAGAAAACAGAACCAAGACACAACATGATATACAAATATATACAAACACAGGTGACAGGGTAAAGCAAATCAGATTATATCTGTCAGATAGTGAAAGGGATAGTAGAAATCAGCAAGAAGAAGGCCGAAGATTAATAAAACAGGGAAGACAGGGCTAGGGAAGCAGGCCAAGAGGTACAGAGGGTGAAGGAACAGTAGAAGGAGCACACAAGGAAAGAGGGCCCTGCTCATGAGAGCTAACAACCTAAAGGGAAGAAGGAGACATTTAAAGGGTGGTACGAACTAGGGGAGAGAGCCAGGACAAGAAAGTTAGGAGGACTGATAGACTTGAATAAAGAAATGAGTCTTAAGGGCAAGCTTGAAGCCTTTGAGAGTAGATGCTAACCTGATGGAACGTGGAAGATCATTCCCAAGCAAGGGAGCAGCCCGGGCAAAGTCCTGAAGACGAGAGTGAGAGGAGGTGATCAGTGAAGTAGTGAGACGGCGGTCAGAGGCAGAGCGGAGGGGGTGGATAGGAGTGTAGGTAGAGATGAGATTGGAGATGTAGGGAGGGGAAGATTGACTAAGAGCTTTAAAGGTGAGGGTGAGGAGTTTAAATTTCTGTAGGGTATGGGGAGCCAATGTAGAGACTGTTGGTGGGAGATCGCAGAGATAGAGCGGCGGGAGAGAAAAATGAGGCGGGCAGCAGCATTGAGGATAGACTTAAGAGGATCAAGGCGAGAATCAGGTAGGCCAGAGAGAAGAAGGTTACAGTAGTCAAGGCGAGAGATAATAAGCGAGTGAACAAGGGTTTTCGTGGCTTCCGTGGTGGGAAAAGGACGTATCTTTTATTATTATTATTATTATCATTTATTTGTTAGGCGCCACACGGTTTCCGCAGCGCCGCACATAGTACAAACAGTAAACTATACAGGGTATAACAGTACAGAACAATAAACAAAAAGTACCAATACTTCAGAAACTCCAGGCAGGAAGATGCAATAGACACGGAGCAGAAGAACGGGTAAGGAGACAGGAGGGAAGAGGGCCCTGCTCATTCGAGCTTACATCCTAAGGGAGGGTTGACAGACCAGGCACAAGAGGAGCCGGTTGAGGCAATGGGAGAGAGGGGAGAATGAGCGGAGGAGATAGGGGTTAAGTGGACGGGTGGTAGGCTTTGAGAAAGAGGTGAGTTTTGAGTGCACATTTGAAGGAGCACAGAGTGGGAGAGAGGCGGATGGAGCGAGGAAGGTCATTCCAGTGAAGGGGGCTGCACGGGAAAAGTCCTGGATTCTGGAATGGGAAGAGGTGATCAGAGTGGAGGAGAGGCGACGGTCATTGGCCGAGCGCAGGGAGCGGGCGGGAGTGTGAATGGAGAGGAGGTTGGAGATATAAGGGGCAGTAGAGTGGGAGAGAGCCTTGTAAGTGGTGGTGAGGAGTTTGAAAAGAATTCTGTAGGGGAAGAGGAGCCAGTGAAGGGCAAGGCAGAGAGGGGAGGCAGAGAAGGAGCGGCGTGAGAGGTAGATGAGTCTTGCGGCCGCGTTGAGTATAGAGCGGAGGGGGGAGAGACGAGAGTGGGGGAGGCCGGTGAGGATATATTAGATATATTCCGATATATTCGGAAGGTGGAAGTAACAGGATTTTGAGAGGGACAGAATGTGAGCCTTAAATGAGAGGGAGGAATCAAGGATGACCCTAAGGCATCGGACTTGGGGGACAGAAACGAGGGTAGTGTTATTAACAGAAATAGAGAGGGGGGGAGGTGGATGAGTCCTGGCAGGGGGGAAGAATATAAGCTTGGTCTTGGAAATTTGAGTTTAAGGAAGCGTTGGGACATCCAAGATGAGATGGCCGAGAGACAGGAGGAGACACGAGACAGAAGGGAAGGGGAGAGGTCAGGGGATGAAAGATAGATTTGGGTATCATCAGCATAGAGGGGGTATTGGAGGCCAAAGGAGTGGATGAGGACACCAAGGGAGGAGGTGTAGAGGGAGAAAAGCAGGGGGCCAAGAACAGAGCCTTGAGGAACACCAACGGGTAGGGGAAGAGGGGGTGATGTAGAATTATGAGTAGAGACTGAGAAGGAGCGGTTGGTGAGGTAAGAGGAAAACCAGGAGAGGACAGTGTTAAATAGGCCTAAAGATTTGAGAGTTTGCAAAAGGAGTGCGTGGTCAACGGTATCGAAGGCAACAGGGAGGTCAAGAAGGATAAGAAGGGAGTAGTGTCTATTGGATTTAGAGAGGAGAAGGTCATTAGTGACCTTAGTGAGGGCAGTTTCAGTGGAGTGGAGGGGGCGAAAACCAGATTGGAGCGGGTCAAGTAGTGAGTGAGAGGAAAGAAAGGAGGTGAGACGGTTGTAGACAACCCGTTCAAGGAGTTTGGAGGCAAAAGGAAGAAGCGAAATAGGGTGGTAATTAGAGAGAGAGGCGGGATCAAGGGACGGTTTCTTGATTATGGGGGAAACAAGAGCATGTTTAAAAAAGGTGGGGAAGATTCCAGAGGAGAGGGAGAGGTTGAGGAGGTGTGCAAAGTGGGAGCAGGCTACGGGAGAGAGGGAGCAGAGGAGGTGGGAGGGGATTGGGTCCTGTGTGCAAGTGGAGGGAGGAGAGGAAAAGAGAAGGGTATGGACTTCATCTGCAGATACCGGAGTGAAGGAAGAGAAGGAGGATGAGCTAGCTGGAGGGGAGAAAGGAGATAGCAGCAGCAGAGGAGGGTGAGAAGGGGGACAGAATGGGCATGAAGGGGGGGAGAGGGTGGGGTAAGAAAGGACTGCTGGGAGATGTCATGATGTATAGACTCAATCTTGGAGGTGAAGTGGGTAGCAAAGTTGACAGCAGAGAGCGTGGTGGGGAGTGGGAGAGGGGAAGGGGAGAGGAGGGAGTTGAAGGTGGCAAAAAAGCCGACTGGTTTTGGAGGATTGGGAAGAAATGAGAGCTTTGAAGAAAGATTGTTTAGAGAGGGAAAGGGCCGAACTATAAGAGGAAAGCATGAACTTAACGTGGAGGAAGTCAGTATGAGTGCGTGACTTTCTACAAAGCCGTTCTGCACTGCGGGAGCATTTTTGAAGATAGCGGGTAAGTTTAGTGTGCCACGGTTGTGACAGGGACCGACGAAGCGTGACGGTGACAGCCAGGGCGACAGAGTCAAGTGCAGCAGTAAGAGTGCGATTGTAGAAGAAGACAGCCTTATTGGGGCAAGAAAGAGTGGAGATGGGGGAGAGGAGCGAGCCCAGGGAGGAGGAGAAACTGGTAGGATCAACTGTGTCAAGATTACGCCTGGTGAGAGTAACCTTGGGGGCCAGGGACGATGAAAGGAGTGGAGAGATGCTAAAAGAGAGGAGATGGTGGTCCGAGAGAGGAAAAGGTAAATTAATGAGGTCAGAGACAGTACCGAGGTGTGAAAAAAACAGATCTAGGGAGTGGCCACTGCGGTGGGAGGGAGAGGAGGTCCACTGAAAGAGACCAAGGGAGGAGGAGAGGGAGAGAAGTTTGGAGGCAGCAGGGTCTGAGGGATTGTCTATAGGGATATTAAAATCCCCCAAGATCAGGGAGGGAAGGTCAGAGGAGAGAAAGTGAGGGAGCCAGGTGGCAAAGTGATCAAGAAATTGGGAGACAGGACCAGGAGGACGGTAGATAACAGCAACAGGAAGGTGGACTGGGTGGAATAGGCGGATAGAGTGTACTTTAAAGGAGGAAAAAGAGAGGGAAGGTTCAGGTGGAAGAACCCGAAAAGAACAGCAGGAGGAGAGAAGTATGCCGACGCCACCACCTTGCCGTTCCCCAGGTCTGGGTGTGTGGGAGAAGGACAAGCCCCCAAAAGAGAGAGCAGCTGGAGAGGTAGTGTCCTCAGGGGATAGCCAGGTTTCAGTGATGGCAAGCAGGTTGAAGGATCTAGAGATAAAGAGATCATGGATAGAGGTCAATTTGTTACAGACTGATCTGGCATTCCAGAGACCACAGGATAGAGGAAAAGAGGGAAGAGGAGAAATGTGGATAAGATTGTTGGGGTTGCTCGTCTGCAAGGGTGAGTATGATATGGAGCGAGGGGAATGACAGGAAGAGAGGGTTGGAATAGGACGAGACGCAGAAATAAGAGGGGATTTGTCAGCAGATATGAGGGGCAGGGGAGCAAGAGGTAGAGGAGGAGTGGAGATGGGGCGGATAAGGGGGTTTATGAATGGGAGAGGCAGAAGGTAGGAGTGACGTGAGGGAGTGGGAGTGACGTGAGGGAGAAGATTAGCTGGGGAGAAAGAGAGGAAGGAGGTAGGTAGGAGCAGATTGACGCTGAGAGAAGAGCAGCGAAAGGGGACAAGAGGTAAAGGGTGTGAGTAGGGAAAGGGAGGAGAGAGGAAAAGATTTAAGAGGGGGCAGCATAATCGATCAGGGGCCCAGAAGCACAGAAGAGATGAGAGGAGTGAAATAGGGAGGGGGATGGGAAGTGAGAGGGGGGAGTGAGGAGGAGGAATAATATGGAAAGGTTGGACATGGGAAGCAGGGGGATAGAGGGAGAGGACAGAAGTGAGGGAGGGGTAAATCATGATAAAGCTAGAGAAGGTGTGGAATAGACCATTGAAAGAATGCAGAAATCAAGAATAGTAAGGGCTTACAAGTGAAGTGAGGAAATGGTGAGAGCACAAGAGGGGAAAATGAAAGAGTGCAAAGGTAGAAGGAGAGAAAAGAGGAAGAAGAGATGTAAAGTATGAGTCAGGGAAGAAGAAGCAGAAAGGACAGCAGAGATAGCAGATGGGTGGGTTTAGAAAAAAACAGTTAGGTGAAACAGTAACATCAGGCATGATTGGAAGGCAATAGTATAAAACAAGGCATAATACAAGGTGCACTGAGCTGGTTATACAAATCCACAGGACAAGAGGAAGCCAGGTCAAAGTTCAAGCTAAGTGAAGCAACAGTGTGATTTGAAAGTGGGAATCCAAGCAGCATAAGAGGAATCACCAAGTGATAATACTGCAGCAGCCTGAATAAGTGTAAGAAACAGTTCAGCAGGGAGAGTCCAGGCAGTTAACAATACAGGTGGTGGAGGATATCAGAGCTCAGGGCTGATTGTTGAATGTGGTCCTCATGTAGCAGTGTTTGCAGGTAGAATATTCCCCTCCTGTTCTCCTCTTGTTCATCTCTTGTATATTTCTAACTATACTACTTAATACACTTGTAAGAATTTCACTTAGAAGAATCCTCACTAGCTAACAGCCTCACCATGATGAAACACATTTAAAAGAGACTAATGGGTAGATTTATCAATCCTTCTAAAAAGCGGAGGTCTTGCCCATAGCAACCAATCAGATTCTAGCTATCATTGTCTAGAATCTATTAGATAAATGATAGTTAGAATCTGATTGGTTGCTGAGAGCTTAGACAGAATTATTTTTTTTCCCAAAATTGATGATGATGAAAAGATACTAGTGGGGAGACTACATATGTAAATTAAGGCCTGATATAAGCACACGAGACAGCGATCAACTGATATATGAGGGAATAGGGTCAAGTGGACAGGTAGTAGAGTGGATGGAAAAGAAGGGAGTAGGTCCTGCATCTTCATGTGATCAACTGAAGAGAAGGTGCCAGAGGTTGCAAGAATTGAACTGAGCAGGATGTTGCTTGTGGAAGATGATACTATTTGATGTTGTATCTTGTCACTCTTGTCCTTGAAATAGTAAGCAAGATCTTGGGAGGCTGAGAAGATATTTAAATGTATTAAAGAGGTGTTTGGGGCAGAAGCCTGACTGTAGATGAGAGAATGGAAGTGTATTATTTTGGCATTTCAAAAAGAGTGGTAGATAGCAGAATATTTGAGAAAGTCGTTAGAATTATGGGACTTTCACCAATGTCCTTCTAGTTTGCAGGAGAGCTTTTGAAGTCACAGCTGTGATTATGGTTGACATGGAGAGGAAAGTGTAGCTGGAGCCACTTAATGAAGGGCTATCTTTAGTATTCAATTAAGATGTGGCACTGCTGGATCAGGACAGGAGAATGTATTTGATAGGAGAACATATGCGATACTTTTGGCACAAACACCATATGAAAGGACCTCAGGCAGGATGGGACCTGCGAGTCACCGTTGGTAATCCTACAGTGAGGAAATGAGGGAGACACATTTGAAAAAGAAAGAGAAAATGAATATATTGAAAGTTTCTATCTGTTGAGTGGTAATTGAAAGCAATGCCCAGTGTAGTTTTAGGGAGATTAGCATCTAGCAAATTAATAGTACATTTTTTTTTATAATAGAGGTACTGGGAGCACTGTAATATAGGACATAAATGTTTGTACTGTAGGTCAGTCTATTCAGTTCTGTTGGAGCAGAAATATACTTGAGTTCAAGGAGCAGATTGAGGGAGACGAGAATGGAAGAATGAACACGGCAGACAGACAAAGAAGAACGTTACATATAGTAGAGTAGAGGTCAAGACAATATTGAGAATTAGAAGGAACTGAGGGGAAATAGAAGAAAATAAACATGGACAGGGTATTTTGCATGGGGCAAATTTGTCTTGAGAAATAAAGCATTACTGTCACAGAAGAAATATGGAGATTCAACCTTGATCTTAATTTAACCGATTCAATCCAATGAAAAAATATATTGAGCATAAAGTGAAGACAAGAGAGTGATTTAGAATTAAGGAGGGGAGGAGAAGAATAGACATGGAAGATTAATTTGGTGGAAGATGAGAATACAGGAGATATTATGAGGGTTGGGGCAGAACAGTGGTCTAGTGGTTAGCACTTGTGCTTCGCAGCACTGGGGTCATGAGTTCAATTCCTGACCATGGCCTTATCTGTGTGGAGTTTGTATGTTCTCCCTATGTTTGCATGGGTTTCCTCCAGGTGCTCTGGTTTCCTCCCACACTCCAAAAACATACTGGTAGGTTAATTGGCTGCTATCAAAAATTGACCCTAGTCTCTACCTCTCTGACTGTATGTATATGTCTATGTGAGTGTGTGTCTATAGTAGGGAATTTAGACTGTAAGCTCCAATGGGGCAGGGACTGATGTGAATGAGTTCTCTGTACAGCGCTGCGGAATTAGTGGCGCTATATAAATAAATGATGATGATGATGATTATGAGGGTTGGCTTGCAGCTAACTCTAATGAGCACCAAGCTGATGTCCACCTCAAAATCCCTGCTTTCCTAGCAAACTATTGCACTGAAAATGTCTTCATCTCATGTGGTGATTTCCCAGTTTATAGCTTTAAGCCATGTACTGTCTAGTCAACTTCCCAGTGCCTATTACTTTGGCTTGAATTGGATTTTATGGTACTGAACTCAGACTGACATACAGTACATATGAAATGAAGAACCGTAATGTCCATGTTCTGTTGATCTCAGATCATCCAAAGTCTGAAAAATGACCATTATGAGTCAAAATGGACCTGTTCTGGTAAACTTAGAGCCTTCGATAAATATTGACTTTCTTCTTCAAGTAAGTATTCATCATTGCATTTCCTGTTGAGCTCCTACCAACCATTAGAAGTTCCTATAAAAAAAGCCACCCCAGCCATGAATGTCCAGTCCTGAGAAGGTGGCAACATTCGTGACCAGATCGTCATATGTTGGGCAGTGGGTTAGATGTCGTACGAAAGAGTTCTCACTCGTTACATCACCTAATGGAAAATGTAAGCGAGTGTTTGTTAAATAATAATAAATTTTTCCTCATGAGGTTTTCATTCTGAAGATTTGATTTATAGCTTGTCTTGCCTACTAGACCTAAAATAAGCAAATCTTAATATAAAACAGAGTTGATCTGAAAAGCGAAGTAAAGCTGAATGCAATATTTTATTTAAATTATGTTATTGTTGAATAAACTGCCTTTCAGCTGTGTTTATCTGCTAATGTGATGCTGGAAGAAAGAACAAGAGATTATCGGAATCTAAGAAATGTCTTGTTTCATATTGCTTTCATTGTAGACATGTTATACGGAGTCACTGGAACAAACAATAACTAGCTTTACTTTATGGGAAACGTGAATTCTAGAATTTATAATCGCGTATATTACTCAAGTTTTAGGTCTCATCGGAGCCACAGCCACACTGTGCGTTACATATATGCAGCTCTTTATTTGTACAATGATAGCATATCTTTCCGTTTATTAGTCTGGTAAGACGATGTGGTTTTCTGAAGCCACTCACATGCCAATAGAATCTAACAAAAAATGTCCATTAAAATAGTCAAGTACATATATTGTAGCTATTATTAAAATGCTGTAATAAACCAAACCACAACTGTGAACAGGTCCTGAGTACATAAAAGGCAAACAGCCAGATTGCATAATTTCAACTTATTTTAAGATATCTCCTATTACAACTACATTTTTGCTGCCCGAGTGTACGAGGGGGTCAGTCCTAGTCTTACACAGAGAGGGGTTGGTGCAGAGTTTGAAGGCATCCAAACCGCATACTTAAAAGGAGGTCAGGAAAACAAAAGATGCAATTTATGAGTATGTATTTCAAGATTTGTCAGGCTCTGCATAGTATGTTCATCATCATCATCATCATCATTTATTTATATAGCGCCACCAATTCTGCAGAGCTGTACAGAGAACTCATTCACATCAGTCCCTGCCTCATTGGAGCTTACAGTCTAAATTCCCTACTATAGACACACACTCACACACAGACAGACAGAGAGTCTGAGAGACTAGGGTCAATTTTGATAGCAACCAATTAACCTACCAGTATGCTTCTGGAGTGTGGGAGGAAACCAGAGCACCCAGAGGAAACCCACACAAACACAGGGAGAACATACAAACTCCACACAGATAAGACCATGGTCGGGAATTGAACTCATGACCCCAGTGCTGTGAGGCAGAATTGCTAACCACTAGGCCACTGTGCTGCCCTGTAATCTTAAGGTCCATCTAGGGGGGGTTACCATTTGCCCTGTCTTCCACCGAAGCCTCCAACAAGGTACTGAAATCTTCTGCCCCCAGCCCCAAAAAGGAGGGGACATCAGGAGGTCCAGAGGGGTGGGAAACTCAAGACCACACACTCCCTAGATCTTGGGGATCAGAGTCCATGTTACATGCATCTGAATGATTAAATGGTGCGATTCACTTTAATGGAATCATGTTACTTTTGCGACATCTTCATCATCAACTTGATCAACCGCAATGTAGTAAATAGCAGCTAAACCCCACATGGCTCACAATAAAATGGAATCCCGTCCTATCATTTGCGGCGGGGCTCCTGCAAAGAGCAGTATGCAGTGTCTATAGGAATTTTGTTTTTAATCCTTATGGATTAAAAGCATCAGGAAAGACGAGGATGCCTTCCATGGATTTAGGTGAATAATACATTGGCAACGGAGGGACTGGAGGCATTTATATTTAAAACATCATCAGCACTGACCATTGCATCTGTTTATTAGACTGTCTCAAAGTCTAACTCAGTCGCATTTATGAACTGGGGACACTTGGCCAGATGTGGATAGAGTGACATCCCTGTTGAACTAGTGGATCTGTGACAAGATAGTTTTTACAAGTATGGTGTTGACCAAAGAAGTGCAGGCCTTGCGGTTCCCACACCCCTGGACCTCCTGATGTCCCCTCCTTTTGGGTGTGGGGGGGGATTTCAGTGCCTTGTTGGAGGCTTCGGTGGAACACAGGACAAAGGGGAACCCCCTCCTAGATGGACCCTATGATTTCAGGGGTTAGGGATAGAGGAGTATCCTGTAAACACAAGATCACGGGAACACTTCTGTTTCAATGTTAGCTGAGTAAATGGATAACTAAATGCAAATACAACTCTTACCTAATGTAAGATAAGAAGCTCCAGCTTTTTAATTATGTAAATAGTCAGCAAAATGGTGTCAGATATATCTTACTGGATAAACTTACTTAAAGAGCTTGTCACCCATCAATGTATCAAAAATCGGAGTGGTCCTACTCATTACCTGTAGCCTTGAAGACACTGGGAGCAAGGTCACACTGTAAGCTTATAATACAATGACAAGTGGTTCTATTCACCGCTATAGAAGGTGAGTGAACTCACTTGGTCCACCTGCATCCTGAGCTCACAGAGCAAATCAGCTCCAGCTTCAGGTTAAAGGGGCTTCAAGGACACCCCTTATATATGGAACATGAGGGACATGACATGACGGGAGTCATGTCCCTCATGAGAATGGAGCAGGGAAGAGGTGGAGAGAGCTGCCGCCTGCTGGATGCAGCACTGGTGGACAAGCAGGGAAGAGGCGGAGAGAGCTGCCGCCTGCTGGATGCAGCACCGGTGGACAAGCAGAGAAGAGGCGGAGAGAGCTGCCACCTGCTAGATGCAGCACCGGTGGACAAGCAGGGAAGAGGCGGAGAGAGCTGCCGCCTGCTGGATGCAGCACCGGTGGACAAGCAGGGAAGGCAGTTGGACCGAAGTGCCTTTCCGGCATGGTGCTGCCCCGCCTTGCCTACCCTGCTTACCACCAGATTGGATGTGAGCGACACATGATCAGGTATATTATTTAGATGATTAATTCATAGGCTTACTACACTAAGCTCATGTTTAGTCAATTAACTGCTCTATATTACTAAAAAGAGAGAATAATACTGGAGAGATAGTTTATTTATACAGCACCAACATATTATGTAGCGCCATACAGAGACTATTTAATCATTCATCATTCATCAGTCCCGGCCCTAGTGGAGCTTGCAGTCTAAATTCTCTACCACAAGTACACACAGTAATTATATTTTTGGACTGTGGGAGAACAAACAATCTCCACCTTAGTCTGAATGGAACCCATTTCCCCAGTGGTTAGCAATGCCAACCATATAGCCACAGTGCCGCCCAAGCTAACCAGAGAGGAGGTTGAGAAAATGCAACAAGAAATAAGTAAATGGAGTAGAAGACTTGGTGCTTATTGCCGGTATCATATTGGCTGTTACTTTGGATAAGAGCGAGTTAACTTTCTACAAGCGGTTCAGGATTTATTGCCGACATGAAATGTGAGTTATACCTTGTGCTTAGCATTCTATCAGTGGAAAGAATCATACTCAGCGCAATGTGTGTGCTTGTAACGCCAAGCTCGCTCTCAGGGGAGTTTGCTGCGGGAGGTGGTACATCTGTATTTCATAGTGCACAAACTTATGTTCCGGATTCTAGGAGTGAGAATAAATTAAACAGATTATCTATTGTGGAAATCCATGGGGTGGAAGTGACATGACAGGAAAACAATGATTTGTTGTCAGATTTATTTTCCGTCCATGTTAATGTTTTAGTCTAGAAAAGAAGGGATTTACACATTTGTGAAATTCGAACGAAGAGCAGCCATCTTTCTGCCAAACCCTGGATTTATTAAATAACCTGTCCCCATGACCCCAAGCTCCACACAATGAATGTACAGTAATCCCCCTCTCTTAGGTATACCCACAAGCTGTAGAACAGAAGGGAAAAATAGACAAAAAAACATGTACTTATAATTAAACCTGGGGATTCGATTGATCAAACCTAAAAAGGAAAAGTGAAGGTGTTGCCCATAGCAACCAATCAGATTGTAGCTATCATTTATCTAGTACATTCTAGAACATGATAGCTAGAATGTGGTTGCTAGGGCCAACAGCTTCACTTTTCCTTTTTTTTAAAAAAAAGGTTTAGTAAATCAACCTTTGGACTCTATAACCCTCACTCTAAGTGAGCAATGCCCCTCTCTCGATTCCACCATTTACCTTGCCTCTCTTTGGCTGTCATTGCCATACAGTTCAATATCATACCTCCCAATGATCTTGGTTTTGAAGGGACATCCTGAATCACAGACAACAAAAGGAAAGGGGCTTTACACTAAAGGGGGTGGCGTTCTACCCAAATTGTGTCCATCTCCGGTGAAGCTTGGGCGGAACAGGAGCAGCTTATTTTGTCCTGCTTTCTGGATTCTAAATTATGGGAGGCATTGTTGCAACCTTGTTAAACACGTTATAATTAGGGATGAGCGCACTCGGATTTTTGAAATCCGAGCCCACCCGAACGTTGCGGATCCGAGTCGGATCCGAGACAGATCCGGGTATTGGCGCCAAATTCAAAAGTGAAACTGAGGCTCTGACTCATAATCCCGTTGTCGGATCTCGCGATACTCGGATCCTATAAATTCCCCGCTAGTCGCCGCCATCTTCACTCGGGCATTGATCAGGGTAGAGGGAGGGTGTGTTAGGTGGTCCTCTGTGCTGTTTAGTTCTGTGCTGTTTAGTTCTGTGCTGTTTAGTTCTGTGCTGTTTAGTGCTGTGCTGTGCTGTGCTGTTTAGTGCTGTGCTGTGCTGTGCTGTGCTGTGTTCTGCAGTATCAGTCCAGTGGTGCTGTGTGCTGTGCTCTGTCCTTCTGAGGTCAGTGGTGCTGCTGGGTCCTGTGCTGTGTCCTGTTCAGTCCAGTGGTGCTGTGTCCTGTGCTCTGTGCTTCTAAGGGCATAGTTATTTCCCCAATATTCCCCTGTGTTTAAAAAAATAAAAAAAAGTTATTTTAAAAAATACCAAAAACTACTTTAATATTTTTTAATTACCACAAAATTTTCACAACCAATCCTGCAGTATAAGCCCATTGGTACTGCAATATTACCAAGTTCACACATTCAGCAGTAAAAGTCCAGTGGTACTGCAATATTACAAAGTTTACACATTCTGCAGTGTCAGTCCAGTGGTGCTGTGTCCTGTGCTCTGTCCTGCTGAGTTCCGTAGTGCTGCTGGATCCTGTGCCGTGTCCTGTTCAGTCCAGTGGTGCTGTGTCCTGTGCTCTGTGCTTCTAAGGGCATAGTTTTTTCCCCATTATTCCCAAGTTTTTAAAAAATAAAAAAAAAGTAAAAAATAATAAATTTAAAAAAAAAAAAATATATAATAATTATAACCAAATTTGCAAAACCAATCCAGCATTATAAGTCCATTGGTACTGCAATATTACCAAGTTCACACATTCTGCAGTATCAGTCCAGTGGTGCTGTGTCCTGTGCTCTGTCCTGCTGAGTTCCGTAGTGCTGCTGGGTCCTGTGCCGTGTCCTGTTCAGTCCAGTGGTGCTGTGTCCTGTGCTCTGTGCTTCTAAGGGCATAGTTATTTCCCCACTATTCCCAAGTTTTGTAAAAATAAAAAAAAAGTAAAAAAAAAGTAAAAAATTAAAAAAAACAAATAAATATAATAATTATAACCAAATTTGCAAAACCAATCCAGCATTATAAGTCCATTGGTACTGCAATATTACCAAGTTCACACATTCTGCAGTATCAGTCCAGTGGTGCTGTGTCCTGTGCTCTGTCCTGCTGAGTTCCGTAGTGCTGCTGGGTCCTGTGCCGTGTCCTGTTCAGTCCAGTGGTGCTGTGTCCTGTGCTCTGTGCTTCTAAGGGCATAGTTATTTCCCCACTATTCCCAAGTTTTGTAAAAATAAAAAAAAAGTAAAAAAAAAGTAAAAAATTAAAAAAACAAATAAATATAATAATTATAACCAAATTTGCAAAACCAATCCAGCATTATAAGTCCATTGGTACTGCAATATTACCAAGTTCACACATTCTGCAGTATCAGTCCAGTGGTGCTGTGTCCTGTGCTCTGTCCTGCTGAGTTCCGTAGTGCTGCTGGGTCCTGTGCCGTGTCCTGTTCAGTCCAGTGGTGCTGTGTCCTGTGCTCTGTGCTTCTAAGGGCATAGTTATTTCCCCACTATTCCCAAGTTTTGTAAAAATAAAAAAAAGTAAAAAAAAGTAAAAAATTAAAAAAAAAAAAATATATAATAATTATAACCAAATTTGCAAAACCAATCCAGCAGTATAAGTCCATTGGTACTGCAATATTACCAAGTTCACACATTCTGCAGTATCTTGTGCTACATATAATGGAGACCAAAAATTTGGAGGATAAAGTAGGGAAAGATCAAGACCCACTTCCTCCTAATGTTGAAGCTGCTGCCACTAGTCATGACATAGACGATGAAATGCCATCAACGTCGTCTTCCAAGCCCGATGCCCAATCTCGTAGTACCGGGCATGTAAAATCCAAAAAGCCAAAGTTAAGAAAAAGTAGCAAAAAGAGAAACTTAAAATCATCTGAGGAGAAACGTAAAGTTGCCAATATGCCATTTACGACACGGAGTGGCAAGGAACGGCTTAGGCCCTGGCCCGTGTTCATGACTAGTGGTTCAGCTTCACCCACGGATCTTAGCCCTCCTCCTCCTCCCCCCCCCTACAAAAAATTGAAGAGAGTTATGCTGTCAGCAACAAAACAGCAAACAACTCTGCCTTCTAAAGAGAAATTATCACAAATCCCCAAGGCGAGTCCAAGCGTGTTGGTGGTTGTCAAGCCTGACCTTCCCATCACTGTACTTCCCATCACTGTACGGGAAGAGGTGGCTCGGGAGGAGGCTATTGATGATGTAGCTGGCGCTGTGGAGGAACTTGATGATGAGGATGGTGATGTGGTTATTGTAAATGAGGCACCAGGGGGGGAAACAGCTGATGTCCATGGGATGAAAAAGCCCATCGTCATGCCTGGTCAGAAGACCAAAAAATGCACCTCTTCGGTCTGGAGTTATTTTTATCCAAATCCAGACAACCAATGTATGGCAATATGTAGCTTATGTAAAGCTCAAATAAGCAGGAGTAAGGATCTTGCCCACCTAGGAACATCCTCCCTTATACGTCACCTGAATAACCTTCATAGTTCAGTGGTTAGTTCAGGAACTGGGGCTAGGACCCTCATCGGTACAGGGACACCTAAATCCCGTGGTCCAGTTGGATACACACCAGCAACACCCTCCTCGTCAACTTCCTCCACAATCTCCATCAGATTCAGTCCTGCAGCCCAAGTCAGCAGCCAGACTGAGTCCTCCTCAATACGGGATTCATCCGAGGAATCCTGCAGCGGTACGCCTACTACTGCCACTGCTGCTGTTGCTGCTGTTAGTCGGTCATCTTCCCAGAGGGGAAGTCGTAAGACCGCTAAGTCTTTCACCAAACAATTGACCGTCCAACAGTCGTTTGCCATGACCACCAAATACGATAGTAGTCACCCTATTGCAAAGCGTATAACTGCGGCTGTAACTGCAATGTTGGTGTTAGACGTGCGCCCGGTGTCCGCCATCAGTGGAGTGGGATTTAGAGGGTTGATGGAGGTATTGTGTCCCCGGTACCAAATCCCCTCGAGATTCCACTTCACTAGGCAGGCGATACCAAAAATGTACAGAGAAGTACGATCAAGTGTCCTCAGTGCTCTTAAAAATGCGGTTGTACCCACTGTGCACTTAACCACGGACATGTGGACAAGTGGTTCTGGGCAAACGAAGGACTATATGACTGTGACAGCCCACTGGGTAGATGCATCCCCTTCCGCAGCAACAGCAACAGCTGCATCAGTAGCAGCATCTACAAAATGGCAGCTCATGCAAAGGCAGGCAACATTGTGCATTACAGGCTTTAATAAGAGGCACAACGCTGACAACATATTAGAGAAAATGAGGGAAATTATCTCCCAGTGGCTTACCCCACTTAGACTCTCATGGGGATTTGTGGTGTCAGACAATGCCAGTAACATTGTGCGGGCATTAAATATGGGCAATTTCCAGCACGTCCCATGTTTTGCCCACACCATTAATTTGGTGGTGCAGCATTACCTCAAGAGTGACAGGGGTGTGCAGGAGATGCTTGCGGTGGCCCGCAAAATTGCTGGACACTTTCGGCATTCAGCCAGTGCCTACCGCAGACTAGAGGCACATCAAAAAAGCTTGAACCTGCCCTGCCATCACCTCAAACAAGAGGTTGTGACGCGCTGGAACTCCACCCTCTATATGCTGCAGAGGATGGAGGAGCAGCAAAAGGCCATTCAGGCCTACACAGCCACCTACGACATAGGCAAAGGAGTGGGGATGCGCCTCAGTCAAGCGCAGTGGAGACTGATTTCCGTGTTGTGCAAGGTTCTGCAGCCATTTGAACTTGCCACACGAGAAGTCAGTTCCGACACTGCCAGCTTGAGTCAGGTCATTCCCCTGATCAGGCTGTTGCAGAAGCAGCTGGAGAAAGTGAGGGAGGAGCTGGTAAGCCATTGCGATTACAGCAAGCATGTAGCTCTTGTGGATGTAGCCCTTCGTACGCTTTGCCAGGATCCGAGGGTGGTCACTCTTTTAAAGTCAGAGGAATACATTCTGGCCACCGTGCTCGATCCTCGGTTTAAAGCGTATGTTGTGTCTCTGTTTCCGGCGGACACAAGTCTACAGCGGTGCAAAGACCTGCTGGTCAGGAGATTGTCCTCTGAAGAGGACCGTGACATGCCAACAGCTCCACCCTCATTTTCTTCCACATCTATGGCTGCGAGGAAAAAGCTCAGTTTTCCCAAAAGAGGCACTGGCGGGGATGCTGATAACATCTGGTCCGGACTGAAGGACCTGCCAACCATTGCAGACATGTCTACTCTCGCTGCATTGGATGCTGTGACAATAGAAAAAATTGTGGATGATTACTTTGCTGACACCATCCAAGTAGACATGTCAGACAGTCCATATTGTTACTGGCAGGAAAAAAAGGCAGTTTGGAAGCCCCTGTACAAACTGGCTCTATTTTACCTGAGTTGTCCCCCCTCCAGTGTGTACTCGGAAAGAGTTTTTAGTGCAGCGGGGAACCTGGTCAGTGAGCGGCGAAGGAGGTTGCTTCCTCACAACGTTGAAAAAATGATGTTTATAAAAATGAATAATCAATTCCTCAATGAAGTACAGCACTGCCCTCCAGATACTACAGAGGGACCTGTGGTTGTGGAGTCCAGCGGGGACGAATTGATAATGTGTGATGAGGAGGAAGTACACACTGTAGGGGGAGAGGAATCAGAGGTTGAGGATGAGGACGACATCTTGCCTCAGTAGAGCCTGTTTAGTCTGTACAGGGAGAGATGAATAGCTTTTTTGGTGTGGGGGCCCAAACAAACCAATCATTTCAGTCAAAGTTGTTTGGTAGGCCCTGTCGCTGAAATGATTTGTGTGTTAAAGTGTGCATGTCCTATTTCAACAGCAGACCTCTCAACTGCAGCTCATCCCTCCTCTGCGGGGATAATGTCTCCTGTGCTCTGACACGTCACTCTGTGTACTCTCAGCCTCAGGATCTGACACTACAGCTACCATGCCTCTTGTAGCAGCCCTCACTCCAGGGCCTCTTCCATGTGCAGTGTCCCCCTCTCTCTTGGGTTCACTATAGTGGCATGGAGTTCTCCCCCATCATCCAGGGCACACATTCCTTGCCCTGGCTCAGTCACCACGCTCAGACTTCCAGGCAATGCTGGGGGAGCCTGGGAGCTTCCACCCCAGGTCCCCAGCTACAACTCTCCTCTCCTGTGTCTTCTCTCTCTTTCTGACACTTTAAAGATCGTGCCTTTAAATGAAAAAGTCAGTCTTCATTGCACGACTATGTGCAAGTGCAACAGGGACATTTTTTTGGGTTTACAAAGTCAAACAATAACACTACGACCCTGTCTGTCTGGGGTCTGTCAATGACGAATTGTCTGGAGGAGGTATTGTGGCCCCGGTATCAAATTGGGTACCGGGGCCACCCCACTACGCAGTCCAGATACTTGTTTGGTGGAATTCCGACACGTGGAGGGTTTTTAAATTATATTGTGGCCTCGGTACCAAATTGTGTACCGGGGCCACCCCACTACGCAGTCCAGATACTTGTTTGGTGGAATTCAGACCAGTTGAGGGTTTTATTATTATATTGTGTGGACCACTCTATCTATACCACACTACAACTCTATACCACTCTATTTCCTACTTTAATTCTATTTAATTCTATTTCCTACTTTAATTCTATTACTAATTAATTACCATAAAGAGGAACAAAAAAAACCAATTTTACCAAAAGTATAATATGACTTAGACTTACAAACACTACACTTGAAAGATCGTGCCTTTAAATGAAAAAGTCAGTCTTCATTGCACGACTATGTGCAAGTGCAACAGGGACATTTTTTTGGGTTTACAAAGTCAAACAATAACACTACGACCCTGTCTGTCTGGGGTCTGTCAATGACGAATTGTCTGGAGCATGTTTGGAGGAGGTATTGTGGCCCCGGTATCAAATTGGGTACCGAGGCCACCCCACTACGCAGTCCAGATACTTGTTTGGTGGAATTCCGACACGTGGAGGGTTTTGAAATTATATTGTGGCCTCGGTACCAAATTGTGTACCGGGGCCACCCCACTACGCAGTCCAGATACTTGTTTGGTGGAATTCAGACCAGTTGAGGGTTTTATTATTATATTGTGTGGACCACTCTATCTATACCACACTACAACTCTATACCACTCTATTTCCTACTTTAATTCTATTTAATTCTATTTCCTACTTTAATTCTATTACTAATTAATTACCATAAAGAGGAACAAAAAAAAACAATTTTACCAAAAGTATAATATGACTTAGACTTACAAACACTACACTTGAAAGATCGTGCCTTTAAATGAAAAAGTCAGTCTTCATTGCACGACTATGTGCAACAGGGACAGTTTTTTTGTTTACAAAGTCAACTAATAACACTTGGACCCTGTCTGTCTTTAACATACTTGATGGGATCTCAATGACGAATTGTCTGTAGCATGTTTGGAGGAGGTATTGTGGCCCCGGTATCAAATTGTGTACCGGGGCCACCACACTACGCAGTCCAGATACTTGTTTGGTGGAATTCTGACACGTGGAGGGTGTATTTATTTTATTGTGGCCCCGGTATCAAATTGGGTACCGGGGCCACCCCACTACGCAGTCCAGATACTTGTTTGGTGGAATTCTGACACGTGGAGGGTGTATTTATTTTATTGTGGCCCCGGTATCAAATTGGGTACCGGGGCCACCCCACTACGCAGTCCAGATACTTGTTTGGTGGAATTCTGACACGTGGAGGGTGTATTTATTTTATTGTGGCCCCGGTATCAAATTGGGTACCGAGGCCACCCCACTACGCAGTCCAGATACTTGTTTGGTGGAATTCTGACACGTGGAGGGTGTATTTATTTTATTGTGGCCCCGGTATCAAATTGGGTACCGGGGCCACCCCACTACGCAGTCCAGATACTTGTTTGGTGGAATTCTGACACGTGGAGGGTTTTTTAATTATATTGTGGCCTCGGTACCAAATTGTGTACCGGGGCCACCACACTACGCAGTCAAGATAGATAGATGCGTATCATAGATAAAGTACATTCAGTGGTGTGGGGCAAATTGAAAAATATTCCAAATGCACTGACATTATCAAAAACAAGAGGTTGTCACACGCTAAAACTCCAACATGTATATGATGGAGAGGATGGAGGAGCAGCCGTATGTGTAGTGTAATGCAGATCTGTTGAAGGTTTTTTATATATTTTATTGTGGTGCCCAGTGCCCACTCCTCTACGCAGTCCAGGTACATTTATTGGTGCGAATCATAAAAGTTCAGGGTTTTTAATATATCTTGTGGTGACCCACTCCTCTACGCAGTCCAGGTACAATTATTGGTGCGAATCATAAAAGTTCAGGGTTTTTAATATATTGTGGTGACCCACTCCTCTACGCAGTCCAGGTACAATTATTGGTGCGAATCATAAAAGTTCAGGGTTTTTAATATATTGTGGTGACCCACTCCTCTACGCAGTCCAGGTACAATTATTGGTGCGAATCATAAAAGTTCAGGGTTTTTAAGATATTGTGGTGACCCACTCCTCTACGCAGTCCAGGTACAATTATTGGTGCGAATCATAAAAGTTCAGGGTTTTTAATATATATTGTGGTGACCCACTCCTCTACGCAGTCCAGAAAGATACCTTGTTGCAACGTTTTGGACTAATAACTATATTGTGAGGTGTTCAGAATACACTGTAAATTAGTGGAAATGCTTGTTATTGAATGTTATTGAGGTTAATAATAGCCTAGGAGTGAAAATAAGCACAAAAACTTGATTTTTAAACTTTTTATGTTTTTTTCAAAAAAAATCCGAATCCAATACCTTAAATCCGAACCGAGACCTTTCGTCAAGTGTTTTGCGAGACAAATCCGAACCTCAAAAATAACGAAAATCCGGATCCAAAACACAAAACACGAGACCTCAAAAGTCGCCGGTGCACATCCCTAGTTATAATGGGGGTTGATATAATGGGATGAGGCTCTACTGACCTTTCACTGAAAAAAATGTTTCGTAGCACAAAAGGGTTTGTACAGCAACTGGCTTTAGAGGTAGGATAATTGTCATCTGACTAAATCAGACCTGGGAGTAAATGTATCAATTTTGCCTTTACAAGCCATCGCTGTTTTAAATTGTCCTCGCAAAGTCGCCGATTTTTGGCGACTTGCACAAATTGGAACTTAATACATTTACCCCCTGGTGTGTGTATGTCTATGGATTTTGGGCTCCAGTGGGTTAGGGACTAATGTACTAAAGTTCTGATTGAACAGCGCTGTGGAACTGGTTGTGTTACAGGCCAGCATTTTGGAAACCTCTAGTTTCTTGCTGGGTTAGACCTGTGGTTCCTGGGCCTGATACATATTTGGATGCAACCTACATGCACCTTTCATTTATGTAATGAGCTCAGAACTTGAGCTGAGTTCTGATTGGATTCAAATACAAGCGGATCTCAGGATTAGAATCTGGGTATAAGCAGAAGTCGAAGTGGAAATTTAGAAATTATGGTATATAAATTCCACTTTGAAATGAATGTCCAGGGGCCACCTAGACCCCCTGAATATTTAGATGTAGTGAAATTAATTTTAACACTATATAATATGATATAAAAAATATTAAATGATGAAAGGCTATCTAGCCTGTGTCCCCCACCGCTCCTGTGTCCAATTACCTTTCCTCTATGTCCCTCCACCACTCCCTCATGTCTCCTTTATGTACTTACATTTTCCTTCATATCTCTATAATATTATTATAAAACTATCCAAAATATCTCCCTTATTTCTTCCATGTTACCCTTTATCTTTCCCTGACCTTATGTGTCCTTATGTGCCCCTATCTTTATTGCAGATATCCCCCTCTCCACCTCACTACGTGCTCACCGTTGGGCCTCAAATGCTGCTTTTCTTGTTCCTCCCTTACTCTTTGATACTCTCTATCTGTCTCTGTCCCTGCTCCTATTAATCCCCCTCACTAGTGAATTCACACTTTTGCCCCTCCATCATCCCACTGCACCCTACTCCATCACACTGTGCCCCTCATCATCACACTATGGGGCACATTTATCAATATTCACATAAAGTGAAAAGTAGTTTTCAATCCTTATCGCAATGATAAGGATTGAACTACTTCTCACATTTATGTACAGCCCTGCACAGAAACAGCAGTTCCGAAAAACTGCTGTTTCATTGATAAAAAAAAATCATACTTACCCCCCTCTTCGGAAGCGCTGTCTTCGGGTCTTCTCTTCACTCTTCAATTGCGCATGTCCAGTTCCAAGAACTGGACATGCGCACACAGATCCCCTCTCTGCAGAGAGAGAGCGCTGAGTGACAGGGAGGGATCATGTGATCCCTCCACACATGCGCTGTCCAGCTCTGCTCTTCGGAGCAGAGCTGACAGCATTAGATTTCTTCAATTCGGATGATGTACGCCAGCTTCAGCTGGCGTACATTAACATGACAAGTTCCCGAAAAAAATGTTTTTTCGGGACTTGTTAGATTGCGGCCAGGAGCAGTCACCATTCTGTTGAATGGTGACTGCTCCCAAAAATGAAGAGGAGTGCAAAGCAGCAGATATCCATGATATCTGCTGCGATGCCACCTTAATAAATTTGCGGAGGACACTGTGGGACCTTAATGACCCGTTAAAAGCACTATCGTGCTTTATTAAATATGCCCCTATGCCCCCTCATCATCACATTATGCCCCCTCATCATCACACTATGCCCCCTGATCATCACATTATGCCCCCTCATCATCACACTATGCCCCCTGATCATCACACTGTGTAGCCTCCTTCATCACACTGTGCCCCAACCTACATCACACTGCAGCCTCCTTCATCACTCTGTGCAGCCTCCTTCATCATCACACTGTGCTCCCTCCATCATCAAACTGTGCTCCCTCCATCATCACACTGTGCTCCCTCCATCTTCACATTTTACCCCTTCTTCTCAACACTGTACACCCTCCTTCATCACACTGTGCCCCCTCCATCACACTGTGCTCTCATTCTTCACGCTGTGCCTCCTCCTTCATCATACTTTGCCCTCTTTCATTACCCTGTGCCCCCCTTCATCACACTGCAGCCACTTTCATCACACTGTGCACCTTCCATCAGCAAACTGTACACCCTCCTTCATCACACTGTGCCCCCTCCTTTATAACACTGTGGCTTCAGTCATCACACTGTGCCCCCTCCTTCATTACACTGTGCTCTCATTAATCACACTGTACCCCCTCTATCATCACACTGTGCTGCCCATCATCACACTGCAGCCTCCTTCATCACACTGTGCACCTTCCATCAGCACACTGCACACTCTGCTATCATACTGTGCACCCTTCTCCATCATCACATTGTGCCTCCTCCATCATCACACTCTGCCCCTCCATTACACTGTGCCCTCACAATATCACACTGTGCCCCTCCATCAGCAAACTGTACACCCTCCTTCATCACACTGTGGCTTCAGTCATCACACTTTGCCCCCTCCTTCATTACACTGTGCTCTCATTAATCACACTGTACCCCCTCTATCATCACACTGTGCTGCCCATCATCACACTGCAGCCTCCTTCATCACACTGTGACCCATCCATCATCACACTGCACACTCTGCTATCATACTATGCACCCTTCTCCATCATCACATTGTGCCTCCTCCATCATCACACTGTGCCCCTCCATTACACTGTGCCCTCACAATATCACACTGTGCCCCTCCATTACACTGTGCCCTCACAATATCACACTGTGCCCCTCCATCACAATGTGCTCTTATTCATCACACTGCGCCCTCATTCATCACAATGTGCCCTCCATATCTCACTGTGACCCCTCCATCACCCTGTGCCCCCCTTCATCACACTGCAGCCACTTTCATCACACTGTGCACCTTCCATCAGCAAACTGTACACCCTCCTTCATCACACTGTGCCCCCTCCTTTATCACACTGTGGCTTCAGTCATCACACTGTGCCCCCTCCTTCATTACACTGTGCTCTCATTAATCACACTGTACCCCCTCTATCATCACACTGTGCTGCCCATCATCACACTGCATCCTCCTTCATCACACTGTGACCCATCCATCATCACACTGCACACTCTGCTATCATACTATGCACCCTTCTCCATCATCACATTGTGCCTCCTCCATCATCACACTGTGCCCCTCCATTACACTGTGCCCTCACAATATCACACTGTGCCCCTCCATCACAATGTGCTCTTATTCATCACACTGCGCCCTCATTTATCACACTGTGCCCTCCATATCACACTGTGACTCCTCCATCACACTGTGCCTCCTCCTTCAATACACTGTGCCCTCATTCATCACACTGCGCCCTCATTTATCACACTGTGCCCTCCATATCACACTGTGACCCCTCCATCACCCTGTACCTCCTACTTCATTACACTGTGCCCTTATTTATCACACTGCGCCCTCATTTATCACACTGTGCCCTCCATATCACACTGTGACCCCTCCACCACACTGTGCCTCCTCCTTCAATACACTGTGCCCTCATTCATCACACTGTGTCCTCATTCATAACACTGTGTCCTCATTCTTCACACTGTGCCCCCTCCATCACTCTGTGCCCTCCTTCATCATCATCACACTGTGCCCTCAATCATAACACTGTTTCCCATTTATCACTCCATTCTCTACTTCTATGACCTTCTTTCTTCTGTCTTCTTTTTCTCTTGATCTTTTCTTATGTGTGCTAATTTCTATCTGCGCCGCTCCTCACTGGCATAGTTGGGATGTGATGATGTTACGCCCCACAGTCAGTGAGAATGGAGCAGGGAAAAGGAGGACATCCACTGGTCGAATGCAAGACCAGTGGACAAGCAAGGAAGGCAGACAGATCTCCGGCATTGTAATGCCCCGCCTTACCTACCCTGCTTACCGCCAGCTCTGACTATGAAGTAGTGGGGCGAAGAAGTTCCGATATGCCAAAACTTTGAGCACTGCCTAAACGTTACTTGCCTATGTAGACAGACAGAACACAGTCCAGAATACGCGTCCCATATGTGCAAAATCAAGTCCTATCAGAACGCATGCACAAAAAATATATTATAAAATAAATTAACTCTTAATACTATAATCATTTTTTTTAATAGTAAATACATAAATAAAGAGGTTCTTAAAGCATATTCTACATACAATGTGTTTTTTATGTCTATCTTCCATGCATACACATGTTCTGTGCCATCGAGTGGCACGCATACATGTAGTTTTTAATACAAAGACGATGCTGTGATAGTCATCATTATCAGTCGCCACTTACACCTGCCCTGTATGTGGTGGAAATGATATGGCTAAAAACCTTGTACGTAAGAGAAGCCCTGAACTTGAATCCGCTGCATCTGCGTTGGCACTCCCTCCGCACACCCTTACTGTACATTGTCTATGTCTGGCCGCCGCTTCCCTTCCCGGGAGACACCATTCAAGCCATAGGCAGTCGGAAGTGTTAATGTATTAAGACATGATTTGGACGCACATGCGTTCATTGGCATAAGGTCGGTTTCTGGCCATGTACAGAGCTATTTCACACAAGATACGGCACGCATCATCCGAAGATTAATCAGGCCCTCTTTGTCCTTGGACATGGATCTTAAACAGCTGCTACTGGCTCTGCTGTGTACTTGCTTGGAGTAATCACTCACTACTTACACTGGTGTTCCCAATCTGGCCACGCAAATAAGTTTCCTGGTTATTTGAACCTCTCAGACCCTTTCTGCGCGATTGGTTACTCTACTTGCTGTTTCCTGACTGAATGATATCTGCCTGCCCCACGCTAGTCTTATATTCAACTATTCTTCATCGTCGCATACCCCGGCCTTTGGCTTGTCTTGTATTTCGTTGTGCCCCTCATATTGGCCAACCGTTGATCATTTCCAGTGATAGTCCCAGTTTTTAAAGATTTATCCCTGGTAAGAGTCCCTATTTTTGCATAGTTGACTAAATTTTGTTGCTTTTCTACATGCAGCTCCTCCCATGTATTTGTTCTTCTCTTGGCTGTATAAAGTAATATTCATTTAATAGGCGTTTTTAACACATTTTTTGTGGTCCTCATGCAGCCAAGTTCAACTCACCATGTGGGGTCCTCTGGTGAAAACAAAGAGAGTCATGAGACTCTGTGCCCAAAAGAGTCAGTGCCCATGACCAGGGACACAGAGGAACCACTTCCTCATGCATGGCTTGTGCAGTTTACATAAGCCTTAGATCCCCCTGACATCCTACATGTCTTTGAATCTTACCCCTACAGCAATGCTGAATCCGAGACCCTCTCATTTTTTCACCTTACCTGATACCTTATAACCCATTTAAAACACTTTCAAATAACACTTAGGGCTCAATATATGGTCAACTCCATTTTGTTATACTAATGTAATACAGGTGTGTTGCAATGCTTCTGTAATGCCCAACGTGTTAACCTGGTGAATCTTGCTCCTGTTGATGGCAGGCAAGATCACCGGAAGTGCATATTAGGTGTGAGGCAAAGGCCTCACTTAGATCTGGTTGTGCCGATAGCTGCAGCACCAAAGGCTTAGTGGTGGGGTGTAAAAGGAGGCACATATGGGGACCAGAGTCTATTTCAGACTTCGGTTTCCCCGCAATTTGGGGAAGTTACCATCTTGCAAGCCCATAGGGGGATTCCCACCACCAAAGAAAGGATTAGGAGCCACCAGAAGGGGTGGGTGTGTAGCATCTGCCACAAGAGGACAGGGTATGAAGAAGGGGGGGCACTATAACTAAGAGCTCCATCAAACAAATAAGCCTATACAGTGAGGTAAGATTCTCCCTTCATTCAAAGAAGAGAGAAATCAGTAGGATCTGGAATGTGGACTTGAGGCTTGAGGTCATGTGGAGCTAAAAACATTGATGCACTGGATGAGGGAAATGTTTTTACCAAGTAAAAGCATGGCAGCAATCTTAGAAAAGGGAGCTCCAGCCAAAAGGGAGGATACGATCCACAGATACAAAGCCCTCTTGTAAAGAGCCCCAGTTGCTGAGTTAAGGCAGCATGGATGTTATAAAAGGAAATGTCACTAGAAATTGAGGATGGTTGTAGTAAGCAATCTGAATAACTCCACAGAGAGGCGAGGGCTGCCAGCAACAGTGTGACTGTGAGTAGAATGGTGACTGTATATTGGGGATGGTGTGCACTGGGAAGCAGAGTTCCTGGATAATGGGATATAACTAGGAGAAGAGGACCAAGTTGTGGGGTGAGTGCAAGAATCTCTGACACCCACAGTTTGCTGGCATGTGTGAAAGGCTGGAGCCTGCGAAGCTGGGGAACGATAATGCTCAGAGATTCTCGGTATGTAATTTTGTTACATTCTAGTATCACAGCATCGGCTGTACACATTGTAAATGCTGTGCTGTTAGAATGTAGCACAATACATCTACTTAAGTTTATCCTGGCGGAGTTGATATAAGCGTTACTTCAACTGATACGATTAGTGCAGGAGGAGGAGTTTTGTGAGGTTTGACTCCTTGTGTTTTCTTGCTTTGACTGAGATCTCCTGGCGCCCAATATTTCTTTAGGACTTTGCACTGCACCACCACTAGTGTCCACTTTGCCCAACTTGTATTAAACCCCTGTTTATTCGGGGATGGGGACTGTCTGGGGGTAAATGTATCATACCCCGGTTTTTGCAACTCGTGGGAGTTTGGCGTCTTCGTAGCTTAAATTTAAAGCGGCGCTGCCTTGTAAAGGGAAACTTCCCTTTACAAGGCAGAACCGCTTTGAATTTAATCTGTCATCTCGCCGAACTCCCGCGAGTTGACAAAACCGGGGTATGATATATTTACCCCCTGGTCTTTATTGGCCCATACCTACCAGCTAGCCAGGGCTACTGCCTGTGGTCATCAGACCAGCAGAGGGGTCTTCACACTTCAGCAAAGTGTAGGATGAAGGCAGTTTTGCATTTCTGTTTATGTTCATCTTTTAAAAATTGCGGATCCTGTGTCATTATCAGATGTATTGCTAAATTTGGAAATGGACCCATACATAAAAATTAGAGATGCTCAGACTCGTTTTCTGAAAACCGAGCCCACCCAAACTTAGGGGATCCGAGTAGGCTTGCGAACCGGCTCGGTACTTTCACACTTCCTCCGATCTGAATCGAGGCAAAACAACATTGTTGCGTTGTCGGATATCGCGGTTTTGGATTCCATAAGTACCCCCCCAGGAGATCCAGTGCCATTGCTCACACAGAAACAGGGGTAGCAGTGATCTTGTCACTCTCCAGTCTCCAGTGACGTTGATCAGTGCCATTGCTCACACAGAAACATGAGGGGTGGCAGTGTTCTTGTCACTTGACAAAAATTGACTGGAAATTAATGTTGTTGAGGTTAATAATAGTGTAGGAACAAAAAAAAGAGCCAAGTTGTGATTTTAGAAAAAAATCAGGGATTTTAGGAAAAAATAGGGATCCAAAACCAAAACACGCGAGGGCGGTTTTGCCAGAACCAAAACCAAAAACACGAAGTTAATCCAGATTCAAAACCAAAACACGGGGATCAGTGAATATCTCTAATACAAATGTGTTGTTTGGTGTGTGTTCAAATACATGAGTGATTAGTCCACCTCTTCTGTAGCTGGAGATATAGGGTCCATATCGTACAACGTCTACTCAGAACCTGCCTCTACAACAGTCTGATCGCCCATTGACCACCTTGCTGTCTGTTTATGACCATTGCCTCCCTCTCCTCCTCCAGAACAGCAAAGCAAATAAACAGTTCTTAGAAAAAAAACCTAAATGGATAAGTTGAAGGAAACAAGAGCATGGGATGAGAGCCAGAAAAAATAAATATAATCCAATATAAATTAAAAATAAACATCTTCAATCTACAAGAAATCAATATAGCCACATGCACAAAGAGGCTCCACAGAATCAAGGTCTTGGATATGAGTGGATTTGGCAGAACGGATCACTGGGGGGCTCTTCCGCAGATAGGGGGTGTCAGCGGAATCTTAATTAAGAATAAATTATGTTTTCCAGTAATGGCTGTGGGATGTCCACATGCCAGAAGATGTGTGGGAATAAGGAGGCCTCTGGGACGGTGCCTTGGCTTGGAATGTGTGCTAATTGAGGCTTGAAACGAGATGTTCAGCGTGCTGCAAAGCAGTGAGAGGTCTGCTAAACACATTTCCAATCATACACTTGTTTTTCATCACGACAGCGACGTTATAATCACAGCCTTACGTTGAGTGTTTCTGTCTGTACCAAGTATGTAATCAAATTGATTAAGTTAATAGACTGAAGTAAGGCCGCGAGCAGGGTCCTCTTACCGCTTTGTCTGTTTGTCCTAAAAAGCGCTACCCAGTTTGTTGGCGCTATATAAATAAATGTTTAAAATAACTAATAATGAATCTCTATAGAGGAGGAGAGAAGGAAGGAAACAATAATGTCTTGGGCAGGCAAGGAAGTGAAACCCAGTCCGGGTTGTAAGATAAAGCACTAACATGGCATTTCAAAGCAGTGTGTGTGTATTGTTCACTTTTATTACTTATTCCCAGTGTTCACTTTTATTAACGGTGGTAGTGATTATTTTGTCACCGAAAAAGCCGACAACACTTACACCGATCTAAAAATCCAATAACTATAAGGGCGACAAGGATAAAATATAGACATAGCATATAAGGGATATCCAACATTCCCCACGCCTTAACTTGTCATCAGCTGTAAATTCCGATGTTCTAAAATTTCTCCAGGGTGATTTACGTCAGTTACAATGGCCAGACTGAAATTGCCGTTTTTAAAGCAGCAATGTCCGGACCCGCCGCCAGGATTGCATTATACAGGCGACGGGTCCAGCAATTGCTGCTTTTAAAACTGCAATTGTCAACTTTCCAACTCTGTCTATGTTATGGTGTCGACCAGATAAATGTCAATCATATAAACCAGTGGTTCCCAAACTTTTGCAGTTCGCGGCACCCTTAGAGTCTCCATAATTTTTTTAAGGCATTCCTCCAAAATAATTACCGAGCAGTCCTGTTTTAGAAGTAGTTGGGTCAAAAAATTGTAATAAGTATTTAGGTCAGGATAGAAATGCTTATTTAGTTGTATGCAAAAATACCCCCTCTGCATCCAGACACTCTGCCCTCTCTCACACTGCCCCCTCTGCCATGCTGTCCCCCCTCCTCTGCCCTCTGTCACGCTGTGCCCCCTCCTCTGCCCTCTGTCATGCTGTCTCCCCTCCTCTGCCCTCTGTCACGCTGTCTCCCTCCTGTCACGATGTCCCCCTCCACTGCCCCTCTCACGCTGTCCCCCCCTCTGCCCTCTGTCACGCTGTCCCCCCTCCTCTGCCCTCTGTCACGCTGTCCCCCCTCCTCTGCCCTCTGTCACGCTGTCCCCCCTCATCTGCCCTCTGTCACACTGTCTCCCTCCTGTCACGATGTCCCCCTCCACTGCCCCTCTCACGCTGTCCCCCCCTCTGCCCTCTGTCACGCTGTCCCCCCTCCTCTGCCCTCTGTCACGCTGTCCCCCCCCTCTGCCCTCTGTCACGCTGTCCCCCCTCCTCTGCCTTCTGTCACGCTGTCCCCCCTCCTCTGCCCTCTGTCACGCTGTCCCCCCTCCTCTGCCCTCTGTCACGCTGTCTCCCTCCTGTCACGCTGTCCCCCTCCACTGCCCCTCTCACGCTGTCCCAGCTCCTCTGCCTTCTGTCCCAGCTCCTCTGCCCTTTGTCACAGCTCCTCTGCCAAGCTGTCCCCCTCCTGTCACGCTGTCCCTCTCCTCTGTCCCCCTCCTGTCACTCTCCTCTGTCCCCCTCCTGTCACGCTGTCCCCCTCCTCTGCCCTCTCAGGCTGTCCCCCTCCTCTGCCCTCTGTCACGCTGCCCCAGCTCCTCTGCCCTCTGTCCCCCTCCTCTGCCCTCTGTCCCAGCTCTTCTGCCCTCTGTCACAGCTCCTCTGCCACGCTGTCCCTCTCCTCTGTCCCCCTCCTGTCACGCTGTCCCTCTCCTCTGTCCCCCTCCTGTCACGCTGTCACTCTCCTCTGTCCCCCTCATGTCACGCTGTCACTCTGCTCTGTCCCCTCCTGTCACGCTGTCACTCTGCTCTGTCCCCTCCTGTCACGTTGTCACTCTCCTCTGTCCCCTCCTGTCACGCTGTCACTCTGCTCTGTCCCCTCCTGTCACTCTCCTCTGTCCCCTCCTGTCACGCTGTCACTCTGCTCTGTCCCCTCCTGTCACTCTGCTCTGTCCCCTCCTGTCAAGCTGTCACTCTCCTCTGTCCCCTTCTGTCACGCTGTCACTTTGTTCTGTCCCCGCCTGTCACGCTGTCACTCTGCTCTGTCCCCTCCTGTCACGCTGTCACTCTGCTCTGTCCCCTCCTGTCACGCTGTCACTCTCCTCTGTCCCCTCCTGTCACGCTGTTACTCTCCTCTGTCCCCTCCTGTCACACTGTCACTCTGCTCTGTCCCCTCCTGTCACTCTCCTCTGTCCCCTCCTGTCACGCTGTCACTCTCCTCTGTCCCCTCCTGTCACGCTGTCACTCTGCTCTGTCCCCTCCTGTCACACTGTCACTCTGCTCTGTCCCCCCCTGTCACTCTCCTCTGTCCCCTCCTGTCACGCTGTCACTCTGCTCTGTCCCCTCCTGTCACACTGTCACTCTGCTCTGTCCCCCCCTGTGACTCTCCTCTGTCCCCTCCTGTCACGCTGTCACTCTGCTCTGTCCCCTCCTGTCACGCTGTCACTCTGCTCTGTCCCCTCCTGTCACGCTGTCACTCTCCTCTGTCCCCTCCAGTCACGCTGTCACTCTCCTCTGCACTCTCTCACTTTGACCCCTCTGCCGTGCGCTAGCTATAAAAAATCAAATAGAAACACTTACCAATCTGCGCGGCGCCGGGACCCAGCATCCTCCTCTCTCACGCAGCAGCTGTCACTGATATGACAGCTGCGTGAGATAGGAGGATGCTGGGTCCCGGCGCCGCGCGGATTGGTAAGTGTTTCTGTTTGATTTTTTTATGGCTGGCCCGCGGCACCCATGAGACAGCGCCGCGGCACCCCTGGGAGCCGCGGCGCACAGTTTGGGAACCGCCGTAAACGTTGAACAAATGTATCACCCCCGTGTAGGGATGGACTAACTAACTTATGGGAGCTTCCAAACTTTTGTAACACTAAGAACATGGGCTTCTCACTCCCATCTGACTAATGCTGGGCACAAACACTGTGATGATATCACATTATTATCAAGTTAACATTGCTGCACCAAAATGAGCACAATATTAGTCCTATCAAAAATGATCAACTTTTTAGAAAAAGTGCTCAGGAAATGGGCGTTCTCGGTAAAGATGAATGAAAATGTCAAAACTGTTCCACAGAATATTGTCTGTCGAATGGTGCTCTGAATATTTTCAGCCTTACTGGAACCACTCCATACAATAGAATGAACCGACCATCATCGTACCAGCTCTCTTCACAGACAGCAAATTCTAAATGAGATATGACAAATACGTCGCGGATTGGCATTATGCACACCGGTGAAGCAATAACGGAACTTGGAGATTCTGCGGCTGATGTACGCTAGTTTGCCTAGTGTATCTTGCGTGAAGTCTGGCTACACATTTCCAGAAATATGTAGACTGGAGTGATTCTGGCGCTTATAGTCTTCTGTTCCTGGAGAGGCGGGACGAGGGAGGGAAGTAGTGTGCAGACGCAGGTCGAGTACACCACAGACGTGTTCACACAAATGTGGCTCATGCAAACCTGCAAAAACAGGCATATATGCTTATTTTCCGTGCTCTTTTTTTAAAGAGTAATACCCCATTCATACTGCACCAAAAACCCGGGTTTTTGCAGAGGCACGCTGAAAAACCCGGGTCTTGGTGAAGTATGAATAGTCCAACCACAAAATCCGGGGTCTAAAATCCCGGGACTTAGACCCGGGATTTTGCGAGGGGTAATTCTCGTGTTGGACCCCGCTCGCCTGCAGTATGAATGGTGCAACCCGTGTAATTCCCGGGTCTCACCATTCATACTGTAAAAAAAAAAATTGTGAGGTAAAAAAAAAAGATTTTAATTAATAAAAAATACATAATAAATGTTTACTTAACTTATTTTCAGCCAGCGGTGTCTCCGGTGCGTTGCCGGCTGTCAGGGGGGCCTCTGGGTACTAAAATGACGTAATTTCTAATGGACTAGAAATGACGTCATTTTAGTACCCAGAGGTCCCCCTGAAAGCCGGAAACGCACCGGAGACACCGCTGGCTGAAAATAAGTTAAGTAAACATTTCTTATGTATTTTTTTTTAATTAAAATCTTTTTTAACACTTTTTTTTTTCTAAAACCCGGGTCGGGCAGGTGCAGTATGAACCCGCCCGACCCGGGAATCTTGTTATCTATACTGCCCTGTGCCCCAGCAATATCCCGAGTTAACAACCCGGGATAATGCCGGGGCGGCAGTATGAAAGTGGTATAAGTTACTTCTATTACCAGTATCTCCGTGTCTCTCTAGAATTCTTCACCTCTGAGAAACAAGACTTTTCCGCTGCAAAACTTTAGCCCCAATATTGCTCATCGCTAGCTATTGTCCAGCTTCTTGTCTTATTGTTATTATATTGTGGCCAAACTAAGAGACCTTACTCTGTTCAAGCACTGGTCTCTACAGGATCTCCTAAATTGCAGTGCCAAATGGGACACTGATCCAGTCAAGTGTTTGTGAGCAGCACAGTGGCCTAGTGGTTAGCACTTCTGCCTCACAGCACTGGGGTCATGAGTTCGATTCCCGACCATGGCCTTATCTGTGTGGAGTTTGTATGTTCTCCCCGTGTTTGCATGGGTTTCCTCTGGGTGCTCCGGTTTCCTCCCACACTCCAAAAACATACTAGTAGGTTAATTGGCTGCTATCAAATTAACCCTAGTCTTTGTATGTGTATGTTAAGGAATTTAGACTGTAAACTCCAATGGGGCAGGGACTGATGTGAATGAGTTCTCTGTACAGCGCTGCGGAATTAGTGGCGCTATATAAATAAATGATGATGATGATGATGATGTGAAGATATGTGGTTCCCAAATCACTCGGACATGATATTAGGGGAAAAATAGGAGTATGATTTATTCTGCAGAACAGGATTAAATGCAGCATGACCCCGTAATGATAGCAGATCCAACAAATGAGGAAATCAGTTCCAATAAATCCAGTGAGATATGTTCCACAGCGCATCTCTGGCAGAGCATCACCTCTTGGCCAAAAGTTAGTCACCCACGTCCAGCTCCCAGAGTAAACTCTTTTATCACCTCCTAATCCCACCTTGGGATCTGCCTGTCCAGGGGAGTTGTCCTGGTGGGCTGCTTACACTATCCAGCGCTCTCCCCTACCTCCCCAGGTGTCTTCCCTCAGGTGACTCCTGCTGTGTTCGGCTCCTGGCTGTCTGTAGAGCTCACTAGTGGACAATAGGGAGCAAACAGAAATAACAATGCTATCTTAATTCACTTAACTCCTGAGTGTTCCATGTGGAGGTGTAATTTAACCCCTGAAGTACATTTGCGAAGAGATGTTATAGTTCCTTCACTGATACTTGCTGATAACAACATGGCTAAAAAGTGCATTTCAGGTATGGATTAGATTAAGGGGTAGTAACACCGTACACCTTGTCCATTGCTTTACAGAGTTAATAATTCTTTATTTACTAAGTAACCTTCTGCATATCTGTAGACACATTCACAGAGATTTTTAGTGGAGTCAAACAGATGGAGAAGAGGTATTTGTGGTCTGCGACGTGCCAGTTTGCGGAGGTTGAGCAGATAAGTCCTTCTATCAACATAATGGGTTAACCCCTCGCCACAAAAATGCCCATTAGTTCAGATCAACCCAGAGGGTGAGAAGAGAAAGTCTTCCCACTAAAATGTCATTTCTGCTCATGGGGCTGGTTATGAAAACATATTTTCCCCCAGCAGAACCACAGTACACTTCTCATTTTTCCACATCACAAATGTCCTCTCGTAATATCCTAAACTCTTTGGAACCCGACGCTCATATTCCAATACCACAAAACACTAATCTTCCATAAATTGGAAACCACAGAGCTAACACTGGCCATTTGTCCTTTAACAGAAAGCAGAATATATTGTACAAATGCGTCTGGATATAATGCTTACAATACTGAGCAGGAGGAGGAGCGGTGTGTAATCTGTCCTCTGGACTATAACAGCTTCCAGGTATACAGGCCGATGTGAGCTGTTCCTGATAGAGGACATTTAGTTTGCACTCTGAATTATTCGTTATTAATGATATGATTATTTATAAAGTTCATAGCTGCTTTTTCTGCCAGATAATGTTCAGCCAAATAAAGCTTCCTTTGGGCTCTCGGTTTTATAATTCAAAGAGGATCAGTGTGTCCAGATCTGTATCAGGGAATCCTAACAAAGTTTTCACTGCATGGGAGTCAGGAAAATGACTAGCAGAGTAAAATGTTTATAGGGGGTTTCCACATTCATGTAACTTTACATGTGTGGCTTGTACATGTCCTCCTGCATCTATCACTATCATCATCATCATCACCATTATATAGCGCCTCTAATTCCGCAGCGCTGTACAGAGAACTCACTCACATCAGTCCCTGCCCCATTGGAGCTTACAGTCTAAATTCTCTAACACACACAGACAGAGAGAGACAAGGGTCAACTTGTTAGCAGCCAATTAACCTACCAGTATGTTTTTGGAGTGTGGGAGGAAACCGGAGCACCCGGAGGAAACCCACGCAAACACAGGGAGAACATACAAACTCCTCACAGATAAGGCCATGGTCGGGAATTGAACTCATGACCTCAGTGCTGTAAGGCAGAAGTGCTAACCACTGAGCCATTGCTTTTATTTTCTAGTATCTGTGCTTTTCAGTAATATATTTATGTGATCACAGATTTTTGTGTGTTTGCCCCAGGATGCCCACACCGGTCAGCCATCTGATTTGCTAGATATCAACCACATGAGAGCTATGCTTTCTATATGCCATGTGCCAGACACTGCGCCAGTCAGCCATCATGCCAGACAGAAGCCCTGCAACCACTGAGGCTGTGCCCTCGGAGTACTTACTGGTGCTGGGCTTGGTGTGTCCCACAGAGGCAGCTGGCAACGGTGGTTCTAAACAGTTCCTCTGCCTTTTCTGTCTGAGTGCCCATTCCACCCCTTGGCATGTGACGTACTGTGGTCCTGGCACAAGAAACCTCATCAGCAGGGCTGTAGTGGCCGCCATTTGAACCCACCTCCAGACTATGTGCTTGGGGGTTGTGACCAGGTGGACTCGCCCTTTGCTGCACACAGCTTTGTGGAACTCCTGTGCTCTGGGTGAAGCATAGGAAGGGTGTGACCACATGTATCAATAGGAAACTGTCAGCCAATGCAATCACTCCCCCCCCTGCCCACAATCCACCTCACATGGCACCGTGAATGGGTGGATGGAGCCCTGTCTGCCCCACCATGACGGTCACCATTGGGGCCCCAGTAGAAAGTCATGGCTGGGAAGTTTTTACCCGCCCGCCCCCTCTTGGCGCCCCTGATCACATGACATGATAAACTGTTTTGACTCCTCAGTTTGCTCATGTGTTCAGCGGCTCAAATTGCTGTAAATAGTATGGGTTCGTCCGCATTAGCACCAACAGTACTCACAGTAATGACAGACTGTAAGTGTGAGTTACTAACTGTGCAGGCACCAACATTGTACTGTGCCTGGCCACACCCATCACGCAGCACGTGCATACCTACGCTGTGCCATACAGCTACCCACGTGGTCTCCCAGGAGGGGTGTAATAATGTATTTTTCAGAAGCATACACCACTTGAATAGAGGTGCTCTTCTGTTATATAGCTGAGAAAGGTTCATTTACTGCAATATGGAACATACTTATTACAAAGCGTAGGGGCTTCGTGTATATAACGGTGTGATATTAGAGCATTTCATAACACCTTGGACAGCAGTGTGTTGCGCCAATGTGTTATATTAATATGAATACAGATGTTTAAATCACGTACAGGTCATTAGTCATTTATAACATGGAATTCTGGGAGTAGAAGCAGAACTTTCTGTAACCTCGATATAAATACTGATGTTCCCCCTCTTGGGGAATTTCTGACAGATACGTTTTCATCTTTGTTTCCTCTAGAAAGTAAGTGCATCCCTGACATCTGGCTACTTGCACATTTAACTGGTTCTGGGGCAGCTTTTTCTTCTAGACTGATCTTTCCTACGACCTCTGTCCAAACCTCTAGAATGCTCCATCCAGGCCCGGCGCCCCCATTAGGCAAGGTTAGGCACTTGCCTAGGGCGCCGGGCTCTGGAGGGCGCCTGGAGGGCGCCCTCCAGAATGAAAATTACTTTAAAACTGTGCGGCGACCGCTGACCATACCTGTCACGGCCGCCGCACAGCATTCAGATGCACGGGGGAGGGGGGAAGAGGCTATTGCTCACCACCGCCCACTAGTGAGTGGAGGGGAGGAGACGGAGCAGAGAGGCGGCGGTGGTGAGGTAAGGAAAGACGGGGTGAGGGGGGAGGAGGGAGGAGGGCGCCGATTTCGTAAAAATGCCTAGGGCGCCATGTAGGCTAGCACCGGCCCTGGCTCCATCACCTCTGTTGCCTTTTCATATGCCATCTGAGGTGCCCTTATAGTGCAAACAAACACCCATCCCATGCCTACACCTGTTCTGTCCTCTCTCTGGTATGTCTATGTCCCATGCTTCAGAAGGTAAAATTAGAGTGCACTGGATAGGGAAGACGTGTATATAAAGATTAAGAATAATAGTTGTCACCAGCACCCATCAAAAAAATAGGCATATGCTATTAAGGAAATGTGTATTTGTTAGATGTTTGCCTGGCCTTCCCTATATAATACCCTTAAAATAAAAAGATTATAAAAATATAAATATACAAAACTGCAAAAGTGGTTATGAAAATGTAACAAAGTTTGTAGTCATAGTGTTAAGCAGCGAAAGGGTTAAGTGTCGTAACTAGGTATAAAATCTATTTAATCTATTATCTGTAGTCAAAAATATGGAAAAGGTAAAGGAAATATGATATTAATAATCAGGGTTTGTTCAAAGTGCTACACAAATATACAACGTTCCTAGGAGTATGTTCCAGTGTCAAAAATGATCTGTGTTGGATCCCCCCATAAAATTAGGAAAAGAAAATTGCGCCACATGGATATTACAAGATGATGTCAGGCGGTGTATATTTTCCTACGTTGATATAGAGCAGCGATTGTACTGGACCCATTCTTCTACACAATAGAACTGTACAAATATTGAACGGAAAGGCTGGGGCGTGAGGTCTCAGGAGTGCCGCTTCCTTGCTCGTTTATTTAGAGTTAGAGGTTATTTAGAATTTAAAACTTCCATTCTGTCTTGTGTATATGAAATGTAAATTGTTTTTGCAAAGTCAGATGTTTTGTTAAGTTCGGCAGAGCAGTGTTTGTTATCCTACCCCTGTGTATGTTTCTAAATGTTGTGCAGAATAATTAGAACATCTGATCTTGCTCACTTCTTCAAATCAAATAAAACAATTCAATGTGGACCCATTGTTTTCCAGAGATCCTGAGCTGATGTTTCTAGGGTGATGTTGGGTGGGGTTACAGACGAGAAAAATTTTGAACGCACAGAATAGTCGCTTGGCTGCGTAATTTAGCGAAGGTTCACCCGAGGAATTTGGTGTTCCACACAGAATTCCTCTATCATTTTTCTTCCTCCCAGAATTCCCCTATCACTTTTCTTCCTTCCAGAATCCTCTATTATTTTTGTTCCATCTAGAATTCCTCTATCATTTTTGTTGCTCCCAGAATTCCTCTATCATTTTTGTTCCGTTTAGAATTCCCCTATAATTTTTCTTCCTCCCAGAATTCCTCTATCATTTTGTTCCTCCCAGAATTCCTCTATTATTTTTGTTCCTCCCAGAATTCCTCTATTATTTTTGTTCCTCCCAGAATTCCTTTATTATTTTTATTCCTCTCAGAATTCCTCTATCACTTTTCTTCCTTCCAGAATCCTCTATTATTTTTGTTCCATCTAGAATTCCTCTATCATTTTTGTTCCTCCCAGAATTCCTCTATCATTTTGTTCCTCCCAGAATTCCTTTATTATTTTTATTCCTCTCAGAATTCCTCTATCATTTTTCTGTCTCCCAGAATTCCTCTATAATATTTCTTCCTCCCAGAATTCCTCTATCATTTTTCTTCCTCCCAGAATTCCTCTATCACTTTTCTTCCTTCCAGAATCCTCTATTATTTTTGTTCCATCTAGAATTCCTCTATCATTTTTGTTGCTCCCAGAATTCCTCTATCATTTTTGTTCCGTTTAGAATTCCCCTATAATTTTTCTTCCTCCCAGAATTCCTCTATCATTTTGTTCCTCCCAGAATTCCTCTATTATTTTTGTTCCTCCCAGAATTCCTCTATTATTTTTGTTCCTCCCAGAATTCCTTTATTATTTTTATTCCTCTCAGAATTCCTCTATCATTTTTCTGTCTCCCAGAATTCCTCTATCATTTTTCTGTCTCCCAGAATTCCTCTATCATTTTTCTTCCTCCCAGAATTCCTCTATAATTTTTGTTCCTCCCAGAATTCCTCTATTATTTTTCTTCCGTCCAGAATTCCTCTATTATTTTTGTTCCTCCCAGAATTCCTCTATTATTTTTGTTCCTCCCAGAATTCCTCTATTATTTTCGTTCCTCTCAGAATTCCTCTATCATTTTTCTTCTGGCCAGAATTCCTCTATATTTGTTCCTCCCAAAATTCCTCTATTGTTTTTGTTCCTCCCAGAATTCCTCTATCATTTTTATTCCATCCAGAATTCCTCTATTATTTTTTGTTGCATCCAGAATTCCTCTATTGTTTTTGTTCCTCCCAGAATTTCTCTATCATTTTTGTTCCTCCCAGAATTCCTCGATCATTTTTGTTCTTCACAGAATACTTCTATTATTTTTCTTCCATCCACAATTCCTCCATCATTTTTTTTTCCATCCAGAATTCCTCTATAATTTTTAAAAAAAAAAATTCTTTATTTGTAAACGTTTTTATGACAATTCAATAATTTTACAGTCTGGGTACATGTAATACATCCGACATAGACTGGGGCAGCATAACAGATTGGTAACAGATGGAAATATTACAAACTAATCCAATAGGCCAGTGCAGAGAAAGGACATAAAGGGGCTCTCGGCCTGTACCCAAATCGAGGAGAAGTTGCCATGGTGCAATTTTATGGGGAGATGTAGGGAATATTAGGAGAAGAACGTGCCGGGGTTGGACTTTCCTTTATTAAACCCAACTACACGCATAACACCATGAATTGACCGTTGTCGCCCCAGCTCTAGCTATTTATATTTATAAATACAGTGCAGAATGCCACCCTCCAGAACATAGAAACAAAATTGGAACTCAAAGATCACAGGAACTTTACACGTCCGCCAAATTGCTGCATAAATTTCCGATGTAATTTTACTCATTCCTAGGTAGGAGACATAATTGTAAAATTCCTGTTTGGTTTTTAGCAAAGCCCAGTCACCTATTGAAATTATTACTATCCAGTTATAATCACATACTAGCGAGTACTAATAACCAATGTGTATGATTTAGATCACTTTTATTGTTTGCATTTGTGGAGTTTATGTTATTGTAGTAACTAGCAGTATGCGGATCCATTTGTATCAACTACTTTATGATCAGAGTTTCTCCCTTCATTACAAATCCAATTTTTGGGGGGTTTGGATGCGTCCTCGTAGTTGGGAATAACTTATATTAAATTTACTAATGTGCATTTTATACAATTTTTCATATAGTAGTATATTGGAATAAAACTCTTTTTAGTTTGATATAAAAAATCATTACACTGATTAATTAACCTAAAAATTTAATTGTCTATCTCTCCTGAGTATAATGACAACTGAAATGTGTTTGAATTCATTTTATTTTACACTTTACACATTTTTTTCGTTATTCGTATTAGCTTTGAGAGTCATTGGTTTGTTTGATACACTTTCCGTTTTGCCACCCTTGAAGGATTGAGTGGGAACTGGATCTATTAGAGCTGTTTCTATTAGATCCAGGTTATAAGGACAGTGTAAGTGGGCAGGAAAGACTCATTGTCCTGGGACTGCCCTCTGCTGGAGGAAGTACTGTACTACACTGATGTCGAAGGATTTCTCCTTCAAATGAAGAAGCAACATATATAGTTCATTTGGAATACTAGGGAGATAGTTTATGAAGCACAATAGGTCCTTACCACTGCGTAAATTCTGCTTCAGACCAAATGCGCTCTTCAATTTGCACAAATGCTCCTAGATGTCTGCCAGGACACATCTGTTTGCAGAGCAACAAAATTACATTTCTGTTGGAGCACAGAGTCCACTCGCCATGATAAATGATCTCCACACAAGATGCTCATCTGCCCCGGTGGTTCATGCCTGGGGCAGTACGGGGTGATTTACTGATTCCCCGGGCCAGTCTTTGCAGATGTGGCTTTCAGTTCAGTTGCACTTGTAAAATATTTGTTTTCAATTTTTTTAAAAACCTGTTTACATTAAATATTCTTTACTCAAAGAATTAAGAATTTATTGTAATGTTTTGTTCTGCTACTGTCATCCTGAGATGGAAATACCAGAATAGGCTTTGCAGTGATACAAGTATTTCCTCGATACTTGTTAAAAGGGCTTCCCCATCCAAAAACAAAATAAAGAGAGGTTCAGTATGAGGGAGAACAACACCACAAGGTATTAAGTAGGAGATCAGACCAGTCCTTCTAGTAATTAAAAGTAAAGTATGAATATATAATGTTATGAATATCGTTATTATGGAGCTGTCATCACGATACAGTCATCGTGTCTTCCTAGATTGGTCTAACCAGTACATTTAGGGAGGTAACAAGTACATTTTATTCTCATAACATGTGTCTGGTGCTTTTCCTAGGACACTGCTATGTAGGAAACAAACCTTTCAGCACACAATTTTCAAAGAGTTCACAAAATTCCTTCTTCACCACTTAATAAAATCTTCTTGATCTGTCGTAGTTAATGCATAAGTTAGCACAAATCTCGATTATATTAATCCAGCAATGCTTATAACATGAAATAAAACAGCTGGTAGTCTCTTTATCAAAGTGTTCTTGAGCAAGGATAATGGATTTAACATGTAATCAGCACTTACTTAATATGTTGCACAGAACATATACAGTCCCAGATGATTGCGAATTACATGAGTCCAATTGAACTCTGGGTTGTTTTTCAGGGACAAATTGTGTTCTGAAAACCTCTCTACAGGATAGCGCATCCGATAGGAGTCTGCCCGGCGGGTCGTGACCATAACATGTTACCTCTGGTTACTCTGTGGACAGGGGAAATCTCATTGGTTGAATGGAAGGAGAGATCTCCCCTGTAGGGGGAGCTAGAGGAACATACAGGGCTGGTGGAGGTGAGAGAAGAGTGAGTGGGGTCATATTTGGGGACTTGTGTGTGATATCAAAGTGAAAGGAGTGATCTCCTCCGCCTCTTCCCAGGAAGACACGTTGAAGTAACCTCCCCCACCCCGCCCAGTTGGGGTTTGTTTAGGGTTAAAACTGGAAATGTTTTTAGATTTGTCAGAATTGTTTTGTATCATGTTATTAGAGTTATTATCCTTTTTGCAAAAAACAAAAACAAAAAACAAGGGGTTTTATTCGTACAATGGCCCTATCAGTGTGGAGTTTGTATCTTCTCCCCGTGTTTGCGTGGGTTTCCTCTGGGTGCTCCGATTGCCTCCCACACTGCAAAAACATACTAGTAGGTTAATTGGCTTCTGACAAAAAATGGACCCTAGCGTGTGTGTAGTAGGGACTATAGACTGTAAGCTCCAACGGGGAAGGGACTGATGTCAGCGATTCCATACAATAGCAGCATAGTGCGCCGAAGATGGCCGCCTCACACTCGGCAGCAATGTCAACTGCTTTGAATCCCATTGGGAGAAAGGCACCATATACATAAATAATTATTATCACTAATACCTGTGAAAGATACACGCAATGTTAACATTGATGCAAAGTTATAAATCCTGTGTGTCCAGGTCCATTGGCTTACATTATTGTTTTGATTATCAGCAATAAAACGTATTCGCCGGGTATTACAAAATAGTCTTTGATCATCCTTATATTAATGCTGTAATGTGCAGCACATATTGGTGGTTTGTACTGTGGTAAAGTGACACAGAACACTGATAAAAATTAACATAGGATTGGGAGTCTTTGTATATCTACAGTCACTGTTACAACTGTCGTGAAACAAGATACCACACGCGAGAAAAAGGGGCTCCAAGTCCCTATAGTAGTCCTTGGCCATTTGCCCCCCCATTGAAAATCTTCATTGCTACTTCCCTGTGTGTGACAAAGGGTTAATTGAAAACAACCACCTGTGGGTAAACGAATCAATGTGCGCATTTTGCAAGTCACCGATATCCGGTGACTTTGCAGGGAAAATTTAAAGAGGCAATGGCTTTAAAGGCAAACCAACTTGCAAAATGCCCACATTGATAAATTTACCCCCTGGTCTGTATAAAATTGATAAAAATGTTCCTTGTGTATCCCACACACTAGCTTTGTCTTTGCCAACACTCTCACTCGGAAAGCCTTTCGATTCCCCCTTTATACTAATCTATCACAATTTACTTTTATCAGAGTTGTTATCAACCAAATAATCTCCTCTGACCCAGAATTATCATCAACCAAATGATCTCCTCTGACCCAGAGTTATCATCAACCAAATGATCTCCTCTGACCCAGAGTTATCATCAACCAAATGATCTTCTCTGACCCAGAGTTATCATCAACCAAATAATCTCCTCTGACCCAGAGTTATCATCAACCAAATGATCTCCTCTGACCCAGAGTTATCATCAACCAAATAATCTCCTCTGACCCAGAGTTATCATCAACCAAATGATCTCCTCTGACCCAGAGTTATCATCAACCAAATGATCTCCTCTGACCCAGAATTATCATCAACTAAATGATCTCCTCTGTTTCAACTATGTATCATTCTAAAACCAAGCTAAGTCTGACATGTGGATTTGTAAGAACACAGGGACATGAACTTATCAAGTATAATTTAATATCGAATATAAATCCACAATGTTTAAGATGAAAAAAAATTTTAAAAAATGAAATACAAGATATAATACAATAGTTTCTTGTAAAATAAAAAAGGAATAAACAGCCAAAATGGTAAATGTACCAATGATCAGTCTCTGTCTGTTGGGAGGACATGAATAAAGGAACACTTCTCAATATGAAATTGACTCCCCAAAATTTAAGAAATCTGATTTACAGGACATTTTAAACATACTGCAGGTATCCACGGCCCCCATTCCAGTGTGATGTCAGCCCTACAAAGTCTGTGTAAATGCAACCTTTTCAAACACTTTTCATGTCAGGGTTCATTTACACTGGCCTCAACGTCTTACCTAATAATGTGAGTCTGAATAAATCCAACATTCAAAGTCATCTGATCCAGACTGCAGCCAATCAAATATTTCCTTCCATTATATACTAACTTATACATGTAAGACAATTGCTATAATCTGATTGGTTGCCAGAGTATACTATCGGGACCTTTTACCTTTTTGCCTGAAACCGCTATGATGTTCTTAAATCTGCATGCAGCCAATTCTTTATTTTTTCCACAATATATTTCCTTTTAATTACCTTACTTTTGTCTACAAATTAAATTTATCTTTAGTAAAAATTCGATATGGGTGAATCTCCTGCATTATGGTTTGCTGAATGATTAGGAATATTGGGGCAATATTTCTGCATTTGCAGAAGAAATGGGAAAACAAATTTTGATTTTTCAGCTCATCCAACGACAAGTGATTTGCCAGAGCTGAACAGGGGTTATTTCTCATTTACTTGGCTAACCGAAGCCGACAGGGTAAGATTTTATCACTGAGATAAGCGCTGATGATAAATAACTAAATTTATCTAAAAAAAAATATCACCAGGGCAGGGGAAAATGACTGACCTGTCCTGATGATACTGGTCTTGCCGCGGCAAAAGTTACTTAGTCACTTGACTTGTCACTCTCCGTCCTTGTGAGCATCAATCCCGCTATCAACCAAGTTTCATTACATTAAAAAACAAGCAAAATATGCACACAAATAAACACACTTATATTGCAAACACAAAAAACAAATATTCTACATAATGTTGTTTTTTCTAAATCACATGAATAAAGTACTTTTCATAACCCTTTAAAAATAAATATTCTGTTTTGCTAACGCCATCCTTAGATAAATGATAAGTAGGCAACCATTTTTATGGTGAAAAGGGTTGACTAGTACTTTGGTGCCTGACTCAGTGGGTAAGAGACCTGGGTATTCAGGCACGGAACGATATATAATAATACCATCATGTAATAAACCTGCAATCTAGTTCTATTAAAGCTAATATTGAACGTTATGTTCAGACATATGAAGGAAGTAAATAAAAATTGCTGCCCCTTCAACCTTTATGACGTACGGCCACAAACCTACGTCACTACTGTACTCCTACACGTGGCGCTCGCACTTAATACCAGTCAGTAACAATGTGCAGCGTCTAACAACCTGAGCCACGCTCATCTGCTTCTCATCAGGGCGGGGGGCTAGGAGCAACCCCTGGGAACAATTCTTCCATAGAATCTTCAAGTTCAAGGGCAAGAATTTCCTGTACTTTTTTATTACAGTTTTATATTTAAGCTTAAACAATATAGTGCTGTGCGTTAAACCAGCAAGGTCTGGGATATTTAATGATCGCCATCGTACGGAGCTCTGTGTAATTGCTCGGTCTATGTTTACGACATTGTGCTACCATATGTTTCTAGACCTGGATAGAGAACTGAGGCCGGCTAGGAGAGTTATCCTTTTTGTTCAGCTGAAAAGAGTTTGGGCTAGATTTACTAAGCTGCGGGTTTGAAAAAGTGGGGATGTTGCCTATAGCAACCAATCAGATTCTAGCTTTCATTTATTTAGTGCCTTCTACAAAATGACAGCTAGAATCTGATTGGTTGCTATAGGCAACATCCCCACTTTTTCAAACCCGCAGCTTAGTAAATCTAGCCCTTTGTCTTTTCCTGCGAGTTCTCAACCGTACCGACGGCTTCTTTTCTAATAATCACACGTGTCCCAGTTTACCCAGGACAGTCCTGGTTTTTTCCATGGTGCTTCCTTAGGACTTTCATGTATCCCAATTTTCCAGGACAGTCCTGATTTTTCCATGCTTCTTACTTAAGGCTTTCATGAGTTCTGTATTTTCCAGGATTGTCCTGCTTTTTTTTTCATGGCCTTTGCTAAAAAATTCATGTGTCCGATATTTTTACAGGACAAAACTCTTTGCTTAGGGGTTCAATGTGTCCCTGTTTTTCCAGGACAGTCCTGTTTTTTCCCCCGGAATAAAATTGCTTAGGTCTTTCACGTGTCCCTGTTTTTCTTGTTCTGTCCTGTTTTTAGTTTTTTTGCTGTTTAGTCATTGCATTTGCCAATACAAACAGAATGACGGGTTCCGTTGCAGATTAACATTTATAAATGCACTACTTGTTTTTTGTTTGTTTTTTTATTTTTTATTTTAAAACCGCATACACAACAGTAAAGTATGCATACATTTACAAACAGAACAGTTTCCTGTAGGTACTAAAACAAAGAGTCCAGGAGGAAAAATTTGAAGAGCATGTACAACTTAAAACACAAAAATGGACAATTGACTGTTAAAAGATAGAAATAACAAATAAAAAAACAAAAACAAACAGCTATAATGGAGCGGTGGTTTTGTGGTGTTATTTTTATACTTTATAGGGACGGGGAGGGGGGGAGGGAATTTACCCTCAGGTGAATCCCAGAACAGGAGATTGCTGCCAGTTAAACCATGGGGACCAGATTTCTCGGAATTTGGGTACCTTATGGTTCATAAGGGCAGAAATATGTTCCATAGAGGAGATAAACCAGATACGGTTAATAAATGGCCTACTTGTTTAATACGGATCGCTCTCCGTGGAAGGTTTTAGAGCTGTTGTCTTGGGAGGATTGTCACCCGAGGGTCCGAGACAATACTAGATTTGTGGAACTATTATTATTATCGTTGACTTATAAAGCGCTGATATATTACGCAGCGCTTCACATTGAGGGGATCATGATACCAATCACCTACATGACATGAAGTGGAAGGTAAAGCTGTCTATAAGTAACAGCACGCCCAAGGCTGTATAATACAAAAAAATAAAGATACACACAAAGGGTTAACAACGCTATCAGAGACACTGTGAGACGCCTCTTTTACCATTTTATTAATATATCACAATAGCGAGACCACTGGAATGCCATATTTGCCACTGTAGTTGCTCATAATTTTACACCCACTGTTACCTCGTCACTCCAGGGGTACCAGGAAGAGCTCCAGTGTTATTCAGCATGAGGCAAGTTGTCCCTGGGAAGAAGGGCTGGCTCGCTCATTTGCTTGGCCCCATGTGGACCAGGCTGGGACTAGTCCGGGGCACCCTATAACAGTGGGACTAGTCCAGCATGTGTTATCCTGGTGCTGATTACCAATATAGCAGGGGGCCCACACTGTCTGTCCCTGTGTTTTAGTGGGAAGTAGTGCCAGCTAACTAGCGCTGGGACTAGCTGAGGAATTTGGGAGGGGGAGTGGCATGCTTTTCAAATAAAAACAAATGTTACTGAAGCTTGTCCGTTTTCATTGGCACATTCATTTCAATGTATTTTCTGAATTTACCGCTCATGCTGAAAACCGCATTGAAATGTATTGCCATTGAAATGAATAGGAAGTCTGACACATTGTCACGGATTCAGAGTCAGGATGGGCCTCGATGTCTGCTCAAGTGGATACTTCCCCCAGAGAGGCGCGAAGTCTAACGGAAGAGAGGTTTCCCCGCAATTCTCGTGTAATTGATGGGTATCCACATTACACCTCATTACCCCCTAAATCATTGGAAAAACCAACATCTATCTCTCTTTGGATGGAAAGCAATCCTCAAGAGTGTTATAGCCCTCAAACGAGTGTACTACTAGTGTAGGCTACTCTGATACACAAACTTTGGTATTGTATAGAGATAACGAGATTTTGAGATAAGGTTATGTTTATAAAGTCTAGTTTCCACATTTAACTGGGAAAGGACTTTAAAGCTTTACTATTTTCTGACATACGTGAGTAGCTACCAGACTTCCCGGAGACTGACATTAAACCCGTTTTGACAGTCTTGGTGACTTTTGCGAAAAAAAAATCTTACTAAGAAACTGGATTTCGACTTTCTTCCCCCTACTCAGTATGGTAAAGTCAGTGTTGTTAGAGGTTCTCTACTTTGATAGGAGAGCAGCACTCCCGGATATAGAAAAAGGAGTGGAACCTTTTTTATTCTAAATGAGGGCCTTATATAGAATCCTTGTCACAACAATCACAAGACACCTTCATGAAAATATTTGACTCAACCACATGGTCACTACTGCGGAGAGATGTTGGTGGGAAACTAGGCTGAATACATATACTTTAGAGCTGTGTACAACCTGGATGGGTTACGTTAAATGGCCCCTATCTCTCTGCACTGTTTCAAAAATATCTCAACTTGACCGAGTAGACTGCCAGCTAAATACATAACAACTCTTTTAGAAGCCTGTAGCAAATCCCTCCCTTTGTCACAATATATTTTATATTGGGATCGAACATGATAATACAAACACATAATAAAATAATACAACAATCTGATTGATGTAATAATGACCAGATTGGCTTCATTCAATTTGACTTTAACAATCCCCTCAGAAATTTTGAAACCTACTCTCTGTCCTGTGTCCTTGTAAGGCCAAGCAGCTCCACCTATGTGGCTTTTGGGGTGCATTAATTCTCTAAACTTCTTCATCATGATATTGCTTTTGGATTCGGAAAAACTGATTGCTACATGTAATATGAGACAGAGGGGCATCCTGGGTAGCACGTTACCGATTGTGACCTCTCTTATGTCAATTAAGTGATGTCCAGCTGTTGTTAAAATTGAGTATAGACAAAAAGAAACAAAACATTCAAGTGGATATTAGAATTCATGGCACCTCTCCAAACAAGTACATTAACAATTTCCATCCCACCAAGGCTTGCAATTTATCAAAATGTATTTAACACCATCAACATTTAATAATTGTCTTTTAAAATCAATTAATATTCTTTTAGATGAGTGGACAAAAATAGGAATGAGTGGATGTTACCAGTGACTGTGTTACATTGTTATTAGCAAACACACACCAGCATTATATATTTACCCCATTGATCCAGGAAGCTCTTTATATCCTTGTTCAGAAGGACTCGTGTGATATCCTCCTTGACAGCATATTCTATTTGCCTTTCAGGAAATTTGTTAATTATCACAGCATCTGCTGCAGAACAAGTTAGAAAAATGGATGTTTAAGGGATAGTTCATTGTTGTTGTTTCATTGCTAAATGCTTAATGCAAAGGGCTCTGTATAGCAAAATAAGGAAATCAGAACTGTTCTCTCCCCTCATACTTCCTCCAGTTACAGATTCACATTAAGAATTTAAAGAAATCTCCAGACCTGAACCTCTCCTCAAATCTGTAATTATTTTTCCAATGTACGTTCCTATCAAATCCAAATCAATATTTATACCAGTTAGTTCCAAAACTGTGCAGCAAGTGCAACTATAAAATAAATGTCCCGCAGAGCAGTTGAAGGGAAGTTTTTACGACCCAGGATCCCATTGTGAGAAATTACGCATTCCAATGAATCCCTCATTCCTCATAAATATTCCCATCTCGCTATGTTATGTAACTAGATAGGTCTCGCTGCAGCTATGAGGCTTTATGCTGTGTCAAGATAATCATTGTTGATCGTACAAAAAGAAATTTGTTTGTGAATGTTTTTCAGACCCACCCTTGTTGTGTAATGGAATCTGTATAAATAGAGGGCTGATGATATGATGGGCCAGGAGGTTTGGATCTAGAGTGGAGCCAAATTTACAAAACTGTTCCACAAAATAATACCAGTTCTTCACCAACCACACTGCACAGCAGATCTGACTGGCTGTCAATCATCACAGCTCTATTCATGTGAAACTAGAATTCACAGAACAAGAACAGAGATTCTCCGTACTTGTGGGAAACGGATTGTTCTGCAGAAAAAGTCTATCTCAGCTAAGTTCCTCCACAACCTGGCTCATCTTTTCTGGGAACACGTCCCAAAACATTGGTTTCAAATTATACAGTCCTGATTGTTTGACATCAGATGCTTTAAATTACTCAGCAAATGCATCATATTTATATTCAATTTTTAAGCCCTATCACATGACTTAGCGGTTCACTTTTGCTAATATATTTGGAGACTGGGACTTTTGAAAGAAGTGTTCCAAGGATGAAATGTAAATAGGGTTTATAGTTGTTTGGAAATGTTTTACTTCTATAAAACAGATCTATATAAAGGGTGGATTTAGAGTTGGTGCTGGCTAAGACTATGGTCAATAAAGGTGCCTAGTTTAATACATTCTGTTTCCAGGTGCGGGATAGGGAGCTTTGGCAAGCCAGGGACAGATGCCTATCAGCACCCCTTTCTAGAGCTCCCTATTTTTTGAAAGCCATTACTGTTTTTACCACTTAAAATTTATACCTTGGATTGATCATTTTTACAAAGCTTAGAGTCCGTCTTACGCGTTCCCTTTTCTACCCCAACCTTACCGCACAACAGAATGAATTGAGTGTCGACAGTGTGGCGTCCACATCTGGCCCACTATAGGCTTCATGTGCCTTCTGTGATCAGGGCTGGAGTTGCTGCTTCTTCTTCTCCTTTCTCTTTTTCCTAACCCTTGTGTGCCTGTTATGCCGACTCTCTTCTGCTGCATCCTCTCTCCAGTCTGGTGCATCATCATCATCAACATTTATTTATATAGTGCCAGCAAATTCCGTAGCACTTTGCAATTGCATCTGAGTCCTGCTATTATTATTCTTATTGTTTATTTGTTAGGTGCCACAAGATTTCCACAGCGCTGTACACAGAGCAAACAGTAGACTATACAGGGTGAGACCATACAGAACAATAAACAAAAAATACCAATACTTCAGAAGCTCCAGGCAGGTGTGGAGACAGGAGGGAAGAGGGCCCTGCTAATACGAGCTTACATCCTGAAGGAGGGTAAACAAAACAGACACAAGGGGAGGCAGTTGGAGTATGGGGGAGAAAAGGGGGGCTGGGAGGAGAGAGGGGAGAACGAGCGGAGAAGAAGAGGGGGTTAAGTGGATGGTTGGTAGGCTTTGAGGAACAATTGAGTTTTGAGTGCTCGTTTGAAGGAGCACAGATTAGGAGAGAAACGGATGGAGCGAGGGAGGTCGTTCCAGTGAAGGGGGTGCCGCACGGGAGAAGTCTTGGATAATGGAGTGGGAAGTAGTGATTAGAGTGGAGGAGAGGTGGCGGTCATTGGCCGAGCGCAGGGAGCAGGCAGGAGTGTGAATGGAGAGGAGGTTAGAGATATAAGGGGCAGTAGAGTGGGAGAGAGCCTTGTAAGTGGTGGTGAGGAGTTTGAAAAGAATTCTGTAGGGGAAGGGGAGCCAGTGTAAGGCGACACAGAGGGGAGGCGGAGGAGGAGCAGCGTGAGAGGAAGATGAGTCTTGCTATGTTCTGTTCTGACTTCTGGAGGACAAATTAACAATCTTTTGTGTATGAATATGCACATTGACACAGGTGAGCTGCAACCGATTCCAATATAGCAATTGGAAACAGGGTTTACCCAATAAGCCAGAAAAAATTACAAAGTTACATCCCCAAGACACTGAGTAACCAAGGCAAAAAAAAAAGACTCCTCTGTGAAGCTTTTCATGGATCGAGAATAAAATGGGCAAACAATAAATACATGAGTGTTTCCTCTTTCACATGCCTGCCAATTACTATAGACTAATTCCAGTCTTCTATTTTGATGATCATTTGTTCCCATGTAAGTCATCACATTTCCCACTGTGTCTGTTGGATGATACTTGTGTAATTTCTTCATCCTATGTGGAACTCATATCTAAGCGGTGGCCCGTGGGCCAGTTGTGGCTTCAGTAGGCTTTTTGTGACCTCAAGCTTACCCGATGACTGCTATATCTGTATTCTAAGAAATCATGTTTTAATATCTCCCAATACCTTAGATAAATCGGTACAACTTAGGCCACATCCCTGATTGGACCAGACTAACCCTGAGTCCACACACACTACCCAATTTCCTTTGAAGACACACCTTTTTATTATAGATCGAGCCCTTTTGGTCACAAAAAAATCAATACTATTGGGGGTTATGTAGTAATTAGCTCACAACTAGATACATACAATAATTTAACCTTATTATGTAAATACATGGACAACGAAACTTTATGACGTCAATATAATGTTCTTTTATGTGCTTAATCTTCCATGTCGTGCTCCAAGAGAATTAATATTTCAATTAGATCATGGGTTGTCGATCATATTGTATTTCTACAAGGTTCTCCATGAAAGCCATAGTATTTGTACTTACTGAGACATATATTCATATTTATGCTGTTAATGACAAGCTTGAATGAGAGTGGAAAATCCCTTCACAATCATGACTGCTGAAGACAAGTTTTCATGCTGTATTCTATGCTGTATTCATATGTAACCTAATAATCTTCACAGCAACCTCACCATGGTAGAAGTCTCCCACAATTGGGTATGAGCAAGGGGGCATTCCAACCAAAATATGTAATTTACCAGTCAGGCAGGTCCAGCTCATATGTTATCAATCACTTTACATCACTGTAGACAATGCAAAAATGTGCAATTATTACAATTTAAAATATTAATTACATATTTCCAAGCATACTCTAATGGGAATAAATTCTGCAAATTAGTGGTTTCAAACACGTTATTGTTTTCATGAAACTGCAATACCTCACCATCGGCTACTATTAAAAGGGACTTCAACCTTGCACAAGCCCAACCTCTTACACCAGCCAAGTGCACTGACGAGGGTACCCACCAGGAACACTATTTGTTTACCCAATGAAGTTCTCTTCTCTAAGGACTCCTTTGTAGTGGAGATCTGTACTGAAGAGCTGCTGGAATCACCACTCTAGAGTGAAAAAAATTAATAGAGTGATCTAATTAAAATTATAGACGTCTCCTCGTATGAGGAATGCTGTTGCCATCCAATCTAGACCCCGCTGTCATTTTAACCAGTGTGCCATATTCCTTCTCTCCAGTAGTTCTCCAGGAGAGAACACTAGTAACTGGAGGGACAGCCTAGTAAACCGCCCCATCTCTGCACATGTTCGATAGACCTGGTCTATGTAGTGTTTAGTTCATAAGGACAGCACTGCAAGAAGCCCCCATCTCTAGTTTGTGCAACTAAGAGTGGACCCAATTTCTGGAAGAAACAAATTTTTTTTAGCAATTTTGGTAAATAACGCCATAGCAAGTGCTGGGTTGCTATTGGTGCTCGAAACCCTTTTTGAAGACCAGACATTGAATAAAAGATGAGGAAAGGCCGTTCCTCTGTCATTTCTACACAAGCACAGGCACCGATTCCATTGGTTGGCTTTATATATTCTATGTAGTATTTGTAGAGTATGTATGTACATTAAATATGAATCATTTGCTGAAAGACAACATTAGAATCCCCCTATTACAATCCTGCTCCTTCCCCTTGAACTCCAAGTGCAAATATGGTGAACATGTTAGATGTTACTTATAATGCAATCTTATGTTTATTTTATAGGTGATCGTGGGCTAAAAGGAGAGAAGGGTGAAAGAGGAGACAGAGGAGAAATAGGTAAGAGATAGAAAGCCGCTCTTTCTAGCTTTTCATTCTTTATCACAGACCAATGTCATGTTACGTTCATCAGAAAGACCAAAGATTTGGCCTTTGTATCTGACAAGTGATATCTTACTGGTATTTCCATTTATAAATGTGTACCCAGCTAAGAGTCTTTCTATTCTTGCTATATGATTATTTCCGTTCTGACAACTTTTCCATCTCCTTCTGACAACTGTTCCATCCTGACCATTGTTGTGTACTCTGGCCACTACTCCAGTATCAGCTAATCCTTTCGGCAGGTCCTTTGCAGTGAGATGTGGGTTGTGCTTTGCTTATCTGTCCAGTTTCCGAATAGTTCTATCATAGATCTAGGGGTATATTTACTAAACTGCAGGTTTGAAAAAGTGGAGATGTTGCCTATAGCAACCATTTAGATTCTAGCTGTCATTTTGTAGAATGTACTAAATAAATGAGAACTAGAATCTGATTGGTTGCTATAGGCAACATCTCCACTTTTTCAAACCTTGCAGTTTAGTAAATATACCCCTTGAACTGACTTCATCAGTTCCCCCAACGTCCTTTCCTGGGTGATTTTTCGCATAGTTCCAACTTGGAATCTGCAAATTCCAAGGTGGAACCATTTAGATATATTTGTATAGTCTTCGCCTCATTTATAACTGTCAGTTCCCAGTCAGCTGTTTAGTGGAGCTCATGGCTGTTGAGAGTGGAGAGAATATCCTAAGAGGTTTGAAGAATCAGAGGATTTATTCAGATCCGGAATTCCCTTTTCCTGGCTTAAATTAAGACCTAACAAGTCTATCATGTTTTGAGGCCTTGAAAAATATTAATGAATCAACTGTAAGGGTGTCCAATCCTTTGCACATGTCACATTCAGGAAATAAATAGTAATTGTGCATTAACATGCGTAGAAATATTTCATGTTTTAACTTGTACATATATATATATATATATATATATATATATATATATATATATATATTCTGCTGGCTTGTAACACACTGCACAGCTCTCTAAACTCAGTAGAACATTTGATTTCTTTCCTTCCCTGCTCAATGTCGCCACAGGTCTGAGAAAGTTCATTTCAGAAGTCTGTTACTTGCTCGGCTCAGACAATTTCCTTCTGTTGTCTGACTGTCTGACAGTGGTGCCTTAAAATAAAGACTTTGTTATCCTCTGATCTTAAACATCCAGTCTGTGAAGATTATACTGTTCCTTACGCCACACACTCTGCATCAAGCTTGCTCCCACAAAAACAACACCAGTAGAAGTGACACAGACATTTCCTACCTGTTATTCTCACACATGTGGTTTTAGGGCAGATAAATGTCATCGACCCCTCGCAGTAGGCTCCTGCTCTGTATGCTTTTTTTCATGCTTGTTCATCCACTGTAAAACGTGTTATTTTTTTTATAGCCGCAATCATGCGTGGATTTGTTTTTATAACAGCAACTTTTGTACCTTTGTAAGATAAAGTAACATGTAGCTGATTTTTTATATTTTTCAGTACACCCTATAATTCAGTCTTCCGTTTGCAAATTTGCTTTGTGGTGGAGAGTTATATGGTTACCACCCAAAAAAAGTGTCTTTTAGTTGGAAACATTTGGTTTCTGCTCATTCCCGAGGAAAGTGTAACCTGATCTCAGAGGCACAGCCAGTCAGTTAGGAAGCTCCTCGGTGGTCATGTGATGGCAGCGGAAGGAGAGGGGGACACAGTAGATTATGCTATGAATGTACTTATTGAGAAGGGGGGAGTTCCAACGCTTCTCTGCTCACTACATAATATGTCAGACGACTGTGGTTGCTATGGTAATCGCATGAAAAGCAAATTGTTAATCATTAATAGCAGCTTGAAGAAAAGAAGTACAGAAAATAGAACACTTTCATGTGTCTTCTTAAAGGTAACCATTGTAATTTATATAAACAAAAAAAAATTGTCTGGTTAGTAGGTTTAATATCCACTCTGAACTAGGGATGTGCACCGCCCACTTTTCGCGTTTTGGGTTTTGGGTTCTGATTACCTTCAGGTTTAGGGTTCTAATGGGTTTTGCCAAAACACCCCCCTCAAGGTTTAAGGTTTTGGGTTCTGATTTTTTTTTAAATAAAGCATAAAAACTGCTAAAATCCAGATTTATTTTTTTTCACTTCTACGCTATTATTAACCTCAATTACATTCATTTCCACTCATTTCCAGTCTATTCTGAACACCTCACACCTCACAATATTGTTTTTAGGCCAAAAGGTTGCACCGAGGTAGCTGGATGACTAAGCTAAGCGACACAAGTGGGCGGCACAAACACGTGGCCCATCTAGGAGTGGCACTGTAGTGGCAGACAGGATGGCAGTTTGAAAAGCTAGGCCCCAAAGAGCACATAATGCCAAAAAAAGAGGTGCACGATGGAATTGTCCTTGGGCCCTCCCACCCACCCTTATGTTGGGGAAATAGGACATGCGCACTTTAACAAACCAATCATTTCAGCGACAGGGCCTACAAAACTGTGGCTGAAACGATTGGTTCATTTGGACCCCCACAAAACGAGCTGGCAAAGAAAAAAAAGAGGTGCAAGATGGAATTGTCCTTGGGCCCTCCCACCCACCCTTATGTTGCGGAAAAAGGACATTCACACTTTAACATACCAATCATTTCAGCGACAGGGCCTACCAAACTACTGTGGCTGAAATGATTGGTTTGTTTGGGCCCCCACACAAAAAAAGCAATTCATCTCTCCCTGTACAAACTAAACTGGCTCTACTGAGGCAAAATGTCGTCCTCTTCCTCATTCTCTGATTCCTCGCTCCCTTCAGTGTGTACTTCCTCATCCTCACACATTATCAATTCGTCCCTGCTGGACTCCACAATCACAGGTCCCTCTGTAGTCTCTGGAGGCCATTGCTGGTCTTCATTGAAGAATTGATAATTCATTTTGATGAACATCATCTTCTCCACATTTTGCGGAAGCAACCTCCTTCGCCGCTCACTGACCAGGTTCCCCGCTGCACTAAAAACTCTTTCGGAGTACACATTGGAGGGGGGACAACTCAGGTAAAATAGAGCCAGTTTGTTCAGGGCCTTCCAAACTGCCTTTTTTTCCTGCCAGTACAAGTAAGGACTGTCTGACATGTCTACTTGGATGCTGTCACCAAAGTAATCCTCCACCATTTTTTCAATGGTGACAGCATCCAATGCAGTGACAGTAGACATGTCAGCAATCGTTGGCAGGTCCTTCAGTCCGGACCAGATGTTCAAATTCGCTCCTGCCTGCACTGCATCCCCACCAGCGGGTCGTTTAGGAAATCTCAGCTGTTTCCTCGCAGCCACAGGTGTGGAAGAAAATGAAGGAGGAGCTGTTGCCATGTCACGGTCCTCTTCAGATGACAATCTCCTGTTCAGCAGGTCTTTACACCGCTGTAGACTTGTGTCCAGTGGAAACAGAGACACAACATACTCTTTAAACCGAGGATCGAGCACGGTGGCCAGAATGTATTCCTCTGACTTTAAAAGACTGACCATCCTCGGATCCTGGCAAAGCGTACAAAGGGCTTCATCCACAAGAGCTACATGCTTTGTGGAGTCGCAATGCTTTACCAGCTCCTCCCTCACTTTCTCCAGCTGCTTCTGCAACAGCCTGATCAGGGGAATCACCTGACTCAAGCTGGCAGTGTCGGAACTGACTTCTCGTGTGGCAAGTTAAAACGGCTGGAGAACCTTGCACAACACGGAAATCAGTCTCCACTGCGCTTGACTGAGGCGCATCCCCACTGCTTTGCATATGTCGTAGGTGGCTGTGTAGGCTTGAATGGCCTTTTGCTGCTCCTCCATCCTCTGCAGCATATAGAGGGTGGAGTTCAAGCGCGTCACATTCTCTTGTTTGAGGTGATGGCAGGGCAGGTTCAGGCGTTTTTGATGGTGCTCCAGTCTTCGGTAGGCAGTGGCAGAATGGCGAAAGTGTCCCACAATTTTGCGGGCCACCTCAAGCATATCCTGCACACTACTGTCACTTTTAAGATAATGTTGCACCACCAAATTTATTGTGTGGGCAAAACATGGCACGTGCTGGAAAATGCCCATATGTAATGCCCGCACAATGTTACTGCCGTTGTCCGATACCACAAATCCCCAGGAGAGTCTAAGTGGGGTAAGCCACTGCGAGATGATTTCCCTCAGTTCCTCTAAGAGGTTGTCGGCGTTGTGCCTCTTACTGAAACTGGTGATACACAACGTTGCCTGCCTTGGAACAAGCAGGCGTTTCGGAGATTCTGCTACTGATGCTGCTGTTGCTGCGGAAGGCGATGCATCTACTCAGTGGGCTGTCACGGTCATATAGTCCTTAGTTTGCCCTGAACCACTTGTCCACATGTCCGTGGTTAAGTGGACAGTGGGTGCAACCGCATTTTTCAGAGCACTGAGGACACTTTTTCGTACTTCTCTGTACATCCCGGGTATCGCCTGCCTAGTGAAGTGGAATCTAGACGGGATTTGGTACCGGGGACACAATTCCTCCATCAACCGTCTAAATTCCACTCCACCGATGGCGGACACCGGACGCACGTCTAACACCAACATAGCTGTCAAAGCCGCAGTTATCCGCTTTGCCATAGGATGACTGCTGTCGTACTTCGTCCTCATGGCAAACGACTGTTGTACGGTCAATTGCTTAGTGAAAGACGTAGCGGTCTTACGACTTTCCCTCTGGGAAGATGACCGACTACCAGCAGCAACAGCAGCAGTGGCAGTAGTAGGCATAGCGCTGCAAGATCCTCCGGAATAATCCCGGATTGAAGAGGACTCAGTCATGCCGGTGACATGGCCTGCACGACTACCTCCGATCCCGATCGAGGAGGAAATTGACGAGGAGGGTGTTGCTGGTGTGGATACAACAGGACCAAGGGATTTAGGTGTCCCTGGACTGCTGACGGTCCTACCCACAGTTCCTTAACTAAACACAGAATTATGAAGGGTCTTCAGGTGACGTATAAGGGAGGATGTCCCTAGGTGGCCAAGATCCTTACTCTTGCTTATTGCAGCTTTACATAAGCTACATATGGCAATACATTTGTTGTCCGGATTGGGATAGAAATAATTCCAGTCCGAAGAGGTGGATTTATTGGTCTTCTGCCCAGGCATGACGAGGGGCTTTTTCATCCCATGGACAACAACTGTTTCCCCCCCTGGTGCCTCATTTACGCAAACCACATCAGCATCCTCCTCGTCACGTTCCTCCTCAGTGCCAGTTATATCAATATCCTCCTCCTGGTGTACAACATTGACACCTTCACTATCAAAATCTGGAACTGCACTGTGGGTGATCCTTCCAGCATATGCAGAGGGCGTGCTGAAAATGGTGGAAGGAGCCACCTCTTCCCGTACAGTGATGGGAAGGTCAGGCATCGCAATCAACAACACCCTTGGACTCTCCTTGGGGATTTGTGATGCCATGTCTTTAGAAGGCAGAGTTGTTTGCTGTGTTTTTGATGACAGCTTAACTCTCTTAAATTTTCTAGAGGGGTGGGGAGGAGGAGGGCTTAGATCGTTGTGTGAAGCTGAACCACTAGTCATGAACACGGCCCAGGGCCTAAGCCGTTCCTTGCCACTGCGTGTCGTAAATGACATATTGGCAAGTTTACGTTTCTCCTCAGATGATTTTAATTTCCTTTTTTGGATCATTTTAGTGAACTTTGGCTTTTTGGATTTTACATGCCCTCTACTATGACATTGGGCATCGGCCTTGGCAGACGACGTTGATGGCATTTCATCGTCTATGTCATGACTAGTGGCAGCAGCTTCAGCATTAGGAGGAAGTGGTTCTTGATCTTTCCCTACTTTATCCTCCAAATTTTTGTTCTCCATTATATGCAGCACAAGAGAGCGTACCCCTAAACCACACACACTCGGCAAAGCCTTTAAAAAATTATATGCGGCACAGGAGAGTACCACTGGACTGGAGTTATACGGCTGTACCACTGGACTTATATGGCAAGATCAGTGGACTTATACAGCAGTACCACTGGACTTATCCGGCAGGATCAGTGGACTTATACAGCAGTACCACTGGACTTATACGGCAGTACCACTGGACTTATACGGCAGGATCAGTGGACTTATACAGCAGTACCACTGGACTTATACAGCAGGATCAGTGGACTTATACGGCGGGATCAGTGGACTTATACGGTAGTACCACTGGACTTATACGGCAGTACCACTGGACTGAACTTAAGCAGCACAGGACAGCACCACTGGACTGAGCAGGACAACACCACTGGACTGAGCAGGACAGAGGACACCACCACACACCCTCCCTCTTCCCTCTCCAATGCCCGAGTGAAGATGACGGTGGCAAGCGGGGAATAATATGAATCCGGATCTCGCGAGATCCGACGGCGGGATGATGACGTTTTGCCTCGTTCTGAGTTTTGCGTCGGGTGGGAATCACCGAACAGTGCTCGGATCTGGGCTCGGATCGGCACTGTTCGGGGGTGTTCGGATTTCAAAAATCCGAACCCGCTCACCCCTACTCTGAACTACTTTTGAGTTTGAATATTGTATTAGAAGTAGAACACACGAAAATCCCCTCACCCATAACATCATTTGTTATGGTCATAATTGGATACCTATCAACATTCCAGGGGAAAAAAATCAGGACCAAAACTGTTCAAGCAATGGATCATCATCATCATTTATTTATATAGCACCACTAATTGCGCAGCGCTGTACAGAGAACTCACTCACATCAGTCCCTGCCCCATTGGGGCTTACAGTCTAAATTCCCTAATATAGACACACACACAGACAGAGAGGGAGAGACTAGGGTCAATTTGATAGCAGCCAATTAACCTACCAGTATGTTTTTGGAGTGTGGGAGGAAACCGGAGCACCCGGAGGAAACCCACGCAAACACAGGGAGAACATACAAACTCCCCACAGATAAGGCCATGGTCGGGAATTGAGCTCATAACCCCAGCGCTGTGAGCCAGAAGTGCTAACCACTAGGCCACTGTGCTCTCCCCATAAGCTGTTCAAGCAATGGATCATGCCCCCATTTCACCAAGACCGAGCCCCCTGCTTTAGTTAGCCATACCTCTTTTGGGCAGCAAAAAAGTATATAGTCTTTTAAAATTAGGACTCTAAAATCAGGTGGTATATTGTATACTTGCACCTCTAAGTTTGAATGAAGAAGGTTTGAGACCATTTATATCCCTTGGCTCCAAGTTACCTCTTGGAGTAGCCACATACAGACAATACTATATGATTGGCCGGTATGTGTTATGTGTATTTGCTATTTCATAAGGCAGATTGTGGCTCTGCAGCTACAAGCAGAATGTATATATATTAATACACATTTGTGAACTAATCTGGCCATTTTTGTGCTTGAGGAAGTGACAGATTTCAGCCACGAGCATCTGCACTATCCACGGGCCGACGTGTCAGACAAGTGAGCCGAGAGCACAACGTCTCCACCGTGTAATCAGATCCAGCAACAGGAGAGAGGTCACATTCCCCGTGGACGCCTTCTGCGGCTGCCATTCTGCTCTCCTCTTGTACATGTAAACAGACACGCATTGTTGTAACTGTAAAGAGCCTCTCTCAGGATAAAAACAGACACTTAGCATTTCCAAAAGGAAAAGAATTCTGAAGTGAAAAATGTGCATCTGTTTTATCCCTAAGAATGTCTCATTTGTAAGCAATTTCCTGGTGCTTTTATGGGGAGGCGTGTTAGGATAAGATTTGTTATTCCCAACACAGCTACATAATAATAAAAGGATTGTCTACTATGCCTCGCTGGTCTGAGACTACTCCCCACCGGAGACAATATTATATATATATGTATATATAAAACATGGGACCAAATGGTGTGAGGCGGGATTATGGGTTGAGTTGGCCTCTTAGGCAGCCTGTCAATCAAAATGACATTACACCTGTACTCAGACAGAGATAAACGTTGTAAACTAATTGCAAAGTATGAAATGCAAAAGGCAAAAGGCAAAGTATGAAATGCAAAAGGCAAAGACTGCAGAACTGGTGGTCATCTATAAATAAACAATGGTGATAAAAATAATAATCTAACAAGGCGGAAACATAACAGAGATTGGAAGTTTGGTGTATTTTTCTAAAGATAAGTGGTACTGTACTCTAAATAGATGCCCCAACTTGTCTGCTCAACAAAAAGTCCATCCAATCCAAGGTACAGCAAGAAAACTAAGTATAAGATACTCAACTAGGTTGGTTTAATCACACGGAAATGTCTCTAGAACAAGTGACAGTATGGTATAGAGATGGGCAAATTAATTTGGCCAATAATGAAATGTGGCTTAATTTCAGTGATTCCAGACTTACTTATAATTTGCTGAATAATTACAGTGGAGAATTGGACCCAATCGAGGTGCATGGAAAATAAAAAAGCCAATCAGCAAGGCTCAAGAAATGCTCTTCAGTACTGTAATAAATTAAAACCCATTGCTTCTGTACTTGTCATTAGCTGTGCAGGTTTTCATATACTCAGGCGATACATTGCTTGTTACCTCCAATGAATGAACTGACTGGTGCAAAAACATTTTTCCTGCACTTGTCACTAATACCAGTCAGTCTTTCCAGCCCTTTCTAATTGAAGCTCACATTTTATTGGAAGCAGTTACTTTATTAACAACGATGACTTGTGGAAGTAAACTATAATACCCCATTCCCCACCACCGGCTTGTTCATGTTGAGGGATGATGAGGATGAACATCTACGCTTGTCCCGTGCTCAGACGTGATCAGATGAGAATGGAAATGTATCACTAAGCGCTGAAGCTAAACTGTATTATTTAACTGTACCTGCTTTACACACCATCTCTATATAGCCCCTAAAGTTTCACTTTTATGCCACTTCTTGCTCCATAATCCTATACTCCTTTGTGGAAATCTAATATCGCTTGCACCAATTCAGGTGGATCCAAAGCTGGTCTCGCACTGCGCAACTGAAACACCCTCTAAGAACGGAACGGACGTACACAGATGTCCTACCTGGTTCACGATGGACCCCCTGCCGCCCACACAGACCGACCACAGCTGATCTTTCTCTTTGCACAGACTTTGTCGAAGGACTGACTACTGGGTCCTACAGAGCGGTATACTGAAAGGACCAGACAGATGGCACAGAAAACAACAACAGCATATGGTTTGGTATCTTACCTGCCATGACCACCTTACAAATGATCACCGGTCTTCTTAACTACATAGGGTCTAGCACCCCCTAAACCTCTATCAAGGGCCTGGTGTCCTGCTATAACTAGAAGGGCCTAGTGCTCTGCTATAACTAGAAGGGCCTAGTGTCCTGCTATGACTATAAGGGCCTAGTGTCAAGCTATAACTAGAAGGGCCTAGAGCTCTGCTATAACTAGAAGGTCCTAAAACTCTGCTATAACTAGAAGGGCCTAGTGCCTTGCTGTAACTAGAAGGGCCTAGTGTTCTGCTATAACTAGAAGGGCCTAGTGTCAAGCTATAACTAGAAGGGCCTAGAGCTCTACTATAACTAGAAGGTCCTAGAGCTCTGCTATAACTAGAAGGGCCTAGTGCTCTGCTATAACTAGAAGGGCCTAGTGTTCTGCTATAACTAGAAGGGCCTAGTGTCCTGCTATAACTAGAAGGGTCTGGTGTCCTGCTATAACTAGAAGGGCCTAGTGCCTTGCTATAACTAGAAGCGCCTAGTGCTCTGCTATAACTAGAAGGGCCTAGTGTCCTGCTATAACTAGAAGGGCCTGGTGTCCTGCTATAACTAGAAGGGCCTAGTGTCCTGCTATAACTAGAAGGGCCTAGTGCCCTGCTATAACTAGAAAGGTCTAGTGCCTTGCTATAACTAGAAGGGCCTAGAGCTCTACTATAACTAGAAGGTCCTAGAGCTCTGCTATAACTAGAAAGGCCTAGTGCCTTGCTATAACTAGAAGGGCCTAGAGCTCTACTATAACTAGAAGGTCCTAGAGCTCTGCTATAACTAGAAGGGCCTAGAGCTCTGCTATAACTAGAAGCGCCTAGTGTCCTGCTATAACTAGAAGGGCCTGGTGTCCTGCTATAACTAGAAGGGTCTGGTGTCCTGCTATAACTAGAAGGTCCTAGAGCTCTGCTATAACTAGAAGGGCCTAGAGCTCTGCTATAACTAGAAGCGCCTAGTGTCCTGCTATAACTAGAAGGGCCTAGTGTCCTGCTATAACTAGAAGGGCCTAGTGTCCTGCTATAACTAGAAGGGCCTAGTGTCCTGCTATAACTAGAAAGGCCTAGTGCCTTGCTATAACTAGAAGGGCCTAGAGCTCTACTATAACTAGAAGGTCCTAGAGCTCTGCTATAACTAGAAGGGCCTAGAGCTCTGCTATAACTAGAAGCGCCTAGTGTCCTGCTATAACTAGAAGGGCCTGGTGTCCTGCTATAACTAGAAGGGTCTGGTGTCCTGCTATAACTAGAAGGTCCTAGAGCTCTGCTATAACTAGAAGGGCCTAGAGCTCTGCTATAACTAGAAGCGCCTAGTGTCCTGCTATAACTAGAAGGGCCTAGTGTCCTGCTATAACTAGAAGGGCCTAGTGTCCTGCTATAACTAGAAGGGCCTAGTGTCCTGCTATAACTAGAAGGGTCTGGTGTCCTGCTATAACTAGAAGGTCCTAGAGCTCTGCTATAACTAGAAGGGCCTAGTGCTCTGCTATAACTAGAAGGGGATAGTGTCCTGCTATAACTAGAAGGGCCTGGTGTCCTGCTATAACTAGAAGGGCCTAGCGTCCTGCTATAACTAGAAGGGTCTGGTGTCCTGCTATAACTAGAAGGGCCTAGTGTCCTGCTATAACTAGAAGGGCCTGGTGTCCTGCTATAACTAGAAGGGCCTAGTGTCCTGCTATAACTAGAAGGGCCTGGTGTCCTGCTATAACTAGAAGCGCCTAGTGTCCTGCTATAACTAGAAGGGCCTGGTGTCCTGCTATAACTAGAAGGTCCTAGAGCTCTGCTATAACTAGAAGGGCCTAGTGCTCTGCTATAACTAGAAGGGCCTAGTGTCCTGCTATAACTAGAAGGGCCTGGTGTCCTGCTATAACTAGAAGGGCCTAGTGTCCTGCTATAACTAGAAGGGTCTGGTGTCCTGCTATAACTAGAAGGGCCTAGTGCCTTGCTATAACTAGAAGCGCCTAGTGCTCTGCTATAACTAGAAGGGCCTAGTGTCCTGCTATAACTAGAAGGGCCCGGTGTCCTGCTATAACTAGAAGGGCCTAGTGCTCTGCTATAACTAGGAGGGCCTAGTGCCTTGCTATAACTAGAAGCGCCTAGTGCTCTGCTATAACTAGAAGGGCCTAGTGTCCTGCTATAACTAGAAGGGACTGGTGTCCTGCTATAACTAGAAGGGCCTAGTGCCCTGCTATAACTAGAAGGGCCTAGTGCCAAGCTAGAACTAGAAGGACCTAGTGCTCTGCTATAACTAGAAGGGCCTAGTGCCAAGCTAGAACTAGAAGGACCTAGTGCTCTGCTATAACTAGAAGGGCCTAGTGTCCTGCTATAACTAGAAGGGCCTAGTGCCCTGCCATAACTGGAAGGGCCTAGTGCTCTGCTATAGACCTCATGCCACACTAAACTCGGGGCTTAGTGCCCAAATAAATTATGGACTTAATGCCCAACTAAACTATAGTTTAAGTGTTCTATAACCCTGCCTACTTCCTCACTGCGCTGGGTCTTGTGCCCCCTATGTGTTCCTCAGCCTAGCGCCCGAATTATGCTAAGGCCTTGTGCCCTATGAGGGTGAATGTGAAAGAAGGAAAGGAATACGGGCAGAGAAAGATTGCACCCACAAGGGCCTTACCTGCTCTCAGCATCTCACCCACTCCTCCGCTGCTTGCACTGGTCTGCCGCGGGTGTCATCTGGTCCTGGGGCTGTGGGCGCATCTTCCAGTGTTAATCCCGATGAGTCTTCAGGGAGCAGGGTAGCTCTCAGCCCTGACAAGGGCTTTCTGCCACCGCTGGCTGTCTGCTTCAGTCTTTCAGCTGTCTTATTTCTTCTTTTCTTGTCTGCGCCGTATTCTTCTTCTTCTTCTTCTTCTGCGCCACCTGTCCCTCGTTGTCTGTCTTCCTTGATCTCTGCCGTCGGACTTCCAAAATGGCGGTGATGCAGCGAGCCCTGATTGGATGCCGGACTTCCAGGTGAGCCCTTCACACAACAGATGATTTGTGCTTTGTAAATCATTGTTTTTACTTTCTAGCTTCCTTCTGTGTTTTCCAGCCATTTATTTATATCATCAATCAGGGTTATTTACTTTCTGGACGGAGTTGTATCCAAGGCAAAGAGCATAGCAGAGCTCAAATCTCAAAAACTCTACCTGGGAATTTAAATTAGTGGTGTGCACCGGGCACTTTTAGTGTTTTGGGTTTTGGGTTCTGATTAGCTTGAAGTTTTGGGTTCTGATTTGTTTTGCCAAAACACCTGACGAAAGGTTTTGGTTCTGATTTAGGGTTTTGGGTTCTGATTTATTTTTAAAAAAGCATAAAAAGCGCTAAAATACATTATTTTGGTTTTTTTACACTCCTACGCTATTATTAACCTCAATAACATTCAATAACAATCATTTCCATTAATTTCCAGTCTATTCTGAACACCTCACAATATTCTTTTTAGTCCAAAACGTTGCACCGCGGTAGCTTTCTGGACTGCGTAGTGGAGTGGCCCCGGTACCCAATTTGGTACCGGGGCCACAATACCTCCTCTAACTGGTCTCAATTCCACTGCACATATGGCTGCTCCTCCATCCTCTGCAGCATATAGAGGGTGGAGTTCTAGCGTGTCAATACCTCTTGTTTTCGATCATGACAGTGCATTTTAATTATTTTTGGATTTGCCCCCAACACTGAATGTAGTTAAATATCTGATACGCATCTATCTAGACTGCGTAGTGGAGTGGCCCCGGTACCCAATTTGGTACCGGGGCCACAATATATCACCCTCAACAGGTCTGAATTCCACTGCACAGATGGCGGACACCGGATGGACGTCTAAAACCAACATAGATGTTAAGACCGCAGTTCCTCTTTTTTGGGACTGCACAAACAATTAACGTAGTAGTATAAATGGAAGTTACTATTTTTTTGAACTACAGAAAGAAAGAACGTAGTAATAAAAATGTCAGTTACTCTTTTTTGGAACTACAGAAAGAAAGAACGTAGTAATAAAAATGGCAGTTCCTCTTTTTTGTTACTACAAAAACAAAGAACGTAGTAATATAAATGGAAGTTACTATTTTTTGGAACTACTGAAATAAAGAAAGTATTAATAGAATCGGCAGTTACTCCTTTTTTGAACTACAGAAAGAAAGAACGTAGTAATAAAAATGGCAGTTACTCTTTTTGGAACTACAGAAAGAAAGAACATAGTAATAAAAATGGCAGTTCCTCTTTTTTGTAACTACAAAAACAAAGAACGTAGTAATATAAATGGAAGTTACTATTTTTTGGAACTACTGAAAGAAAGAAAGTATTAATAGAATCGGCAGTTACTCCTTTTTGGAACTACAAAAACAAAGAATGTAGTAATAGAAATGGCAGTTCCTCTTTATTGGAACTTAACAAGAATTATGTAATTTTGTTTATTCAGAAATGATGAGTCTCTCTATTAGAGTGTAATGCCCCTTAAAACTCCTTTAAATAAAATAGTACGTATTCTAGGAGACCCTGTTTATATATTTAACTTGGTTCTGCAAAAATATGCATGATGATCACTGGACAGAGATCTGTAATAGAGCAGCGATTAAAGTGGCCTGATTAAAGGTCATGTAAGATCTTAAAGCACTCACAATTATATAGAGACTGTATTCTCATTAAAGACGCTGCCTAACGTGTCTAAAAGTTGGCACTTATATAGCGCTAGCTTCACTGGGTGATATGAGCAAGCGGAGTGTGTTAATATGGAGAGACCCTATCTAAACATTAATATGATAGAACAAATTGCAGCGCTGTATACGCTGTGTGTAGGTAAGGTAGGGATCTCAAATACCATGACACTCTGTTTAGCCTAATCCCTGACAATGTAATATCACGGAAAGCCTATTTGCTTATCAAGGGCAATGCCTAGCTTCTGCTAAATCAGACAGAGTATGCAGCGCACGTCTAACACCAACATAGCTGTGCCGGTGACATGGCCTGCAGGAATATCTCTGATGGAGATAGAACTAGGCCCCAAAGAGCACATAATGCCAAAAAAAGAGTTGCAAGATGGAATTGTCCTTGGGCCCTCCCACCCACCCTGATGTTACTGAAATAGGACATGCACACTTTAACAAACCAATCATTTCAGCGACAGGGCCTACCAAACAACTGTGGCTGAAATGATTGGTTTGTTTGGGCCCCCACACAAAAAAAGCTATTCATCTCTCCCTGTACAAACTAAACTGGCTCTACTGAGGCAAGATGTTATCCTCATCCTCTGATTCCTGGCCCCCTTCAGTGTGTACTTCCTCATCCTCACACATTATCAATTCGTCCCCGCTGGACTCCACAACCACAGGTCCCTCTGTATTATCTGGAGGGCAGTGCTGTACTTGGTTGAGGAATTGATAATTCATTTTTATGAACATCATTTTTTCAACGTTCTGAGGAAGCAACCTCCTTCGCCGCTCACTGACCAGGTTCCCCGCTGCACTAAAAACTCTTTCCGAGTACACACTGGAGGGGGGACAACAAGGTATAATAGAGCCAGTTTGTACAGGGGCATCCAAACTGCCTTTTTTTCCTGCCAGTAACAATATGGACTGTCTGACATGTCTATTTGGATGGTGTCAGAAAAATAATCCTCCACCATTTTTTCTATTGTGACAGCATCCAATGCAGCGACAGTAGACATGTCTGCAGGCCCGGCGCTCCCATTAGGCAAGGTTAGGCACTTGCCTAGGGCGCCGGGCTCTGGAGGGCGCCTGGAGGGCGCCACAGAATAGTAAACGACTTTAAAACTGTGCGGCGACCGCTGACCATACCTGTCACGGCCGCCGCACAGCATTGAGATGCACGGGGAGGGGGGAAGAGGCTATTTTGTCACCACCGCCGCCTCTCTGCTCCATCTCCTCCCCTCCACTTACTAGTGTCAGTGAGTGGAGGGGAGGAGACGGAGCAGAGAGGCGGCGGTGGTGAGACATGGTAAGGAGAGGAGGGAGGAGGGCGGCGATTTTTGCGGGGGGGGGGGGCGCCGCTTTTTTTGAAAATGCCTAGGGCGCCGTGGACCCTAGCACCAGCCCTGCATGTCTGCAATGGTTGGCAGGTCCTTCAGTCCGGACCAGATGTTGTCTGCATCCCCGTGTCACTCACCGGACTGTGAGTGCTTCTTCCCGTATATTTAGGAACCGTGGCCGTCCTCCATCCTGAGGGTCTGCGCATGCGCAGCCCTTTCAAACCCTTCAGTACCTGTTCCTTTAACTTAATTGGCAGATCAGGCAACACTCCCTATATTAAGCACCTGTGGTCAATACCACGTTGCCTGATCTTGGAGTCTCATTCCCCATGAGCCTCTGAAGGTGTTCCTGTGTTTCCTCGTGTATTCAGCGCTGCTGATTCCTGTGGTTTCCAGACCACTTCTACTCCGGTGGTTTCCAGACCACTTCAACCCTGCTGTGTTTCATCGTGACTGTTAGCTGATTCCTATCCGCTGCCTCCATGCACTACAGTCTTCCGACCACTTCAACTCTGCTGTGTTTCATCGTGACTGTTAGCTGATTCCTATCCGCTGCCTCCGTGCACTACAGTCTTCCAACCACTTCAACTCTGCTGTGTTTCATCGTGACTGTTAGCTGATTCCTATCCGCTGCCTCCGTGCACTACAGTCTTCAAACCACTTCAACTCTGCTGTGTTTTATCGTGACTGTTAGATGATTCCTATCCGCTGCCTCCGTGCACTACAGTCTTCCAACCACTTCAACTCTACTGTGTTTCATCGTGACTGTTAGCTGATTCCTATCCGCTGCCTCCGTGCACTACAGTCTTCAATCTACTTCAACTCGCCTGTGTTTCATCGTGACTGTTTGGCTGATTCCTATCTGCTGCCTCCGTGCGCTTCAGTCTTCAGCTCATCTCATCTCTCCCGTGTTTCCTCGAGGCTGCTACAACTGATATCCGCTACCTCCGTGTACCTGCAGAGTCCTGCTGACTGCTACTCCTTAGTTCTACTCGTGTCTACAACAGCTGATCCGCTCTCCGTGCTTCTCAGTGTTCCTGCTGGTCTCTACTCGCCAGTCTGCATCGGATCTGCGCCTCACTGCTTTCATCTCGTCTAGACCATCACTACTCTTCAGGGTCCTCCAGGAGTCCAGTTCTACATACTACTGCTTCCTGAGTATTTGTTCCCCTGCTGGTCTACCTACCTGTGCGCTGCACCTACTTGATTACCGCTTCACCCTTCAGGGACTTCGCATCCTGCCGGCCTTCAGCCGTTCAGGTATCTCTGCACTCCTGTCTGACAGCCTGCTCCTGAATCACGGTATGCATACTTCTCATTGACTGTGCTGGTGTATTGCATATCTTGCTGGACTGAGTTTGTTCTCCTCTGGAGTTTACTATCCGCTGAGACTATTACCATCATTGACTGTGTTATCTTTTGCCCGGATAGTTTCAGTGACTTTCTATTATTGCAGTGCTGTTCAGTCATTACTATATTGTGCATGTTATTGTGGATCAAGTTTAAGGTGCCCGTGTATCCTCTGTATTGCAGTCTCTCCCCGTGCTCCTCCTCACATATATATTCAGTGGTACAACTTGCTAGAGGCAGACCACTGATCCCTGTTTCCTGTGTCACCTGTTCCAGTATCCTCTCACATAGCAGTGGTACAACTTGCTAACGCAGACCACTGACTCCCCGGATACCTCGACTTGGATTCCATTCCTTCACTCAGACAGCGGTACAACTTGCTATCCGCAGACCGCTGACTCTCATCACCTCCTCGTTTCTGTTGGACATTCCTCCTCACTATAGCAGTGGTACAACTTGCTACCGCAGACCACTGACTACCCTCACGTGTCCTTTGTCCATACAGTTCCTCGTGTATTACTACATCTATATTACCAGTGCTGCTAGTCATAGACTTTCCTGAGCATCTCTATCATCTGCTATTTCCTGTTCCGTGATCACCCTGCTACCAGAGTACCATATAACCATCTATACTGCTCTGGTAAGCCTATCACCTGGTGATCCCTGGGTAAAGACTCCTAGTGCCCGTGACACCCCGCTAGTGAGTCTTTTAGGAAAACTGAGCTTTTTCCTCGCAGCCTTAGGTGTGGAAGAAAATGAAGGTGGAGCTGTTGGCATATCACGGTCCTCTTCAGAGGACAATTTCCTGACCAGCAGGTCTTTGCACCTCTGTAGACTTGTGTCCGCCGGAAACAGAGACACAACATACGCTTTAAACCGAGGATCGAGCACGGTGGCCAGAATGTATTCCTCTGACTTTAAAAGAGTGACCACCCTCGGATCCTGGCAAAGCGTACGAAGGGCTTCATCCACAAGAGCTACATGCTTGGTGGAATCGCAATGGTTTATCAGCTCCTCCCTCACTTTCTCTTGTAATATAGATTGCGGTACCTATTCTCTGGAACTGCTTAAAGAATGAACGTAGTAAATGTAATATAGATTGCAATACCTATTCTCTCGAACCGCTTAAAGAATGAACGTAGTAAATGTAATATAGATTGCGGTACCTATTCTCTCGAACTGCTTAAAGAATGAACGTAGTAAATGTACTATAGATTGCAGTACCTATTCTCTTGCACTGCTTAAAAATTGAACGTATTAAATGTAATATAGTTTGCAGTACCTATTCTTTAGAACTGCTTAAATATTTATTTTTTTATTAATTTTGTATAATTTTTAAAATAAATTGTTTTTTGTAATTTTGAAGAGATTTTAATAATTATAAATTTTTTATGGACTTAGCACAACTAAGCACAGGACTAAAGCACCACTGGACTCAGCAGGACAGACACTCGTCAAAGCACCACTGGACTCAGCAGCACAGAGCACTGGCCAAAGCACCACTGGACTCAGCAGGACAGAGCACAGGACAAAAGCACCACTAGAATCAGCAAGGACAGAGCACTGGACACAGGCATAAAGCACCACTGGACTCAGCAAGGACAGAGCACTGGACACAGGCATAAAGCACCACTGGACTCAGCAAGGACAGAGCACTGATCACGCAGGAGCACCACTACCCTACACACCCTCCCTCTTCCCTGATGTCAGGCGAAATGAAGGCGAAACGGCCGCAAGGTCAGTAGTTATGACATCCGAGTCTCGCGAGATCCGACGCGAGACTTGGATGTCATAGCCTCGGTTTGGCTTCGTTTGGCTCCCGGAAGTTCCTGAATAGTGCTCGGATCCCATCGGATCCGCACTGTTCGGGTGGGTTTGGATTAGCGGAATCCGAGCCCGCTCATCCTTAATTTAAATACAGGGCCGAAAAGCACAGAAGGCCGTAGTTTATGGGTATATAGTAGGCATTAATTTGCCGAAGACCATCTATAGTCAAGTAAACTAAAGTCAAATGAAGGTGCTAAACCCAGGGCCACCACTGTCCAACCGAAGGTGGTTGAACCAAGATTTAGGTATATTTCTCTTTTTCTTGTTTTCCGTACTGAGCGCTGTCACACATACCCCTCGACAATTCAAATGTAGACATCATTATAGGGTTAAGGTTAGGGTCATTATTGTCAACCTAATAATACTGTCAATTACATTGTTGTCGACTTTCCAACCCTTTCTATAGTATGGTGTCGATCACGTAACTGTCAAAAATATGTATCACTCCTGAAAAAACAAGTAACGTTGTTACTGTATGGTCAATTGTCACTGATGACCGTATACAAGGAACGCTCTTTTTGTGTGTAAGAACCTCTCATTATGCCATAGGAATCATCAGGCATTTACACTGACTGTGTCCTGGCCTTTCTGATTGGAACAAATATGTACCTAGCTCACTCAGAGCGATCACTCCTGTACACCCACACCCACAGAGATATCAGCAATATCCTATAAGGCAGAGAACTGTATTGTGCACACAACAGATTATACATATTGTGTAATTGACTTTTTGTTTACAGCTGTTTTGTGGTAAAGTAGAGAACCAGCACTTTGGCTAATGCTCCATCTCACCACTTAAAATGCAAGTTACATTATTTACATGTGTAAGTATGTGGGAATGCAGAGTAACCAACCAGAGATTTTATTTCATTAATCACATATTTGCACCATATAAACTAATCATCCCCAATGGATGTGCTATAAAATGTGCATTTTAAAGCCTATTTAAAGGACAATATAACTTAAACCTTGAAATGAAAATGAAGCATGAAGGAAAAATACTTTGTTATATGTTAGGGACGGTGCGGACGGAGACGATTAACGCGCAGAAGCTCCCACAGAGAGACACTTAGGAAAGAGCGTGTTCTGCTTCCCCTGTCCTACTTGTATGATTTGTCACATACACTTTCATACTTTTACAATCCTCCAAATCACACGCAGGCAACCTTTGATTGAAGATAGTAGGGCATGCTGGGACTAGTAGTTCCAAACCATCAAGACGAGCTATTGGCTGTTTAGACATACCTCCCAAAAATGTAAAATCCTATATTCGAGACATGGCCACATCTCAATGGCAGTGGCTGCGTTTCCAGGGTTATGTCTAGCCGTTCTGAAGCTCTCGACCGTCCCCCAAAAAATACCCTTGATTTGCCACACCAACAAGAGGCATCTGCACCGTGCTCCCAACTTTTGTGAGACTGTCTCCTCAAAATTGGGATAGTTGGGAGGTACGGTCTATATCTGCTCTAACTCATCAGAGAAAAGAGACCGTATGCAAGGAGAAATGGTTTCATATGTGCAAAACAGCTGAGGTGCCGTCCACGATCTTCTTTGATGGTGCCACGTGCCTCGATTTTCTCAAGTTCAGAGGTTTGCAGAGGAAGATGGCAGCGTTTGCGGGGGAGAAGAAGTTCGTAACAGACGATTTTGCAGAACAAGGATTTTAAAATGAGCTAAAGGGGCAGAAAATAGCATTTTTAGTTTACAGAAGTATCTCCCAAAAGCAAAGAAAAGGAGCACACCTTGATGTGTGCTGGACGGACTTCAACGGTAGGAGGTACAAGACCAAGGCGTATTTGCTGTGTACATCGGGGGCACTTAGTGATTGACCTCTACTCTACACTTCAACTGCTCACCAGTAAGTGAAATGCTTCCTGTCTGTTGCAGATAAGTAAAGAAATGAACCATTAACTTACACACAGGCACTGAGGTCCCGATTCATTAAGTAGAACAGAGCAAAGAAAAAGGAATAAATTTGATCCTGGACAAACCATGTTACAATGCAAACTAATTTATTATTTTACATGTAAGATAAATATTGGCTGCTTTGTCATCTAGCACACAAATACTTGATAGCTTTATTTTTACACTGAAATTTAAAGTTGATCTAATACATGACCTACCCCAACTATAAATCTGTCCACACATTTAAAATTGACCTCCCCCTCCAATGCAACATGGTTTTGCCAAGGTGCAAAGTTTTTTTTTGCTTTACTTAATGACTAAGGCCCTGAATGTTTTGCAGTAGATACAAGTTTTGTTCAGCTGATAGCAGTATGTTGCATCAATATCATACTCAGTTCCTCTGGATATATAAAGGCTGAATGCAATATTAGAATAACAGAGTTACTGCCTGTAGGTGCTGGGGGGCTATGTAGGGGTTACTGAGATAATGAATGTAAGAGAGGGTAGGGGGGAAGCAGCACACGCTGTGAGTTCAATGATAAAGACTCGCACAGGGGATCAGACGGGACAGTTTATCATGTTTATCTCTATGTGGAGACACAGACTGTGCTTTTTCCGATGACTGTGGTGAGAACAGAGTGTCCGAGGTCATGTGATGCATGAACTGGGGGGAATCTGGGATTTGGGTCATTTACAGTGAAAGTGTCTAAGATGATCTTAGCGTCTCTAAGTGAACTTTATTATTACTTTTTGCTTCTTACATTGAGTTAATCGCTTTCCCTGTGATATATATTCCCAATTGTAAAGAGCTACGGAATTTCCTGGCGCTATATAAATAAATGTTGATGATGATGATATACTGTATGTATATATATATGTATATGCCAGGCCAGTGCAGGGTACATTTCTCCAGATTCAGGACATATCTCCCTTTGATAAATAGTCCCCCTAATGATAAGTGAGGTGAATATTTCACAGAACCGATTTGACCATATTTCTCACCTCCATTTACATCATATTTGTGCACATTGCACTGTGTTATCGTTTATCGATTAACGGTGCAGACTTGGATGACCAGCTGAATTTGAATCACCTTCTGCTATGGGGAAACACTGTTTCCCCAGCATGGGGCTTCACAGTGACGCCCTGCACAACTGCGGGAGAGGGGCAATTTGCTATATAATGACAGGCAAGGTGGGAAAACTGATTAACTTTGGGATAAAAAAGGGAGGGGAATAACCGCACTGGGGGGTAAATGTATCAAACTGCGAGTTTGAAACTCCAGCGATTTTCTCGGGAGAGTTGAAACTAGCCGATGTATGAAGCTGAGTTTTCATACAAAATCGCCAGAGTTCTGCTTCTGTCAAAATCGCTACTTGCAAAATCGCCAGAGATCAAACTCACCACTGTTTGCCACTGCAGCTATACAAGTCTCCAATGTATGAAGCTGCGAGTTAGCAAACTCAGGAGAGTTTGCTTCTAAACACGCCAGATACAACACGCTGCTTGATAGCAGCGTGTTGTACAAACACATCACTGTTACACTGCCCTGGCAGTGTTAAAAAGTGAAAGAACAGATAAAAGTTAAAAAAAAAAAAGCGTGAGGTCCCCCCACTATTTATGCTTAACCCTAGTGCTGCCTGACTAGTGCTGGTCCCGTGAAAATCGGGGAAAAATTTTGCGTGGGGTCCCCCCCGATTTTCACTTTACCAGCACTAGGCAAACCAGCCAGGGTTGGCGGCACTATAGCAGGGGGACGCGCGGCAGGGGTCCCCCTGCCATAATGACTAACCAACCCTAGACTGTTCAGCGCTGGGCTGGATTCCCTAGGGAGTGGGGTCCGCCGAAAAAAATTAGCGGGCCCCCCCTCTAGAAAGAACCAGCCCAGTGCTGATAGCACTAGGGCTCTTCCTACTACCCCTGGGCTGTGGGTAGTAGGGTAATACGGCGGTAAATAGTAGAAAAAAGTAAACTGACACCAATTTTGTTTGTGGAACTACAAGTCCCAGCCAGCCAGGTTGCCCTAAAAACTGTGGCCATGCTGGTGCTTGTATAACTACAAGCACCAGCATACCCACGACAGCCAGGACATGTTGGCACTTGGAGAACCACAAGTGCCAACATGCCCTGACATTCCTGGCTTGCTGGGCCCTGTAGTTCCACAAAGAAAAAAGTTAACAAAACAACAACACCCTCATACAAACCACACATAATAATTAAAAAAAAACAACCCACAATAAAGACACTAACAACCCTCTTTTTAACCACAACTATTTAATAAAAATAAAAAAAACAAATACTTACCAATGATGTCTTCTTTCTGGTGCACCCAGTAACCTGAAATATAATGGTAACTAGAGGAACACAAGAAAGAGGTTAAATAGCGGCACTCTAGGATAGTTGGTCATGCAAAATAAGCAATAAATAAAATAATTTTTATTGGTATGTATGAAAAACGATACATCCTAACAGGATTAAAACTACGCAAAATATTAAAAAACAAAGAACAAACAATGGTGAATTAGAATTGCAGATCAACTACAAAAGGCTCTGTGGTCAAGACTTATAAGGAATAACAGACCCTGTAGTATAAATGGATGGATCAGTGGGCAGGTGTGCGATCTATATGTAATTCTTCAATTAATTAAGATAAATAGATCAGAAAAACCTTTCCAAAAATGTCAGCAAAATAGCGATATGTCCCCTGCACCTTTAGATCCTACTGTAAGTAAGTAGATCAGTCAGCAGATCCATGTATTAGATTATACTCAGATCATGTCTCCTATGTGTACTTAAGTAGGTAAATACTATATAGTAGTAAATAAGTGATTTCCTTAATTCTGCCTATGTGGACACTAATTGCTATTAATAATATAGTTTCATATATAGCAGTCTGACATGCCCAAGTACTCAATCTGATATATAATAGATTCACTTGTGAACATTGCAATTGACAGCAGGATCCCTGTCTATATATCAGAATTGGCAATGTGTATCAGAAGCCATTCTGATCCTAATTATGCAGAAGCGCTAATCGCTAATAGATTACAATGTCCCCACACATAAATATATTCATCGTATCATTATACCGCTGTCTATATAATTAAGTTAAGGACGCACAGAGCGAACGCCAATGCGCGTTTCGCTTAATTAGTTTTTCCTAGCCTTGAAACTACACTATAGGGTCTGTTATTCCTTATAGGTCTTGACCACAGAGCCTTTTGTAGTTGATCTGCAATTTAAATTCACCATTGTTTGTTCTTTGTTTTTTAATATTTCGCGTAGCTTTATTCCTGTTAGGATGTATCATTTTTCATACATACCAATAAAAATCATTATTTTATTTATTGCTTATTTAGCATGACCACCTATCCTAGAGTGCCCTGCTATTTAACCTCTTTCTTGTCTTCCTCTAGTTAACTTTGGGATCACCAGCCCTTTAAATGTAATAAGATGGAGGAAGTAGGCAATCCAGTGATTGGCGGGACGCCACGAGATCGTCTAAACTAACCACAATGTTATGACACACCAAAGGTCTTTGGGATTTGATAATTTCTATATTTTAACCAGCCTTCATTTCTGACCTTCGGAGAAACCAAAATACAAAGTGGGTCAACCAGCCGCAAGTTTGCCCTGATTATCTTGTAAAGACCCAAAATATAAATCACTACTGACTATCCACTGTACACTATATGGTCCTTTTTTTTTTTTTTTTAAATGAAGCATTCTATTAAAAAACTAGACAATGGAAAGGGTGCAAACATATATTTTTGGACTGTGTTTCACAAGCATTATAATAACTGTATAGAAGAGGAAGGAACATGAAAATAGTCCCCTGTCAGGTCAGGCAAAGTGCCATGTCTAATCATTCTCATATGTCTTTTCATATCTATAATAACCATTAAATGAGTAAGTCAACATGGGACCATGTCAATTCAGCTCTAATGCATGGAAACTCTATTCTCTGTTATTATACAGAGCGTGCAATATTATTCTTCCGGGTATAAACCACAAGTTTATGTTCTGTTTTCTGCTGTTTTACCCTCTAAGCTGTTTTTATGTTAATTCTTTAGTTGGATTCAAAAGTGATTTCTGCTTGGAACTGATACCTGAAAATAACATTACACACAGGATTACACACATTCGCACAAACATTTGTATACTTCACTTTACATGGGTTTTTGTGTACGGATAATAGGATTTCTTTCTGAGTATTAGGAAAGGTTGTTAGCGGAAACAACACGGTCCTTGCGGAATGCGGTCGACAGCTAGATGTGAACTTGGTGAACATTGAGAAAGTCGGCAACATTAAGTCGACAAATCAAATGTAGACCCTATAGCCTATATGGTTAGGGTTAAGGATCGGGATATTATTGTCAACCCAATAATACTGTCTACATTTCAATTGTCGACCTAACATTACTGTCGATTTCATTATTGTTGACTTTCCAACTCTGTCTATATTATGGTGTAGACTATATAAATGTCGATCATGTAATTGTCGGACATATGTATGACATCCGTCCATGACTGGCGTTAAGTGACAATGCATAGACCCCCATTTCTTGCATAGAACTCTATTTGCTTAAGAGGCTTTGAAGATCCCAGGTGCTTGTAATTAGAGCCGCCAAGAGAAATTTTCGGCTGCGGTACAGGAACTTCTTGGGTCCCTTTCCATAGCCACTAAAGGGGGCAGGGCCACATCAGATTGGTGACTCCTCCCAGTACACAGGGAGGCCTGGTCCCTGGTACTTTATACCTGCTTCCTCCCTTTTCCTCAGTGACCCTGCTTGTGATTGTTTATTTGAGATTGTTCTGTGGATACTGGTTGGTGCTTTCTTCATCCCTGTGTGCCTGTTTAGGCAAAATTTTATTTTTCTTCATACTTGTGTCGGAATTTGTTTCTGCTGTATTATAGAGGATTTATCACTGCCCAATAATAAATGTGTTTGTTACACATACAACCAGTGGATGAAACATGGATGCAAGTGGCACGTAAGTGTCTCTGACATGTGCCTGGTATAAACTGGAGGCATATGCAAGTGATGTCAATCTGCACGGATCTTCAGATGCCTACGGCTCAGCATATGGTCATTAATACGCTATTTTTACGTGCTGCTTTTTTATAAGTAAATTATGCCCAATTTGGGACCAACTATGCATCAAATCCCTAGGGTACACCAAACAGGTCTACGCTGTGATACAGCCTCCACTATCTAGGTCACTGCTCTGCCCGTACACTCTGTAATGCTGCCACCATCCACATGTAGGCCAAATTAGAATAAGTGATCCCGATTTAGGTGGAACAGTTCCGATTTGAGGGGACTGTTGTACTATCCTTACAGTAAGGACTTTGTTCTGTCTGTCAGGACTGTTCGTAGGTATGTCCCACTAATTTCAGTGAGCGGGTGCCAGAGGCGTAACAAGTGACCTGTGGGCCCTGGTGCAGGGAGAAGGGGAAAGGGAACTGAGGACCCCCGACCCTCTGCATCTGCCATGCAGCAGGCCCCATTATCTCCATGGGCCCGGGTGCCTGGCTCCTGCCGCTCCAATGGTAGTTCCACCATTGGCGGGTGCGACTTGCATCTGCCATTGGTGCACAAGGCAACGCAGGGGAAGCCTTCACCTGCGAATCTAACGAGTACCAGGTCTATAGCGGCAATAACTCCCATGTGTTTAGCCAAAGTGTAAATGACAAACACTCCAGTTTTCTTGGCCAATAGGGTTCGCTCTTTGTCTCCAGTTTTCCTCCACTCACCATGACCCAGAGACCCTATCCGGTCTAGGAGCACCAGCTGGGGGATTCATGACAAAATGACTGGTCATTGGGTGGGTAATATCATCGCAGGTAATGCCAGCCCATTAGAGTAAGCTCCACCCCTACCGGGTGGTTACCTAACTCATCTTATGTGCAGTCAGTAGTATGAATGATTGGTTCCTACACTATACAGACAGCACTGCAGATATGGCGTGACGGACACTGCACACAAGATAGCCTAGAGCTCTATTCACTAAAGTACTAAAGTGTATGTGTGTGAGAGCTGTAGGGATATCAAGAGAAATGTACAGGTGAAATTATAAGCAACTGACGTGGAAATGTAAGAATTAATCCCAATGAACACACCTGTGCTCCTAGAGAACACGACACCTGGTTCCTACATCCGCTTTAAACATCTGGATGAAATTAGAGATGCTCAGGCTCGGTTCCCCGAGAACCGAACATACCCGAACTTAGCAGATCCGAGTACCGAGCCGGCTAGGATTTGGAAACGAGCCAAAACGTCATTGTTACATCATCGGATCTCGGATCTTGCGAGTATTGAATTCCTTTTTAAGATCCAACGTAATGGTGGGTGGGAGGTAGGGCGGTCCCAAGGACAATTCCATCTTGCACCATTTTCTTTTCTACCACTGCTGTGTGCCAATGTTTCCTAGATGTGCTAGGAACTGCCGTGTGTTTGTGTCATTGCTCTGTCGCTTACCATCCAGCCAGGTCGCAGCAGTCTTTGTTTTAAAGTGTATGAAAATAATATTGTGATCTGTGAGGTGGGCAAAATTGACTGCAAATGACTTGAAATTAGTGTTATTGAGGTTAATAATAATGTAGGAACAAAAAAAGAGCAAAATTATGTGATTTTAGCATATTTTAGTATTTTTTCTAAAAATTACCAAAACCAAAAACACACGAGGGCGGTTTTGCCAAGACCAAAACCAAAACACGAAGCTAATCCAGATCCAAAACCAAAACCAGTTCACGGGGGTCAGATTTACACGACTAGTCTGGGAGTCCAACACGGAAACGTCAGCTATAGGTGGGGGGGGGGAGGGTTGTACGTGGTGTGAGGAAAAAAATGGTGTTTTTTTAAAAAGAGAAAAGTCTATCTGGAAGTAGCCTAAAGGAAAAATCCAGTCTCCTTATGAATTTTTGCCAAAATATACCCACCACAACTATTAAAACCTTGGGAGTGCCAACTATTAAAACCGTGGGAGTGCCTCAAAAGAGCCACTCATGCGTATTAAGTCACCCCTCCCAGGGGCAAACACAGGATTTGTAGAGGGGGGTTTCCAAACCACGCCACCAATGGGCGTGGCCAGCATGTATGGGGGCGTGGCTATAATATTAGACAGTGCTTGGCTGCTCTCCAACTCTTCCTATCCCCATAATTTACATGGGCAATGCTGCGTGCACTACTGTTTTCACTACTGTTTTCTGCTTTTCAAGCAGAGCCATGTGAATCGGAGGCAGGGTCCAGCCACCTCATTATACAGTGCCCCAGGCTTGGAGGGGGTTTTCGGGCACTAGGAAAGCCCCCCTTGGTTTGCCGATGGCCTCCTACCTCTATTGGATCCTAAGCCAGTCTATGGAAAGTATGTGGGTAATGTGTTCTCTGTGGCTCATTCAATCACCAGGATCTGAACCACCTGCACCTGGCTTATTTTCACAAGTTACCAGGGCTGGCCGCCAAGAAAATAAATTAAGTGGCTTATGGCGGGCATGACAAACATGATAACATTGGGTCCCTATGGGAGGTAGTCCTGCTGTTTCATCAGATAGAGAATGGGAGGATTTTGGAAAAAAGTTGTCCTTTACCATAGATCTTAACAGAGTAGAAGAGAGTAGTGCCAGGATTCACATAAACACCACTAGATCTTATCGAGTACTAAGGAAAAATATCATGTTCAAGAACATTATGTTTACACCTGTTCTCTATTAGGAATTAAGAAGTGCAGTAAACACAAAGACTCAGAATTGCTCCAATGCCAACCACTGGAAGCAAAAGAGAATAGAGGATGTCTGATGTCTCAGCGCCCTCTAGTGACATTTAAACCCATTGTCCTCTACACGTTCATCTGCCGAACTGCATAATGATTGATAAAGCCTCAATCAATATAGATAGTCCTATTGCAGGTACATAATTAATAATCTACGGAGCTTGAGATGAGATAAAGAGAACAAATTGAGACCATATGGTTTAGGGTGGAAATTACTCGACTTTAATGATTTCAAGATGACTAATGGCGTAACCAATCTCTAGGGATGAAGACCATAAAATCCTTTTGGGGTAATTGTATTTATATTGGCTGTCTGCCTATCTCATCGCATGTCACATTATAGGAAAGTTCAGTATCTCCCGCTCCAGGGAAGATTGACAGCTGCTCTACAGCACAACAATATGAACAGGAAGCCGTTATACTTACATGAATATTTTACACAATGTTCACCGGCGCGTTTCGCAATGTTTAAATACATTCATTCCTTGGGGGCAACGTTCTAAGGCAAATATAATGCAATGCTATCAGGTTTCCTTTGTAATGTTCTGAGTTGTAAGCGTAGCCTGAGTCTGTCCAGATTTCTGGAAGCTAGAGAGACTGTTTCATATCACGGTGCATTAGAGTGATAGACGGAGAAACATACAGAATGTGTGTTCTGCAGTGCTCATTTATCCATTGTTTAAATTATGTTAGCAAGGGATTGTGGGGAGGTGTTTGTAAATTCAGCGGTCACAGATCTAACTTGTGCTATAGGTAGAATGTTCTGCCTACACTTGATTGGATCGGACAGCGGGTACCATGCTGTGTGGATTTGTCATAGATCTGTTTTTAACTTGAATATGGGCATGAAAACATGTGTAATTTAAACATCTTACAGCTGTGTTCAGATATGGTGCTTTGCAACACAAAGGAATGTACCACATGTACTTCCATCCTTTCAGATACAATTAAGTGGAACTAATGGTGAAAACAAAATATGTTGGTATGTTGTAGAGGAGGTTGGATTGTTCCTTGGTGAGAACAGTTATGGTTAATCAAAAAATCATTGAGAGGTTGTGGATGCACACTGCCATATTTCTGTGCATGTTCATCCCACAACCAGTGGCACTGATTTGAATCAATTACCAAATGTCCCTATTATTAGATTTCTTTCTTCTTTATTTACTTGTTTATATATATTTAGAGTATATTGTTTTGTTATCATGTCTCAGTATTCACAGACCAGTACGGCCAATTAGAGATCACTATGGCAACAAAAGTTGGGTATCAGTACCCCCACCAGGGCATGTAGCAATAAGAGGGACAGTTCCACCTAACGGTGATGACACCCCAACAATACCGCTAACACATACAAAGCATTGATGGAAAAAATAAACAACATCAAGATTATTACTGACAACCAGGCTATGGTGAGAAAGAGGTAATCGGTTAGAATAGTCTAGGTGAATAGATAGTGGACTGACATTAACGTCGATAAAGAAATCTAACAGATTAACATAGAAAATGTAATAGTTCCCATATTAAATAGTGCTTCCGCTATAATCCATGGTCAGTAGCAAATTAAGAAGATCTATACTATGGGCTGTACCTACAACACGGGCCCCCAATCCACATCTGAGTCAACTACACGTTAAATATACTTCATGTGGCACGCCACTCACTGCAGGTGTATAGCGCACTGCGTAATGCACTTCTGGTCAAGACTGGCACATTCCTGGATTACATAATGCCACATTTTATCTTCCATTGTCATATATGACCACCAAGCTCCATGCTCTTGTATTATTACCTCAACCCTTCCACCCATTGTCACACATCACCCCCTCTATCCCTCCCATTGTCACACATCTCCCTCTCTATCCCTCCCATTGTCACACATCACCCCCTCTATCCCTCCCATGGTCACACGTCTCCCCCTCTATCCCTCCCATTGTCACACATCACCCCCTTTATCCCTCCCATTGCCACACATCACCCCCTCTATTGCTCCCATTGTCAAACATCACCCCCTCTATCCCTCCCATTGTCACACATCACCCCCTCTATCCCTCCCATTGTCACACATCACCCCCTCTATCCCTCCCATTGTCACACATCACCCCCTCTATCGCTCCCATTGTCACACATCACCCCCTCTATCCCTCCCATTGTCACACATCACCCCCTCTATCCCTCCCATTGTCACACATCACCCCCTCTATCCCTCCCATTGTCACACATCACCCCCTCTATCGTTCCCATTGTCACACATCACCCCCTCTATCCCTCCCATTGTCACACATCTCCCCCTCTATCCCTCCCATTGTCACACATCACCCCCTCTATCCCTCCCATTGTCACACATCACCCCCTCTATCCCTCCCATTGTCACACATCACGCCCTCTATCCCTCCCATTGTCACACATCACGCCCTCTATCCCTCCCATTGTCACACATCACCCCCTCTATCGCTCCCATTGTCACACATCTCCCCCTCTATCCCTCCCATTGTCACACATCACCCCCTCTATCCCTCCCATTGTCACACATCACGCCCTCTATCCCTCCCATTGTCACACATCACCCCCTCTATCCCTCCCATTGTCACACATCACCCCCTCTATCGCTCCCATTGTCACACATCACCCCCTCTATCCCTCCCATTGTCACACATCACCCCCTCTATCCCTCGCTTTGTCACACATCACCCCCTCTATTGCTTCCATTGTCACACATCTCCCCCTCTATCCCTCCCTTTGTCACACATCACCCCCTCTATCCCTCCCATTGTCACACATCACCCCCTCTATCGCTTCCATTGTCACACATCTCCCCCTCTATCCCTCCCTTTGTCACACATCACCCCCTCTATCCCTCCCATTGTCACACATCACCCCCTCTATCGCTCCCATTGTCACACATCACCCCTTCTATCCCTCCCATTGTCACACATCTCCCCCTCTATCCCTCCCATTGTCACACAGCTCCCTCTCTATCCCTCCCATTGTCACAAATCACCCCCTCTATCGCTCCCATTGTCACACATCACCCCCTCTATCCCTCCCATTGACACACATCACCCCCTCTATCCCTCCCATTGTCACACATCACCCCCTCTATCCCTCTCATTGTCACACATCACCCCCTCTATCCCTCCCATTGTCACACATCTCCCCCTCTATCGCTCCCATTGTCACACATCTCCCCCTCTATCCCACCCATTGTCACACATCACCCGCTCTATCCCTCCCATCGTCACACATCACCCCCTCTATCCCTCCCATTGTCACACATCACCCCCTCTATCCCTCCCATTGTCACACATCTCCCCCTCTATCGCTCCCATTGTCACACATCACCCCCTCTATCCCTCCCATTGTCACACATCACCCCCTCTATCGCTCCCATTGTCACACATCACCCCCTCTATCCCTCCCATTGTCACACATCACCCCCCCTATCCCTCCCATTGTCACACATCACCCCCTCTATCCCACCCATTGTCACACATCACCCCCTCTATCCCTCCCATTGTCACACATCACCCTCTCTATCTCTCCCATTGTCTCACATCACCCCCTCTATCGCTCCCATTGTCAAACATCACCCCCTCTATCCCTCCCATTGTCACACATCACCCCCTCTATCTCTCCCATTGTCACACATCACCCCCTCTATCGCTCCCATTGTCACACATCACCCCCTCTATCCCTCCCATTGTCACACATCTCCCCCTCTATCCCTCCCATTGTCACACATCACCCCCTCTATCCCTCGCATTGTCACACATCACCCCCTCTATCCCTCCCATTGTCACACATCACCCCCTCTATCCCTCCCATTGTCACACATCACCCCCTCTATCCCTCCCATTGTCACACATCACCCCCTCTATCGCTCCCATTGTCACACATCTCCCCCTCTATCCCTCCCATTGTCACACATCACCCCCTCTATCCCTCCCATTGTCACACATCACCCCCTCTATCCCTCCCATTGTCACACATAACCCCCTCTATCCCTCCCATTGTGACACATCACCCCCTCTATCGCTCCCATTGTCACACATCACCCCCTCTTTCCCTTCCATTGTCACACATCACCCCCTCTATCCCTCGCTTTGTCACACATCACCCCCTCTATCGCTTCCATTGTCACACATCTCCCCCTCTATCCCTCCCTTTGTCACACATCACCCCCTCTATCACTCCCATTGTCACACATCACCCCCTCTATCGCTCCCGTTGTCACACATCACCCCCTCTATCGCTCCCATTGTCACACATCACCCCTTCTATCCCTCCCATTGTCACACATCTCCCCCTCTATCCCTCCCATTGTCACACATCTCCCTCTCTATCCCTCCCATTGTCACACATCACCTCCTCTATCGCTCCGATTGTCACACATCACCCCCTCTATCCCTCCCATTGTCACACATCACCCCCTCTATCCCTCCCATTGTGACACATCACCCCCTCTATCGCTCCCATTGTCACACATCACCCCCTCTATCTCTCCCATTGTCACACATCTCCCCCTCTATCGCTCCCATTGTCACACATCTCCCCCTCTATCCCACCCATTGTCACACATCACCCCCTCTATTCCTCCCATTGTCACACATCACCCTCTCTATCCCTCCCATTGTCACACATCACCCCCTCTATCCCTCCCATTGTCACACATCACCCCCTTTATCCCTCCCATTGTCACACATCACCCCCTCTATCGCTCCCATTGTCACACATCACCCCCTCTATCCCTCCCATTGTCACACATCACCCCCTCTATCCCTCCCATTGTCACACATCACCCCCTCTATCCCACTCATTGTCACACATCACCCCCTCTATTCCTCCCATTGTCACACATCACCCTCTCTATCTCTCCCATTGTCTCACATCACCCCCTCTATCGCTCCCATTGTCACACATCACCCCCTCTATGCCTCACATGGTCACATGTGAAGAGGAATTATTTTAGCAGACAGAAGTTGGATTATGGAAAGGATCATGAATCTGAACGGACGACGGTCACATATAATCTACCTGAAATCCATTTATCTGGCACAAAGGAGAATGAGAAATGAGAGAAATTATTTTCACTGAATCCTGGGGCGGCTCCTCTGGAGGTGAATACTCTGTCGCTTCAGTCTGGTTTCTTCACTTCCTCCTCTAGCTATTCTGAAAGTATCCAACAAGATCACAAAGATCTCAAAACAGACAACAAAGGTTATCTTAAAAGATCATTATTCTCTGTTCTGTCATAAATGACAAATGGCTCATACGGGTGTTTTTGCTAGTGATAGTGTTTACTTTTTTCATTTCCACCTATACAATAAAGGGTTGCTGCAAATGTTGGATCAGATTGAAAACACAGGGGTGTATCACTAGGTCCCCATTTGCAGCGATAAGGCTGATCTTTCTAAAATCACCGTCTGTCGAGACGATCGCCTCAATTGATCAAAAATATATTGCTGGGGCAGCTAATACTCAGATCTTCCAGTGATACTGCCTCGGCGTGGTAAGGGTTAACTGAAAAAGCGTAGGATGACAACAGTAAAATGTCACAATAAAGCTCACCATACTCTCACTTAGTACCACCCTATTCATTTTTGGTTTAGCATCATTTATGGAATAAATTAATCACGACAATGAGAGGATATCGGAAAACTGTCCTCTATGGGGTCCTGGCTGTTACTGGCTGCCCTGTTCTCTCCCTGAGCATGAGCTGCGCGTCCACATTACTCCGTGAGAGAAAGGCGCAAACAGTAACAGCAACAGAAAGTCCTCTAGCCACGGATCGCTCTCCATGGACCTGTTGATGCTTTATATTGCATTGGTCGAAGCATCTAGAAATGCAACTGTAAAGATGCGAAACGCGTTGCGTTATAAGTATAGGGCAAAACCTGATAGGTGCTGAAAAGAAATAGTCTGCTCCCCCTCCCAAAAAGCAAAGACCAATGCACCATATCTACACCTTTGTCTTATTTAAATAATCCCAATCTGCAAAATGAGATCTTGTTATTCCTCAGTGCCTGTCTCTCTCTCGTGCTCCTAATTCTCACTTCACCATCATCATCATTTATTTATATAGCGCCACTAATTCTGCAGCGCTGTACAGAGAACTCTCTCACATCAGTCCCTGCCCCATTGGAGCTTACAATCTAAATTCCCTAACACACACACAGACAGAGAAAGACTAGGGTCAATTTTGATAGCAGCCAATTAACCTACCAGTATGTTTTTGGATTGTGGGAGGAAACCAGAGCACTCGGAGGAAAACCACGCAAACACAGGGAGAACATACAAACTCCACGGTCGGGAATCGAACTCATGACTCCAGTGATGTGAGGCAGAAGTGCTAACCACTAAGCCACCACGCTGCCCATGCCCCCGATATGCTCAACTACTTCCATTCTAAAGTGCAAACTTTTGCACCCAATAAGACGTCACCATCTTTCCCCCAAATCCATGCCCTTCCCCATAAAAGTGTGTGAAATTGCGCAAAAGTAGCCATGCGATATCATAATAGAGCATTTGCGGGGCGGCATTACACTTCAGTGGCTCATAATGAGCCTCTTATTTCTGCCTATTTGTCAGAAAATAATCACTCTATATAATTTCCCTTATAAGATATATTAAAATAGTTGTACCAGAGTTCCCCTTTAAGAGCAGCTGTGACTGCACTGTGTCAGTAAATCCACTAAAGCCGGCCTGTAATACAATCTCCATCTGGAACTGGCCTCCTCTCAGTCGTGTTTTGTACTTTCGTAGCGTTGACTGTGGAGCCGCCGACTGCCATTAATCAGAGAGCACTGAGCGGCTGTCATAAATTATCTGACTGTGGGGGGATCCTGGGGAAATCTGAAAGTCTGTTTTATTTCTTCATTTATGGAGCCGATTATGAAGATATGACGAGGAAATGATGTATAATCTGCTTTCCTCTTAATACTATTAACTTAATAGTCTTTATGTAGAATTCCTAGTTCCTGCAGCTCTTCCTTTGCGCAGCATTTCATAAAAATGAAATATTGTTCTGTTGTTTTACACCTGTTTTTATTCTGATTTTCCAGCTTTCTAGGACCTTCATTTATTGGCTTGGATGTGCCTTTCTCCAATTTTCACTGAATACATTGTTGTCTTCTGTGGTTTTTAGTCCTGTATTTGTAGCATCAGGTAGAGTTGTGTATTTGTATTGACCTGGGATGTAACACAAAGTTTGATACAGAGCTAAAAGCAGAGACTCCACGAAAATAGATGGAAGATAAAATGAAAGGGGCGGCCCGCTGGCTCTTAGCGTGAATGATGATTTGTGACGTCATCCACCTACTTTTGCGCCAATGTGCCTGATGGATTGGATTTAAAGGATCAAACTACCGGCATCTGTGGAGACGCAAAATGTTTCACATCCTGATTGGAGAATTTTGCGTAGTGTATATTGCATGAAAACGATTTGCGTCTGCTCAGAAAGCAAGTGAAGGCAGATGCGCCTATGGAGACCAGCATGTATCTAGTGCTCTCACCCAGGGCCGTCAAGAGGAATTTGGAGCAACAGTACAGCATCCAAGATTACCACTATTCCGACATGGAGAAGCCCTACAAAGAATATCCGAAATTATGAAAAATCAATTGGAAAATAAACAGATTTACCTTCAACCCGACGCTGGAGATCTCCGATGGGAGCACCATGCTGACAGCAAGTGATTCCGTTTGGAGAAGTGTTCGGCACTGCAGGCTGACGTCATAAAGCGGCAATGTGGGGACCCCGAAGGTTAAGTGTTTAAACACTTAACCCGTCATTGCCGCTTTAATTTCCATGTCGGAGTAGTGGACATCGGTAAAGCGTACCCAACACCCAAGAGAGGGGAAACGCCCTGCAGAGTGATCAGGGAAGCTCTTAGTCTTGCAAGATTACCTCATCAGCTTCTCGGCTGTCGTATCCTGTGCGTATCCTGCAGTCCACTCCGTCTGTCTGGCAAGTACCGTTTAGGCAGAGTGTAATTACACCTGGACATCCGGTTCAAGTTCCGTGCTCTATATCAACAAGAGTAGTTGCATCCGAACATGAATACAGTCTAAATTCTCTACCACACAAACATAGTAAGGTTCATTATGTCAGAAGACAATGAACCTACTAGTATGTCTTTGGAATGTGAGAGGGCATACAAACTCCACAACGATAAGGACCTGTTCAGAGTAGAACCCATGACCCCAGTGCTGATTAAGCAATGCTTACCACTGTGCCACAATACTTTTAATCGCAATACTATTAATTACCGTAATAATAAGGGGTCATTTTAAAATGATAAGAAATCAAAAGGCAACTATATCTAAGATACCTCAAAGTATATTTCAATCAGGACCATTATTATACATTTTCATTATGGAATGAAGTGAGTTTTAACTCACTATTTTTTAGGAGCTCACAACTACGCAGAGCACGATAATGGTTTTATTATTCACTGTCCCCTTATTTTCAAAGATTTGAATTGATGAATAACAAAGTTTAGTTTTTTATACTTATTCCCGGGAGAATAGAGGCCAAGTAATTTAGCAGCAATTACAGGCTGTCAGTGCACTATCTGAAGAAAACTCTGTTCTGTCTAACTTTCATGACATAATGGTTGATCAGCAAGGGATAATGAGGAAAGTGCTGCAAGCAATAGAAATGAATGTTATGTCTTTCTTTTCTATTTTCTTGCCTTCCTTCTCGGTGCGCACAGCTCCTTGAAGTGTTGTCTGTTCTGGAGTCTCTCACGTCTCCTTATAGGGGCGGCAATCACAGGCTGCACAGTGAAGTCTTGCGAGATGCCGGTAGTGAAATCTCCCAAGTTTCGTGATTGGAGGACGCATTTGTAGCATTGGAAAGCGACAGTCTGTAGAGGTAGGGACCTTTACCATCTAGAAACCTCATCCATGTTACACCATTTGAAGCAAATTCATGGAAAGCTTTTGTGAAAATCAGACGCTTATGCTAAAAAATAACAACAAGCAGTCCAGCATCAGCTACCTCCCTTCTCTCAGATAGATCCCAGCACCTGCAATCTACACCCCCAACACCTTCATCATCAATATCCTCAGTAGCGATCGGAGTAAGTCCTGAATCCAAGTTTCTAAGGCGAGATGACTCCTCCCCTATCCAGGACTCCTCGGAAGAATCCTTGAGCGTCAGGCCCACTGCTGCTCCTGCTGCTGGGGGTGGATCTTCAACCCAGAAGCAGAGCATGAAGAAGACTACTAGTAGTTTACAACAACTTACTGTTAAACAATCCTTTGCAAGAGGAAGCAAGTATGAAAGCTGACACCCAGTCGCAAGGCGGATCACTATGCTAGTATTAGATATGCGTCCAATATCCACTATTAATCCAGATGGTTTTAGACAGTAACTTGAGATCTTCTGTCCCTGTTACTAAATTCCATCACAGCACAATTTTACTAAAAAAAAAAGCTATTCCTCACCTCTACCAGAAGGTTCGTAAAAATGTAATTATCGGGCTACAAATTGCCATTCTACCCACTTTACACTTAACCACAGATATGTGGACTAGTGGAAGTGGGCAAACTAAAGATTATATGATTGTGACAGCCCACTGGGTTGGTGATTCACCTTCACCACCTGGAACAGCAGCAGCATGTACCCAAGTACGTCACATTTTTCAGAGGCAGGCTACTCTGTGTGTCATCTGCTTCATTAAGAGGCATATTATTATTATTATTATTATTATTATTATTATTATTATTATTATTATTATCATCATCATAAAAAAAGAGATTAATTTTCAAAGAGCATCTAAAGATTTGAAGGCTGTGGGAAAGTCTGATTGATTGGTAGGGAATTCCATAAGTGGGGAGCAGCAAGGGAGAAGTCTTGAAGGCGGGAGTGAGAGGTGGTTATCAGAGACCAGACAAGGCGCAGGTCAGGGGTAATACCGCTGACAACCTGTTTGAAAAATTAAGGAATGACATTGCAACATGGCTAATCCTGCTTAGACTCTCCTGAGGATATGTGATTTCTGATAGCGAAACCAATATTGTTAGAGCATTACAGCGGGGGGAATTCCATCACATTCCATGTTTTGCTCACACAATCAACTTGGTGGTACAGAACTTTTTAAAAAATGACAATGACATGCAGGAGATGTTGTTTGCGTCCTGAAATATTTAGGGTCATTTTCGTGATTCTGCAACAGCATGTAGGAGAATGCAGCAGCTGCAAGAAGATTAGAATTTAGGGGGAATGTTCTTTAGTCCAGCGCAGTGAAGAATACTTTCCATGTTGTGCAAGGTGCTGAAACCACTCAAACTAGTCACCTGTGAAGAGAGTGAAGACACTGTTAGCTTGAGTCAAGTTATTCCCTCAATTAGACTTTTTGAAAAGCAGCAAGAGAAATTGAAGAAGGAAATGAAACATAGCAATTCAGCTAATTATGTAGATTAAGTACTTTATTCGCTTCGCCAGGATCCAAGAGTTATCAACATCTTGAAATTGGATCATTACATTTTGGCAACTGTGCTTGACCCTAAGTTTAAGAGCTATGTCTTCTCTTTCTTTCCAACTGATCCAGATCTCAAGCGATGCAATGAGCTCCTGGTCAGCAAGCTAACAGCTCAAGTGGTACATGACACAATGACGTCTCCTCCTTCAGTTTCTCTGGAAATTGCTGCTAGGAAAAAACTTAGCTTTCCCAAGACACCCATTGGTGATGCAGATGAGTCTGCACAACATTTTGACATTTGGTCTGTTCTAAAAGAATTGCCCAAAAATCATGACAGCTCTTCCGTAAAAGGAACTACAAATTCCATGAGGAAGTCCATTACCGGCAATTACATCAAAGTTCACAGACTTCTGTGATGGTGGATTCCAGTGGGGATGAATTAGTATTGTGTGAGGAAGATGTACACATTGATGAGGGTGAATATGATGACAGTGTAGATTGCAGGTGCTGAGATCTAGCTGAGAGAAGGGAGCTAGCTGATGCTGGTATGCCTGGTAATATTTTGGTTAGAATGGCAAGTTAGCAATTTTATGTTTTTCTATAGTAAATTTTCACCTTTATTAGAGAGATGTTTTTTTCTTTAAAAAGGTACAAGATTTTCTATTTACATTTTTGTTTCCCTGACTTAAAACCACTATGCACTAGAACGTAGGCTTTAGCACATAAGGTAGAGGGATTAGTATCATCATGACTGAGACTGGAGAGAGACAAGAACAATGTAACTGAAGACTGGAGAGTGACAAGGACACTGCCTCTCCTCCTGTTTCTGAATGAGCTATGGCACAGTAAAATGTGACTGGAGACTTTTAATAACATTGCCAGCCCTAGTATTTGAATTTATGTTTCAGCACTAAACACTGTCACCTCTCCTATTTCTGGGTGAGCTATGGCACAGTACAATGTAATGCAGATTTTGAAGAACACTGCCAACACTATTTTTTCTATCTCAGCAATTCTATTCTACCTATGACCCTGCCCAACTGCTCTACACACTGCCAATAACCATGCTACCCCTTCTGTGTCCCTCTGTGAAATGGTGCTTGTTCACCGTTGAGGGCGGAACTTATAGAATCCAAAACTTGCGAGATCCGAGATCCGACAACGTAACAATGACGTTTTGCCTCGTTTTCAATTCCGAGGGCGCGCGATAGTACCGACCCGGCTCGGCTCAGTACTCGGATCTGCTAAGTTTTGGTGTGTTCGGTTCTCGGGGATCCGAGCCTGAGCATCTCTAATAATAAACATCAATATACAAAATATCAACATTTTTACCGAAGTATGTGTTGTAGTTTAATCCACCAGACCCCTCTTCAGTCACTTTTATATTTTCTGCTGTTATGTATTAAAACCGAACACTGTGATTTCAATATAAAACACATGCAGATTAATACTGCTTTCATTCCTTTCTGGTGTTTTCTTGTGTTTGGGGGAAATATTTCTTTGCGCTTTATATTATTTACAGTCTCTGAAACATCAGATCTTTGGTTTTATATCTTCCCAGTTTCCCCCCTGTGTTAATATATTGCTATTTGCTTATATATGGTAAATTAGAAACATTTGCCTCATTCTGGCATAATGCACGATTCCTATACAGCTTACACTAGTATGTCATGGACAATCTACACTGATAAACTTGTGTGTAATACAAGCTGATTCACTAAACTTTGTCCTTAGTCACCCAGTCCTCTGATATTTTTTGAGTATTGCTGTAGTACAGGATTAGGCCTCTTCCTGCGGCTGAATTTTTTTTCTCGCAATGATAACAAAAAGTGCTATTGCCACAATTTATTAAAGGTATATCGCCGGGTCAGGTGAACATTGCTCAGCCACCCGGGCAATACTATCCCAGAGTGCAAAGGGTTAACTTACCACTTCGCTGAGCGGGTCCTTGCCGATGTGGGGCTCGCCCAGAAATAAGCTTTCAGCCGCAATCGTTTCAACAAAATAAACATAAAATAAAAATAATAATAATAATAATAATATTGTTTAAAAATGGCTTGGGAGACAGCAAGTTCTCCAGCACCCTCTTTAAGTGCTGTATATATAGAGGATGGCAGCCCAGGAACGAGCACAGTGCATTTCATAAAACGCGTTAGTCTGATAGCAGAGTGCTCACTTCCCTTACAGTTTACTCTATACTATAGGTAATTCCAAACTCTTACGCAAAATAGTTGCCTAAATCTGACTGTGGAGGTAAAATGTGGTGTTAAGTATTTCCAGTCCTATTAAATACTTCCCATCATGAAATTCCCTGCCAACAGGACTGGGGGCGGGACCATGCCACGATGGGGGCGTGGCGATGTCACGACGGGGGCGTGGAGATGTCACAATGGGAGCCTGGCCCCACCCCCAGAGGGCTACCTAGTGCTGTAAAGATTAGAAATCTCCCTTCCCCAAGACTCCCACGGGGCAAACATATCCTCCAGGGTCAGCGAGACAGATCCCTAAAATCAGGAATGTCCCGTTGAAATCAAGACGGGTAGGAACTATGCTTTCTTGACCATACAGCAGAAAGAAACGATTATCATTCTTCCAGTTCTACCCATTCTACGAAATGCTAATTTACAAATAGCTTGTGGCATGGGCAATCCGCAAATTGGCGAAACAACAGAGGCCGTTTGTACGGCCAAAGCTTTGCACCTGTGTGAAACGGCCTCTTCCACTGTGAAACTGGATGTGAGCTGCGATTATCACACACGCGCCTGGGCGGTCTTCCAGTTATACTTTTGACACACAAAAAGTGTGTTTAAAAATCGAAAATTACGATTTTAATATCTTCAACTTATAAACAATGATTTATTTAAATAATAAAGCATTTTGTTTTGTCCCCAGTACTGGTACCACCCCTGTCCTTGGTATGTAGACTTCCCCATGTTTTGCCTAGGCTGCATGATGAAAGATGATATATTGTGCAGTGTTTGGCAGCAGTCAGTATCCAGTCTACATAACAAATGATTAATTTCTATTCCTGGGACATTGGCATTGCACTAGATGTCCTTCCACTTGCAGCACCGGTATGCAGACTATGATAAATTGATCTTTTTGCTGGTTGCAGAGAGAGAAATGACACAACGTCTGGAATTTCTAGAAAGTATTTAATATGGAACGAGACCCAAAACATGAGAACACATAACAAATCGACTATGTCTCTGTGAGTGCTGGAGATTACTGTTTGGACAAATTGATGCTAATTGTTGTACCGTTTTATCTCTTAGGCTTCTCACCCACTGTTGTTTAAATGCTGCACATTGTATATATAGTCACTAGGGATTAACAGGGAGCGGTTACACCAACTTTTTTTTTTTCCCTTCATGTCAATGGCAGAATAAACTGGACTCCCCTTACCGCTAGCCAATCACATCTTACCAAGAGTGGAAAACAGTTTATGATTGGTAACACACATAGTAACTGTTAGGAACTCCTCCAGCCGGCACAACACAATCCGGAGTCTACTCTGCCAGTCAGGTGTTCACTGGAGCCCCTGATGGTGGGGACAGGCTGGGCTGCAGACTGACAGAGGGTCGTGAAGTGTGTAACGGCTGGGGAGAACCCAGGCAAGCGGAGTGGAGTCCAAGCAGAGGTCAAGGGCCGGCAGCAGATAGCAGATCCGATAAACAAGCCGAGGTCAGGGGTCATGAGCAGACAGGGTAGTCGGTATTCAAACCAGAGGTCAAGGTCACGACAAACACAGGCAGGGTCCAAATCCAGGCAAGGGGTCATACACGGGTAGTCAATAGAATTTCCAAGAGACAGGAACAAGGCACAGAGCAGGTCAGCAGACTGGCAAACAGAAGCTATAACCGGCAATGAGGCAGCAGACCTCATTGCCTTAAATACAGCCAACAGCCGATCAGAACCTGCCCCCTAGACAGAGAACACTTGCAGCCTAATTGCTAGATATTAAAAACACCAATCAGGGCTTAGCCCTGGAGTGACACTTGCAGGCTAATGCCTGCTAATTCAGCCACAGGCTAAATCTAATTACCTTCCCCCATGCACGTGCGCGCCCGGCTGCCGGGACGCGGTGCTGAAGAGGCGGTCAGGAGTTGAGGGGAAATGACGTCCCGGTCGTCATGGTGAAGGCCGGGACTCTGGAGCGGACAGGAAGCGAGCCGCGGCGGCTGTGAGTACCGCCGCGGCTCGTGACAGTAACATAGTAACATAGTTGATGAGGTTGAAAAAAGACACCAGTCCATCAAGTTCAACCTATTTTGGATCTCCTGCGATCCTGCACTTCTATTTGAAATTAATCCAGAGTAAGCAACCACCAATCTGTTTGAATTTTGAAAATCCCCCCAGACTCAATATTGCAGTCCTATTTTTACCCTATATCCACTACTATCCTTCATTTTAAATTAACGGTCGTATCCCTGGATACACCTTTCCGCTAAAAATTTGTCTAACCCTTTCTTAAACATATCTATTGAATCTGCCATCACAACCTTCCCTGGCAATGAATTCCATATCTTGACTGCCCTTACTGTAAAGAACCCCTTCCTTTGCTGGTTGTGAAATTTCCTCTCCTCTAACCTTAGGGGATGACCACATGTCCTGTGTATGGTCCTTGGGGTAAAAAGTTCACATGAAAGCTCTCTGTATTGACCCCTAATGTATTTGTACATAGTAATCATATCTCCCCTTAGACGCCTCTTTTCTAAAGTAAACATGCCTAAACTGGCAAACCTTTCCTCATAACTTAATGACTCCATACCCTTTATCAATTTTGTCGCCCTTCTCTGAACCCTTTCTAGTTCCAAATTATCTTTTTTATAGAGTGGTGCCCAGAACTGTACTGCATATTCAAGATGAGGTCTTACCAACGATTTATACAGTGGCAAAATTACACTGTCTTCCCTTGCATCTATGCCCCTTTTTATGCATGCCAATACTTTGTTTGCCTTTGCAGCTGCTGCTTGACATTGAGCACTATTGCTAAGTCTACTGTCTACGAGCACTCCCAAATCCTTTTCCATTATAGATTCTCCTAAATTAATTCCATTTAATTTATAGATTGCGTTCATGTTTTTGATCCCTAAATGCATAACCTTACATTTATCTATGTTAAACCTCATATTCCATTTGGCCGCCCAATCCTCCAGTTTATTTAAGTCCCTCTGTAGAGAAGCTACATCTTGCTCTGATTTTATTACCTTACAGAGTTTAGTGTCATCTGCAAAAATAGAAACTTTACTCTCTAAACCATCACCAAGGTCATTAATAAATATATTAAAAAGGAGTGGTCCCAGCACGGAACCTTGAGGTACTCCACTTAAGACTTTTGACCAATTAGAAAATGTTCCATTTATTACAACTCTCTGTTACCTATTCTCTAACCAGTTTCGATCCAAGTACAAATTTTGATTCCTAGACCCAGTTCTCTTATTTTGTAAACCAACCTCTTGTGTAGCACTGTATCAAAGGCCTTTGCAAAATCTAAGTAGACCACATCTACTGTCCTGCCCTGGTCTAAGTTCCCACTAGATTAGTTTGACATGACCTATCCCTCACAAATCCATGTTGATTCCCACTAATAATTTTATTGCGTACCAAGTAATCCTGAATACTGTCCCTTAAAATACCTTCCAGTAGTTTCCCCACTATTGATGTCAGGCTTACAGGTCTATAATTCTCTGGTTGTGATCTCGTCCCCTTTTTAAACAACGGCACCACATCTGCTATTCGCCAATCCCTTGGTACTGAGCCTGATGAGATTGAATCTCTGAAAATTAAGAATAGCGGTCTAGCTATTTCCGAGTTTAACTCCATAAGGACCCTTGGGTGTATGCCATTTGGACCAGGAGCTTTATTTATCTTAATATTCTTCAGTCGCCTTTGGACTTCTTCCTCTGACAACCAAGTATTAATTAATGGCATGGTTTCATTTCCATTTTTTTGTATTATTCCTGCCATTTGTTCCTCTCTGGTAAATACTGAAGAAAAGAACGTGTTTAATACCTCTGCTTTTTCCTTAGTATCATTTATCAATTCACCCATCTCACTTCTTTTGGGTCCTATATTATCTTTTTTAATCCTTTTGCCATTTATATACTTAAAAAACTTTTTGGGGTTTGTCTTACTTTCTTTTGCAACGTGCCTTTCATTTTCTAATTTAGCCAATCTAATTTCCTTTTTGCATGTTTTATTACATTCCTTGTACCTACGGAAGGACTCCTCTGACCCTTCAGACTTAAACAATTTTAATGCACGCTTCTTCCTTTGCATTTCTTCCCTTACCTTTTTATTTAGCCACATTGGTTTAGACTTAATTCTTTTACATTTATTTCCCATACGAATGAACTTATGCGTGTATGTTTCTGTGGTGCCCCAAAATCTGAGTACCCTGGGGTGTATCTATATGTTTTTAATTTGTTAATTTAATTTGTTAATTGTTAAAAGTGTTTATAAAGATTTAAAAAAAATAATAATATATATATATATATATATATATATATATTTTCTTTAGGGAGAAGTGACAGTTGGGAGTGGTTGGTGGTTGCCGGGAGTAACGGGAAGGAGGAGTGTGTGGCTTAGCAACAAGTCCACTAACTTTGGTAATAACTGTGAACTCCCAGAAGGCAGTGGGAAGAGGAAAGTTCTAGACTTCTGAGGGAGAGAGATCCCTGTGTCTGCATAGACTGAGAGAGAAAAATAGGGACAGAATGAAAATCAGACAAAGTGATATATAAGCAGATTAAAAGTGAAGTAAGTGAGGCAAAGAGAGGTAAAAAGGAAAGTACTGAAAACAAATAATCAGTATAGAGATCCGTGACATCACACTAAACAGACTGAGCTATGTACTGAGAACAGTGTGAGAGGAGAGAAAATAGAGAGGTCTGTGAATACACACAAAAGAGACTGTGTAATACAAAAGATCATCAGTTTATTTGGCGTGAAAAAGTAATTTATGGGCCCCAACCACGTGCAGCACTTCTACTAAATTCCTGTGCACAGTTCAACCCAGGACTGAGTGTAAAATATGGTAACGTTACCAGGGATAATATTGGTGCACCAAATGTTTTATTTAAATGTTAATGTTAAGTGATTTACCTGAAAATTGATTTATTATTATATGTTAAATGCTATTGTGCTCTTTGTTGATCAAATGAATATTTTGTCATTACCATTGAGTTGAAGGGGTCAGTGGCGCGGTGGCTTACCAAAATTATCTTTACCGCGTTATTAATAAACCCAAGTTATTTGTCCAATCCTTGTCCCTTTCATTGAAGAATTTATCTCCTGACCACCGGATATCCGAATAAAAAAGAACCTGACTCGTGTCTGGAGGACAAGGTAGGGGAAGGAAATCCCATCATACTCGGCCACCACATTTCCAACAACATTTTAAAGACAGCCCACATTTCTTCCGTATTTTTTCCTTCAAAGGCTTTGTCCCAGTCTATGCTCTTTATAGACTCCTTTAGCATATTAAAATTTTCCTTTCTAAAGTTTAAGGTCCTAGTTGATCCCTTATACCGTTGTTTCTGGAAACTAATTTCAAATGAGACCATATTATGATCACTGTTTCCCAAGTGCTCCTTTACTTGAATATTTGATATTACGTCTACATTGGCTGAGCTGCTAATGAGAATCCCGGTTTGTTCAGCTCACAGTCATTCTGTGAGCTGAACAAACGCCATTGAATAACAGGTCATAAACGTTGCTGTAGACATTGTACATAATATGAAAATGACTAACCATTGAGGCATGGACTCTACAAGACCTCTGAAGGTGTCCTGTGATATCTGGCACCAAGACGTTAGCAGCAGATCCTGTAAGTTGCAAGGTGAGGCCTCCATGGCTCGGACATGTTTTCCAGCACATCCCACAGATGCTCGTTTGGATTGAGATATGGGGAATTTAGAGACCAAATCAACACCTTGACCTCTTTGTCATGTTCCTCAAATTATTCCTGAACAATTTTTGCAGTGTTGTAGCATTATCTTGTTGAAAGAGGCCACTGCCATGAGGGGTGTACTGGGTCTGCAACAATGTCTGGGTAGGTGGTACATGTCAAAGTGACAACCACATAAATGCCAGGACCCTAAGTTTCTCAGCAGAACATTGCTCAGAGCCTCACACTGCCTCTGCCGGCTTGCCTTCTTCCCATAATGCATCCTGGTGCCATTTCTTCCCCAGGTAAACAACGCACACGCACTCAGCCGTCCACATGATGTAAAAGAAAATGTGATTCATCAGACCAGGACACTTATTTTAAGGCGACCTCAGGGAGGACAGAAACCTCCCGTGTAGCAGAAGGGTGCTCCATGGTCCTTTCCTGGCGCCCATTGTAGACACTTTTGGCTATGGACAGGGGTCATCATGGGCACTTTGACTAATCTGCAGCTACGGAGCAAGCTGCGATGCAATGTGTGTTCGGAAATCTTTCTATCATAGCCAGGATTAACTTTTTCAGCAATTTGCCCTACAGGGGCTCTTCAATGTGCTTAGTCCAGACAGGCTAGCCTTCGCTCCCCAAGTGCATCAGTGAGCCTTGTTGCCCTTCCTTGGACCACTTTTGGTAGGTACTAACGACTGCTTATCACAAGACCTACCGATTTGGAGATGCTCTGACCCAGTCGTCTAGCATCACAATTTGACCCTTGTCAAAGTCGCTCTGATCCTTACGCTTGCCCATTTTTCCTGCTTCCAACACATCAAGAGCTGACAGTTTGCTTGCTGCCAAATATATCCCACCTGTTCACAGATGCCATGGTAACTAGATAATCAATCTTATTCATTTCACTTGTCAGTGGTTATAATGTTGTGGCATTAATATATATATTTTACCTTTTGATGATATTGGTAAAATGTATATAGGTAATGGCTGGGATAATGGTTCCCAGCCCTATTATTTTGCTGTCTTTGGCCCTAATATTATCCTGACACCAACAGGATGGAGATAGGTTACATGTAAGTGTCCGTATCCACAGCCCTGTTGCTGGACACCAGGCATATTACAGAGCACAGGATGATAACGTGAAGCTTGTGCATAGGGGTTGTTGGTAGAGTAACAAGGCCCAAACTCTGTTACCTTACAGGGGCCCTGGGCTGTCGAGTTCCTCTGGATAGCTCTCTTCTAAGCTTTGAATATACAGCGTTTCTGCTTCTGTCACAGTTGAAGGAAACTGACAGTAATTCAAACACAAAATTACATTAGAAATTGAATATCAAATAATTAAAAAAAGAAGCAAACTAAAACATATTTGCTATTAGGGCAGTAGTTAGTTATGCTCCATGACATCATGTGGCTTATTCACACAATAATTAACGCTGTGTTATCCGAGCTGCGTGTTAGTATTCCCCCATGCTGAGCCCGCGCTTTGTGTCCTTCTCGTTTACTCTCTGCGCTGGGAGACATGAATGCCAGTCTTCAGACGTGGACTTAGCAAAACACACTGGCCACGGTTAGATAGTAATTACAGGTAGTGGATGAGGGATCAGTGACAAGTATCCTCTATGTAGCAACTTCCAGAAGCCGGAGCAGTAATCTGCAATCCGCCCCATCATGCCAGATGCCATGGAACATTTTACTGTGTGCCCTTTATGTCTCATGCCCTTCATATCCAGAACAAGATATACACATGACTCATTCTATCTATGTCAGCAATGTAGGTGTGCGCACTTTCTGGCGAGCCAGCCATGCTGTGACACAATTGATCAGTAATCAATCAAACCATTCAGATATCTGTTGGGTACAGAGGGTACTCATATAGATCAGAGAGGTGGCTCTCCTGGTATTAAGGAAGTAGAGTACCAACATGCTGTTAGTACTGTGAGACAATATATGGTAGTATTAGGAGGCATTGTGATGCTAGATAGGGGCATTGCAGTGGCGAACGGAGGATTGTCGGGGGGGCTTCTTTGACAGCGCCGCGGCTGCTGTATAGGACAGTGCAGCTATAGCGGCCACTTAGTTAGCGCAGAGGGGGTTTCTGGAGACTCAGAAACCCCCCCTGTGTGCACCACTGCATTGTGATGGTATATGAGTAGCACTGTGCAGGGGCGCACAGAGGATTTTTAAGGCGGAGGTTCCCCTCCACCCCAAAAAAAAAAAGCAAAGCGAGAGAGCTGCCGCGCATGCGCAGCAGCTCTGTTTCGGCAGCACTGTACTATACAGCAGCCGCGGCGCTGTCAAAGGAGCGTCCGCCGCGGACGATTCTTTGACAGCGCCGCGGCTGCTGTATAGTGCAGTGCCGCTATGTGGGGCACTTCTTTAGCTGAGGGGAGGGGTTTCTGGAGACCCAGAAATTTCCCCTGCGTGCGCCCCTGCTGTGATGCTATGTGCAGGGACATTGTAGGGCTGTAAGGGGGTATTATGAGTCGGATGTTGTATGCTCTGGACAGTAGGATATATATACAGTAATGGATAACTGAGCATGATGTACACAGCAACCTTTTTGGCAAATTACAAATATTAAATACTCCATACTGTAAATAATTATATCCTTTTTTATCATTATCTGCATGCAAGTATTCACTTTTATGCCACAATAAATATGCCACTCATGGTAAGTAGATATTTTATGGTGCACTTTCTACATGCACTAAGCTGTCGCTTATAATCTTTACCTACTGTGCGATGGTGCACTCATTTAAACCCTTATTTGTTTATTTATTTTTTTTAAGTACCACAGTGTGAGTAAAATATACAAGGTGTTATACCTGCTGCTGAATAATATTCCTAGTTGGCCACAAGGTGATGGTTCTTGATAATGGCAGAAGTGCCAGGAGGAGAACTCTCTCTGTTTACCATACATGGGGAGCGGGATGATAAAAAAAATCATCAAATAGGGGATATTACATTTAATATTCAAACCACTTCTTCTGGTGGCTCAATGGTAGCACTACTGCCTCACAGCACTGGGGTCATGAGTTTGATTCACGACCATGGCCTTATCTGTGTGGAGTTTGTATGTTCTCCCTGTGTTTGCGTGGGTTTCCTCTGGGTGCTTCGGTTTCCTCCCACACTCCAAAAAACATACTAGTAGGTTAATTGGCTTCTATTAAATTGCCCTTAGTCTCTCTCGGTCGGTGTTAGGGGATTTAGACTGTAAGCTGCAATGGGGCAGGGACTGATGTGAATGAGTTCTCTGTACAGCGCTGCGGAATGAGTGATGCTATATAAATAAATAGATGATGATGATTAGATATAGTTCTAAATAGAAATCCAGTCTATTTTCATATGCCACATGCTGATCTGATTTGTGACTATACTAGAATACATACCTTTCCTCCTTGAAGCTGCATCCTGCCAGCCTGAAATTCGTCATTCCTCAGAACAGTTGCTCCTGATGCTCCTTAGACTAACGCCACATAGGTTCAGAGGTCAGAATTGTGCGCTTATTGTTAGTCCTGCTGATGGGTTTATGATGTCCCTTGTTGGTATTGTTACTACTGACAATTAGATTGCTGTAAAGGATTCTGCTGCAGCACCTGTACTGGGGAGTAAGCAGCTATTTCAGCTGAACTGAGTTCCGAGCTGGTGTTTCTGAATATTAGACATTTTTATAGGTCCCGCTGAGATCCCAAAACTAAGCTGTTTTTATGAGCTGTTGGCGCATGTGAAGACATTGGCAGGACAATTTGTTGATCCAGTAGGATATTGTTTTAAAGAAGCACCAGGTTTTGTCCCTCAGAGTTAACCCTGAGAATCATTACTGCATTAGATAAATAGAAAATGAATGTATTAAAACAGACCACACCTGTCTAGTTGCACACTTCTCTACCGCTATAGTCCATCCATGCCAGAAGTCAGTATTGACCCATTGATTTAGCTCTGCATTCACTTCTTCCCTTCCAGTCCTGGCTAGCTGATTTTATTGGTATTAGTTGGTGAAATGGTTCCATAGTTAATACTGTATATCTACTTGTCTTAATACTGTATATCTACTTGTCTTAATACTGTAAACCTACTTGTCAATAATATGAACATTTACGGGCCTATATATTAATATTCCCCCAATCCAGATGATAAATATACATTTTTATTGCTCTCAAATTTAGAAAAAAATTATCGCAGATGAGTGCTATTCTGCTTTCCTGGTGATACTGAGCCAGAACGGTAATAGTTAACTTAAAATTGTCAAATAGGCTCCACCATGCAACGGTTTGGCCATCATGTCTTGACCATATCTATAATGTGTCTATTCAAATTATCTTTTACTCAAAGGAGCCCACACTGTGGAAGACTGTCCCATTGTTTAAAATCTGGAGAGATCTAAACAGCTACAGACTTATTTCCATTCAAAACTTATGTAAAACATTGTGAATGCCCTGTAGAAATTCCTCATAGATTATGCAAACCCAAGGCTTCAGAAGTCTACACAGTGCAGTTATGGTCACGGTGATTAATGACTTGAAGTGAGAGATAGAGAGCTAGACATTTATCTGTGCAATTTTCAGAGACCTAAGTAAGGCCTTCGACTCTGTCCTCTAGAGCCACCTCCTTCCATCATTGAAGACTATTGCTCTAGATTCTACCTCTTTGTTTAGGTTCCACGACTACCTCTCTAATAGGCTGCAATAGGTCAAGGCTGAAGGTTAAATCTCTTTCTCAAGTCTGTTAAAAATGAGTTGTCCTACAGGAATCCATCCTGGGACCATTCTTATGTGCAATATACATAAAAATATTGACTTGTTCGCAGATGATATGGTGGTCTACTGAAGCTGCACAAGTGCGCGTTGCAAGCTGACTTCAACATGCTTTAATGTCAACTCATTAGCAAAAAATTACTACTTAATGCCAATGTAACCCCCAATCCCAGTGATCTCCAGGTGTGGAGAGCCACAGTGCAGAGCCTGACAGCAGGAGGAGGGGTCGGGCTTCCAAGGCATCGCTGGCTGACCATGGTTCTAACTGTGCATGGTTCTGGGGAAAGGAAGGAGAGAGGGAGAAAACTGCCCCATGGAGGCAACTGAGGGTGCGGGAGAGAGGAGGTGATGACAGAGAAGTGTGGGAGAAGACACTGTGGGAGCTGCAATGGGAAAACTGGAGGGAGTAGGATGATCGTTTCACACCCCACAAAGTGTGTTCTGGTCCAGACTACAGGGTGCTTCTGGTGTCCAGGTTCAGAGGTGATATGGTATCCAGAGCATGTCCAGGGCAAGTGTCCAGAAACGCTCCAGTGTCTGGAAGGTTTCCAGTGTCTTGGCTGTTCAGAATACAGAACATCCAGCACCATGAGGTGGTCCACCGTTCAGAGTGCCCCAAGATAACACTTACCAATCCCAGCCAGTATCGCCATGAACAGCTGGATATCGATCAGCTGCTCCAGCCATTTTTTTATTTGTTAAATTGCGTTCTTCTAAACTTCTTTAACTTTTTATAACTATTCAAAATATTTATTTATTTCTTTTTTTGTGCAGTTTGATTTATTGCCCTCCTCCCACTGCAGACCACTGGCACATTATACGCCTCCTCATTATATACAAAATGTTTTCATTTGGCACCCTCATTAACCCATCGTTAACTCCTTCATACAGCTTTTTTTGTATTTAAAAAAACAGTCTTGGCAAGTCTTTGCTGTTTGATAAGGGTTGATGCAATGATAAATAATAAAGAAAAATGTTCAGTTAAAAAGTAAGAATTTATTGCACTTTACTATATAGGTCCTTTACGTCATCTTATTTAGTAGGGGATGTAGAGGAGGTTTTGTGCATACATGTAGTGTATTGATGTACAAGTGACCTCTCAGATGACCTCTTAGAAAAACATTTATTTTTCTAATAGTGGTAATATCTTATAAACACCGGGATTTGTGAGTTATAGGGATGCTCACTGATCACAGTGTTTTGGTTTTGGTTTTGGATCTGTATTAACTTTGTGTTTTGGTTTTGGCTTTGGTTTTGCAAAACCGCCCTCATGTGTTTTGATTTTGGATCTGTATTCTTTTTTGTTAAAAAAATTGCTCCAAAATGCTAAAATCACATAATGTTCCTACATTATTATTAACCTCAATAACATTCAATTCCAGTCAATTTTTGTCAAGTGACAAGAACACTGCTACCCCTCCTGTTTCTGTATAAGCAATGGCACTGAGTAATGGCACTGGAGACTGGCAAGAACACTGCTACCCCTGTTTCTGTGTGAACAATGGCTTTGGAGACTGGAGAGTGACAAGAACACTGCTACCCTTGTTTCTGTATGAGCAATGGCACTGGAGACTGGAGAGTGACAGGAACACTGCTACAGCTGTTTCTGTATGAGCAATGGCACTGAACAATGGCACTGGAGAGTGACAAGAACACTGCTACCCTTGTTTCTGTGTGAGCAATGGCACTGAGCAATGTCACTGGAGACTGGAGAGTGACAAGAACACTGCTACCCTTGTTTCTGTGTGAGCAATGGCACTGAGCAATGTCACTGGAGACTGGAGAGTGACAAGAATACTGCTACCGCTGTTTCTGTGTAAGCAATGGTACTGAGCAATGTCACTGGAGACTGGAGAGTGACAAGAACACTGCTACCGCTGTTTCTGTGTAAGCAATGGTACTGAGCAATGTCACTGGAGACTGGAGAGTGACAAGAACACTGCTACCGCTGTTTCTGTGTAAGCAATGGTACTGAGCAATGTCACTGGAGACTGGAGAGTGACAAGAACACTGCTACCCCTGTTTCTGTGTGAGAAATGGCGCTGGATCTCCTGGGGAGGGAGGTACTTGTGGAATCAAAAACTCACAACATCCCGCAACGTAACGATGATGTCTTGCCTCGACTTAGATCCGAGGAAGCAGGAAAGTACAGAGCCTCCTGGGATCGGTACTCAGATTAGCGATGTTCAGGGGGGTTCGGTTTTTGGAAAACGGAGTCTGAGCATCTCTAGTGAGTACATATGAATGATGTTTACATTGTATATTTAGTATATCCCTCACTATCATGGTTTTCAAAAAATAGACAGAGAGATATAATGTCATAGTTTGCTGAGCTGCCAAACTTTCGCCCATGACCGTAGTGTATAAAGGTTCACCTGAGCCTGCACTGTAAAAATTGCACATAAATACCTCTTAGGCAAAAGGAACATTTATTTGAACCGAGTGTTTGTCCGGACACACATGATAAAGTTTCATTGCTATCATAATAACTCTTGGACATTCTCAATCCCGTTTTCAGATAGATGGTTTTATTTGCAGCAGGCTGAAAAACCAGACAAAGATACCACTAGGCTCTATTCCTTCTCTGCGCTGAACGCTCGCTTTCCTGTCCAATTACTGGCGCAGGGTCAGCACATGTGTAACGTGGGATCCTCGGCCAAGTGAGATTCCACAGCACTGTTTCAGCAGACACGACGTGCAAATAGATGCTGGAAATGTTCCGCTGATACGTTTATACATATCATAATAAAACCGCAGAAAGCTTCCTAAATGATGCGTGCAAATCAAGCTAATTTCTACCACCATTAAATGGATTTTTTTTCAAAATTAAAGACTTTAGAGCCCCTCTGGCCAGTGCTGGGCCTAACACTAGGTGCCCCTAGGTAGCTGAATAGAGCGCTATGGTTTTGACTAGCGCCTAAAATACTGAATGCGTTCCTATTTAACAAGTGGCAATAGGCCCTAAATTGTGTGAAAAATAGAATTTTTGTAGGATTTAGGGCTTCTTTCCGTGGTCGACTATCTATCTCTAGGGGCCTCCTATAACGTATAGCATGGGAAAGCCTATTTACCAAGGACAAATGCTAATGCCAGGAAACATGTTTTAATATTAAAAGAAAGCATATTTTTCGTTTTATTTTAAATAAAGTTATTTTATGTTATATCTATTTTTTTATTATTATTATTTGAAAAATAGAACTTTATTAGTTTTTTTATTTTTCGAATCTGGAAATGGAAGCCCAAGTCCAGGCCTCCAGTTCCAGTGCACATGGAAAAGATAACAACAACAATAATAATAATAATAATAATAATAATAATAATAATAATAATTGTGAGGATTCTGGGTGTTTTAGAACCAAAGTTCACTAGGTTACCCTGCCCTCTTAGGCTCAGGAATCACACGGGCAAGGAGGAGAATGAAAGATACAATGCAAGCTTTACTTTTTCTACAGTAACAGAACAGAACATAAGCCTGCACACTTTAAACAATAGGTCAGTGGATCACCAGTGTCAATAGGAGTCCCAGAAAAGTTTCCCACCCACCTTAGTCATGCAACAGTTCCACAGGCAACAGAGTCTGTCAGCAGGGAGTCCTGGAATCTGGCTGTTCCTGGTCACTTAGACAACTCTCCACCAGCGTGGTGGGGCTATGGGTATTAGTCTCCCCACTCCTGTGGGTGCACCAATTTACTCAGAACCTAGGAAGTTTCTGCCGATGGAGTGAGGTGATGACAGGTGCCCAGATTGAACAACAGCCATCTTCCCAAGATACAGGACAGTGATGATCACCCGGTCTGCTGGTAGAGCACAGAAACTCAACATCAGTCAGCCCTGCACCTTCCAGGAAATCAATCCACAGAAAATCCACACACTCACTCACTCACCTATCCGCTGGAGTGTCTCATTATATCCATGGTCAAATTACCAGTGTGTTTTTCTCTCAGCCGTGCAAACCCCTGAGTCTGTCCTTCTTAAACATTGGTGGGTGCTGGATTAGAGGGTTGGAGTGGGAGTGGAGATGAGCTGTCCCTCCACAGTGGCTCCCTTGCTGTGTCCCTGCCACAATGTCTGGGCCAGTCCTATGGAAGACAATGGGTAATTCTTGGCTTTCCCACCTTCAGATCTTAGATAGCACCCAGTCCCTCCTGAAATTAACCTTTTCCACACTTTTGGTACTTGTCAGGGCTTCTATCTGTCCCTCACTTCCTGTCCCTTCTTACTCCCCAATGTCTCCACAATAAGCCCTCAACCTATCTGTCGAGTGAAATTTAAGAGCTGGTCCTGGGGTTGGATGTAGTGTACAGTAGTGTAATGAAGAGAATGGAAATAGCTACAAAATTCCAGGGGCATTTAATAAGGCTGTGTGATGGGCAATCCTTGGGTAAGGTTTCTTTTTTTTTGTTGGTGAATTAAATATATGGCACTGAAAATGACATAGACGAAACGGCAAATTAAAATGAGTGTTATTTGCAAGCAGGTTATAAGTGTTGAGTATATTTAAGCAAATGTGTGCGGCTCCAAACCTTATGTTTGTACTTAGCTTTTCCGTTGCCTTATTCAATATTTAATTCTTGGTTATATCAATAGTTTAAGCAAGTCCAAAGGTTGAGCGTTGGCTAGATGGGAGTGTTATTTCTTCTGTGTGGGTCACCATTTTATTGCACGCTCACCAGGAGTTTTTGGTGGCCCTTGAAGTGCCATTATTAATAGGCTTCTCTGCTCTATATTCCACATGAGGTCTTCCATAGGAAAATAGCTAAGTTGTGTCTTTTCTAGTCCTACACATGGTTTCTGTTTATGGGCACATTACCAATATTTAAATTGATACAGTTCTAAGTTTGGCTAATCTTCCTTGTAACCTGGGATGGGATATACGTTCCCTTGCTCTTGCCCTTCCATATGAAGGCTGACATCACAGAATACAATTGATTAATGAGCTGGGGGGGCAATATGTATGGTATAGATTTAAATAGGTACAATATTTTTGGCAGAAACATCATTTTTATAGCTGCAATACGAACCAGCCACGAAACCTCAAAATGATCCTATGATATTGATCCTCAATTTGGTGAGTTCACTAAATTTGGTGGTAGCGGGGAATAATTTCAATCAAAAAAATCTTCAGCTTCCGTACTGATTTGGATTCCTAGATAGTTTATAGCCTTGGGATGCCAAGTACATTTTAAATCTTGTGTTACTCTACTGGAGATAGCTTCTGATTTGTCATTATTTAGTTTGTATAGAAAGGTCTTTGCATAGTACTGGAGGATCCCGTAGAAGGCTCACTAAATAAACCCAGAATCTACAATTAGACACAATTTATGATATGTTTTTCCTATATAAGTACATTTGATAGTGCCTGTTACTTGTATCTTTTCAGCTAACAATTCTGTCTCCATGGAATACAATATATCTACCCAGGAGCTTCACAGAAAGATAATTTCATGTTCAATAACCAGGGTATGAGTTCAGTCCCAGTTATATACAAAATATGGATATGAAATATTAATCCCTAAGAAAGATACTGTATGTGATTTGTCTAGTTTATACGTACAGCTGCTACATAAATTTGACACACTTCATGTAGGTCCTTGACTTTTGATTACAATAGAGATCTATCAAAACATGAATTATGGAGAAGTAAGTTTTGAAGTCTTATATGGCCTATATAAATATATAGGCCATATATATGGGATTCTTACAGCTTGTATCCTTTGAAGTTGCATTGAATCCTTGCGCTACATGCGTGATGGATACCATAGATACACACCTTTTTGTTAATTGACAAGTCTAGCAACTTTCAATACCAATATCCCCCAGTCTTTACAAAACATGTGCCTCCCTCTGCCCACTTCAAGCCTTCCTCAGTGCCACTGCTTGACTTATTTTCCTTTTTCGCTTCTCTACGTTTGCTTTCCCTCGCTGCCATTTGCTCCCTGTCTGCTACAAAATCTACTTCAAAAGCCCTCAGCCACGCTTTTTCCCACTACATCTCCAACCTCATTTCCATCCACAAACTCTCCTACCCACTTTGCTTTGCCAAAGACCACCGCCTTACCTCCCCTTTGATTAACTCTTCTCACTCTCTCCTACCTTTGGAACATACTCCTTCACCTAATCAGACTTTTCACTAGTCTCCAAGGTCTAAACATCCCCTGAGAACGTATATTTTCCCCAAAGTCTACCAGACCTCCTTTTAATTCATCGCCCACTGTCAGCCCCTCACCTACTCATCTACTGCACGTCACCTTCTTTTGTGTCTGCCCTCCAATCGAGATTGTAAACTCTTACTAGCAGGGTCCTCTCTCCTTGTGGTTTCCTGCCTACCCATATCATGTAAACTTGCACACCAATGATAGGCACCTTCTGACTTGTCTCTATGTCTACTCCAACAGCATCTCAAGCCGTATTTGGTGCACTCATGTTCCTGGGCACAGCCCTGCTTGTCCATGTCACCTCTCTGTACTATGTGACTTGCTGGTGTTTATTCCCTTTGTAATTTGTACGACGCTACGGAGCCATGCTGCGCCTTATAAATAAAGTATAACGATAATTATATGGCAAATTTATTCTCTCCTCCTTCTGCTCTGCCCTGTCCCTTGCTAAACAATCCTTCTTTAAGTCCCTTATCTCTTCTCAGTCCTCCAATCCCCGCCGCCTCTTTGCCACATTCAACTCCCTCCTCTCCCCCCCCTCCCACTGTCCCGCCTTCCCTCTCTGCGTCTGACTTCGCCTCCTTTTTCTCTTCCAAAATTGAAGCCATCAGACAGAACATCTCCTCCTCCCATCCCTCTCCCGCCACCCTCACCGCTTCACCTTCCGCTATCAACCGGCTCTGGTGCTCCTTCATCCCTACATCATGTGAAGAAGTTCGCTCCCTTATTCTTTTCTCTTCACCCTCTACCTGTCCTCTTGATCCCATCTCCTTCGCTCTCTCTCTCCTACTGCCTGCTCTTACCTCGCACACCTCTTCAACCTATCACTCTCCTCTGGCGTTTTCCTATCCTCATTCAAACACGCTCTTATCTCCCCTATCCTCAAGATACCCAATCTTGACCCCACCTCTCTTGCAAACTACCGCCCTATCTCTCTTCTCCCATATGCCTCCAAATTACTTGAGCGGATTGTCTGCTGCCGCCTCACCAGGCACCTCTCTGACAACTCCCTCCTTGACCCTCTCCAATCCGGCTACCGCCCCCTCCACTCCACCGAAACAGCCCTGGCTAAAGTCACCAATGATCTCCTATCAGCCAAATCCAAGGGTCACTTCTCTATACTTATCCTCCTTGACCTCTCCGCGGCCTCGACACTGTGGACCATCCCCTCCTGCTGCAAACTCTTCTCTCCCTCGGCCTCTCTGGTCCTGTCCATGCCTGGTTCACCTCATATCTTGCTAACCGCTCCTTCTCTGTTTCCACGTCTGGTTCTTCCTCCACCCCCTCCCCTCTCCCTGTAGGAGTCCCTCAGGGCTCTGTTCTTGGTCCTTTACTCTTTTCACTCTATACTTCCTCCCTTGGGGCTCTCATCTCCTCATTCGGTCTTCAGTATCACCTATATGCTGATGATATTCAACTATACATCTCTTCTCCTAATTTTTCCTCCTCCCTCCTCTCTCGTGTAACTGACTGCCTCTCAGCCATCTCCTCCTGGATGTCCTCACGCTTTCTTAAAATTAACATCTCCAAAACTGAACTCATTGTCTTTCCCCCACCCAGATTCCCTTCCCACCACGACCTCTCCATTGTTGTTAACAACTCCACTATCTCCTCTGTCACCCAACTCCGCTGCCTGGGAGTCACTCTTGACTCCTCTCTCTTTTGCCCTCCACATCCAATCCCTCGCCCAAGCCTGTCGCTTCCAACTCCGTAACATTGCCCGCATCCGTCCCTTCCTCTCTCAAGATGCCACCAAAACTATCATCCATGCTCTCATCATCTCCCGCCTCGACTACTGCAACCTCCTCCTAACTGTCCTCCCCTGCTCCCACCTCGCCCCCCTACGCTCTATACTCAATGCGGCTGCAAGACTTATCTTCCTCTCACGCCGCTCCTCCTCTGCCTCCCCTCTCTGTCTTGCCTTACACTGGCTCCCCTTCCCCTATAGAATCCTTTTCAAACTCCTTACCACCACTTACAAGGCTCTCTCCCAGTCTACTGCCCCTTATATCTCTAACCTCTTCTCCATTCACACTCCTGCCCGCTCCCTGCGCTCAGCCAATGATCGCCGACTCTCCTCCACTCTAATCACCTCTTCCCACTCTAGAATCCAAGACTTCTCCCGCGCTACCCCCCTTCACTGGAACGACCTCCCTCGCTCCATCCGTCTCTCACCCAACCTGTGCTCCTTCAAACGGGCACTTAAAACTCACCTGTTTCTTAAGGCCTACCAACCATCCACTTAACCTCTCATCTCTTCGGTTCTCCTCTTTGCCTCACTGGCTCCCTTCTGTGCCTGATTCTGTCCACCCTCCCTTAGGATGTAAGCTCGTATGAGCAGGGCCCTCTTTCCTCCTGTCTCCATACCTGTTCTTCCACTCCATCTCTACTGTATTTGCCTGCCCGGAGTTTACGAAGTATTGGTATTTTATGTTTAATGTTCTGTACTGTTTTGCCCTGTATGGTCTACTGTTTGTACTGTGTACGGCGCTGCGTAAACCATGTGGCGCCTTACAAATAAACGATAATAATAATAATAATAATAATATAAGGACATTGTGATGTAGTACAGTGGCATTATAAGGCTCATTACAAAAGGATATATGTTATGTAGTTATACATGCACAGTATCTGCTTTGTTGCCATGTCACTGTTAAATATTTACTTTATTTGCCATATTGTATACTATAAACGTGATCCTTTTTACAGCAGCACATACTAAGCATTTATATTTTCTCTGCACGCGGTAAACATAGCATAGCCGTTTGGCGAACTAATCAAGGTTCACATTGTGAAAGAAAATTCCAGTTGGGAAGCTCAGCAAACTCACTAACCTGCACATTGTTCAACAGCGTATTTCTTCCACTGACTCAGGTCACATAAGTGCAAGCAGTTTTACAAGCTCTGGCAGAGTACGGGCAGCCAAGACCCAAACGGAGCCTGGGCCCAGGTAGCGAGGTTGCTCATGATGACTTTTGTAAAATTTGGCATTACAGGAACATTACTTATATTAAAACGTTATGAAGTCCGGCTCTTCTGGTTCAGTGCAATAAAATTGCTCCCAAATCTAACAGAGGCCTTCTTCTATAATTTTCCTTAGCAAATCAAAGTTATGTATTTTACCACTCCATGATCATTTGACCACTAGAGGCGCTGTCCCCTGCAGTCCGTGGCTGACGTTTTATTTTACCAGAAGTTACAGTAAAGTTACTCTTCAACAAATTCATAAATACAGCAATGCTTTGTGCAAAATGCTTTATGTGAATGTTTTACTCAACATTTATGATTTATATTTTTAAAAGGTGCTACTTTACAGAGCTACTTTAGACAATTGGTGGCATTCCAGCTCTTGTAGAACTACAAGTCCCAGCCCTGGCTGGCAGGCAGAGTGGTATCGCTGGACCTCCTAATTTGGGGAGAGCCCACTGATCCCTTTCCAGCCTTTTGGGGCCCGCCTCGGCTCTCAGGTCACAAAAGGGGCCCGTTCTTTCAAACATATGTAAATTCAGCTTACGCTTACCCCCCTGTGCCCCCACTTTCTGCCTCTCCAGGTATCGATGGATACTATTCTACTATGCACAAAAATCAGCAATCATTAAATCATGAATACTACAGTATGTTTATAGCTCTTCAATAGAATATAGGAAAGAGCTTTGGATAGATCGAATCCACTACTACTAAAAGAAAGTGATTCCATGGTTCTGGAATGTTGATATAAATAGTATCTGTGTGATTCACAATGCTATCAAGAAGAAGTTTGATAAAAAAAGAAATCTCAACCCCAACAAATCACCAAACAGGCCGCACTTAGTGTTATCTCATCCAAGAATCTCCTGTTTAATCTGTGTCACCGTTGTAATGTCAAGAAGCAAGACGTGTAATGTCGAGAGCACACACACGTGTAACTTCACCTCTATTACAGCATGAAGAGAGAATGTGAGCCAGGGCTGCGGGTTAAATGGAAGACGGTGTTGCCTGAGCCTATTAGAGCTGTTCAGATGACACCGTAATCACTAGCAGAGGGATCTATTAATATGCCCCTTTACCTCCTGCTCCTCATCACGTACGGACGGCTCACATCTGGATTCAGATGTGATCTCCACTTTTTCCCCAGTATAAACCAGTCGCCTTGAAAACCTGCTGACACCGAGCATTATTTCTGTCTATAAAGAAATGAGTCGTGATCTGGCCCAAGTCTTCAATTCCATAAAGGAACTGCGATCACAACGTACAGATGTGACTGATTCACTTCCAGATGTAGAGCCAATGAATCTGTTACCTAGGATAGGTCTGACATTGAAAGTTATTATATTATTATGATCTCTGTATGTGATGATAGCTTAAGTGTGTGGAACAAGAAACCAGATAAAGGCATTTGATATTCATCCAGTTTATCAATTGCACCAAAAATACCTATTATTTATTATTATTATTATTATTATTATTATTATTATTATTATTATTATTATTATTATTATTATTTATTAACAGATGATTGTTTTTATGCAAAAAATGATACACAAGTAGCTTAATATATGTATAAACTCCTGTAAATAATATATGTATAAACATTCAGGGCTAGATTTACTAAGCTGCGGGTTTGAAAAAGTAGGGATGTTGCCTATAGCAACCAATCAGATTCTACCTTTCATTTATTTAGTACCTTCTACAAAATGACAGCTAGAATCTGATTGGTTGCTATAGGCAACATCACCACTTTTTCAAACCCGCAGCTTAGTAAATCTAGCCCTCAGTTGTTATTATCGTTGAGTTCTGTTGTTTTCACTTCTGTGTCCATTAGAAAACTTGTGCATTACAAGGAATAATGAGTGAAAAAGGTGGTGGATTCCGCGCTTCCTATACGTAAATGTAGGTAGGCTGCCTATAGGGTGTGGAAAACAGAGGGGTGGGCTTCATCCCTCCATGGTATAAGTTTGAAATAGATAATCCCAAAGGCGCCAAATAATATATACTGTAAACACAGATTTATTCTCATTACAGTTGAACCACATATAAAATCAGTGCACTGATACAATCATTGTTATCGTTACACACTTACATACAAATATCCAGTGTTGTAAGGGTACGCTCATATATAAAAGTATAGTCACTGTGCATCTCAATACATGATACAATCATATACAGACTAAACACAAGCTGCTTGTGGCCAATACTCAAATGATAATATGTTCATTGAAAGAATGCACAATGTCCCATTCCAGTTCCTCACAAGGTGTACAGCTGTAGCAATAAAACACATATATATCCATATGGATCAAGCCCTCCGGGGATAATGAGGTGGCGAGTCACTTATTTGCAATCCATAGTAGTTGATTGCCGCCAGACCCGAGCGGTGTACGTGAGAATAGGTGCCCCGTTCTTACTCATACAGCTATGAGCTGTCTTGAATAAAATAATCACTCTAATAGTGAGGACAGAGTGCAAGACCGATGGCCTCTTATTATCAAAAAGCAGTCTGGTAATTGGAGGCACAATGGTCTCTCAAAAAGGTGTGCCCGAAGGATCGCTTACCCGGTAGTTGATTTTGCACAAAGGTGCCAATCCTTGGCAGTTGTTTCGTGTCTTGGATGACTCTATAATCCAAAGGAATGGACGCGGCCGCGTCGTCTTCTTCGCGCATGCGCACTTCGCAGTGTCGGGTTTCCGTTTGTAGGACCGTTCTCACGAGCACGGTCCTCACTATTAGAGTGATTATTTTATTCAAGACAGCTCATAGCTGTATGAGTAAGAACGGGGCACCTATTCTCACGTACACCGCTCGGGTCTGGCGGCAATCAACTACTATGGATTGCAAATAAGTGACTCGCCACCTCATTATCCCCGGAGGGCTTGATCCATATGGATATATATGTGTTTTATTGCTACAGCTGTACACCTTGTGAGGAACTGGAATGGGACATTGTGCATTCTTTCAATGAACATATTATCATTTGAGTATTGGCCACAAGCAGCTTGTGTTTAGTCTGTATATGATTGTATCATGTATTGAGATGCACAGTGACTATACTTTTATATATGAGCGTACCCTTACAACACTGGATATTTGTATGTAAGTGTGTAACGATAACAATGATTGTATCAGTGCACTGATTTTATATGTGGTTCAACTGTAATGAGAATAAATCTGTGTTTACAGTATATATTATTTGGCGCCTTTGGGATTATCTATTTCAAACTTATTACAAGGAATAATGATCGTCCTACTATAAACTATTATGGAAATTAGAAGGGATTTCTTTGGCCTACATAAAAGCATACTTGACAACTCTCCCGGGATGCCTGGGAGACTCCCGAAATTCGGGTCGGTCTCACAGACTTCCGGGAGAGCTGGTAAGTCTCCTGCATCCCGCAATTGCGGGGCTAAAATGACATGATTCGCGTTGAATCGCTTCATTTCGGCCCGTCCCACTCGACAAAATGGCATATCTGTAGCGGGGACAAGGCCAAAATGACGCGTTTGCCCGCGCTCCGCCCCCTCTCGCCCTCTAGACCCGCCTCTCTCCCGGATACAAAAGTAGACAAGTATGCATAAAAGCACTTGGTATACAGCCTCATATATGGTTACAGAACAATATCAATGTAATTTACAGCAGGGAATACATTATCCTATATACATTACATAAATGTGCAGAACACATTGCAGCACTTATTCTTTATACACCATGATACAAGGGGGAAGGATTGCAGGTGGATTCTGGGTACAGACTGCTTTTTCGGTCATGCAACTGAAGAGCAAGTAGGAATTGTTGATTCAGATAGTTGACTGTAATGCTCAGACCCTGATTGTTACCTACACCCAAGCACTTTTGCTTTAACAATTCACTCACTTGATTTGCATTGTGAAACCAAACTTCCAACACAATCATCATCATCATCATCACCATTTATTTATATAGCGCCACTAATTCCGCAGCGCTGTACAGAGAACTCACTCACATCAGTCCCTGCCCCATTGGGGCTTACAGACTAAATTCCCTAACACACACATACAGACAGAGACACAGACTAGGGTCAATTTGTTAGCAGCCAATTAACCTACCAGTGTGTTTTTGGAGTGTGGGAGGAAACCGGAGCACCCGCAGGAAACCCACGCAAACACGGGGAGAACATACAAACCCCTTACAGATAAGGCCATGTTCGGGAATTGAACTCATGACCCCAGTGCTGTAAGGCTGAAGTGCTAACCACTACACCACCGTGCTGCCCCTAACCAAATCTGTATAAAGCATATTCTGTTCTGCCAGAGATTACATTATGTATTTTACTTGCAACCATATATGTCCCAGTACAGCTCTCTCCTCTCGTCAATAAATAAAGGTCCTTGTAAAATAAGAAGTAGGGGCAGTCTGCAATTCCTGTATATCGGGACTTACTCCTGGCCTTGCTACCTATGTGAGAGGGATGATGCTGGTAAATGAGTATTCTGGTTACAACAGTGTGCATCAGACTGTCATCCAGGTGGGAGGACACAAGATTGGATTAGAGTTAGTAGATACTTTGCAGTAGAGGGTGCTTAGGGGCTGATTTATAAGAGCCAATAGGTCTTTCTTTGGCTTGCCCTATATATTAAGGGAGGTACCACAGGTGAGTATGAGGTCCCCGCTGGTGTTAAATATCAGTACCAGTCTCTTAGAAATTAATAGGGTAATTTACCAGCCCACATAAAAAATAACTTTTTCATCTTGATGATATGAATAATGATAAATAATACTGGGAAACATATAGAAGGAGTTTATATTTCTACCAGATCACAGTCCTGTGTATTTTAAGCTCCAGGGAATTTTAGTTTGACAGCAGAAAGGTGTTTTTCACCTTTATTCAGCTTAAGTAAAAGCGGGCTGAAAGTGGCCCTGGAGTGAATGGAAGACAGTGGGTTTGGCATGCAGTCCACTAGGCAATGTCCTAGATTTATGACCCTCAGCATGATTGTCAAGCTGCAGATTTGAGTCCTACTTTGTACTTTATAATTCATGAAATGCAGTCAAAGACTGCGAAATTGTGGGTCACAAACTTGATTGTACTCTGTGACCTAGGGGACATCTGCCCCCTGGATCGGTCCCACAATGGATGACCTTGTACTGGGTCAGTGGGTCACCTGTATTTTTATTCCAAGCTGCACCCACTTGCGTCCCTTTGGTGATCTGAGAATAATTCCTGTCCCCACCTTCTTTGTCACAAGTAATGAATGGATTGCTGCTGCTTGTCATAATCACACATGAAGGAAACTTGAGAATGACAAAACAGTAGTGTATACGACATCATCTAGTGTACAGAATACTGCTCTATGGTGACAATTTGTAACTAAGATGCTATGATTCCCACGCAGCGCTGATCATGTGTGTGTGTAATCAGTAAAATGTGATATACGATGAGCAGGAAGGAGCTTATTGATTGGATGTCTGAGCTGCACAGAGTTCCTGGCTGACAGATGTTTCACATTACAGAGTACGGGGAGATACGGCCTCATAGCGACCAGCTGTACGCGGTGCAGAGCTGTTTCCCTAACTGGCAGCGGCGTTTTATTTACTCAGCTTATCCCACAGCTGGGCAGAGAGGCGTCCTAACAATGTTGGATTTTATTTCTGGGGAAAGAGAGAGATAATGAGATCTATGGGACAGACACTAGACATAAAACTAACACGTGCATTTATTGACTGTACACAGGTCCGCCATCATTAATCGTGGGGCCCAGTACAATGAAGCAGGCAGGGCCCCCCCGAGGGCACCCCCCCCCCCCCCGGTTTGGGTTTTGTGCTGATGCGCCTTCCGTTTAGTAAGTCACTAAGTAAGATACAAGGTAGAAAAAGTATTATACAGAAAGGGCATTATATAAATTCAATACTGTATATTGACAATAAATTATCCATTAAACTGACAATTACAAGGAATATTTGGTTACTTGTATCTCCTAATATTATTTTTTTATACATCTATGTGGCCCTTTCACTTTAAGATCTAGGGAGGGAGAGGGAGACTGGCTTCAAGCCTTAACAATGGAACGCAGTCCCGGCGTCTCCGCTGCTGCCACAGTGACAGCCAGGTGACCTATGACCCCTGACTGGATCACATAACCCCACCAAGCACATTATTCCATTGTTATCTGTATGAACCAAAATCCAATAAGTGGCACTCATGTATCAAACTCCAAAGTTCCTATAGACTGTCAGCTGCCAAAGTTTTATTTCTGGGTTTATACACAATTGTAAAGGGCTGCAAAGTATTCTGGTGCTATAATAAATAAGTGTATCCTGGCTGGTCAATTGCAGTAATACAGTTTGATGTCAGCAAATTGTCCAATTCCCACAAAGCAATGAAATATAAACATGCCATTAATCAGCAATTTTTGTAACTATGCATCCAACACACTCCTAACAGGAATCATATGTGGTTTGGTAAAGGCAAAGTAGCAAATAAGATAACCAATTCAATGCCAACCCAGACAGGTTAACCGTTAATCTATATGGTAAATAAAGCCAACCTATACTGCATAGATCAATACTGTGGTAATGATTTCATTGCAAAGAGACAAAATTAGCTGCTGTATAATGTATAAAAACATTGTTATTTGTCATTACTGGATATCTGCATCAGAGCATATTATAGGGTGTGAATTTTAATCCTGTGTGGTGTGTGTATTGTTGGTTTATGCATGGATAAAAATTAATAGAAGGTGTAATATTGTACAGAAGTGGTTTGGGGGGGGGGGGTCACTACAGCGGAGGGTGATGGAATGGCAATTATAACAGGAAATGAGAGCAGAAAGCTGGGGACCTAGAAACAAGAGAGTGGATTTGTGTAAAGACTGGTTGCTGAAAAGGAGTCAATAGCACAGATAATCATCGAGATAACAAGAGCAATAGATAGGATAGGGATAAAACTAGTGTGACACATATACATAAGTGTAAACATTCTGCCTCACAGAATCAAGTCTCACTAAGTGAGCTGAGGACATCTCAGTCTCCCCGTCACCTCTCAAACCAGCAGTCGCCATGTTGACTCCACCGGAGCCAGCCGCTCAGTGACGTCAAACTATTTTTTCTTTATAAAGAAAACTTTATTGAAAACGGCATACTGGCTTATATAGCTGTATTTAGAAACATTGTATTCGATTTAAAATATATGTGGAAACAACATTTAAACTTTTTTTTTTGAAGGTACAGAGTTACGGCTCTGCCCGCTGTCCTCCAGTCGCGGCGTCTCTGCTGCTGTCTTCAGCCTGGCTGTGACGGCCAGGTTGAAGACAGCAGCGGAGACGCGGGGACTGGAGGACAGCGGGCCCCCTGGTATGTGTGTGTGCCGCCGGGCCCCCTGGTGAGCCCGGGCCCGGTACATGTGTACCCCCTGTATCCCCCTGATGGCGGCCCTGACTGTACATATATCTGTTATTATACATTTAACAGGTACAGATGTTTCAATGAGGTGAATGTGGATAACGTCAGGTACCCATTGGCGTTTTTTAACCCTAGTATGAACAATGGTCATACACAGGTGCGGTTGACATGCGCTTGAATTGTTCCTAGCGTTTGAGGTCATTAGATGTAAGTTAGGCTTTCATAAGGTAAATGCTTGTGGATAAAGCAAGGTGCATTTGGAAGAAGCAAACACACCAACATGCTGGCAAATATGTGAATGGGTTGCAGTGACAGCAGAAACCATGGGTTCTATTGTCAAATCTGTTTCACTGTACGCTATTCTAATGCATGTAATAAACACCAGGAGGTACGAGTCCTAAGCGACACAACCACATTTTTTAGAATTTTTTATTACCGTATTTCCCCATGTATAAGACGCACCTTAATTTTGGGGCCCAAAATTTTAAAAAAGATGTATCACATAAGGTTATTGAACGCTTGTACTTGTCTTGGACGAATTTCAGGCAGTGGAGCGGACAGCACCCCCGCCGTGTAAATCCCTTCGCTTCCTGCGTCTCGGCCTCATTAGCTCAGTTAGGCGGCAGTGACGGGGCGGCAACTCCTCTCTCTTATCCTCACACCGTGATCAGCGCACAGGCCCCCGTGATCGACACACGACGGAGACCTTGAAAGGTGCGGGGAGAGGGGGATGCTCCACCTAGAGGAAACGGGGAAGTTTCTAGTTACTGGGGCAGGCGGAGCGATCCAGTCAAAAAGATAATGAGATTGAGAAGAGAATTTAGGATCTCGATTGATTAATATTTATAGGGTGTATTGGGTAGTCTTCGGTTCCAGATCCGCGTCACCGCATGCGGAGAGTGTTGGGATCATTGTCCCGTTATTCCACTGTGGGTGGGGGTAATAAGAGGTGCCAGTCCAATAGGGGTCTTCTTCTTCTTCATTCTGGACTCGGAGGTAAATAGCACTGGCACTGTATAAGACGCACCCAGTTTTTAGACCCAAAATTTTTGCGTCTTATACATGGGGAAATACGGTAGCTTATTTATTGGGTCTTTTTTTCCAGTTAAACCCCCCTACCTGTCCACATGTTGTTGCCTAGATACGCTTTTTGGAGGGGTGTAATTAGCATTACCTAAACCTTGCAAAATCCTCCTGTCCTGCTGTATGTAAGGTGCAGCCACCCCTGCTGCCACGTCACCACACTCATATCAGTGATTTAAAATTGTGCAGCGCCCAAGCTATTCACATGATGGGAGCGGACGTCATCCCTTTCATCCCATACATCGCCCAACCCCTGCACCCCCCTATCCCCAAACCAGCAGGAGGATTTTTCCTTGTTTCAAATAATGCTAAATATATTCTATTAAACTGTATATAGTCAACAGTAGGTTAGCATTCTTGCATGGGGGAAATAGATGGAACTCTTACATTTATTTTTTGTTAAAAAGTGTCCGCAAAGTTGGACATAAACTTTAAATGAGACCAACCAATCAGATTCTACCTGTCACTTTTACGATGCATTTCATTAGGGTCAGAACACCTTGATGTATTAAATATTCAGCCCCCCAGAGGTCATGTGTGAGCCGCTCAAACTGCAGACCTACCATGCTACTTATTGTTCATCAACTAGATATCAAGGCGTACGCCCACTTGAGGTACGCCCACTTGAGGTACGCCCACTTGAGGTACGCCCACTTGAGTTACGGACTTTGAGAACACCGGCGTATAATCTATCTGCACCTAGTTATGCATGTTGGCGGACGCTCTGGAAAATGGACATGATGGAAACAGTAATAACATCACACCAAGGTTCAGCCTACGCCCACTCTACCACCATCCCACTTCATTCATTAAAGAGACTCCAATTATTTCCTAAACTAATGCTCAATGTAGCTTAATTTCAGTAATAAATTAATGATGACTGAGGGGAAATCAGGACTGCTTTAATAATGTATTGACCCGAACATGCCCTGAAACAAGGATTGGTGGAAAAGTAGGAGTGACGTTGTTTTGTAGATTGGCCATACAGCATCATTATATGCTGACACGGTTATATCCTGTATAGTTTAATAGCAAAAAATAATCTGGTCTGGAGTTACAATAGTTCAAAACTGGTCTAGGAAATATCCATGATGCACGATTGTATGAACAGCAAATTTCAATTCAATGGGCCTGACTCATTAAGGAGAACAAAACATAAAAAAGAAGTAACTTTACACCTGGGCAAAACCATGTCGCATTGGAGGCAGAGGTAAATTTAAAATGTGGGGACAGATTTATAGTTGGGGTAGGGCATGTCCTAGATCACTTTTAAATTTCATTGTAAAAATAAAGCCCTCAAGTATTTGTGTGCTACATGAAAAAACAGCCAGTATTTATCTTATGTGCAAAATAATAAACTAATTTGCACCCCTTGCATTGTAACATGGTTTGTCCCAGAGAACATTTACTCCTTTCTTTTGCCTTACTTTCCTTAATGATTCAGGCCCAATGTGAGCAAAGGGAAACCATTGGAAATATTTAATAGTAAATGTAACATCCCAATGTAAATAAATACTGTATTCACTGTATGTTTCTGCAAGTGTCTTCCTGTCCTGTGTACAAGAGGGTAGGTAAATTAACCTGAAATTCACAAATGTAAATATTCATAATGAAATGCTTGACAAGAATGGTTATATTTTTCTTTGTAATCCGCTGCCAGTTTAACCAGAGCTCTTATCCAATTATCTAATCAGCTCGTTATAGGTATTTCCACGGTGAAATTGTATCAAATCAGCCAAACCGAATATTTGTGTAGAAATGTGAATCACTGGCAAACCCTCTAATTACATTGTATCCATTTCAGAATACAGCTGCTGACAAATGGAACAGTTATCAGCGATTTAAAGTGAAACGGTCTCGTTGTGGTTTATTGGTAGAGGAAAAATCTTATACCTTTTAATCAGTAGAACTTTACTTTACTGGGTGCCTGTTGTCCTCACGGGGTAAATAAAACCGTTTTCTGGGCTGAATCTTATTTCTGAGGATGGAGCCAATCAATTCATTAAGAGCCAGCAGTAGTGGGTGGAAGATGTTATTTAAGGGGAGTACATGGTAATCTCTCAAAACTATGGGTGGAATCAAAGTTTAATGTTCAGAGTTACTGACGTCCGAGATCTTTATAAAAGATGAAATGAAAAATAAAGTCAATGCAAATAATTCTTAATAAAGATATTATTTAACTATATAGCTATATAAATCATACCTCTAGTATGGATTTCTCATGTGTCACCGTGGTGTGTTTCAGGGGCAGCAGAAGAGGGGGTGATTCGGCTGATGAACGGATCTGGTCCTCACGAAGGCCGTGTAGAGGTCTATCATGAGAAGCGCTGGGGAACCGTCTGCGATGATGGCTGGGATAAGAAAGACGGGGATGTGGTTTGCCGGATGCTGGGATTCAAGGCAGCTGAGGAGGTCTACAGGACAGCCAAATTTGGTCAAGGTAAGCAGCTCCTGCATAAAAGGCCTAGGGAGACAGATGTCTATAGCAGCAAAGGTCATAGCACAGCAAAACAATAATTTTGTATCGATTGCCTGCAGTTTTGGTACCCATAATTCTAATTTGTACTGGCTGTCTTATAGAGATACCACTTTTTTTATTTGCTTTATTTTGGTAGTGTGAGGTTTCTTCATATGTTGAAATGAATGCAAGTACTATGTTCTTTTTTATGCTGGCTTCTTGCGGAAATCAAGCAAGTACTATGTCTTTCTGTTGCCCTTTTGCGGAAATCGAGAAGGTATTAAAGGTAAGTTAAAGAGAATACTCCCGTCACTTTCCTGTTCATTACAAGACTTTAAATTAGAGATGGGCGGGTCCGGTTCTCCGAGAACCGAACCCACCCGAACTTTGGGTATCCGAGTACCGAGCTGAGCAGCTCGGTACTCTCCCGCCCATTCCGAATCCAAATCGAGGCCGAACGTCATTGTGACGTCGTCGAATCTCGGGGCTCGGTTCTCGCGATACTTCAACTTTATAAATACACGCCTCCACAGCAATCCATCGCCATTTGACAGAGGGAGAGAGCAGGGTGTAGTCATAGGCTAATTAGAGCAGGGACAGAGAATACAATATTGTTCTTGCAATTGCTCTAACCAAAATCGCTAGTGCAGAGAGGAGGATAGAGGTTTATTATTTTTTCTTCATATTTGGCACTCCCCAGCGCTTTTGGGGTGTCCCCCATAATTGTGCATTAATATTTCTGGCTGTCAAAAGTCATATCTGTCAGCAGTATCTACTAAATAATTTGTAGCACACCTCAGTGCTTTTGGGGTGTCCTCCCTAATTGTGCATTAATATTTCTGGCTGTCAAAAGTCATATCTGTCAGCAGTATCTACTAAATAATTTTTAGCACTCCTCAGTGTTTTTGGGGTGTCCTCCCTAATTGTGCATTAATATTTCTGGCTGTCAAAAGTCATATCTGTCAGCAGTATCTACTAAATAATTTTTAGTACTCCTCAGTGTTTTTGGGGTGTCCTCCCTAATTGTGCATTAATATTTCTGGCTGTCAAAAGTCATATCTGTCAGCAGTATCTACTAAATAATTTTTAGCACTCCTCAGTGTTTTTGGGGTGTCCTCCCTAATTGTGCATTAATATTTCTGGCTGTCAAAAGTCATATCTGTCAGCAGTATCTACTAAATAATTTTTAGCACTCCTCAGTGTTTTTGGGGTGTCCTCCCTAATTGTGCATTAATATTTCTGGCTGTCAAAAGTCCTATCTGTCAGCAGTATCTACTAAATAATTTTTAGCACTCCTCAGTGTTTTTGGGGTGTCCTCCCTAATTGTGCATTAATATTTCTGGCTGTCAAAAGTCATATCTGTCAGCAGTATCTACTAAATAATTTTTAGCACTCCTCAGTGTTTTTGGGGTGTCCTCCCTAATTGTGCATTAATATTTCTGGCTGTCAAAAGTCATATCTGTCAGCAGTATCTACTAAATAATTTTTAGCACTCCTCAGTGCTTTTGGGGTGTCCTCCCTAATTGTGCATTAATATTTCTGGCTGTCAAAAGTCATATCTGTCAGCAGTATCTACTAAATAATTTTTAGCACTCCTCAGTGTTTTTGGGGTGTCCTCCCTAATTGTGCATTAATATTTCTGGCTGTCAAAAGTCATATCTGTCAGCAGTATCTACTAAATAATTTTTAGCACTCCTCAGTGCTTTTGGGGTGTCCTCCCTAATTGTGCATTAATATTTCTGGCTGTCAAAAGTCATAACTGTCAGCAGAATCTACTAAATAATTTTTAGCACTCCCCAGTGGTTTGCGCTCAGAATGGATTCAAAGCAGTCCACATATGATCTAAATGAGCAACCAGGTTCTGTCACCAGTCCTGATGTTAGTGTTCCCAGTACGTCATCTGGCCAAGGCGATGTCAAACAACAGAGTGTTTTCAAATTAGTGCAAAAAACAAAAACCAAAAAAAAATTTACTGTATTGAAGCGAAAAAGAAGTGTAACTGAGCAAAAGTTAAGTGACGATAAAAAAAAAATTGCAAGCATGCCATTCTACACACGCAGTGGCAAAGAGAGAATGAGGCCTTCACCTTTGGCTATTAGTGGCAGATCCCAAAAAGTTACCCAGCCTACAATTGGTGCACAACTACTGTTACGCGTCAAAGCCGAGCTGCAAGATAACAGTGAGGCATTACAGGAGAATATTTGCTCTGATTCACAAATGACAACAATCCCTGTGGAGAGTCCATCCAACAGTGGGATGTCTAATCGTGAGCATTCTGCTGATGTGTGCCTTAATAGCCCGAGTGTAGCCGGTGATACCCAAATTGAGGATGCCACTTTGGAATTAGAAGAGGATGAGGGGGAGATTTGTGTAGGCGACGAGGGCGCTAATGATGATGTTGATGATTATGATGCAGCCAGATACCAAATTGCCTTTCTCAATTTCTATTTATATTCTAGATTATATAACGGCTGAATAGTTTTCTATTTTACTCCTAGTGGAGAGAGGATCTGATGCAGACAGATACCAAACTGCCTTTGTCCATTTCAATTTATATTGTACAGTATATAACGGCTGAATTTATTAGTATTTTATACAAGTGGAGGGGGGCCTAGAGAGACAAAAACCAAACTGGCTTTCTCCATGTCAATTAATATTGTACAGTCTATAACGGCTGGATTTTTTGGTATTTTATACAAGTGGAGGGGGGCTTAGAGAGACAGAAACCAAACTGGCTTTCTCCATGTCAATTAATATTGTACAGTCTATAATGGCTGAATTTTTTGTTTTTTTAAAAAAGTGGAGGGGGCCTATAGAGACAGAAAGCAAACTGTCTTTTTCCATTTCTTTACATATTTAACTATAAGTGTAGGGTGTAATATACATTCAAAGACGATGGCTGCATTGCCAATATGCATAGATGGAGAGGAAGACAATCTGTTTTGTGTGTAGAATAAATGAAGGCCTACCAACGAAGAATTAAACAGTTTTTTTGGATGATTTATTACCTCAACAATTAGATTACTTATCTCTAAAACAGTTGGAGCACTAAATTGGGTTATTTTAGGCACAAAAACATGTATTTTCCAACAAAATAGCAAAACAAAACCAAACAAAACCAAAACCAAAACCAAAACACGCAATGGCGGTTTTGCAAAACCAAAACCAAAACCAAAACACAACGGTAATCCAGATCCAAAACCGAATCCAAAACCAAAACACGGGGGTCAGTGACCATCTCTACTTTAAATGGACTCTAGTCTTAAATTTTTGTTCCCTGTGCCCAGAGGTTATACCCTGATGCCAACCATTAATATGTAATATCCCTGTCTTGAGAAATGCCCTGTTTACAAGAGGAGAGGTCTGTCTTTAAGTCTAACAAGGGGAGGAGTGAACTGCACATAAGCCCTTGTCCATTGGCTTGAATCTAGTCCTGATACTACCTTATAGTGGTGTTTACCAGCTCTTTTAAGAGATACTATTGAGCAATACACTACTGTTCTACTGCAATATGCCCTTATCTGCTGAAATCCTGTGACCTACAGTCATGGCCAAAAGTTTTGAGAATGACACAAGTATTGGTTTTCACAAAGTTTGCTGCTTCAGTATATGTAGGCCTTTATTTCATATGTTGCTCTGGTATACTGAAGTAACATTAAAATCATTTCATATGTGTAAAAGGCTTTTATTGACAATTACATTAAGTTTATGCAAAGAGTCAATATTTGCAGTGTTGACCCTTCTTTTTGAAGACCTCTGTAATTCGCCCTGGCATGCTGTCACTCAACTTCTGGGCCACATACTGACTGATGGCCGCCCATTGTTCCCTAATCAATGCTTGGAATTTGTCAGAATTTGTGGGTTTTTGTTTCTCTACCCGTCTCTTGAGGATTGACCACAAGTTCTCAATGGGATTAAGGTCTGGGGAGTTTCTTGGTCATGGACCCAAAATTTGGATGTTTTGATCCCCGAGCCACTTAGTTATCACTTTTGCCTTATGGCAAGGTGCTCCATCATGCTGGAGAAGTTGCTCTTGGAGGATGTTTTGGTACCATTCTTTATTCATGGCTGTGTTTTTAGGCAAAATTGTGAGTGAGACCACTCCCTTAGCTGAGAAGCAACCCCACACATGAATGGTCTCAGGATGCTTTACTGTTGGCATGACACAGGACTGATGGTAGCGCTCAACTTTCCTTTTCCGGAAAAGTGTTTTCCAGATGCCCCAAACAATCTGAAAGGGGATTCATCAGAGAAAATTACTTTACCCCAGTCCTCAGCAGTCCAATCCCTGTACCTTTTGCAGAATATCATTCTGTCCCTGATGTTCTTGCTGGAGAGAAGTGGCTTCTTTGCTGGTTTTCTTGACACCAGGCCATCCTCCAAAATTCTTCACCTCACTGTGCATGCAGAAGCACTCACACCTACCTACTGCCATTCCTGAGCAATCTCTGCACTGGTGGTGCCCCGATCACACAGCTGAATCAACTTTAAGAGACGGTCCTGACACTTGCTTGACGTTCTGGGCGCTCTGAAGCCTTCTTCACAACTTTTGAACCTCTCTCATTGAAGTTCTTGATGATCCGATAAATGGTTGATTTAGGTGCAATCCGACTAGCAGCAAAATCCTTGAAGCCGTATTTGTGCAAAGCAGTGATGACTGCACATGTTTCCTTGCAGATAACCATAGTTAACACAGGAAGAACAATTATTTCAAGTACCATCCTCATTTTAAAGTTTCCAGTCTGTTATTCTAACTCAATCAGCATGACAGAGTGATCTCCAGCCTTGTCCTCGTCAACACTCTCAACTGTGTTAACGAGAGAATCACTGACCTGATGTCAGCTGGTCCTTTTGTGGCAGGGCTGAAATGCAGTGGAAATAGGGATAAAGTTCATTGTCTTGGCAAAGAGGGACCTTGAAATTAATTGCAATTCATCCGATCACTCTTCATGACATTCTGGAGTATATGCAAATTGCCAACATAAAAACTGAGGCAGCAGACTTTGTGAAAAATAATATTTGTGTCATTCTCAAAACTTTTGGCCATGACTGCACAGGTACAGGGCTACCACTCTAATCCCTTGCCTGGCTGTCCTGCGTTGAACCTAATGTCCATAAGTCAACACCTTGTAGTTCTGATCCAAAGTAAGTGGTCAAAAGGAACCAGCCATTGTCACAGTGGGACTGTTCTATATGTCTGTGGATGATACAGTAATTTATGTCAGTGATGGAGGAAACAGTATTTCACTCACACGAATAAAGCAAATATATATAGAAAAATTAGGTTCTCTGCACAGGAGGAATTGTACTCATAGGATGGAGTTAAAATAAGACCTAAATGCAGTTCTGCTTTAAAATCAGCAGGGAACCAATTTTACCCCCAAAGATTAATCAATATTGTGTATTAAACAAGATTAAGCTACTTATTGACAATGACAACCCTTCTCAGATATCTAAGGCCAGATGCACAGACTGTTCCCAGATAACTCTATGAGGCTCATTCTGCTGGAAATATCTCTTTATTTAGTCGGTGCTATACTAGTTAAATCCTTTTGTTTGCTTTCCTTCTTAACGAAGAAAGAACAGGCTGAAATACATCTCCTTACTGGTTTCTGGAAAGAAATAGTCTCTCTTATGTATGTCTTGGATAAAAGTTAAGAACAAATCCCATTTTCCTGTTCAGAATTGCTCTGTAAACCATGAGGCTGGCAAACGTTTATCTGTTCTCTCACTTGGCAGATACATTTTGTGATGTCACGTTGGGGATACATAATTCAGTAAACCCATGTGTTTGTCCTGTCTGAGGCGTGATCCAGTGATCTCTCCCAGTGATCCACAATCTCTCCAAGTGATTCACAATCTCTCCAAGTGACCCGGTGATCTCTCCCAGTGATTCACAATCTCTCCCAGTGATCCACTGATCTCTCCCAGTGGCCCAGTGATCACCCCAAGTGATCCACAATCTACTAGTGATATTACAGAGATAAGGGAAGACACTTTAAGTATCATTTGACAGCCTACAGTGTGAATAACATTTTGTGATATCATTTTGCATGAATGCGCATGAGGTAGTGCATGAATTTGGATGTGGGCGGTACCATCTCTGTGGGTGCAATATATTTGGTATCTTCTGATGGTGTCACATTTCTGTGCTAATAGCTGGAATTAGTAATGACAGTTTTATTGATCAAACATCCAAAATAATGCAAGGAAGGTGCAGACCAGGTATAGCTGAATATAAACAATGGATATCCGGACGTGGCTGGAAACAGGTAAGTAGCAGAAAATACAGCAGGTACAGGTGAACTAGCAGTAAGTCCAAGGAAATCAAGAACAGTAAGAACAATGACCAGCAAGGTGCACGGTGGGAAGCAGGCATAAGTAGGCAGAGACACAGGTGCAGCAATTAAAACCAGAAGGTTAACTCCTGCTAGTGAGGGAAAAAGGCAAAAGTACAATAGCAGTCACTCTGGTAAGCCAGAGGTACTGCAGGTTTTAAATAATAAACAAAGTCCAACATTAGTACAGCAGACAGGAGCTGCAGAGGCGATGCTGCAGTGCAGACGGAGGCAGATCCTATCAGATGGGAGTAACTGGTTATGGTGTATGTCGGGGTCTTACTGTAGGGCAGTACTGGTATTTTAGGGGCCACATGTAACTTTCACTCTCATAAGGATTTCAACTTAATGCAGATTGCAGCTCTCGATAACATTAAAGGGGTTTTGCAGTTGGGCTAGTTCTGATAATACATTCTGGTGTTTCTATATTGGGCGTAAATTGCAATAAATTACAAATGCAGTATGTGTCGCCCTCAGTAGGACTCACAGTTTTACTCATATACAGAACAGAAGCTGTTGAGAATGAATGGATAAAACTACCCAACATTTATAGAAACTTTACTGAGTATTTATAAACGTCCCCTTGTGCTTGTCCTAGGCCAGGTCTGACCAGGCATAGGACAAGTGCCAGTTTTTGTTGTTGTAAGCTTACCTTAAATGTCCCACAGATAAGTCCTGCCCACTTTTTTGTACAGTGTCGCAGGGGGTGCACCCTGCATTATAAGTACAGTGCTCCACCAAGAATCATTATTTTTGCAAAGATTTTTTTCTGGACAATAAAATACATATCCCTAATTGTGTTACATGAGGCTTTACTAATGTTAGAGTATTAGTGCAGGTTGTGTAGGAAAATCTGTAATGTGGAGGATTTAGTGGTTTGTATAGTGGCAATACCTGAATAGTTGGTGGTCTATTACATGTGTATTACACAAATTTCAGCCTCAATACACTCATTACAGCCATTGGAGGGAGGTAGAGCTTAGTGTGTCCAACGAGATGGGTTTTAGCGAGGAACATTCAAAGGGCAGTGTTTAGTGCTTAAGGTGATAACTTTGAGCACTGAAACAGGAAAGAGTATCGGGACAGAAAACGCAGGGGTGCTGGGGCGAAAGGTGTAAATTGGGGAGATCATGGGAGGGTAGCAAAACGGCATTGTGTGTGAATCTGTGAATTATTGAACTGTGTGTAATATATATATATACTGTGCATATATATATATATATATATATATATATATATATATATATATATATATATATATAGATGGAAGGATATAGATATATTTACATACACACACATATATATATATATATATATAAATATATATATATATATATATATATGTATATGTGTGTGTATATATATATATATATATGTGTTTGTGTGTGTGTATTACTGCACTGTGTGAGTTCAATTTCCTGTGTACGTTATCGCGTGAGTTCAGGGAAAGAGCGCGGATTCTGGTTTCCTTCTTGGATGAAGACGTTTGTTTTGTTAAAGCTGATTATTAGTTCACAGGTGCTTTCTGATCATCACTTCATCGTATTGGAAGGTTCCATCTGCCTTTCAGACTTGGTACAGATTTCCAGTGTTTCTAGCAGGAACTATATTCTATTTGGCTATCAATCTACCACCATCTGGTACGGATAAAATCTATCTTTGGAGTTGTATCTGCATTTTTAAATTATTGTAATGCACTATGTTGGCGCCCCCTGTCTTTTTGTGTTCCAATATATATATATATATATATATATATGTGTTTGTGTGTGTGTATTACTGCACTGTGTGTGGGAATAGGTACTTATCAAACAGGACGTTACTCCCTTGTAGAACAGATGCTTTCTTGCTGAATAAACGATTTGTCCTCTGTATGTAATGCAATACAATGTATCATTCATTGCTTAGGCTGCTCTGGCTTTATTTTCCTTTATGATTGTATTCAGCAAGATCTCACTTCCTAAATTTCAGGTATATTATACAGACAGAGCACTGTTGTTTTTCAAAAATGCCACAATAGAGTTCATGTCTTTCAGTGTCTCGACTTCTCGGTTTATCTCTAGCTGAACTGCCTGTGATATACAATGGAATGGACAGAGTTAGTGTGGTGAACCCCCCACAGTTACAGGGCGCCAGATGAAATATATTTAAAACATGTTAACCCGTGCATGATACTCATGCATTCTAGTCAAATCAAGCTACTTAAGGTGTTAAAAAGGTTCTTGTCATGCATTTGGGCCATATCCCAGGCTTCCTCAGGGGAAGAGCGTTACTTCCCGATGCAAGCGCCCTTTTTTAACGTGGTTTTGTCCACATGTCACCACCTCATCATTCTTCTCCATCACCTCATCCTTCATTTTCATCGCCACATCTATCCAGATGTCTATCCAGACACAGGGATCTCTCTCAGCGGTCCTGAGTATCACACTCCTCTCGCTCTGTCACCCCAGGCAACCACCAACCACTCCCCACTGTCACCCCCGGCAACCACCAACCACTCCCAACTGTCACTTCTCCTTCAAGAAATATATATATATTTTTTAAAATCTTTATAAACACTTTTAACAATTAACTAATTAAATTAACAAATTAAAAACATCTTAGTATACCAAATTTCAGCCCTTTCTGAATTTTTTTCCCACACACACTAAGAATTTAGTAGGTCAGTGTATAACTCCGCCCAGCAGGTGGCGCTGCAGCTTGGTTTTATTTTTTCCACAAACACACAGACAGACTAACACACGCCACTAAGCATTTATATTATAGATAACTTCTCTAAATGTATAGTCCCAAACTGATAATAAATTGATTTGCAATCATTATTTCTTCTGCTGTCTAGGGGTTGAAAGACTTACAGTGAAAAGCTTCTCTGTAGTCGTAAGGGTTCCCCTGCAAATTTGTTTTTAAAAAGGTAAAAAAAAGACAGTTTTGGCTTCCTGCCATGTTCAGTTGTGTGACTAGAGAAGGGGGAGGGGCATGAGAGAGCTCAGACATTTATCTTTTCATACTCACTTCATGCCAAAAGTCTCCCAAATAGGTTAGAAAAAACTTTAATACATCCTTATTTTCCTACCAGAAGCCAGCGGAAAAATTCATAACAATAATTTAAAAATCACCACAGTGTTATGAATGCACAAAAATGTTCAAACTTTTATTTAATTTCGACTATAAAAGAAAGGACTTGTTTGGTACCTGTGGATTCCTGTGGGTGAATAAAACAATCGCAAAGGTCGTGCACAGTTTTCCAATTACGGTATTGAATGGAAAGGGTTTCTCATCTAACTGAGCGTTATGTAAAGATGTCTGCTGTGATAGATTGTGTCTGTCATTTTCAAAAATCTGTATATCTATGCATTATTATGCAAATGTTTGTAAGCTCACAAGAAGAGCCATCGTACCTCTCTGTCTGTCTGTAATACCCAGTCTTGTTATATTACTATGTTGTTGCCATTTGTAAGGCGCTGGCGCTATATAAATAAATGGTAATAATAGCAATACACCTTGTCAGGGATAAGCCCTCTCTAGCCACTCCCTGATTTAATATCTTATCATATATTCACACAGTCAGACAATATATCACCTCTATTTTGTCAGGAAAATTTCTCCAAACTATCTTTACCAGTCACAAACCGCACTTTGTGCATGCAATCCCAGCACTCAATCTTCTTCTCACCTATCGCACAGGCTACATATTTGCTGAATTGCCCCCAAACAGCACTAACACAACCACACCCACTTCAGTCATACCACCATCTATTGAATAAGGGCAATAGGACCCCAATATCCTGTCCCACATTGGCATGCAATGAGCACTCCTTGTTACACACAGCCAAGCACACACTAGCAATCAAAGGGTTAACCCTTAACCCGGCGGTTCCCAAAGTGTGCGCCGCGGCTCCCAGGGGTGCCGCGGCGCTGTCACTGGGGTGCCGCGGGCCAGCCCTAGAAAAAAGAAAGCAAACAGAAACTTACCAATCCGCGCGGTGCTAGGACCCTGCAGCCTCCTCTCTCCCGCAGCTGTCACTGAATATCGACGTCAGTGACAGCTGTGCGAGAGAGGAGGTTGCAGGGTCCTAGCGCCGCGCGGATTGGTAAGTTTCTGTTTGCTTTCCTTTTTTTCTATAGCTGGCGCCTGGCACGGGGCAGAGGAGGAGGGCAGATGGCAGAGGAGGGAGAGAGAGAGCAGAGGAGGGGGACAGAGAGCAGAGGAGGGGGACAGAGAGCAGAGGAGGAGGGCAGATGGCAGAGGAGGAGGGCAGATGGCAGAGGAGGGGGACAGAGAGCAGAGGAGGAGGGTAGATGGCAGAGGAGGGGGACAGATGGCAGAGGAGGAGGGCAGATGGCAGAGGAGGAGGGCAGATGGCAGAGGAGGGGGACAGATGGCAGAGGAGGAGGGCAGATGGCAGAGGAGGGGGACAGAGAGCAGAGGAGGGGACAGAGAGCAGAGGAGGAGGGCAGATGGCAGAGAAGGGGAACAGAGAGCAGAGGAGGAGGGCAGATGGCAGAGGAGGGGGACAGAGGGCAGCGGAGGAGGGCAGAGGAGGGGGACAGAGGGCAGATGAGGAGGACAGATGGCAGAGGAGGGGGACAGAGAGCAGAGGAGGGGGACAGAGAGCAGATGAGGAGGGCAGATGGCAGAGGAGGGAGAGAGAGAGCAGAGGAGGGGGACAGAGAGCAGAGGAGGGGGACAGAGAGCAGAGGAGGAGGGCAGATGGCAGAGGAGGAGGGCAGATGGCAGAGGAGGGGAACAGAGAGCAGAGGACGAGGGCAGATGGCAGAGGAGGAGGGCAGATGGCAGAGGAGGGGGACAGAGAGCAGAGGAGGAGGGCAGATGGCAGAGGAGGGGGACAGAGAGCAGAGGAGGGGGACAGAGAGCAGAGGAGGAGGGCAGATGGCAGAGGAGGGGGACAGAGGGCACCGGAGGAGGGCAGAGGAGGGGGACAGAGGGCAGAGGAGGAGGACAGATGGCAGAGGAGGGGGACAGAGAGCAGAGGAGGGGGACAGAGAGCAGATGAGGAGGGCAGATGGCAGAGGAGGAGGGCAGATGGCAGAGATTGGTGACAGCGTGAGAGAGGGCAGAGGAGGGTGACAGCGTGAGAGAGGGCAGAGGAGTGTGACAGCGTGAGAGAGGGCAGAGGAGGGGGACAGCGTGACAGAGGGCAGAGGAGGGGACAGAGGGGGAAACATGAGAGAGGGCAGTGTGCCTGGATGCAGAGGGGGCAGTGTGCCTGCATGCAGAGGGGGCAGTGTGCCTGGATGCAGATGGGGCAGAGTGTCTGGATGCAGAGGGGGCAGAGTGTCTGGATGCAGAGAGGCATTTTTGCATACAACTAAATAAGTATTTCTGTCGTGACCTAAATACTTATTACAATTTTTTGACCCAACTACTTCTAAAACAGGACTGCTCAGTAATTATTTTGGAGGGGTGCCTTGAAAAAAGTTGGAGACTCTAAGGGTGCCGCGAACTGCAAAAGTTTGGGAACCACTGCCTTAACCCCTCAGGGCTCTATGACACAGATGTACCTGCAGGCACACACTAGGCTTGGTGTACAAATGTATTCACAATTCACTCCTCAGTAATGAAAGGTTTTAGCAGGGTCAAGCAATCTTGTCTCTTCTACACAGGCAATGAATTGGTTTAGAGCAATAAGGACATGAACTAGTAAATATTTAGATTTAATATACAAAATGTATAATGCTTACAGGTTATTAAAAACATGACATGACATACATAACAAGCAAAATAGTTTAAAATAAACGGATTCAATTCAGAGTATAACTTACATATAAGTGGTATATTCTGGTCAAGGGAAATTGGCGTGAAGATGGACAGCTAATCAATAATGATTGATTTCCCAAAAGACTGACAATTTGTCCCTTCACAACACAGGTTTTATAAGCAAAATGAAATGGGATTGCCTTCACAGGGGTGGTGTTGCTGCTAATGGGGGGCAGGAATGTCCCCTGGGTGTCACTATAGATTGCTCACAAATAGTCAAAAAGTTTTCACAGAAATATCCCAAAGACAGAACTTCCCCTTAATTAACCGGTCATAATCTCCTACTAATTTAAATACCAAACATGATGGAATTATAACAATCTAAGATACCTTTCCCAAAGACATGTGATTATAGATGTTCCCTGCTACCGCTAGTAAGTATAATTCACAACCCGGGTGTGATTTCTGCTTCTAAGTATGGAGTGCCACACGGATTTCCCAAAATATGAAATATGAAGGCATTTTCTTTGAAGTTCATATTTCTATAAACCTGTATAGGCAGCCTTTATATGTTACCTTTGTCTGCAAGGATGTAAAGCTGTGAATGGCTGCAAAAAGTCTATTCAGGTGTCCAAAAAACTTTTTCTGCCTTACTTTCCTTAATGATTTAGGCCCAATGTCATTACTTTGTAAACTGGGCCAAGTCAGATTGTTTTCTTTTATCTTAAGTTGTGAACACACCTATGCAATCTTACCTGTGTTAGGAACTCCCAAGCCAGTACAGTGAAACTCGGGGACTACTCTGAAGGCCCGGTGTTCGCTGGAGCCCCTAGTGGTGGGGACAGATTTGGCTGCGGGCCGACCGAGGGTCGAGTAACGTATACTGACTTAAAGGAGCACCCAGGAGTGGAGTGATTGGCGGGCTGTAGTAAAGAGGGGATCCAAGGTCAAAGGTCACTAGCACAGGTACAAAATCCAGGGACAAGCGAAGGGTCAGACACACAGGCAAAAGAAGCAAAATCCGGAATCCAGGCAAAAAGGTCAGGGTCAGAAGCGAAGGTTCAATGGTCCAGGAACAAGCAAAGGTCAAAACACGGGTAGTCAATCCAAGGTAATAATAACCAACAGAGAGAACAAGCAGGCAGCAGAACTGAGGACAGAACGCTATAACCAGCAGTGAGGCTGCAGACCTCACTGCCCTAAATACCAAAGGCCACCAATCAGAGCCTAGCTCTGAGTCTCACACAGCCCCTATACTAATTAAATGAATCAGCCCACAGGCTGTGTTAATTTGCGCGCATGCGCCCGGCTACTAGTACCGCCGGGACGCAGCGCCAGAGGAGAAGCGTCCGGCCGTTGCCTTGGCAACGGCCGGGCAGGAACTGGAAATGATGTCCCGGTCGTCAAGGTGACGGCCGGGACGCCAGAGGGCACAGGAAGCGAGCCGCGGAGGCTGTGAGTACCGCCGCGGCTCGTGACAACCTGAGATGCAATTTCTGTAACAATTGAAGGTCCCGATGAGCATATTGATCCATGTGTACACACCTACAAAATTTACCCTCAGATCTGTGCTCTTCATCTCTTATAACCATCTGCTGAAAAGATCGTAACTCTATATACTCTACAGATATCTGCCTACACTGCTGGTCGTAAGTGTGTACACATTGCCACATTTGTCCGACATCGTTCCATCAGTGATCATGATTTTTAGGAGGTTTAGAAAACCAAATCAACCAATGGGATGTGTTTTGGGTACAATAAAACACGATCGTGGGAGCGTACACGCATTATCGGACCAAACGGTCGTGAATCGTGTGATCTGCACAATCATTGCATAAGTTTGTACCCAGCTTTAGACTCAAAATTGTATTATTGTAGTACATATGATTCTCAAACTTTTTTTCTGTTTGTAACATTCCTGGAAGTCGCAAACACTGGAAATCTAAAGCTGATGTATGTGATAGGTTTAAATAAGCTTTGGAAAATATAATTTCCCTGCAAACCTCAAACCTAAATTAAAAGTAGCGTTCTCAGTTAACTGGTGCACAATCCCAGTGACTAATGCGCTCAAAACATTCAGCCTGACCTTGAATCCAATTAAGATAAGGTTACGATCTTCAGGATTATGTAAGTGTGTGCAGCATTTGAATTGTTTTATCATGAGCTGCTCATGTGGGAATAATTTGGGCTTGAATTACACAGGCCACTAGCAGTTTTTTACCTCGTTGTAGTGAACATAATACGGCTTTTCCTCGCATGTAAGAAGCCGACAAGCTTTCATAAACTCTCATTACTTTCTCCTGAAATTTACAAGATAGTTCTTTATTTAATTATCTTTCCAACAATGTCAGTTTCACATCACTTTAATTTGTGCGGTAAGGGACAATCTGTGTCACTCACGGATGTAAAGGAGAGGATTCGTTTTCTGCTGAATGAAATACCAGACCCTTGTTAACCTCTTGCAGGGCTTCAGCAAGCAGGGCTTACAAGTTTATGTCAGAGTTGTTAGCATTGACTTTCAGTTATTTGGTTACAGTATGAGTTCTTATTGCATATCACAGAATCCTTGACTTAGAATGAGTTTGACACATTGTTGCAATGAAGATTATAACAAGAAAAAGACTTTATAAACTATTGCTTTCCAAGGATAACCTTGATTTATAGGCCTGTACAGGCTGTCCCGCAACATTAACTATATAAACTATATATAGCCATATATATATATATATATATATATATATATACAGTATAGAAGGAAGAGTTATTCTGATATGGTTGTATACATTTCGGTGTCATATCTCAGGGCAATGAAAATAAAGCTAAAAAGCTTAGAAGGGCGATAAAAAGGAAAAGCAAAGTATTTAGTACACGTTGCATGAGAGCATGTGCATTTAATTAAAGTCATTTGAAGATGGACAACACACAAGTAGTATAACTTAATATATAAAATATGGTGGCAGTTACACAATATGTATTATCCTTGGCGAGGGACCCTGTCATTACGGACAGACACCGTGATTACTGTATAGGGTCGCCTGTGGCATGTGCTGGCATTCTATACCGCAGGTGGGTTTGATTTCCCTCTTGTTACAAGTCTGCATAGTATCCACTGTGTCTGTCAGCTATGGCAGGATTAATGAGCACCTTCAAGTTTTTAGTCTTTAGCGCAGCACAGAGTATATCAGGAGATGAGTGATGTATTAGTGAGGACAGGGCTGCATGTGACAGGGACAGTGACATGATGTGAGGAGGGGAATGGAGGCAGCAGGAAGCCACAGACTGAGAGTTATATAGTGGAAGGAACAAGGCAAACCAGCAGCACAGAGTATATCAGGAGATGAGTGATGTGTTATTGAGGACAGGGCTGTATGTGACAGAGGCAGTGACATGATGTGAGGAGGGGAGTGGAGACAGCAGGAAGTCACAGACTGAGAGTTATTTAGTGGAAGGAGCAGAGTCCCCAGCACACAGAATATATCAGGAGATGCGTGATGTGTTAGTGAGGACAGGGCTTCATGTGACAGAGGCAGTGACATGATGTGAGGAGAGGAATTGAGGCAGTAGCCACAGACTGAGAGTTATATAGTGGAAGGAGCAGGGTCCTCCAGCAGCACAGAGTATATCAGGAGATGAGTGATGTGTTAGTGAGGACAGGGCTGCATGTGACTGGGGCAGTGACATGATGTGAGGAGGGGATTGGAGGCAGCAGGATGCCACAGACTGAGAGTTATATAGTGGAAGGAGCAGGGTCCCCCAGCAGCACAGAGTATATCAGGAGATGAGTGATGTGTTAGTGAGGACAGGGCTGCATGTGACAGGGGCAGTGACATGATGTGAGGAGGGGAATGGAGGCAGCAGGAAGCCACAGACTGAGAGTTATATAGTGGAAGGATCAGGGTCCCCCCAGCAGCACAGAGTATATCAGGAGATGAGTGATGTGTCAGTGAGGACAGGGCTGCATGTGACTGGGGCAGTGACATGATGTGAGGAGGGGAATGGAGGCAGCAGGAAGCCACAGACTGAGAGTTATATAGTGGAAGGAGCAGGGTCCCCAGCAGCACAGAGTATATCAGGAGATGAGTGATGTGTCAGTGAGGACAGGGCTGCATGTGACAGGGGCAGTGACATGATGTGAAGTGAGGAATGGAGGCAGCAGGAAGCCACAGACTGAGACTTGTGAAGGGGAAACAAAATGAGTAGGAGATATAACGAGTAATACAACGTTACAACGGTTGCAACTTATACAAACAGTGGGATCACTGCTAGATATGGGGATGGCGCTCCAGCAGGAATTGTAAACCATAAACCTTATTTTGCAAAACTATCTTGTTGATTTTCAAACTTGATACGTTTCACTTAAAGTGGACCTGTCACCTTCATACAACAAAAGCATCTATTTTGTGTCCTGAACTTGTTTGCACATATTTATACAAATAAATGTACAGAAAAGGAAATACCAATAAAAGTTTTTTGTATTATATAGTCGTATGTTAAAGCAAACAATGCATTTGCTAAAACAGGGTAGATATAAATACACACCCCCATAGTGTCTTTGTATGTGTGTGTTCTACTGGTCTCCTTTAAACAACTTGGTCCTGGATCTCTCTATGGCAGGAAAAATAATCATAAATCCCGTTCATTAGTCCCAATTAGACGTGCTAAGCATTTCATTTTCAGGCGTTTTGATGGAAAGCCCTCTGGCTTTTTCCTGTCAGTCTTGGACAAGAACGGGGGCTGGGGCTTTGTACTTATACTTAGTATGTCAGAGAAACTTACCGTGCTAATACCACTGTTTACACCGAAATCTCTCTCGTCTCAGTGATCGCTCATTAATGAACGCCGCCGGGCACTGGCGCAATCCAGCCGTATGCTGACACTGTTACCCTCATTTATTGTAATTAGTATACATAACATCTGCCTGTTCATGGCTTGTTAATGCAAGATGATATTGCTGGCAGAGCCAGGAATGTTTCTGGGAGCTGTAACTTGTTGCTACATTTCCAGTGAAAGATCTGTTCTTATAATACACTAGTGATATTGTTACATGTAAATATTATCAGTATAAATGGTAACATGTGAAGTCAACACTTCTGTGTGTTCGTTAGGAATACTTCTGTATTATAAGGAATAATTAATTCCTTACCATAAGTAATTATGGCTATTAGAAGTCACTTATGATCTGTATAAAACCTAAAGTCTAAGGCGTTCTCTGTACAGCGCTGCGGAATCAGTGGCGCTATATAAATAAATAAATGATGATGATGATGATGATTTATTAAACTTTGGTTCTGACAAACCGTTGATTCTCTGCGCTTTGCAGTCAGTTTTTTAAAATGGCACTTTTATTAAAGAGAAGTGAAAGTGTTTTTATATGGTCGTTGCAGTTTAAAGTCCGCCCTGGTCCATATTTTTTCGGTATTTGAATTACCACAGATGATGACAGCCCACAAACAGGCCCTCTTAATAAATAGACCCAACGTATCATATTCTGCCTTAAAACAAAATAAAACGCTGTGGAATTCGGGAAAGTCAAGGGTCGTCTTAAAAATTCTGTATACGTCCCATGCGGGCTATCTATGCTCAATGAATCCCGGATTACATATAGGCTACGTGTCTGATTTTTTTAAGGCAAGCCAATTATTTCTGGGCAACCTACATATTGGGTCAGACTGCGATATCAGCACCAATATTATTGCTCGTGTGGCTTCTGGGAACAGAGGCTGGCTGGCTTAGCCAGTGGAGCGAGACTCGGCTCAGCAGCCATTTAAATTCATAGGCAAACCGGGGGGGGGGGGGGGGTCACTAGTGCCTGGAAACCCCCCTCCAAGCCTTGGCCACTGTATAATAGAGGTGGCTGGACCCTGCCCCCGCTTCACACGGCTCTGCTTGAAAAGGGAGAGCTGTGTGCTCCTAACAGTAGTGCACGTAGCATTGCCCATTGTACATTATGGGGATAGGAAGAGTTGGAGAGCAGCCAAGCACTATCTAAAATTATAGCTACGCTCCCATGCATGCTGGTCACGCCCACTGGTGGCATGGTGTGGAAACACGCTTCTACAAATCCTGCGTTTGCCCCTGAAATTGATGCCCACCTGTCCCCTAGCCCAGCCAGCCCTGTCTGGGAGGACTCATTAGCAGCAGCAGGGTAGTAGCTGATTAGTGGCAGGGACAGGGGCGGACCCAGACATTTGCCCTACCCGGGGCGATTTTAGGGGGGGGGGGGATTTAGGCCCCGCCCCCTTTCTGTGTTCTAAGGCTGCCGGCGGCTGCACAGTATGTGCAGGTCCGTTCAGCAGTGAAAGTGTGCTGTCCCGCTGCTCTGAATGTGTTTAAAACACAATCAGGGCAGCCGGGCAGCATACTGTCACTGCTGAACGGACCTGCACAGTGTGCAGCTGTCGGAAGCAAGCCCCTGCTAGGGGGGGGCGATCGCCCCGATATTCCCCCCCCCTGGATCCGCCACTGGGCGGGGAGACCTAGTGAAGTATAGGGAGTAACTGGTATTTCTTCCCTGTACAAAGTAACTATAGACACAAGTCAGTGGTAGAAGGTTCAGAGTCGATATGATGCTACGAAGAGGAGCCAATCAGAGTCAATTAACACCATAATGAATGAGTTGGATAATCAGCAATTCTAAGGGGTATATTTACTAAGCTGCGGGTTTGAAAAAGTGGAGATGTTGCCTATAGCAACCAATCAGATTCTAGTTAGCATGAATTTAGTACATTCTACAAAACGGCAGCTAGAATCTGATTGGTTGCTATAGGCAACATCACCACTTTTTCAAACCCGCAGCTTAGTAAATATACCCCTAAGTGTGCTTTTTCTTATACACTATGTTTGTTTTTATTTATTGGGTAATGCATGTGAGTCACAAATTCAAAATCAGAATACAGAATACTGGTCATGTAATGTCAGCAACAGAAACAAGTACTCAAGCAGTGGGAGGAACTAGTAGAATATTTGGTGGTAGCTTAGACAGAGGTGATTTGATAGAAAAGTGGCAGAAAACTTTTTATAAATAAGGATTTCTAGAAAAAAGAGACAGACTGTGACGTTGTAGGAAGTCTGAAGACTTCATTTTTAGAGAAAGGGTGAATGGAATGTTTGTGGGTTGGGACTCATACAGTAAAATAATTCAAAAACACCTGGGACAAATATATTGCTATTGTAAATACTTAGGTAGAAAATATTGAGAGAGAAAAACTGCACACAAGAAAGGGAGTCCACCAATCCAGCGCATTTCTTGAGAGCATGCCTACAAAGCAGTCAGTCACACTGTGCCTGCTCAGTTAGAGAAGCTCCTTCCTCCTAACATGGCAACCTGCTGCTACAGAGGAGTGAGAGCAAACATGATGGACATATTTAGTTTATGTATAAACAGTCCAGTTATTTCATGTATATTGTTCAGATCTATAATATACACTATTTGACATATACATTGTAAATAGAGTTTTTGTTTGCACTGTAATGTAGTTACAGCAATCAGTAGTTTTGTATGTCCATGTGTCTGCCTAGACCACACTCTTTGAAGGATAAGAAGCAACAATCTTTGCAGTCGGCTCATTTCCAATAATTGTGGAAAATAGTGTTTAGGCTGCGAGAGCTGAAGTAAATACTGCATGTAAATGTGTGTTTGTTGTGTGCCACTAAAACCTGATTGAGGTGCTGAAATGCAAAGTAAAGCCAGGACTTCACTGTTGCCAATGTGTGTGTGTGTATGTTACAGAGTCTGCCTAAAACATAATCACTTAATAACCTCCATCATGAAACAGTCATCTCTGCGATCAAACAGGACAGAAATCAATCGAACGCTTTCATTGACTTTCTCGGACTGATGCAATGGAATTTTGATGATGCCAAGTGGCAAAGGATAAGTTTTAACGGGGCTGATACGGCATGGAAAGAGCTCAAGGTAGAAGTGGATGCCTGAACGTGGCACTGAGTGGCAGGTCGCTGGGTATGGAAACCATGGCAGTCGGACAGGTTGGCTTTCAAGCCGAGGGTAGACCGAAGTTCATCTCTGCTCTCCACTCTTGTGTTTTGTGTTCTAATGATTTTACTGCAGGGAACCCGCTTAATTTAAAGCACATGGAGGCTGGGGGAGGACATTGCCAATGTGTGTTAAAGAATGCGAAATAAACACGAGGCAGGAGAATTCCATTGCTGTCATTGACATATATATTAAAGAATGAGAGAGTATAATCAATTGTATCTCTGTTTAAGCAGGTGTCAGGGGCAGTCACAGAGGGGAGATGTATCACCCAGGGGAGATACATATATGTATATATCGCTCATCATTTCCTGCTCGGATACAGTATGTAAGAAATGGATGGGGTCCGTGTTCCTCAGTCTTCATTCCCTACATTTATTCAATTACACAGCAAACTGTAAATTATTTTTTAGACAGAAACGGGTTATGCTGATCTAATAATCTGAAGCCGCCGCAGCCTCGCGGTTCCTCTATTGCAGAACACCCTCTAATTTTTGTACTAATAACGTGCAGATTACTAATCCCGGCAGAACATTGCCCTGTTTTCATGTACCTTTTATTAAGCAGATATTTATATATTTTACAGACCATTTGATCCCTATGAGGTTTCAATGTACCGTTCACATGGGTACTGCAGAACAGAGTATAGACACAACTTGTACTAGAACGACACCCCTGTGATTGTTATAGGGATCAGTGACAGTAGTTGAACAGCTCAGGCAGAGCGACATTAGGGGCTAACCATTCATGTGCTGACACCCTTTAGGAAAATCCATTATACAGGGTTACACTGAACAGATTCTCAGCTTTTCAATGGAGCTCTCCTTAGTTTGAGCTTGTAACACTTATCTTAATCCTATGAATCTGGTAACTGCTAATACATTAGCCTTATTAAACATAATAAACACACATTCTACATTGCTACACTTTTTATTATACTGTTGTTCCTAGCAAATTGATAGTCATAATATCGGATAAGTCCCCACTTGGTGTTAGCGTTGGGATTACTGGTAGGAGGACATAGCCAGGGGTGCAGGTGATCAGGTACAAAGTACCAGGGCCCAAGCTTGCCCAGGGGCCCTGGCCTGCCTTTGTTGTAGGAGTAGCCACCAACGTGGTATGGCCATGCCATTTTCTGCAACTATGGAAGGGACCCCAAGAAGTTGCTGTATAGGGGCCGTAAATCCTCTTGGCGGCCCTGGATATAGTCGCTTCGTCATTGAATGCCGCATTTCGTATACTTATATGTCATGAACAGTCCACATTCACAGCAGCCAAAAGCAGAAATGTTTCCCAGGAAATGGGTGTGCCTTTGGAATTGTCCACATCTTTAGGAACCTCGGCAGGTATGGTGCTGCTGTCCTATGAGCTATGCACCACTGCTTACCTTCTGCGGCCAAAACAATTGCACCGCCCTTTCCTCTTCTGCCACATACTAAATTATTTCTATGTGAATAGGAAACCCAGGGAAATGCTGTGTACTATGATACCATGTACTGGACCTGCCAATAGTTCAGTGGCTCTAAACCTGTTAGTTATGGCCATGCTAATGGGCACAGGTTTCATCCTGCGCTAAATATACCCCTTGCACCCCAGTAGCTGTGCTGAGAGTTGTAGTGTTATTAATTTACTGTACTGTACTGTTATACCATGTACTGTCTTGTTGTTTGCCCTCTGTACGGCGCTACAGGCCTCATGTTGCGTCCTATGAATAAAAGATAATAATATAATAATAATAATGCTTCATATTGAAACGTTTGTGCTGATTTTAACCTGCACATGGCTGTCCTCCTTAATGTCCACCCCAGCTGTAAGCTGTGTTATCCTTGTAGGGCCTGATTCATTAAGGAACGTAAGGCAAGAAAGGAGTGAGTTTTCTCCTGGACAAACCCTGTTACAATACAAGGGGGGCACATTAGTTTATTATTTTGCACAGCTGTTTTTTCATGTAGCACACGAATACTTGACAGCTTTATTTTTACTCAGAAATTTAAAGTTGATCTAGAACATGCCCTACCCCAACTATAAATCTGACACCACATTTTAAACTTACCTCCCCCTCTAACGCAACATGGTTCTGCCTACTGTGCAAAGTTACTGATTTTATTGCTTTACTTTCCTTAATGAACTAGGCCTGTAGTATTTAACATTATAATTTACCCATATACCTCACTAGCATGGGTCTGATTCATTAAGAAAAGGAAAGCAATAAAATGAGTAACTTTGCACCTTGGCAAAACCATGTTACAATGCAAGGGGTGCAAATTAGTTTATTATTTTGCACATAAGGATAACACTGGCTGTTTTTTCATGTAGCACACAAATACTTGATAGCTTTATTTTTACACTGACATTTAAAGTTGATCTAGGACATGTCCTACCCCAACTATAAATCTGTCCTCACCTTTTAAATTTACCCCCCCCCCCCCCTCCAATGCAACATGGTTTTGCCAAAATGAAAACTTACTCATTTTTTTTGCTTTCCTTCCCTTAATGAATGCAGGGTCTTCTGTGCACCAACGTACAATGCTTCCAAAAAATGACACAATTACGTGTGTATCTCACCCTAGAAAAAAAAAACGGCTCTAGTGCCCCATGGGTGTTTGGGTAACAAATATTTCAACTACAGTAGTCAGCATTTTTTTTTCTGTGGTCCCAGCAAACCCTGGCAGACATGAACTGCAAGCGCCAGCATGCCCTGGCATCCAGATATATTCTAAAATTACGAATTATGGGGTATAATAAGTAAAGTTAGTTAATAAATAAGAATACATTTTCATTATTAACATATATACATGAAGAAAAAATAAAGGAGTGAAGAGGGGGGATTTTTCATAGGAAGATAAATTGAAAAGAATCAATATTTAGCAATATACCAGATTGAAATGATTTCAAAATGTGTTATCAGTTTTAAAATAATTCAACCAAGGAAGCCACATGTCATTAAACTTTTTATAGGAAATATTAAGAAAACATGTGACGGGATCCACTTTTTAGACATGCCAGACTCTGTTAATCATACTTGCCAACTCTCCTGGAATGTCCGGGAGAATACCGAAATTCGGGTAGCAGGAAAGTATCCCGCAAACAGCAACTTGCTGTCAAAATGACGCGATTCGCGGTAAATCGCATCATTTTGGTCCCGCCCCATGACAACAACGGCATTTTGCCGCGGGAGCGGGGCCAAAATACCTTGATTCACCACCTGCCCCTCCCGCCCTCTAACCACGCCCCCCTGTCAGGGCCATCTTTTCCATTGGGCACGATGGGCAGCTGCCCGGGGGCCCCACGGGCAAGGGGGCCCCTTAATGAGAATAAATAATCCTGCAAAAGAAAAAAACCTGCAAAAAAAACCTACAAGGGTCACTGAGCAAGTACATCTATCTATCTCTATCTCTATATATCTATATCTATATCTGTATACATCTACATATCTATATCTAGGGGCCCCGGTGCACTGCTTTGCCCGGGGGCCCATAATGTTGTTAAGATGGCCCTGACCCCTGCCCGGGGCCTCCCGGAATGAAGTTTTAAAAGGTTGGCAAGTATGCTGTTAATATTAGCAGTGAGAAAGGGAGGGTCAGGAGATTTCCATAGAGCAGCTATCTGAGATATAACTGCACTACAAATATGACAAATCACTTTACTACAGTAACTGTTAATTCCTGGAATAAGGAGTGGGAAGAGGGAAAAAAAATTCCAGGAAAAAACATCAATAGTTGAAACAACTTTAATTATTATTTTAACTTCAGTCCAAAATGTGATAAATTTAGAAAAAGTCCACCAAGTGTGAGTAAAATTAATTAGCTGACAACTATTTATCCAACATACATCCCATGTTTTTTTGGGGAAAAAGACGTGAATCCTAGGAGAAGATGCGATTTATAATATAATTTATAATAATGTTCCCTGATTTAGTACAAAGGGAGGTTTTAGGGAGTTTTTAAGTATTAAAACTAGGGATGTTCACTGACCCCCATGTTTTAATTTTGAGTTTGGATCTGCAATAACTTTGTGTTTTAGTGTTGGCAAACCCGCCCTCACGTGTTTTAGTTTTGGTTTTGGATCTTTTTAAAAAAATAAATAAATAAATGCTAAAAAAATGCTAAAATCACATAATTTGGCTCTTTTTTTGTTCCTACATTATTGCTATTAACCTCAATAATATTAATTTCCAGTCATTTACAGTCAGTGTTTGTCAAGTGACAAGAACACTGCTGCTCCTCCTATTTCTGTATGAGCAATGGCACTGATTCTCCTAGGGAGGGAGGTATTTACAAAATCCAAAACCTGTGAGATCTGACGACGCAACAATCATGTTTTGTCTCAATTCAGATCCGAGGAAGTGGGAAGTGGGAAAGTTCCGAGCCGGCTTGGCTCGGTTCTCGGATTGACAATGTTTGGGGGACATTCGGTTTTCGGAAAACCGAAACTGAGCATCTCCAATCAAAATCCATTCTTCCTTGAAAAAACGTAATCCCCATTTCTTGTTCCCATGAGGGTATTTGTCCATTGTAGGTATAAGAACTTTATAAACAGATGAAATAAGACCCCTAGGAGTTGAGTGAAATAAACTAAGAGAGTCCAAAGTTGATTATTCAGACTAATTGAATTATTTAAGTCTCATATTTGTGAATCCTGATAAACACTAAAAAAGTAAGTTTCGACTAAAGGTCAGAAAACTATGGTAAGGAGACTAATATGGTGAAATCATGGAGGAAACTAATTCCGTATGTAGCCAAGAGGACAATAAGATAGGAGGAAAAACTAGATTATTCCAAAGAGGGCAGCCAGAAAGTGATGGTGAGAATAATTTAAATGAGGATGTAACTGCAATTAAAGCCTTAGTAGGGATGGATTTTATTATTGGGGTCTATTGGGACTTCATAATATATAATATGTGATACAAAATAATATTTTTTAAAGTCTGGGATGCCCAACCGCCATCTGTAGTATGTCAAAGTAGAGTTTTCATTTTTAAACAAAGTCGTTTCCCCCTCCAGATAGATTTCGAAGTTATTTTCTCTAAAGTAGAAAAATTAGCATAAGGAACTCTGAGGGGAAGGGTCTGAAATAAAGATAGTAATTTTGCAAGGACATTTGCATCGCACAGTGGCGAAGTGATAGCACTTCTGCCTCACAGCGCTGGGGTCATGAGTTCAATTCCCGACCATGGCCTTATCTGTGTGGAGTTTGTATGTTCTCCCTGTGTTTGCGTGGGTTTCCTCCGGGTGCTCCGGTTTCCTCCCACACTCCAAAAACATACTAGTAGGTTAATTGGTTGCTATCAAAATTGACCCTAGTCTCTACCTGTCTGTCTCCCTCTCTGTCTGTCTGTCTGTCTGTATGTGTGTGAGTGAGTGTCTATATTAGGGAATTTAGACTGTAAGCTCCAATGGGGCAGGGACAGATGTGAATGAGTTCTCTGTACAGCGCTGCGGAATCAGTGGCGCTATATAAATAAATGATGATGATGATGACATTCATTTTAACAGTAACCACTCTATGTAGCTACGAAATAAAAAGTGGTTGCCCTCTCATAAAATCTTTTCTGATTCTACATAAAAGAGGAGTGGAATTGAGAAGATAGCCATTTAAAATTGAATTTTGATTTTACATGGGAGCAAGATTAAAGTCTAGAACCTCTGATCTACCTAGGGAGAGCAAGATTAAACTCTAGAACCTCTGATCTACCTAGCGAGAACAAAATTAAACTGTAGGACCTCTGTTTTAACTAAGGAGAGCAAGATTAAACTCTAGAACCTCTGATGTACATAGAAAGAGCATGATTAAAGTTTAGAACTTCTGTTCAACCTAGGTAGAGCAAGATTAAACTCTAGAACCTCTGGTCTACCTAGGCAGAGCAAGATTAAAGTTTTGTACCTATCTTTTAATGGGATGTAGTCGGAAAGTGAACCTGTATATCTTCAAGGAGAAAAAAAAGGGATTTTTTTTGATTAGTTAGTGTGAGAAGAGTATCATCAGCATAGAGTTATTTTAGAATCCATACACGTGAAATATTTGTATTTCTTCTTATTTTAGCTGCCAAAGGTTCCACGGCAACGGCAAATGTGAAGGGTCCTAGCGGACAATCATGCCTGGTGCTGTTTATTATTTGGAATAGGGTAAATTCAAAACCGTTGAAAGAGAGAAAAGCAGAGGGTTTTTCACATATATCGATAAATTTCCTTGAAAGAAGTTACCTTAAATTTGCATATGAGTCAAACACCTTTTGTGGATCTATCAAGGAAGGAGTCTTAGGGGTAGTTTTACTAACCCTCTTAAAAGGAAAAGTGGAGGTTTTGTTCATAGCAAGCAATCAGATTCTAGCTGTCATTTATCTAGTACATTCTAGGAAATGATAGGTAGGATTTAAATGGTTTTCAAATGAGTACCCAGACTAAACACACCTGGTCCAAGTGTATTACATAGAAAATCACATTACACAACCTATATTGTTGGTAATTAATTTTAAATCCACTTTAAGTGATGATAAGCGATAGTAGTCTTCCCATAAAGTGGGATCTTTGCCCTCTTTATGATTCACCACAATTTTGGATCGAAAAGTAGTAGGGTCTAAGCTTGCACCTTGCAAGAGGAAATCAAATATTTTTTTTTTAAGTAGGAGCCAGAATGTTCTTAAAAATTGTATAGTAGGTGACGGTAAATCCATCATGACACATGAAAAAACAGTCAGTATTTAACTTATGTGCAAAACAGAATACTAATTTGCACCCCTTGCATTGTAACATGGTTTTGTCCAGGAGACAAATAAGAAGTTTCTCAAGTTAAGATCCTTAATGAATTAGGGCCTTTGTCTTGGTGAAGGATTGGAAGCTAATAAACAGAGTCTTGTTTTCACAGGTTTCGGGCGTATATGGATGGACGACGTTGCTTGCAAAGGAACGGAGGAGTCTATTCTACAGTGTTTGTTCTCTGGCTGGGGCAAGACTAACTGCGGACATGCTGAGGATGCCGGAGTTACCTGTATCAAACAGTGAGCAAGGGGAGCAAAGGACTCTGGGACATTGTTTACGAGACATTAAATCCAAGCGGATGTAGAGCATAAAGACTGCAGGATCTTACTATGTGCCTTGGCCAAAGCACCACTGAGGGAATTTTATATATACGACTGTCGGTTAAGACTTTGCTTCTTTATCGTCCTCACACTCACGAGGAAGGAAACTTCAATGTGCAATCCAGCTTTTACTTCCATTTATTGCAGGTGTTTAACTATGAAGCCAAAGAAGATAAAACATTAAGGTGTAGATTTATCAAACTTTCTAAATGGGAAAAGTGGAGGCCTTGGCAAAAGCAACCAATCAGATTCTAGCTATCACTTATCTAATACATTATGGAACACAATAGCTAGAATCTCATTGGCTGATATGGAAACACCTCCACTTTTCCTGTTTCGAAAGTTTGGTAAATCTACTCCTTAAAGTCTTTTTATATAATGACAAATATGCATTGACAACAAAGTTTTCAGAACAGGAATATTTTTACGACTGCACGTTTGTCTATCTAATAAAACTCTTTTATTTTGTACTGTGTTTTTTTTCTTTAAAATTGTATGTATTTGGCATCGGTGAGCCCTGCAGAGTAGCAGATACTTTGTAATCTGCTGAAGGAAAAACAAGATGGCTGCCATGGTTTCACAGCCAATGATGAGCAGAGATGTTGGGAGGTGATACTACTACTTCTGTGGTCCGACTTCAGACACCACTGAGCCATATAGGCTCAAATCACCTGTAAGGGTTGGTTATGTGCTATAAATGTCTTGGAAAAGTACAATACATTTTTATTTTTATTCCATCCTTTGTAATTCTACATTTTATAAGCAGCCACAAAGCCCCACGTAAAGGACAGAATGTTTCAGTAGACCTGTCCATGCTAATAACCTGAACTAAACAAGCAAACAGATTTTCCTCATAAAAATAAATAATGTATAATCCCCTCATTGACCCTTCCAGCTTATAGTACTTTATTCACTAGCGTTGCGTCCGTATATTTGGATGACATTTTTGTTATTTCCGTTTGCACTAATGCAGGAAAGAAGATTTTTTAAGGGATAAACAACAGATGCAGGAGTGTTTGTAGTTCATTATATTGTATATGTCAAATTCAACTTTCACATGTATTAATAACACTGTCAGGACACTATTCTCCCTTGTGACATTATAGTGTGTACGAATAGGGTAATGCGACTACTGACAATGTCATGTCTCTCTATGCTATTATACATGTGCATGGCTGACTCATGTCTCATCATCATCACCATTTATTTATATAGCGCCACTAATTCCGCAGCGCTGTACAGAGAACTCACTCACATCAGTCCCTGTCTCATTGAGGCTTACAATTTCCTAACACACACACACACACACACACAGACTAGGGTCAATTTGTTAGCAGCCAATTAACCTACCAGTTCGTCTTTGGAGTGTGGGAGGAAACCGATGCAAACACAGGGAGAATATACAAACTCCTCACAGATAAGGCCATGGTCGGGAATTGAACTCATGACCCCAGTGCTGTAAGGCAGAAGTGCTAAACACTTAGCCACCATGCTCATGCAGAAATACTGCTGTTTTTTGAGTTGGACACATAAGTACACTTATTTTGAGAACCTTTATGCGTATGTTCAGAGACGATGCGACTAAATGAGACTCTTAGGATATCATTCCTGGTTTAGCAGGTTACTGTGGAGCATTTTTACCCCTCAAATTAGTTGGCTTTTTACCCGTACTCATTTAAGTTGCGTTCAGCCTTTTCCTGATGTCACACAGTGAGCACAGTCACACAGTCTATGTAGCAGGTTAGTGTGTGATTGGATGGTGATGTCACACAGTGAGCGCAGTCACACAGTCTATGTAGCAGGTTAGTGTGTGATTGGATGGTGATGTCACAGCGCAGACACACAGTCTATGTAGCAGGTTAGTGTGTGATTGGATGGTGATGTCACACAGTGAGCGCAGTCACACAGTCTATGTAGCTGGTTAGTGTGTGATTGGATGGTGATGTCACAGCGCAGACACACAGTCTATGTAGCAGGTTAGTGTGTGATTGGATGGTGATGTCACACAGTGAGCGCAGTCACACAGTCTATGTAGCAGGTTAGTGTGTGATTGGATGGTGATGTCACACAGTGAGCGCAGTCACACAGTCTATGTAGCAGGTTAGTGTGTGATTGGATGGTGATATCACACAGTCTATGTAGCAGGTTAGTGTGTGATTGGACGGTGATGTCACACAGTGAGCGCAGTCACACAGTCTATGTAGCAGGTTAGTGTGTGATTGGATGGTGATGTCACACAGTGAGCGCAGTCACACAGTCTATGTAGCAGGTTAGTGTGTGATTGGATGGTGATGTCACACAGTGAGCGCAGTCACACAGTCTATGTAGCAGGTTAGTGTGTGATTGGATGGTGATGTCACACAGTGAGCGCAGTCACACAGTCTATGTAGCAGGTTAGTGTGTGATTGGATGGTGATGTCACACAGTGAGCGCAGTCACACAGTCTATGTAGCAGGTTAGTGTGTGATTGGATGGTGATGTCACACAGTGAGCGCAGTCACACAGTCTATGTAGCAGGTTAGTGTGTGATTGGATGGTGATGTCACACAGTGAGCGCAGTCACACAGTCTATGTAGCAGGTTAGTGTGCGATTGGATGGCAATGTAGCCGTCCGGAAACTTAATAGGAGTCCATTGGTAACAGGGAAGACAGGTCACAAGAGGATTACATAATAAATTCTGGTCAACAGTCGCTATGATGACCGGGACGTCACTTCCACTCCCGACGTCCCGGTTGCCTAGGCAACAACCGGGACGCCTGCATTACCTGCCACAGCGCCTGCTGTCAGATACTCGGGCGCGTGCGCACAGGGCTGGCTCATCTTAGCCAATAGTGGCTAATCTAGGGGAACTCTTCCTGTGTTACTGGCTGTATGCCAGTAATTTATTATACAGCCACTTGGGTTGATTTGCACTGGCTGTGTACCTTACTCTCATTGGCCACTGGTGATCTAATCAATTAAGCTACTCCTGAGGATTGTTGTAGGGCTCTGTTCTCATTGGCTGTTTGTACTATTTAAGGCAGTGAGGACTGAGCCTCACTGCCGGTTATAGCATCCTGTCCCAGTACTGCTGCCTGCTACTTTGTTCCTGTGTTTGGTGTATAACCTGAGATTGATTACCCGTGTATGATCTTTCCTGTTCCTGAACCTGTGCTTCTGACCCTGATCTATTGCCTGAACCCGGATTACGAACCTTTACTAGTGACCCTGATCTTACCGCCTGACCCTGGATTCTGAAACTGTGCCTGTGACCTTGACCTTTCTGCCTATACCTGACATAGCCTCTGGTGCTCTTCCCAGTCCGCTGACATCTGACCTGTGCGCTACCGTGTAAACATAGACTCATACTACTCTGAGCATAAGACCTGGGAGCATCTGAGTACCTGTGAGCATAACCAGTCTCTACAGGAAAGGCGGCTGCTAAAGGCGAAGACCTCTTCAAACTGTTCTATGAGTTTATGCTGCACTGGTGGCCATAACAAAGGCAAAGGGTTCAGACAGAGGTGTAGTGGAAGACATTCTGGTGTCGGTACCTGAGTAGTAGTTAACTGGAGGCAGAATGCAGCAAAAGGAGCAGGAACAAGCACTAGATTGTTAGCAGGAGCACAATAATCTGACAAGGACAACAGGAACAGACCAGGCTTTTATAGGAAGTCAGGGGGAGGAGACAGAACATGCTGGAACATTGGGAGGTCAGTGAAACTGAACTAACACACAGAATAAAGGCAAGGAACTATCCAGCAGCCAGAATAGCTCCGTCAGCAGAGCTGCAGTCCTGGGTTTGAATTCCGACAGCACTCCTCCTTCTTCCAGAACGACCTCTGATGTTTCAGGAGCAGCCTTTTTAGGATGACTAAACTGAAACTGTCTGGCTAATCTAGAGGCATGAACAATTTCTGCAGGCTCCCAAGAATTTTCTTTCAGACCATATCAACACCCCCCTTCCCATTTCACCAAATATTGTCATCTATTTCTGTGGATTCTAGAGTCCAGAATCTTTTCAACAACAAATTATTCTTCTCTTTCCACAATGACTGGAGGTGGTCGGGCCAAGATCCGACCAGGAAAGGGGTTATCATGAAACAGTTTAAGCACTGAAACATGGAATACCTGATGTATTTTCATAGAGGCTGGAAGTTCTAAGCAGTAATAAAGTTGGTTAATTTGGGATAGGATCTTAAACAGTGCAATTCTTGGACTGTTGTTTGAGGTTTTTGGTGTATAGCCCGACTTTGTTTCCAATCTCAATATTCGGTACAGCTCTATAGTGTCTGTCTGCAGCTTGTTTGTAATGTTCTTGAGCTTCTCTCAAAGTGTCAATTTGCCTTTTTTGAGCTTCTTGTACAATTGTGATTCTATCAGTCACAGGGGCGTATTCAATTGTTAAAAAGTCCTGCGGCGGTAAAACTACTACAGGTAATACGGTAAAATCTAGCTGCATTTCAGCTCGCGGCTCAGGGAGCTGCGAGCTGAAATCCAGCGAGTAAATTACCATATTAATTGTCCCGCCGACAATTGAATATGCCCCGCAGAATTGGTTAATGTGAAACTGGGAGATTCGGAATAAATGTTGAATGGAATCCAAAGTTGGCAAACAAAGGACTTTGGGAAATCGAACTTTGTTTAGAATTGCTGTAAGAAAATTCAGCAGTGGATAGAAAATCCAGACAATCGTCTTGAAGGTAACTAATAAAACATTGTGAATATTGTTCAAGCGTCTGAGTAGTCCTTTCAGTTTATGCATTAGACTGTGGATGGAAAGCAGCGGAGAGATTAACCTTTTAACCTTTACCAAAGGGCAGTGCAAAAACTGTTCCAAAACTTAGAAGTGAACTGGACACCTTGATCAGAAACTATATCATCATGGATGCCACGAAGCCTGAATATTTTCTGAATTAAATGCTCTACAGTTTGTTCAGCAGTGGGTACTCCTTTAACAAGGAAAAAATGAGCCATTTTGGTAAGACCATCCACTACCACCAGGACTATTGACATCCCTTTCGAAGGCGGTAGATTGACTATGAAATCCAAAAAGATAGAGCCCCAGGGTCGAGATGGAATAGAAAGAGTTTGGAGAAAATCCAGTGGTGAGTTGTGTAGAGTCTTGTTTCGGGCAAGGCAGGCATGATGAAACATATCTTTTAACATCTCTTTTAAAATTTGGCCACCAGACAGAATGTGCTAACAATTCTTGAGTCTTATATGCTCCTAAATGTCCAACAGGTTTGGAATCGTGGACGAATTTTAATACTTCTACTCATACTGACTAATATACATAAAGGCGATGAAGTTGAGTCCAGTAGCCATTATGAAATGTTAAATTAACATCTGAAAAAGGATTTCTGAGGATAGGATCAGCGTCAAAACCATTCTTCAAAAGAGAGAGTAAACTCTTAGAAACATTAGCCCCTAAGATTCTGTGCTCAGGTAGAATCGTTTTCACAGAGTTTTCTTCTAGCTGACGCTTGGAAAACTTCCTAGAGAGTGCATCTGCTTTGCCATTTATGGATCCAGGTCGGTAAGAAATTATGAAGTTAAAGCGAGAGAAAAATAAAGTCTATCTGGCCTGTCTAGGGGACAATTAAAGAGCAGTGCGTAAAAATTCCAGATTTCTGTGATCGGTGAGAAAAAGCACAATTGATGGCAATAATTCCTTGTTTCCAATATCATATTTTTTCTCAGCTGATGTCATCTGGTGAGAAACATAAGAACTAGAGTGCAACAATATTTTCTCACCGATACGTTGAGAAAGAATTGCTCCACATCACTGAAAAACTGGCAACTATGGATGTGGAGACTCTGTAATCTAACATACACCACAAGGATGGTATAGCCGCATGCTAACACTACCTTTAAGTAAACAGTCTAGCCACAGAGACGACTCTGTGGCTGATCAGGTTCGTACTCAATTATAATTACTTTTCTTTTGGGAAAGACATATACCTGCAGTGTATGGGAAGTGCCATGGGTAGTAAGATGTCACCTCAGGATGCTAATCTTTTCATGGCTAAACTAGAGGAGGAATTCTTATCAACTTGCACAATGAAGCCTCTAGCATAGTTCTTTTCATAAAAACTTCAACAAGTTTCACCCAACCATTAGACTCACTCTTAACGATCTCAGATACATTTCCTGGACATGACCCTATACAATAAAAACAATACTATAAAACAACAGGATATCTGACATTGAAAAGCTTTCACCCAGGACACATAAAGAAGTCCGTCATTTACAGCAATCTCTGAGATACATTCGGATTTGTTCAGACAGTGAAAACAGAGAACAACACCTGCCATCACTGAGGAATACATTCCTACAACAAGGATACCATCCAATAGTTAAAGATGAACAGGTCCACAGAGCCACAAGTATGCCAAGGAGTAACCTCCATAATTACAAACAGAAGGAGGACAACAGCAGGGTGCCCCTAGTGGTCACTTACAATCCCCACATGAACATCTTGGGGAAAATTGCTGCTGATCTTTAGCCCATATTTTAGAAAGACAATAGACTGAAAGAAATATTCCCAGATTTACCTCTCCTTTCATACAAACAACCTCCGAACTTAAGAAAGCTGCTCGTTAGAAGTGCCCTCTCATCACCATCAGAGACTGGCACCTTCCCTTGCAAAAACAAAAAATGCAAGATCTGCACCCATGTCCTACCAACGAACACAGTCCACATACTAACTTTTTTTGTCATGTAGCACAAAAATACCTGGTACCTTTTTTAATAAGTGATACTATTTTTACACTGAAATTGAAAGTTGATCTAGGATATACTCTACCTCAACTATAAATCTGTCCCCATACTTTAATTTTCTCTCCCCCTCCAATGCAACATGGTTTAGCCAAGGTGCAAAGTTGCTCATTTTATTTTCTTTGCTCTCTTTAATGACTCAGACCCTTAGGGTGTAAAAACTTTACCTTCCACTAGCAGCCATGGAATTATTTGGTGTAAATATAGGGTAATGTTTTCTGTCCCCTGGTTGCTTGGGTTTGGGTTGATAGATTGCTGGGAGGGGATAGTAACACAAAGTTAGTGTTAAAATCATGTTGCAAATCAGTCTCTTTTCAATGCTGTATAAGCTCTGCCCAGCAAGAGGATATCTAGGAAGAGTCTGACAATATTATAATGGCAGCCTGATCAGAAAGCTTTCTGTGAACACAACTAACCAGGCTACATGTGCCCCTCATCTATAGAAGCCTCTTAGCCCTGAGAGCTAGATACTCCATTGCCCCCACAAGCAAGCATGTAACAGCAGCTTAAAACTACAAAGGGCAAAATGTAAGTGTGGGGCACCCATTAAATAGACTCTGTACACCTATCAAAATGCACAAATGTCAATCTGAGATGGAGAACAGAACAAGTATCGTGGTGGTTCATGTACAGCCATGATGCTCGTCAAAAAGACGTCCTCATGTAGAGCCGAGACCTGATGAACCTTACCACTGGTACAAGTTGCCACTGTGACCCCTTGCTGAATGAGGCAACGCGCTATCATCAGCGAAACCACCTGTTGTGGTCGGCTTTTCGCCGTTTAATGACTGTGCCCCTAAGTTCTGTAATTTATAGACCATAATTTCTTATATTTATGGACTTCTTCATAACAGGGTGAGTGCCAAAATATTTATCAAGAGCAGATATGGTCCCAAACTTTAAAAAGGGACTAAACTTTAAACTAGGAAATTGTAGAACATTGAGTCTGATTTCTATGGCGGGTAAATGATTTTCCAAGATGTGAAAAATATTATAGAAATTATTTGGTAACACAGTGGGCCTTATATCAAACGGTTTAAGGCTCTTTGCCAGTGAAAAAGCTTGTTTTGCCTTCGCCCTTCATACTAATGGTATTACCACCAGCGATAGCTCCATTATCGGAGGCACTAAGAGGTATATTTACTAGTTTGAAAAAGTGGAGATATTGCCTATAGCAGCCAATCAGATAGTAGCTGTCATTTTGTAGAATGTACTAAATAAATGATAACTAGAATCTGATTGGTTGTTATAGGCAACATCTCCACTTTTTCAAACCCGTAGTTTAATACATATACCCCTAAGTCAGGCTTGGCTAACCTGTGGCACTCCAGATGTTGTAAAACTACAGGTCCCAGCATACCCATCCAGCAATAAGCTGCTATATATTGGCAAAGCATGCTGGGGCTTGTAGTTTCACAACACCTGGAGTGCCACAAGTTAGCCAAGCCTGCCCTAAGTATTGTTATATCTCACAATGGTATGGGGAAGCTTATTTATCTACGGAAGGTATTACCATAGTGCAGGTCTCTAAAATGATTAGGGCTATTGCCCTTAACCACAGAAAATAGTTTCTGAATTGAAAGACAGTAGATATAAAAATAATAGTAGTAGTAAATATCAATTTTTTTATCTGTGTGAACTGTGTATCTACAAGTAAAAAAAAAAAGGTTACTTTCCTGAGCTGAGTGACCTATATTAGATAAACAACAGGACATTATAACATTATAATACGTATGGGCTTAGAGAAATAGTTTAGATCTGTCTTAGGATTTTCCACATGCCCTGAACAACTTCCATCTATTAATGGTCAATGCAGCACATGGCAAGTTAAAGAGCTGTAGATAGACCAAGTTTTCTAAACTTTTCATGGCACATTAGCATGAATTTCACTGAATAATTGTGTTTATCCATAAAAATGTGCACATTCACCCTGGGAATGGACCAAACACATGGGATGTATTTGAGCATGAACATGAAAAATGTTCTCAGTATTGCGCAAAAAAAATAAAAATAAAACTGCAATGTGCTGAGGATGATGCAACCCACGGCTAAGTTCCGACATGATACTTGGAAATCTATAGGACTTGTGGCACAATCTGTCCTCATACCAGGCCTCCCCAAAGCTTTTATTCTTTATTCAGAATGGATGTTTCATTGTATTTATTGTGTGGGTGTACCTCTAACTGGAGGATTATAGCACAACGATCTGGTATTTAAAATGTGTGCAGACAGCTTTAAAGTTGAGATGATGGTGCACCCCAGCTCAACTTTAAATTGCAGTGCTAAAATATAGCCTTCCAGAATCTGTGTGCTACATGTAAAAAAATCTAGATTAACCTAAATTTAAATGAGGCCCATAATAATTATTTTTCATTGTTATATTTTTTAATGAACATATTAGCCATACCAATTAGCGGTTATATGTTCTTGCTACATTAATCAAAAATTTTAGCAGGTTTGCTGCACTCAAAATCAAATCTCAGCAGTGCACGATTAGGAAAATTTTGACATTATGGTAAGGGTTCAGTTCATCAACATCAGGATAATCGGGAATACATAGGAAAGTATCCAGTCTGACACCTTCAACTTCAAAGAATACTGCTCAGGAGTGGGCTGGCAACTTTTGGCCTGTTGGGCACGAGTTCTTCTACCAACATGCCGCAATGGAAAAATCAGGGTGATGAAAACCGTGCATGGTTTGTCTAATGTGGGTGTATTTTAATACAGCCAAAGAAATAAATGAGCAATGGTTATGTCCAGGAGATGCAATCAAATACAAAACCTACCAGCTGTGAGGATTCACAACACTAGCTCCAGATGACAGCTGACAGAAAACAATTAATCTGAGGATTCACGACACTAGCTCCAGATAAGAGAAGTCAGAAAACAGTTCACTATGACAGTTACAAACACCTTGGGGTAAATGTATCAAGTTGAGAGTTTTCCGGCGAGCTTAAAAAGTGGAGATGTTGCCTATAGCAACCAATCAGATTCTAGCTATCATTTTGTAGAATGCACTAAATGATAGCTAGAATTTGATTGGTTTTTCCAACCCGCCGGAAACTCTCAGCTTGATTGGTTTACCCCCTTATCTTAATTAATGTAATCAGCGCTCTGCTAAGAATAGTAATTTGGCTAATCACCTCACCTGGAGTTCTGCACAGATTTCCCACTCTGCAATCAGTCTTTCAGTGAAAAGGTCAAGTTAATCAGAACAATTTGTCTCACTTGTTTGTAGCCTTATGGCTTATGCAGTCCCTCAGTTCTACCAAACCTTTGCAGGAACAAGTTTTCGTTCTGGATATCTCTGCTTGTCCTTCGAAGAAGACTTGTTTTGTTTACCTTCTACAATTCTTCGACCACGGATTTGTCTCTGACTATTCTACCTTCTCCAATACCGTGACTCTGACCTCGTCTATCAATATTCTACCTTCTGCAATCCTCTTACTTCAGTTTGTCTCTCATGACCTGTCCTCTTATGATTAAGCATCTTGGCCGGATGTGGTGTGACTCCTATAGCTACCCCAGCGAAGTGGTTCTTTACTGGGAGCCGCCAGCACTATGACACCAACGCCAAGTGACTTCAATTTAATCCAATCTAGTCTAGTTGAGGGACCACTATACAATACTGTGAGCATACTAATGACTGATATACAACATAGCGAGCATTCTAGTTACCTCTACACAATACAACGTGCATTCTATTGACTGATATACAATACAGAGACAATCGTAGTGCTTGATATACAAAAGACAGAGCATTCTTGTGACTGATATACAATACAGAGAACATTCTACTGACTGATATATCAGAGAGCATTCTAGTGACCTCTACACAATACAACGAGCATTCTAGTGACTGATATACAATACAAAGATAATTCCAGTGTAGAATATCTTGGCATTTTATTGTTTACTTTTCATGCTCCAAAAATGACCACTTGCTTCATACCTGTTACACTATTTACTGAAATTTCATATGTAAGAGTCTCAATGTACTAAGAGCACCTCTGACCAGGGCCAGCGGAACATGATAAGGCCAGTAAGCACAACAGAAGACGCCAAGATTATTGGGTTGACCAGTCAGCCCATTTGCACCGGAAAAAAAAAAAAAGCCTTGGGGCTTTTTTTTGAAGCCCCAAGGACAAACTTCTACAGCGGAAAAAAATGCCAGTACCAGACCAGCCTCTGACATACATAGAAACCATTACAACCCATACATTATTAGTACTGACCCTTGGAAAAAGAACCTGATGAAATAAAAGTAGTGAGTTGAAGGGTGAAGTTAGAAGCTAAAAGGAGCAGTAGTAGGTAGGAAGAAAGTGGACCAGCCCTGGTCCTGCTGATGGTCCTGATTGCAGTCGGGTGGTCCACAAGAAGCCCTCCTATGAAGGGAAGACAGCATCTCTGTGGGCCACCTCAACCCTGGACCTGGGCTGAGGCAGATGGCTGGCAAGAAACTGATTGCTGCACATCAGGAAAAAACTGGAGAGAGTTTGGAGCCCACATGGCTGAGAGCCTGATTCCCAATCTCCCACAACTCAGTAATGAGCTTCAGCCTTATACTGAGTTGGAATATCAATTATCTGGGGATTTATCAGAACCAAAACATTTAAAAATACCTTATTCTTAGACTAAATTATGTTTTTATTGTAGTACATTTAAAAATAGTGAAAGCATTAAAATAAATCCAAAAGTGTTTATTAATTTACAATTATATAAAAAAATTCTATAAGTTATATTTCATATATAAAGTTGTTTAATTGTTTGTGTTTCTTTAATACTTATTTAGTTGCTTTTTAAAGAAATTGAACTAAAAGCTTGAATCTGGGCCATCCACTACCCAAGCACCAGGAGACTGATCCGACAAAGTGGTAAGTTACAGTAACTGTTACTGCTGTGGCCCAATACCACCCGGCAGCTGAGATCAGACCCTTGGCCACAAATTTTTAATAAATGCAGTTGATAAAATGGTGTCACCGTGGAAAAGTGGTTCATTAGTTCTCTCCAGCACTACCCCAGTGCTAAGTAGTAGGTAGGATAGTAGGTACCGTGCTCTGTAATATAAGGACACAGACCTGTTGGTGTATGTTATACAGAGGAAGCTGTGTGCAGGGAGATAGGACCCTCTGTTATTTCTCCCAGTATAGACTGTCCCTGGATAGTGCATTAGGCACAAACTGGGTAATAAGCTATCTGTCATGGTCTGGAGACAGGAAAGGAGCCCAGTGTCAGGGAGGAAGGCTGGCTAACAGGAGGAGAGATGGTAAGAAAGCTCAAACAAGCTGGGTTCCGTACACAGAGAGGTGTAGAGGTCCAGTGGTTGAGGCAGAGGTGAAGTAGAGGGCAAGCTGAGGTCGGTATGTGGTACCCCAAAGCCCTGTTGAACAGCACAGAGAAAGTGCATAAATGCTTTTAAAATGCAGGGCTACAAGGGGTTAATTGTGCTCCTGAAAACTTGTGCCCAGGAGTGATTGACAGGAGGAGGATGAAGGCCCTGATTGGCTGGGGGAGTAACAGGAAGAGGATGTGCAGGAGGAGGAGAGAGAGAGCAGCATGGTAGAAGGAATAAGGGGGAGGACATGCAGCCGAGCAGAGAGAAGATAAGCTGCTGCCAGAACTGTGACATTGCCAGCAAAGCGGACGGAGAACAGCTGGAGACACGCAGCGGGGTGCCAAAGACAGTCTCCACTAACTGCAGAACCGTCTCAAGGTAAAACCCTAGCCTGCAGTGTACTGCACACAACCCAGTGTCAGAGGGAAGAGTGATGAGAGAATCTATCCAAAACTGACATTGCATTCTTGTACAAGGAAGGATTGTGAGAGCTTTTCCCCCAGATCATACCTTGACACATGCTGCAGGGAACAATTAAGACGGTCGTTTCAGCTATATCCTGTGTGTGTGCTGATATCTGGACATTATACCCTGTTGCAGAGCACATGTGCTAATAGAGATTTATTGACTGTTGAGAGAACAACGCCATCTTGTGGCTGAAATGAGCAACAGCCCTGCTTTCTACTATAATACTTAACCCTTGATGGAAACCTCTGCAGGACATTGGAACACTACCAAATTCCTGTGCACAGGTCAGCCCAGGACTGAGTGGAAAATATGGTAACGTTACCGGGGATAATATTGGTGAACCAAATGTTTTAGATGATGTTAATGTTATGTGATTTACCTAAGAATTGATTTATTAATATTGAAGGTGTGACATTCAGTGTTAGTGGTACCGCTGCAATTCAAGTTAACTCAGCAGTAGATGCTAAAAGTGGGGCGCCTGACCCATAGGGAATAGCACGGTACCCCAAACACCTGAATAAGAAGTAGCCCTCTAGTGGGCACTGTAGTGACCGTAAGTGTCTTGATGGGTTATTATTGATGGTTATTGCATCATCACCAGTCAGATATTGTTAACGTGAAAGTAGTAACTGTGATTACCAGTGTGCCTTATTAGTAGAGATGGTCACTGACCCCCGTGTTTTGGTTTTGGATTCGGTTTTGGATCTGGATTACCGTCGTGTTTTGGTTTTGGTTTTAGTTTTGCAAAACCGCCATTGCGTGTTTTGGTTTTGGTTTTGGTTTTGTATGGTTTTGTTTTGCTATTTTTTTGGAAAATCCATGTTTTTGGGCCTAAATTAACCCAATTTAGTGCTCCAACTGTTTTAGAGACAAGTAATCTAATTGTTGAGGTAATAAATCATCCAAAAAAACAGTTTAATTCTTCGTTGGTAGGCCTATTCTACTAGGGATGAGCGCACTCGGATTTATGAAATCCGAGCCCACCCGAACGTTGCCGATCCGAGTCGGATCCGAGACAGATCCGGGTATTGGCGCCAAATTCAAATCTGAAACTGAGGCTCTGACTCATAATCCCGTTGTCGGATCTCGCGATACTCGGATCCTATAAATTCCCCGCTAGTCGCCGCCATCTTCACTCGGGCATTGATCAGGGTAGAGGGAGGGTGTGTTAGGTGGTCCTCTGTCCTGGTAGATCTCGTGCTGTGCTGTTTAGTTCTGTGCTGTGCTGTGCTGTGCTGTGTTCTGCAGTATCAGTCCAGTGGTGCTGTGTGCTGTGCTCTGTCCTTCTGAGGTCAGTGGTGCTGCTGGGTCCAGTGCTGTGTCCTGTTCAGTCCAGTGGTGCTGTGTCCTGTGCTCTGTGCTTCTAAGGGCATAGTTATTTCCCCAATATTCCCCTGTGTTTAAAAAAATAAAAAAAAGTTATTTAAAAAAATACCAAAAACTAATTTAATTTTTTTTAATTACCACAAAATTTGCACAACCAATCCTGCAGTATAAGCCCATTGGTACTGCAATATTACCAAGTTCACACATTCAGCAGTAAAAGTCCAGTGGTACTGCAATATTACAAAGTTTACACATTCTGCAGTATCAGTCCAGTGGTGCTGTGTCCTGTGCTCTGTCCTGCTGAGTTCCGTAGTGCTGCTGGGTCCTGTGCCGTGTCCTGTTCAGTCCAGTGGTGCTGTGTCCTGTGCTCTGTGCTTCTAAGGGCATAGTTATTTCCCCATTATTCCCAAGTTTTTAAAAAATAAAAAAAAAGTAAAAAAAAAATTACAATTAAAAATTAAAAAAAAAATATATATAATTATAACCAAATTTGCAAAACCAATCCAGCAGTATAAGTCCATTGGTACTGCAATATTACAAAGTTCACACATTCTGCAGTATCAGTCCAGTGGTGCTGTGTCCTGTGCTCTGTCCTGCTGAGTTCCGTAGTGCTGCTGGGTCCTGTGCCGTGTCCTGTTCAGTCCAGTGGTGCTGTGTCCTGTGCTCTGTGCTTCTAAGGGCATAGTTATTTCCCCATTATTCCCAAGTTTTTAAAAAATAAAAAAAAAGTAAAAAAAAATAAAAAATTTAAAAAAAAAAAAATATATAATAATTATAACCAAATTTGCAAAACCAATCCAGCAGTATAAGTCCATTGGTACTGCAATATTACCAAGTTCACACATTCTGCAGTATCTTGTGCTACATATAATGGAGACCAAAAATTTGGAGGATAAAGTAGGGAAAGATCAAGACCCACTTCCTCCTAATGCTGAAGCTGCTGCCACTAGTCATGACATAGACGATGAAATGCCATCAACGTCGTCTTCCAAGCCCGATGCCCAATCTCGTAGTACCGGCATGTAAAATCCAAAAAGCCCAAGTTAAGAAAAAGTAGCAAAAAGAGAAACTTAAAATCATCTGAGGAGAAACGTAAAGTTGCCAATATGCCATTTACGACACGGAGTGGCAAGGAACGGCTTAGGCACTGGCCCGTGTTCATGACTAGTGGTTCAGCTTCACCCACGGATCTTAGCCCTCCTCCTCCTCCCCCCCCCCTACAAAAAATTGAAGAGAGTTATGCTGTCAGCAACAAAACAGCAAACAACTCTGCCTTCTAAAGAGAAATTATCACAAATCCACAAGGCGAGTCCAAGGATGTTGGTGGTTGTCAAGCCTGACCTTCCCATCACTGTACGGGAAGAGGTGGCTCGGGAGGAGGCTATTGATGATGTAGCTGGCGCTGTGGAGGAACTTGATGATGAGGATGGTGATGTGGTTATTGTAAATGAGGCACCAGGGGGGGAAACAGCTGATGTCCATGGGATGAAAAAGCCCATCGTCATGCCTGGTCAGAAGACCAAAAAATGCACCTCTTCGGTCTGGAGTTATTTTTATCCAAATCCAGACAACCAATGTATGGCCATATGTAGCTTATATAAAGCTCAAATAAGCAGGGGTAAGGATCTTGCCCACCTAGGAACATCCTCCCTTATACGTCACCTGAATAACCTTCATAGTTCAGTGGTTAGTTCAGGAACTGGGGCTAGGACCCTCATCGGTACAGGGACACCTAAATCCCGTGGTCCAGTTGGATACACACCAGCAACACCCTCCTCGTCAACTTCCTCCACAATCTCCATCAGATTCAGTCCTGCAGCCCAAGTCAGCAGCCAGACTGAGTCCTCCTCAATACGGGATTCATCCGAGGAATCCTGCAGCGGTACGCCTACTACTGCCACTGCTGCTGTTGCTGCTGTTAGTCGGTCATCTTCCCAGAGGGGAAGTCGTAAGACCGCTAAGTCTTTCACAAAACAATTGACCGTCCAACAGTCGTTTGCCATGACCACAAAATACGATAGTAGTCACCCTATTGCAAAGCGTATAACTGCGGCTGTAACTGCAATGTTGGTGTTAGACGTGCGCCCGGTGTCCGCCATCAGTGGAGTGGGATTTAGAGGGTTGATGGAGGTATTGTGTCCCCGGTACCAAATCCCCTCGAGATTCCACTTCACTAGGCAGGCGATACCAAAAATGTACAGAGAAGTACGATCAAGTGTCCTCAGTGCTCTAAAAAATGCGGTTGTACCCACTGTCCACTTAACCACGGACATGTGGACAAGTGGTTCTGGGCAAACGAAGGACTATATGACTGTGACAGCCCACTGGGTAGATGCATCCCCTTCCGCAGCAACAGCAACAGCTGCATCAGTAGCAGCAACTACAAAATGGCGGCTCGTGCAAAGGCAGGCAACATTGTGTATTACAGGCTTTAATAAGAGGCACAACGCTGACAACATATTAGAGAAAATGAGGGAAATTATCTCCCAGTGGCTTACCCCACTTAGACTCTCATGGGGATTTGTGGTGTCAGACAATGCCAGTAACATTGTGCGGGCATTAAATATGGGCAATTTCCAGCAAGTCCCATGTTTTGCCCACACCATTAATTTGGTAGTGCGGCATTACCTCAAGAGTGACAGGGGTGTGCAGGAGATGCTTGCGGTGGCGCGCAAAATTGCTGGACACTTTCGGCATTCAGCCAGTGCCTACCGCAGACTAGAGGCACATCAAAAAAGCATGAACCTGCCCTGCCATCACCTCAAACAAGAGGTTGTGACGCGCTGGAACTCCACCCTCTATATGCTGCAGAGGATGGAGGAGCAGCAAAAGGCCATTCAGGCCTACACAGCCACCTACGACATAGGCAAAGGAGTGGGGATGCGCCTCAGTCAAGCGCAGTGGAGACTGATTTCCGTGTTGTGCAAGGTTCTCCAGCCGTTTTAACTTGCCACACGAGAAGTCAGTTCCGACACTGCCAGCTTGAGTCAGGTGATTCCCCTGATCAGGCTGTTGCAGAAGCAGCTGGAGAAAGTGAGGGAGGAGCTAGTAAAGCATTGCGATTGCCCTTCGTACGCTTTGCCAGGATCCGAGGGTGGTCACTCTTTTAAAGTCAGAGGAATACATTCTGGCCACCGTGCTCGATCCTCGGTTTAAAGCGTATGTTGTGTCTCTGTTTCCGGCGGACACAAGTCTACAGCGGTGCAAAGACCTGCTGGTCAGGAGATTGTCCTCTGAAGAGGACCGTGACATGCCAACAGCTCCACCCTCATTTTCTTCCACATCTATGGCTGCGAGGAAAAAGCTCAGTTTTCCCAAAAGAGGCACTGGCGGGGATGCTGATAACATCTGGTCCGGACTGAAGGACCTGCCAACCATTGCAGACATGTCTACTGTCGCTGCATTGGATGCTGTCACAATAGAAAAAATTGTGGATGATTACTTTGCTGACACCATCCAAGTAGACATGTCAGACAGTCCATATTGTTACTGGCAGGAAAAAAAGGCAGTTTGGAAGCCCCTGTACAAACTGGCTCTATTTTACCTGAGTTGTCCCCCCTCCAGTGTGTACTCGGAAAGAGTTTTTAGTGCAGCGGGGAACCTGGTCAGTGAGCGGCGAAGGAGGTTGCTTCCTCAGAACGTTGAAAAAATGATGTTTATAAAAATGAATAATCAATTCCTCAATGAAGTACAGCACTGCCCTCCAGACAGTACAGAGGGACCTGTGGTTGTGGAGTCCAGCGGGGACGAATTGATAATGTGTGATGAGGAGGAAGTACACACTGTAGGGGGAGAGGAATCAGAGGTTGAGGATGAGGACGACATCTTGCCTCAGTAGAGCCTGTTTAGTCTGTACAGGGAGAGATGAATAGCTTTTTTGGTGTGGGGGCCCAAACAAACCAATCATTTCAGCCAAAGTTGTTTGGTAGGCCCTGTCGCTGAAATGATTGGTTTGTTAAAGTGTGCATGTCCTATTTCAACAACATAAGGGTGGGTGTGAGGGCCCAAGGACAATTCCATCTTGGACCTTTTTTTTTTGCATTATATGACCAATCAACAGTCGTTTGCCATGTTCAAAAAGTAAAACCAAATTTAAAAAAATACAAGAAATTAAATGAAAAGTAAAATGCCGTGTCATAATTTAAAACAAGAGGTATTGACGTGCTCTAAAACTACTGTATTGTTGTTTATATTTTATAAACACTACACTTGAAAGCTTGAGTCTTTCAATAAAAAAGTAACTGTCCATTGCACGAATATTTGCAACAGGGACAATTTTAGGGTTAAGAAAGTCAACTAATAACACTTCGACGCTGTCTGTCTTTATAAACACTACACTTGGAAGTTGGAGGAGGTATTGTGGCCCCGGCACCAAATTGGGTACCGGGGCCACCCCACTATGCAGTCCAGATACTTGTTTGGTGGAATTCTGACACGTGGAGGGTTTTTTAATTATATTGTGGCCTCGGTACCAAATTGTGTACCGGGGCCACCACACTACGCAGTCCAGATACTTGTTTGGTGGAATTCAGACCAGTTGAGGGTTTTATTATTATTATATTGTGTGGACCACTCTATCTATACCACACTACAACTCTATACCACTCTATTTCATACTTTAATTCTATTTCATACTTTAATTCTATTTAATACTTTAATTCTATTTCATACTTTAATTCTATTTCATACTTTAATTCTATTACTAATTACCATAAAGAGGATCAAAATAAACCAATTTTACCAAAAGTATAATATGACTTAGACTTACAAACACTACACTTGAAAGATCGTGCCTTTAAATGAAAAAGTCAGTCTTCATTGCACGACTATGTGCAACAGGGACAGTTTTTTGGGTTTACAAAGTCAACGAATAACACTTCGACCCTGTCTGTCTTTAACATACTTGATGGGATCTCAATGACGAATTGTCTGTACCATGTTTGGAGGAGGTATTGTGGCCCCGGTATCAAATTGGGTACCGGGGCCACTCCACTATGCAGTCCAGATAGAGGTGTATCAGATATTAAACAACGTTGACTGTTGATGCCCAATTTTTTAATTATATTGTGGCCTCGGTACCAAATTGTGTACCGGGGCCACCACACTACGCAGTCCATACCATTTTTTGGTGGAATTCTGACACGTGGAGGGTTTTTTAATTATATTGTGGCCTCGGTACCAAATTGTGTACCGGGGCCACCACACTACGCAGTCAAGATAGATAGATGCGTATCATAGATAAAGTTCATTCAGTGGTGTGGGGCAAATTGAAAAATATTCAAAATGCACTGACATTATCAAAAACAAGAGGTTGTCACACGCTAAAACTCCAACATGTATATGATGGAGAGGATGGAGGAGCAGCCGTATGTGTAGTGTAATGCAGACCTGTTGAAGGTTTTTTATATATTTTATTGTGGTGCCCAGTGCCCACTCCTCTAGGCAGTCCAGGTACATTTATTGGTGCGAATCATAAAAGTTCAGGGTTTTTAATATATATTGTGGTGACCCACTCCTCTACGCAGTCCAGGTACATTTATTGGTGTGATTCATAAAAGTTCAGGGTTTTTAATAGATATTGTGGTGACCCACTCCTCTACGCAGTCCAGGTACATTTATTGGTGCGAATCATAAAAGTTCAGGGTTTTTAATATATCTTGTGGTGACCCACTCCTCTACGCAGTCCAGGTACATTTATTGGTGCGAATCATAAAAGTTCAGGGTTTTTAATATATATTGTGGTGACCCACTCCTCTACGCAGTCCAGGTACATTTATTGGTGCGATTCATAAAAGTTCAGGGTTTTTAAGATATTGTGGTGACCCACTCCTCTACGCAGTCCAGGTACATTTATTGGTGCGAATCATAAAAGTTCAGGGTTTTTAAGATATATTGTGGTGACCCACTCCTATACGCAGTCCAGGTACATTTATTGGTGCGATTCATAAAAGTTCAGGGTTTTTAATAGATATTGTGGTGACCCACTCCTCTACGCAGTCCAGGTACATTTATTGGTGCGATTCATAAAAGTTCAGGGTTTTTAATATATTGTGGTGACCCACTCCTCTACGCAGTCCAGGTACATTTATTGGTGCGATTCATAAAAGTTCAGGGTTTTTAAGATATATTGTGGTGACCCACTCCTCTACGCAGTCCAGGTACATTTATTGGTGCAATTCATAAAAGTTCAGGGTTTTTAAGATATATTGTGGTGACCCACTCCTCTACGCAGTCCAGGTACATTTATTGGTGCGAATCATAAAAGTTCAGGGTTTTCAATATATCTTGTGGTGACCCACTCCTCTACGCAGTCCAGGTACATTTATTGGTGCGAATCATAAAAGTTCAGGGTTTTTAATATATCTTGTGGTGACCCACTCCTCTACGCAGTCCAGGTACATTTATTGGTGCGAATCATAAAAGTTCAGGGTTTTTAATATATATTGTGGTGACCCACTCCTCTACGCAGTCCAGGTACATTTATTGGTGCGATTCATAAAAGTTCAGGGTTTTTAAGATATTGTGGTGACCCACTCCTCTACGCAGTCCAGGTACATTTATTGGTGCGAATCATAAAAGTTCAGGGTTTTTAAGATATATTGTGGTGACCCACTCCTATACGCAGTCCAGGTACATTTATTGGTGCGATTCATAAAAGTTCAGGGTTTTTAATAGATATTGTGGTGACCCACTCCTCTACGCAGTCCAGGTACATTTATTGGTGCGAATCATAAAAGTTCAGGGTTTTTAATATATCTTGTGGTGACCCACTCCTCTACGCAGTCCAGGTACATTTATTGGTGCGAATCATCAAAGTTCAGGGTCTTTAATATATATTGTGGTGACCCACTCCTCTACGCAGTCCAGGTACATTTATTGGTGCGAATCATAAAAGTTCAGAGTTTTTAATATATATTGTGGTGACCCACTCCTCTACGCAGTCCAGGTACATTTATTGGTGCGATTCATAAAAGTTCAGGGTTTTTAAGATATTGTGGTGACCCACTCCTCTACGCAGTCCAGGTACATTTATTGGTGCGAATCATAAAAGTTCAGGGTTTTTAATATATCTTGTGGTGACCCACTCCTATACGCAGCCCAGGTACATTTATTGGTGCGATTCATAAAAGTTCAGGGTTTTTAATAGATATTGTGGTGACCCACTCCTCTACGCAGTCCAGGTACATTTATTGGTGCGAATCATAAAAGTTCAGGGTTTTTAATATATCTTGTGGTGACCCACTCCTCTACGCAGTCCAGGTACATTTATTGGTGCGAATCATAAAAGTTCAGGGTTTTTAATATATATTGTGGTGACCCACTCCTCTACGCAGTCCAGGTACATTTATTGGTGCGATTCATAAAAGTTCAGGGTTTTTAAGATATTGTGGTGACCCACTCCTCTACGCAGTCCAGGTACATTTATTGGTGCGAATCATAAAAGTTCAGGGTTTTTAATATATATTGTGGTGACCCACTCCTCTACGCAGTCCAGGTACATTTATTGGTGCGATTCATAAAAGTTCAGGGTTTTTAAGATATTGTGGTGACCCACTCCTCTACGCAGTCCAGGTACATTTATTGGTGCGAATCATAAAAGTTCAGGGTTTTTAATATATATTGTGGTGACCCACTCCTCTACGCAGTCCAGGTACATTTATTGGTGCGATTCATAAAAGTTCAGGGTTTTTAATAGATATTGTGGTGACCCACTCCTCTACGCAGTCCAGAAAGATACCTTGTTGCAACGTTTTGGACTAATAACTATATTGTGAGGTGTTCAGAATACACTGTAAATTAGTGGAAATGCTTGTTATTGAATGTTATTGAGGTTAATAATAGCCTAGGAGTGAAAATAAGCCCAAAAACTTGATTTTTAAACTTTTCATGTTTTTTTCCAAAAAAATCCGAATCCAAAACCTTAAATCCGAACCGAGACCTTTCGTCAAGTGTTTTGCGAGACAAATCCGAACCCCAAAAATAACGAAAACACAAAACACGAGACCTCAAAAGTCGCCGGTGCACATCCCTATATTCTACACACAAAACAGATTGTCTTCCTCTCCATCTATGCATATTGGCAATGCAGCCATCGTCTTTGAATGTATATTACACCCTACACTTATAGTTAAATATGTAAAGAAATGGAAAAAGCCAGTTTGGTTTCTGTCTCTCAAGGCCCCCCTCCACTTGTATAAAATACCAAAAAATTCAGCCATTATAGACTGTACAATATTAATTGACATGGAGAAAGCCAGTTTGGTTTCTGTCTCTCTAGGCCCCCCTCCACTTGTATAAAATACCAAAAAATCCAGCCGTTATAGACTGTACAATATTAATTGACATGGAGAAAGCCAGTTTGGTTTCTGTCTCTCTAGGCCCCCCTCCACTTGTATAAAATACTAATAAATTCAGCCGTTATATACAGTACAATATAAATTGAAATGGACAAAGTCAGTTTGGTATCTGTCTGTATCAGATCCTCTCTCCACTAGGAGTAAAATAGAAAACTATTCAGCCGTTATATAATCTAGAATATAAATAGAAATTGAGAAAGGCAATTTGGTATCTGTCTGCATCATAATCATCAACATCCTCATTAGCGCCCTCGTCGCCTACACAAATCTCCCCCTCATCCTCTTCTAATTCCAAAGTGGCATCCTCAATTTGGGTATCACCGGCTACACTCGGGCTATTAAGGCACACATCAGCAGAATGCTCACGATTAGACATCCCACTGTTGGATGGACTCTCCACAGGGATTGTTGTCATTTGTGAATCAGAGCAAATATTCTCCTGTAATGCCTCACTGTTATCTTGCAGCTCGGCTTTGACGCGTAACAGTAGTTGTGCACCAATTGTAGGCTGGGTAACTTTTTGGGATCTGCCACTAATAGCCAAAGGTGAAGGCCTCATTCTCTCTTTGCCACTGCGTGTGTAGAATGGCATGCTTGCAATTTTTTTTTTATCGTCACTTAACTTTTGCTCAGTTACACTTCTTTTTCGCTTCAATACAGTAAATTTTTTTTTGGTTTTTGTTTTTTGCACTAATTTGAAAACACTCTGTTGTTTGACATCGCCTTGGCCAGATGACGTACTGGGAACACTAACATCAGGACTGGTGACAGAACCTGGTTGCTCATTCAGATCATATGTGGACTGCTTTGAATCCATTCTGAGCGCAAACCACTGGGGAGTGCTAAAAATTATTTAGTAGATACTGCTGACAGATATGACTTTTGACAGCCAGAAATATTAATGCACAATTAGGGAGGACACCCCAAAAGCACTGAGGAGTGCTAAAAATTATTTAGTAGATACTGCTGACAGATATGACTTTTAACAGCCAGAAATATTAATGCACAATTAGGGAGGACACCCCAAAAGCACTGAGGAGTGCTAAAAATTATTTAGTAGATACTGCTGACAGATATGACTTTTGACAGCCAGAAATATTTATGCACAATTATGGGGGACACCCCAAAAGCGCTGGGGAGTGCCAAATATGAAGAAAAAATAATAAACCTCTATCCTCCTCTCTGCACTAGCGATTTTGGTTAGAGCAATTGCAAGAACAATATTGTATTCTCTGTCCCTGCTCTAATTAGCCTATGACTACACCCTGCTCTCTCCCTCTGTCAAATGGCGATGGATTGCTGTGGAGGCGTGTATTTATAAAGTTGAAGTATCGCGAGAACCGAGCCCCGAGATCCGACGACGTCACAATGACGTTCGGCCTCGATTTGGATTCGGAACGGGCGGGAAAGTACCGAGCTGCTCAGCTCGGTACTCGGATACCCAAAGTTCGGGTGGGTTCGGTTCTCGGAGAACCGGACCCGCCCATCTCTACTTATTAGACAATGTGCATTGAAGATGTTATCGTTATTCTGCCTTATACTCACCAGGTGTATGTCATATGTTAAATGCTATTCTGCTCTATGCTGATCAGACGCATTATTTTGTCATTACTATTGAGCTGAAGGGGTCAGTGGCGCGGTGTCTTACCGAAACTATCCTTACCGCATTCTCAATAAACCCAAGTTGTTTGACCAATCCTTGTCTCTTTCATTGAAGTATTTATCTCCTGACCACCGGATATCTGAACAGAAAAGAACCTGACTCGTGTCTGGAGGGCAAGGCAAGGGAAGGATTCCCATCAGTACTCGACCACCACAGGTACACGAGTAGTTGATGATTGGAAGCAGGAATAGCAACAGGAACAGGAGCTAGATCACAGGCACAGAGCACAATAATCAGACACTGGAGACAGGAACCGGCCAGGCTTTTATAGGAAGTCAAGGGGGTGGAGCTAAGGCATTCTGGAACATCAGGAGATTACTTTATGTGTTTGCTTCTGGACCCTTTCTAAATGCAATTAAGGAATGCTACACATTTGAGCAATACATTATAAAAAGCACTATAAGAAGGTATCTGTAAGCTGTTGATTATACAGTGAATGAAGACTAACCACTATACAGATCACTGTTCCCATATCTTGTATATTCCAGTGCTACGCTCCACTTTATTCAGTTATGTTATACAATATACTGTCTCTTACTGAAACCTTGGAGTATATTTACTAAGCTGTGGGTGTGAACAAGTGGAGATGTTGCCTATAGCAAATAATCAGATTCTAGTTATCATTTGTTTAGTACATTCTACAAAATGACAGCTAGAATCAGATTGGTTGCTATAGGCAACATCTCCAGAGAAAAAACACATTTAGGAATATCTTTGGTACAATTAATTAGTTAGTTAATTAATTACATAAATGAATAAAAGAACTGCCACACAATTGGGCTCAATGGCTCGTCTAGCCAAACACTCTGAACACTGCAAGATGTTTGTGGTCGGCTCAATGCAGCGGGACTGGGCTCTCAGAATTACTGTTTTACATTTAGAAAAATAATTCTCAAGTGGATTCTTTCTTAATTCCCAAAGCTTCCAAAAGAAACATATTGCTGTCACTGTTGTAGAAACAAGAAGGGTACATACTGAACTCTGCAATGTACCTCATCGGGCACTTCACTCATGTAGGATTAGCTCATTTCACCTTCAAGCTTAATTTCAGACGTTACCAATGAAATTGACCTTTGAATAAAAGGTCATTACAGAACATTGTATGCAGGTATGGGTTTAATCCTAAATCATCACACAATGCATGCAGTGCCATGCAGTATTAGAAGAATAAAACAAATCATTAGGAACAAATGAGAAACGCATTGTAATACTCTGCTAAGTTTAGATTACAACACAAGGTGTCTACATCACATTAGAAGATAACGTGGTTTCATTTTAAGGTTACAACTTTATTGAACAGTGCAGTGTGACTGTGGTTGGGTGTCTACGTCGTCAGAGTTTCAATTCTTTGCTGAATGTTTAGAAAAAAATACACTGGCAATTTCCATGGGTGTAGTGCATTGGACTGAAATATAGGATAAGCAGACACAGACATTGTAGCAGTGTTACCAATTTAAAAAGTAAGTTTACATTTGAACTTAAAGCATAATTGCAATAAATGTAATTCATAAATATATGTACAGTGAACCGTGAACCATGCCGCTATAGACCTAATTATGGTAAATATAGTTCTAAAATATAATCCTTTAAATATAGGTGGCTTTGCATAAAATTTATACTTATTACACTGTTATGTAGTGTATGTAGTTAACTGTTGGTGGGAGTGTGTAGGTGGGTACACCCAGGCACCTACCTCTGGAGGTCCTCATTCTCGCCTTCCAGGTCTATGGTGTATAGTAAATACATGAAAATATGACACTAAACATGAAGGTTTAGTAACAAATAAAAGTTAAGCGTAGACCTGACACAGCCATGGTAGCGCAGTACAGTTGCAGTTGACAAAAGACCCGGGTGGTGGCAGTGATACCCTCCTAAAACTGGGGGCACCATGTGAGTGCATATTTGATCATTGCAGTTGGCGACTTGTTGTTATTGTGCCAGTAGGAGTATTCAGTGATGGCAAGTTATATCTACCGGAAATCCATGCAAACTGGTAACCAGAGTGGCATAGTAAGCCCATCCCATCACAGTTACTACGCAAGAGCACCTGCATAGTCACCTGCTGCAAGTCCCGGCACTCTGTTGGGTTGGCAATAGCAGTATAAAGCTGCTGAAAATACGTTTGTTGGTTTTTAGTAGAGATGGGCGGGCTCGGTTCCCCAAAATCCGAACCCACCCGAACTTCACCGGGAGTGCTCGGCTCGGTACTCTCCCGCCCATTCCGATTCGAAATTGAGGCAAAACGTCATTGCGACGTCGACGGATCTCAGAGCTCGGTTCTCGCGATATTTGAAACGCATAAATACCCGCCTCCACAGCAATCCATCGCCATTTGACAGAGAGAGAGAGAGAGAGCAGGGTTAGGTCACAGGCTGTAGTAGGGCAGGGACAGAGCAATTAATGTATACCTTATTCTTTCAATTATTATTGAAATTCTGCTAGCAATTATTAGAGCAGGAAGAGAGGAGGATAGAGGAAGCATTTTTTTGAATATTTTGCAGTAAAAGTGCTTTGGGGTGTCTCATACTCCCCAGTGTGAAACAATAATTATTCTGGCTGCAAAACGTCTTATATAGCAGCACTATTTATTGAATATTTTGCACTACAAGTGCCTTGGGGTGTCTCATACTCCCCAGTGTGAAACAATAATTTTTCTGGCTGCAAAAAGTCTTATCTAGCAGCACTATCTATTGAATATTTTGCACTACAAGTGCTTTGGGCTCATTAAAATGGATTCAAAGCAGTCCACATATGAGCAAGCAGGTCCTGGCACCAGTCGTAATGGTAGTGTTCCCAGTACGTCATGTGGAAAAGCCTCTGAAAAAGTACATAGTCTTTTTAAATCAGGGAAAAAAACACACCCCAAAAAAAAAAGTATACTTATAAGTATAAGTATAGGGTGCAATCTAACCCAAAATAGGAAAGGGACTTGGGGCATTTCTATATCACGTACAGTCTTGAAAGGTTGCTGTTTTGGCAATTTCACGTTAAGGTTAGGGTGTCATACACAGCCAGACAACAAACTGCCTTTGTCCATTTCTATTTATATTCTACAGTCTATAACGGCTGAATAGTTTTCTATTTTACTACTAGTGGAGAGGGGGTCAGATGCAAACTGACACCAAACTGCCGTTGTCCATTTCTATTTTTATTCTACAGTCTAGACTGGCTGAATTGTTTTCCATTTTACTACTAGTGGAGAGGGGGTCGGAAACAAACTGACACCAAACTACCTATGTCCATTTTGTTTTCTATTGTACAGTCTATGCAGGCTGCTTCTTTTCTATTTAACTACAAGTGGAGGGGGGCGGGGCTCATAGACAGCCACCAAACTACCTTTCTCCATTTCGTTTTATACACTACAGTCCATGTAGGCTGCTTTTTTTCTATTTAACTACAAGTGGAGGGGGCCCTCATAGACAGCCACCAAACTACCTTTGTCCATTTGTTTTATATAGTACAGTCAATGCAGGCTGCTTCTTTTCTATTTAACTACAAGTGGAGGGGGGGGGGGCTCATAGACAGCCACCAAACAACCTTTGTCCATTTGTTTTATATAGTACAGTCTATGCAGGCTACTTCTTTTCTATTTAACTACAAGTGGAGGGGGGGGGCTATACAGACAGACACCAAACTGCCTTTGTCCATTTCTATTTTTATTGTACAGTCTATACCGGCTGTTTTTTTCTATTTTACTACAAGTGGAGGGGGGAGGGGGGGGGCTGATGCAGACAGAAACCAAACTGCCTTTGTCCATTTCTATTTAACTATAAGTGTAGGGTGTAATATACACCCAAGGATGATGGCTGCATTGCCAATAGGCTAAGATAGAGAGAAAGACAATCAGGTTTGTGTGCAGAATTAAGGACGGCCTACCAGGGATTAAACTGTTTTTTTCCTAATTTATTAGCTTTAGAATTACCTTACTTATCCAAGAAACAGGTGGAGCACTAAATTAGGTTAATTTAGGCCAAAACAATTTGATTTTTAAACAAAATTGCAAACCAAAACCAAACAAAACCAAAACCAAAACACGCAAGGGTGGTTTTGCCAAAACCAAAACCCGAAGGTAATCCAGATCCAAAATCATAACCAAAACCAAAACACAGGAGTCAGTGACCATCACTAGTTTTTAGCCATGATAGGCTCCTCCCAGTATGCCCAATGAGCCAAAGAGGTGAAAATGACATTAGCTCTCACAAGTACTGAGTAGATTGACGCCAGAAGGAAGTGGCCATTGTTGGGACTGCCGCCTTTCAGAAAGCAACCACCAAGGAAGTATAGGCAGCGCAGCCAAAAGCAGGAAGCCTTTCAGTGAGCACACCAGTCACTGGGAGAGTGACTACTCCGGAGAGAGACTGCAGACTCCAGTTGTTCCAGAGTGTCCTGATCTGTTCCAGTTGTACCAGAGTATCCTGATCTGTTCCAGAGTGTCCTGATCTGTTCCAGTTGTTCCAGAGTGTCCTGATCTGTTTCAGTTGCCCTAGAGTGTCCTGATCTGTTCCAGTTGTTCCCGAATAGCCTGATCTGTTCCAGTTGTCCCAGAATGTCCTGATCTGTTCCAGTTGCCCCAGAGTGTCCTGATCTGTTCCAGTTGTTCTAGAATGGCCTGATCTGTTCCAGTTATTCCAGAATGTCCTGATCTGTTCCAGTTATTCCAGAATGTCCTGATCTGATCCAGTTATTCCAGAATGTCCTGATCTGTTCCAGTTGTTCCAGGTGGCTGCTGCTACTACTTCTACTCATTGCCCTAGTTGATCCTTAGTTTTAGTGCTCACTAAGAACCCAGAACTGGTCTAGACCTAGGGCAAGTAATAGTAGCCCAGTTAATCCTGCTTTGCACCACACACAGGGCTGAATTCCATTACAGTGACCCGTTTGAAGTAGAGTTCTGGCCTTGAACTATTTAACACAGGACTACAAATGCCCTCAACCTCTTTGCCCATTTGTAGTCATTATCATTGTGGGACTACTACTCCACTCATCCTCTTTACATAGTCATACTCATTATTGTTGTCGGGTCTACTTTTCCCCATCATCTTCTTCAAGAGAAAGATATATTGTTCTTATCACCCCTATTCAGATAGGAATTTAGTTCAGCTCACTGTCTTTTCACTATCATAATTGAGGTATTTAAAGTCACCTGCTGCTACTTCTTCTTCTTCTGGCTTGGACTCATACCAACTGTATACTTCCCTAAGTCACAGTATTTTTCCCTTTCATATGACCTCCCTTGTGTGCATTTACATGTTATTAGCCAGTTTAGGATGTGTGCCTGTAGGTGTAGATTTGAATATTACCCTCACTTTAGCCACTTTACATTACTGGAGGACAAGTTCCTCTTTATCTATTTGTTATCCACTGATTTATGGCCTTCCAGTTGCCAGACCAATTAATAAAGCTGTCGGGTAATCTATCCCTTTCTATTCTCTTGTTTGTGTGAGTTGTGCAGGAGTTTTCCGAGTCCACACCTGGTAGACCTTGACGAGATTTCCATCCCAGAAGAGAGATCGACTCAGGTGGAGTCACTGTATATTATCAGAGACTTCTGTTTCTTTATGTACTCACACATAATGGCCATATCCAGAAATGGAAATGCAGGTAGTGTACTCTGTTGGCTGTGACCAAGTCCAGTCTCGCCATTGAAGACGCAGTAATCCTGCTATATGTTGGAGGTTGGATAAAATCCTGTATTATTAAATTCTGGACCAGGGCTTCCAAACTATGTTACAGTATCTGCCTTCCTGCTTACCCATTATCCTGACACAATTTGTACGATAGTTAAAATCCTTAATCAACTCCAAGTCAATAATTGTCGTTGCCGTGAAAACCTGTTTTATTTATTTTTCCTTGAACCATCCACCAAGATCTAAATTGGATTAAAAAATAATTCAAATTGCTCTGTTTGTCTTTCTGTTCATCTGTTTGTACAGCCATCAATGAAGCATTATGGAAAACATGTGCCTTGGGCGTGCAAAACGGCACAATAACCGCAGGGGACACACAACACAGTCCTCAGCCCCGAACGTTACTACAACACAACTCTTGCTCTCCAGCAAAACAAAACTCAACTGAACTCCAAAATTGTTGGACATATAAAAATAGCTTCAAAACAAGATCAATTAGCCACATTTTCTGCGTAATTGTTTCCTAAATGAAATAAGTGATTGGTTTAATGAAGTTGAAAAAAAAAAAGATGCTATTGAATGAGATCACATTATTTGTGGTGTGGTGCCCAAAATTCCGCCACACATTCCACCAGGGCAATTAGACCGTTTGCATGGTATTATTAAATCACGTTCCATTTGTTCTTAACAGCCCCACGTCCATGGGGAACTCTCTGTGAAACTTTATCAAGCCCCCAAAATATTGGAGTGTGTTGGGATGCAATTAACACACGAGTTCCCAAGAATCTGTAGGAGGGGTATTTTCTCAATAATGAACCTCACCAATTACCTCCGCTATTACCTCTGGACGGATGTAGGCAATGTACAGTAACGGCGTGCCAATGCAGATGCGGCCAATTGAAGTTCTGGGTTTCCCGTAGGTTTGAGTAAGTGCCAACTGATAGTGATGATGGTTGAGTATGTCTGCTAGAACATATGTTTGCAAAAAAGAGAAACTATAAGAATGCATTTTATGTACAGTGCGCATTAAGAACTTGCTGATTTATGTACTTAATGCAAAGTATATAAAGTATATTTTTTAAACACATATTTTTATGAATGATTATAGTATTAAGAGTTGCTCATTTACTTTATAGAATATTTTTTTGTGCATGCGTTCTGATGGGACTTTTTGCACATATGCATGTGTGTATCCTACAGTCTGTTCTGTGTGTCTACATGCGGCAAGTAACATATAGCCATAGCGCACTTATACCCAGATGCAAATGAAAACGTATCTTGAGATCCGCTTGTATTTTAATCCCGCGGACGTGCGTACAAGAAATGTTTTTTTTTAAACGCAAGTTGCATTCAGGTTACATCCGAAGATGAATCATTCTGCATAAGACTCATCTCTCTTGTATTTGGGTGAACTGTGAACTGAACAGACAGATTTATCCACAACACCAGATGGCCATAGCAGCGTGCTGATATAATATACTGCTTCTCCACATAGGGAGGTAACAGTGCTAATCAGTAACATCTCAGTTATATGAATCACCTCCTTACATGCGTATAAGGAGACTGTGAGACTGTGTACTGGATATATGGGGATTAGCACCGAACTGCACAACAAAGGTAGCTTAGGTCGTCCTCTGATTTAGCAGCACCGTTAGGATCAGGTGACAACAGTAATCCGTGCAGTGACCACAAGATTCTGTCCAAGATCAAAAAGGAGAAATAAATAATGTACCGGATTCAAATCTGAATGCAACTTGCACGTAAATTGCGTGTTTAAAAAGTGCACGTAGCTTGAGTGTAGTTCTGACCATACTGAAATCCAAGCTCGTCTCAAGATAAGCTTCCATTAGAATCTGGGTGTAAGTACGCTCTGCCTAAACATTACTTGCCGTATGCAGACACACAGAACAGACTGCAGGATCTGCACATGCGTAAGTACAATAAAAGGTCACACCAGAAATGCATACACATGTTCTGTGCTAGCCACCACTGGCACGCATACATGTGTCTTTTAAATCAAAGACTATACCGTGCCAGACATCACTATGAGTCGGTACTTACACCTGCCCTGAAATAAGTGCAAACGATATGGCTGAAGCCAAGCCTACTTACTAATTACAGGACTCTGCGCACCCTGACTGTCGTAGACAGTCATACATGTCATTTGCATTCAGACACGCATTGCAAGCATTTGCGCTCACAGGTGTAATGTCAATCTCTGGGTCTACGCAGAGAGACGATACGTAAATGGACTTACTTTGGAACATGGATCAATCCCAATGTGAGCACTGCTTTGTGATCTCACCAGCATCTCCCAAAAGGCAAAACAATAAAAATAATCATTTGACGGAGACCATCGTTCGTGCACCAACATACCGGCTTACATATCAACACTATTTTAGGCAGACCTGGCCCGGTGCCCTGTTTGATTCAGGGATTTAGGGGTCTGTATATTAAAAAATAAAATGCAGCAATATAGTTGTTTTTCTACCAATGCTTATCACGGTGATAGAAAATCCTCTATCTCCCCAAGTTTCTATTAAAAGCAATACTTGCCTGCCTCATGGATACTGGCCCAGAGCGGTAACAAACCTCTTCACCGGTCCAGTCTGAGCAGGTATGCACATGCTTTACCTCTTCACTTTCACCTGTCCTTGCCGGGAGCGGTTGAGTGTCATAAACTCTACACCAGCTGGAGGTATTCAAATCGCCCTTGTGATACGATAAAAACCACTGCTAAACACTTTTATACAAATGTACATGTAAGCATTCACGGTGGATTTACAATGGTTAGAGAAGGTTAGTGATCTCATTTATCAGCGCTCCTTCCTTGATACACCCATCAGTAGCCATAACCCCTACAGGTGCCTGAGGACAGGTGCAAATACATAATCAATAATGATGAGGACAGCGCAGGAACTAGCTAGCCGATTCTGATTGGCTGATTGTGGATCCGCTTTTTTCAGCTTTCTTCCTTGATAGTGCCTATATTATATGATTTTGTGGCCGTATTTTATAGTGAATTTTGTGCTTCTTTTATTCGTACATGAGGGGGATGATTATATCTGCTGTATTATTATACAGTTTAAAAAATTTACATCAAACCTTATAGTAAATGAGTTTTTTGCTATCATAACAAATGTTTACATTTTTTTCTTACCTATGACCTCGTTGGGAGTAATTGTATCCCGTGTACTCTGATCATAAACCTGGTGCATATTTTACTGGTGCAGAGCTCGGTGAATCTTGGAAGCCTCCGACTTGGGATATAAATATGTTTTTTGTATATGTGTCTTTTTAGAGTTTTTTTTCTTTTGGACACCCCCAACCCAGCATCCGCCACCTGGACCCTTACAGGGAAGAGGTATGAAGATATGTAGGAACATTCTTTACGTCAAAGGTTTCTGGAAATACATCACGCTGAAATGAAAAGGAATTTCTGAGAACCCAAGAAGAAGAGTTATTGATCCTCTGTTGAAAAGGCCTAGAAAACCGTTTCTATAGACTCAGCCACAGGCGGTCATAGGATTTATGTACTAAATGACAAGCAAAAGTGAACAAAAAGAGTAACCAATGGCAATCAATCAAACGTTTACGTCTATAGTCTAAGTTGCACTAGATCAGTCAAAGCGAATTGCTGATTGGATGTTACACTTTTTTTATTATTATTGTTGTTAATTTTATTGTTTATCTAAAAGGCGCTACAAGAGCTCCGCAGCACTGTACATAGAGAATACATTAATACAATACAAGCACAAACAGGACACTACAATAAAGGCAAAAAAAGTGCACATCAAAATAGGCAAAACAGTATGATATACAGCTAACGGATAGACAAATCAATTAGAAAATAATGTGCTCAGCGAGGAATAGTCCCTTAGAATGACTAGAGGTGGAGGAGCAAGCCAACACAATCTGAGTCTATACCCTATATAGTATGGGCACAGCAAACAAGATCAGAGCCACTGGCAGAGGATAGAAGAGAAGACACAGGTGAGCTGGTGGCTTAAGTAATGAGATGAGGAGGGCACAGGGGAAGAGGTTCCTGCTCGTGAGACTAGAAGGAGAGCTGGTAGGCTTTGATGAAATAATGGATTTTGAGAGCACATTTGAAACCTTGGAAGGAGGTAGAGAGCCTGAATGGGAAAGTGGGTTCCAGAGGAGGGGAGCAGCACGAGAGAAGTCTTAGAGGTGGGAGTGAAATTAGTTAATAATTGAGGAAGAGAGGTAGTAGTCATTGGCAGAACGGAAAGCATAGGAAGGAGTGTGGAGGGACATGAGACGGAACATGTACGGAGGAGTTGGGTTAGGGTAAGGAGCTTGAGCTGGACTCGGTAGTGGAACGAAGCCAGTGTTGCGACTCACATCACCACAGTTTATACTTTTACAATTATCTAAGCAGACTTGTCTCCTCCATCATTTTTACACTTTGATTCCTGTGAATAAATTAAACGCTACTTGTTCTTACTAACAAACTGGGGCAGCCAACTGACCACTGGACTGAATTGGCTGGAGCGTGGCCTGGATCGACAACATGGCACCTTTGGCATTTGTCAGAAGAGCTGGTATGCCTGAGAGTATTAGTGACCTGGTTTTGGCGCACCGACTCTTCTTAACTTGTGCTGCACAGCATTAGTCAGCCTCCTAGCCCTACTGCTAATAACCTAGCCACAGGTCACTGAGTGTCGATGGATAGACATTGTTGTGGCCACCCAGTAAATGATGGTGGGACATCATTAGGCTGAGCAATGTTTTATTTTTGCCTTAGACATGTATTCAAGTCTGGACCACAGTGGTTAGTACACTAGAGCTGCTCTTTAGTCCCATTTAGGACCTGACCTTAGTCCTGTAAGAACTTCCAGCATCGAATACATTTTTCTTTTTTCTAGTGACCAAAAGTCAGTGTGTGACGCAGGTCTTGTAGTCTCATGGTAAGATCATGTGACGCTATAGGTCTTTGTTAGTAAATATGTGTTCTCCAGTTTTAACCAGTCATGAAGCTTCAAAAACAAAAATAAAACCTGCTTCACCTGTTTTTGAAAGATGAATAGCGGAGTTTTTCATCATTATGGAAAAAACAATATTTTCCCAGCCTTACAAGCAATAACAAGATAATGAAGTCTGACATACGAACATCTTCCGAGGCATCAAGTAAGAGTTAGTTGGCTTTGTGTAATGAATGATGTCAGTGTTCAGCAGAGTTTGATTGTGGTCATGGAACGTTTAGACGAAATTAAATAAATTACAGACATCCACGGAGCTGGCAAGTCCAGGAATTCTTCAGCTCAGCAAAATACCACACGAGTGCAGCTTTTAATGGTTGCAATGTTTAACTTGTGGTTACAAGGGCGTGTACCCCTTATAAACAACACCCTACAGCCAGACATCAGACATGGTACACAGCTGAGTCCAAATGGTATGGAAATGTTGCAAGTTCAAGGGACGAGTGCATTCTACCTCATACTCGTCTGAGGGGGCACAATGTGCCTCAAGGCTCTATCTGGTGCTTTTCCATTAGATATATTTAGGGACAAAATATACAGGTACCAAATGTGAATATAGACCGCTATGAAACACAGAGTCCGAAGGTCACTCTAGAGAATATACGACATTCACCGAGGGCATACTGATAAACTGACCAACGGAACTTATAAGAGGAGCGTATATTGATTTATAACATTGTCTTCACCATTATCCTGTCATGGCAAAAAACAACACTGTAAATGTGTTTTTATATATATATATATATATATATATATATATATATATATATACACACACACAAGTTAACCAGTGCATGATACTCATGCATTCTAGTCAAATCAAGCTACTTAAGGTGTTAAAAAGGTTCTTGTCATGCTAGGCCAGGCCTCCTCAGGCGAAGAGCGTTACTTCCCGACGTAAGCGCCCTTTTTTAATGTGGTTTTGTCCACATGCCACCACCTCATCATTCTTCTCCATCGCCACATCCTTAATCTCCATTGTCTTACTGTTCTAAAACCTCTCGATACACAACGTTTCTGCTAAACACCTTATTGCTGTGCTCAATCAGTCTTCCTTGAAGGGCAGTATTCATAACCTGCACTTTCACAACACTGCTTCTCCGTACTTGTGAAAATGCGACATACAATTGTCCATGACCAAACACAGGCTCTGGTAAATAAATACCCACACGGTCAAGAGTTTGAGCCCTCAACTCGTAAATTTAGCCCTTACTATCCCTCCCACGGGAGGAAGGGGATGATGGAAGTTAACTGACTTCACTATTATAATTTTTTTGTCAAATAATGTCAGTATACCAAATTTCAGGTCAATTGGATGAGCCCTTTCTGAGAAAATAGTTTTTTCCACACACACACACACACACACACTAACACACGCCGCTAGGCTTATATATATTATATATATATATATATATATATATACACACACACTCACAAACTGTAAACATTGCTGATTCACAGAAACATTAAAAATTACAAGAGGAGTGAAATAATGAATGTCAGAGCCCAGACTTCTATCTTCTCAGCTGAATGATCCAGCTAACAATTAGATAGGTTGCAAACTACTTTAATGAATATATTATTTTTCCCAATGAGAGCAACGATACAAATGAATAACATACTGTAAAAGGTATTTTGAGAAAGGTACAATGAATAATGAGAATTGTACCCATACATGGTTGGTGCTTTTATTTATTAGAAGACAGACATAGTGAGGGTCATTTACAAACGTGTACCAGTGTATACGGGTTAGTGTATGGATTTGCACGAGAGAGGTGTCTGTGGTGGATTCAAATTTCTGCACCTTCACATGGGATGTTCTTGCCGGATAGGGGACATTCCTTATTGCCTACTAATACACTGACATTTAAAAGTGAAATTTAATTTTGCAGGACAAGGTTATTTGAATAAGATAAAGGCGCGTTTAGAGGCATGCTCTGTGTTTTCCGGTGGGGTGCATAGCTTTTTCGTCCCCTATGATTTTAAGTTATAAGGCCCAGCAAGTCATAAATAGGCATATTTACACAAATAAAGAAGCAATGCAATCCTGAATTTTTGCAGAACAGAGAAGGAAAGGGGGCAGATGCACGTAAACAATGTATGGTAAGGGCGAGCCGAGGTCAAGCGTAAATGCATGCGGCCGATTCAAGCTCTGAGCATCTCTTAGTTCGGTGTTTTTTAGCCGTATCACTTGCACAGGCTACAGGGCGGGTATAAGTGCCGACTGATAGTATTGACTGACACGTATGGATGCCAGAACATGTGTGAGCAAATAAGAGAAACTATAAAAATGTATTTTATGTATAGTAGGCATTAAGAACATCCTAATTTATGTATTGCATGTAATATATATATATATTTTAAAATATATTTTTATTAATGATTATAGTATTAAGAGTTGTTAATTTATTTTTTTGTACATACATTCTAATGGGACCTTATATTGCACATATACATGTGTGTATCCTGCAGTCTGTTCTGTCTGCATATGGTAAATTAAGTATAGCCAAAGCTTACGTGTACCCATATTCAAATGTAAACATTTCTTGATTGTACATGAATATGGGCGTACACGCTTGTAAGTTATGTATGATTTTTTTAAACGCAGGTTGTGCTCACATTGCATTCCAAGATGAATCAGGCCCCTAGGGAGGAATTCTATTCTCTGTATGAGCCCCGCATGATTTGCTGATATGTTCATTTCGGGATACTACCCGTAACATCTATGATTTTCCTCGGTGGTAGTCACTTCAGTGACTACAGTAAATCCGACATCAGTTTGACCGATGGAAGAAGTGCGATTTTGAGCTGTTCTACCTGGAGGTGAGAACGACAGCTTGGAATAACTCTTGCCAACAATTCCGCCGAATGAACATGCCGGCGTGTGCAAATGACGTCAGGTTAAAGTGCAACCCAGACATTCTCGGTCTTAAGATGGTCATTTTAAGAAGCGCCTCCTGTAGAATGTTTACTGTACATTGTAGAGGCGGTTTTACTGTAGTCATTGATTCGTACCCAACCCGATTTTCCTATGCACCTGAATGAGCAGTGTGCCTTCATGGGCCGTTCCAGAGGTACTTTGCAGCGTATCACACGGAATTGAATCTGCTCTATGCAGTGCGCAAGGCACTGTGCAAAAAGAGCACTTTCTCAAAACAAACACTTTGGTGCATATTCAATTGTCCGCGGTTTCCACTGCGGAAAAACTATTACCGGTATTACGGTAATAGTAAGCCGGATTTCAGCTCACAGCTCCCTGAGCCGTGATTGGAAATCCAGCAAGAAAAGTACCGTAATACTGGTATTTATGCGAACTATTACTGTATTGATGGTAATAGTGCGTAGGACACGTTACTTTTGGCTGTAACGCCAGCAATTGAATATGCCCCTTTCTCTTTAAATTACAGTTTTCATGAATTCTGTTCTTTCCCAGAATATCAGTTTTCTGTTCTCTCTCCAGGAATAAAGCTGAAATGACTGATTTCAATTATTTTCTTAGCTATTAAGTGCCTAAATAAAACGAACGCCCTGAAGAAATGAGCTGTCCAATAGTTTGTATAGAGATGTCAGATTTATATGTACACAGTATGTTATTTATACACAATTAACACAATTTGTCAGCCTAGTATATAATTTGCGCGTGACCGCTGGTGTATAAGTGGATTCATTAATCTGTTAATTATCAGGCAATGGCTCTTATGCAACTGTGCCAATCTGGATGAAATTAACACTGGCTATTGTTCACACACTCTCAATGTATGGCACAGTGCACACAGATTAACTGATTGCATGTTCCTTATGTATGTCCTATCCCCCATCCACATCTGGTATGTCATACATCCTGAAGTGTGTCCTTAATTAAGTAGGAGCACAGAAAAGAAAAAAAGAAAGTGATGTTCTCTCATGAAACCTCATTACAAAGTTCCCGACCTTTGGACTGTACACCGTTCCTTAGCCTCTATGTGATTAAGGATGGTGATGTGCTTTGTTGGTATCCCTGTTTTATCTTAGTTAGTTTGTTACATGTGAGTAGTTTGCTTCTGTAGTCCTCTCTACATCTCTGGCCCTATATAATGTTTCCTTGACACCATGGCCTTGGTGATTGAAGGCCATGGGGCATAATCCTCCTGGTCTCCCTGTTTGTGCCTTTGGCATTTTGTTTTGGTCTTTTACTACTTTTAATTACCTTTCAATTAGTTCCTATCTCAATCAGTGACTTTTTGGTCCTGAACTTGACATTATTGTGACCCGAACCTGTTTTATTTGAGTTTTCTGTCCCAATCCTAAATTAGCGTCAGTTTCTGGCTTTTGTCCTGAGCCAGGTCCTATATCTGTTGATTAGTTCTGCTGTGTCTGTCCGGCTAAGTTTCATCTGTATTCAAACCTGTATCAGTTCCCTTGCCTTTGTCCTGATACCCTCGCTTCTACTGACTTTGTATAATAAGTCACATTGCATCATGTCCTGAAAGACTGCTCTGGAAGGGGAAGAGGACTGTAGTTAGCACATGAAGACACTGTGGCCAAGTAGACACTGTGGCCGAGTACCTAGTTCTACATTACAAAGGCAGCGCGAAATAGGGAACACTTGTAGACAACACGGGCCACCTCTCACCAATTGCCCTCAGCAAACCCAACAGCATGGCATCGCTAACAGGCCTCCTCTGATCCTTAAGTAGTAGGTGCTCATGTGCCCAGCCCCGCAATGCCCTAGAAATGGAAAAACTTTTTGGCAAGTTTGCCTGGCCTGTAGATGTAGCTTGGTAAAAAGGAGATACCAACCAGAGAGGCTGACCTTGCCGTCTTGGATTTACCAGCCCTGTAGCCAGCCGAAATGAAAACAAGCATGGAATTATGCAAACCTTCACTATCACAAATTCCACAGCCCCCGAACACGAACTACACATGCCAGGCAGACCTGAACTGCCATAGAGTAGCAGGGGCAAGCGACAACTCCACCAGAACTTCTGCCAGACATAAGCAGGACAAGGAGAACCCATGAGGAACTCCCCAGATAACAAAGCTCTAAACCTATCCCAATGAACTTGTGACAAAGCTTCAGCCAGCCCATTCCCCACACCAGAAACATGACGAGGACGGAAGCTAATGTCAACAGTCAAGCAGCGCAATTCCAGTCTGTGCAGCAGGATGATCATCGTAGGGGAGGAAGCACTCTTTTGACTAATGACTTGCACAACACCCAGGTTATCACACCAGAAAATTATTTGTTTCCCCCAAAACAAGGATGCCCACAACTCAACAGCTATGACTATGGAGGAAAGTTTCTGAAGGACCAGGTTAGCAGTCCAGCCGGAGTGCACCCAATCACCTGCCATGATGCCGTGCACCAACCCCACCAAAATAGGCATAAAACCCCACTGCCCCCGCAGCATCCATAAAGAGATTGAACTCCTTGTTGGATACCAGGGGCGTGGGCCACAAACGCACCCTGTTAAAGTCCCGAAGAAAAACATCCCAGACCGCCAAATCCTCCTGGATCTCAGCAGACAGGGAGATCCGGCAATGGGGTTGAGTAAACCTAGCTGTCATCTGCTCCAACTTATTACAAAATACTCTACCCATGGGAATAACTTGGCAAGCAAAGTCCACAAAGCCCCTTCCCCAAAACCCGCAACCACATTCAGTGCGGCCTGAAATGATTGATAGGACAAGCTACAAAAATGCTTAAGGATCGCGTCATTGACAGACATATTTGGCAAAAATTACAAGTGCTGAATCAGACAAAACTTGCCTGTAGTGGGCCTGGATGACATGTACATGTCAAGTACCATGTGCATTTATTTGAGCATGTCCATCCACTCCTGGAGCTGGCTCTCTAGGAGGCAAGCTGCAAAAGATACGTGCCACTCAACTAGTTATGGTAAGTTTTATAACTATGGCAATCAGAAAAAACAGGCAAAACATCAGGTAAAAGAACCATATCATGCTCACCCATCTGCATGGAAGCACCACCAGATCCAGACACTGGACCATCCACAAGAGAAGTCGTTGCAGCATGTCTACCATGGCTACCAGACCCATCAGCCAACAAACCATGAACTGTTGACACAGCTGCCGAAAAAGGAAAGTTATCACTCATTCTTTTTTTGATAAAGTCTGGTTTCAACAGACGAAACGTATCAGGTATTCAACACTGAGATCATCGCTTTTTTAGTTATCTGAGTCATTTTTTTATATTTACTCTGGTACCAGTTTTTTGTGTGCCCTAGATGATCTTAATAGAACTTGCTACCAATGCTGAAATCAATATCTACAGTTTCTTGCATATGAAGACCTACTCACCTTTGCTAATACTAAGGTCACTGATGGCGAGGAAACATACCTCTGTGCTTCTGGGTAATGTTCTCTGACGGCTGTATACAGAGCACTGTTATGCACATTTTATCGCCCAACGATTGTCAAATCTCGATTTGTGTTTCCAACGCACAAATATTTATTCTCAAAAAGTAGCAGAATAATTCAAGCGAAATAATAATAAGTACAGCCGTTACTTATCGCAGGCGCTCTGGATCCAGTGAACAGTCATTCATGTCTGAAGTCTGTGGTCAATGTGACTGAACACTAGATGAGAGCTACTGCTTATATGCAAACAGAAATACAGTGAAACAATGCAGATGGTATGGCTCGCTTCTATTGGTCCAGGCTTCAGGAAGGTCCAGGGGGTTGCAGATCATAGGCTAGTTCAAACTAAAGAATCCAAAGGTGGGGGTCATCTCTCCAGGGGATGTGCTCCTTTCTTCCCACCCAAACTCCAATTACAACTAGTCTATTGGCATTTTATAGTCAGCATCTTATTAAAGGTTTATTCCCTAACATCAATAACTAGAGTATGCAATGTGCGATCTCTTCGCCGAATGCACCGGACAGCTGCTGATGTAAAGGGGATTAATATGATATCAGACATGACACATTTCCTTTAACCTGAACCATATGTATCACTAATATGCATATAACTTATAATATTACACATTAACACTACTATATTTCGACATAAATAACTATGTGTTGCAACTACGGTTAATGTGTACTATTTACAAATGTGTGTGTTTGTGCGAATGTATACAAAAGTGTAAAAACTGTTATTGCCACGTGTTGCGGCTGGATACACCCTTCCACGCCATAGTGTGCTCTACGCATAATTTCAGACAAAGACAATCAAGTTTGCTCGATATTAATTGAAATGACTTCATCCAATTTGCTGACTTCGACAGCACCCGAACGGAGTCATAAGCTGGGAGCTGCAGCATTGTAACCACTGAGACAAGTAAGTGAGTTATATAATTTATTTAATTAACTTTAACATTCTATTAATAAATTGAAAGTGTATGTTTAGTAAGTCGTAAGAAATGGATGAGGAAGAGATTGCGCGCCGGTGACATGTGTGACCTGGAGATGGGGACGATAATTACGGAAGGGAAAACAAGTCTTAATATAGACACCATACATTCTATGCGTCATGCCAATGAGCACCCTGCTGGCACACGCACTGGACTGTGTTTGTTTGACTTCATTACTCTGCACAGTGGGAGGTTTCAGCCAAGCGTAGGAGTTCCTGTGCACCAATGCCACAATCCTCATGGTTTAATGACTTAAATAAATTCCAAAACATTTCTGTCCTCCGGTGTTATGTTCTCTTTCTGATGTTAACAGCAAGTGAAAAGCTCCAAGAGACCCAGTACTGGGACAGAGCAACCACTCTGATGTAATTGTGAAGAAAGGAATTAATAGCAACAACTAAATTACGGCTTCTGGTCCAAGAATAACATTTGGAACATTCCTGGACTGCTCAAGTTGCTGAATTATTAATAACTATTGGCTGATTGCTGCACAGTCCACTCTGTTTATCATTACAGATGATATGTAGCAACGCGCAGTATTCACCGGTCTTAGGGTACATACTCACCTGACATTTGCAATGTGTTTTTTTATAACTTGTTAAAACATTGGTGCGGAGTTCGTACTATGCGTGTGTGCGTAGTGTACCTTGCGTGAAATCGCTCTGCACATGACCAGAAAGTGAGCGCAGGCATATGCGCTCAAGAAGATTTGCATTATTTTGCCAGTTGTGGCAGCCTACCCCTGTAGAGGCGGGACTAATGGGTGAGACTAATGTAGGCCAAATACAAAAGTTTTGAGATTTACACAAATATTAGTTTTCACAAAGTCTGCTGCCTCAGTTTTTATGATGGTAATTTGCATATACTCCAGGATATCTTGAAGAGTGATCAGATGAATTAATTTCAAAGTCCCTCTTTGCCATGACAATGAACTTTATCCCATAAACAACATTTCCACTGCATTTCAGTCCTGCCACAAAAGAACCAGCTGAAATCAGGTCAGTGGTTCTCTCGTTAACACAGTTGAGAGTGTTGACGAGGACAAGGCTGGAGATCACTCTATCGTGCTGATTGAGTTAGAATAACAGACTGGAAGCTTTAAAAGGAAGGTGGTGCTTGAAATCATTGTTCTTCCTCTGTTAACCATAGTTACCTGCAAGGAAACACATACAGTCATCATTGCTTTGCACAAAAAGGGCTTCACAGACAAGGTTATTGCTGCTAGTAAGATTGCATCTAAATCAACCATTTATCTGATCATCAAGAACTTCAAGAAGATAGGTTCAATTGTTGTGAGGAAGGCTTCAGGGTGCCCAAGAACGTCCAACAAGCACCAGGACTGTCTCCTAAAGTTGATTCAGCTACTGGATCAGGGAACCACCAGTGCAGAGTTCGCTCATGAATGGCAGCAGGCAGGTGTGAGTGCATGTGCACGCACAGTGAGGTGAAGAAGTTTGGAGGAGCCCACTTCTCTCCAGGAAAACCTCAGGGACAGACTGTTATTCTGCAAAAGGTACAGGGATTGGAATGCTGAGCACTGGGGTAAAGTCATTTTCTCTGATGAACCCCCTTTCAGATTGTTTGGGACATCTGGAAAAACGCTTGTGCGGAGAAGGAAAGGTGAGCGCTACAATCAGTCCTGTGTCATGCCAATAGTAAAGCATCCTGAGACCATTCATGTGTGGGGTTGCTTCTCAGCCAATGGAGTGGGCTCACTCACAATTTTGCCTAAGAAAACAGCCATGAATAAGATTGGTACCAAAACAACCTCCAAGAGCAACTTTTCCCAACCATCCAAGAACAGTTTGGTGACAAACAATTCATTTTCCAGCATGAAGAAGCAAATTGCCATAAGGCAAAAGTGATAACTAAGTGGCTCGGGGATCAAAACATCAAAATTTTGGGTCCATGGCGAGGAAACTCCTCAGATCTTAAGCCCATTGAGAACTTGTGGTCAATCTTCAAGAGGCGGGTGGACAAACAAAACCCACAAATTCTGACTCCAAGCATTGATTATGCAAGAATGGGCGGCCATCAGTCAGTATGTTTGCCCAGAAGTTGATTGACAGCATGCCAGGGCGAATTGCAGAGGTCTTCAAAAAGAAGGGACAACACTGCAAATATTGTCTTTTTGCATAAACTTAATGTAATTGTCAAAATAAAAGCCTTTCACACTTATGAAATGCTTGTAATTTTACTTCAGTATACCATAGTAACATCTGATAAAAAGGTCTAAAAACACTGAAGCAGCAAACTTTGTGAAAACCAATACTTGTGTCATTCTTAAAACTTTTGGCCCTGACTGTACAGTAAGGGTGTATATTTACAGTTATGAAAAGATGTAGCCAGAGAAAAAGACATATATACCCTGCCTCTGATGAAACGGCTAAGGTGCCGAGAAACGCGTCAGCCTATTTTCCAATTCAGTTAGTGAGGATCGGAGCTTCTAATTCTTAACCCCGGGGTTGACAAGCTATCAGCAGCAACTCATGGAAACTTCTCTGTACCGCTGCCTGAGGGTTGGATATTCAAGACGGAATTCACATATTGGAGGAACTGCTAAGTACCATCTGCATTGTTTGGCGATTGCTTCTCTTAGACTGTGTTTTTTTCTTGACATCAGTATTATATGCACACGCAGCTGTGCTCACTAGAGTATCCTAACCTCAGTGTGTGAGTTGTTTATTACGCTCATTAGCGAACTTTACCCTCTTTGAATCCATTTATATATTTTCAGTAGAGACTTTCTATTGTGCTTTATTCACTTTTTGGAGCTGGACGGAGATATTGTGAACTATATTTATATTGCTATTTACCATCCTTACCTACCAGTTGTTTTATCTATTTATTTATTATTTTTCTGTTATGCATATTTTTATATTTATTGTTTCAATGTGGATAATGTTAAGTGAAGCCATTTTAGCTGAGGGCACTTAAAATGCATGGATTATGTTTTTCAGGTCCTTACCCATTAGGGGTTAAAGTTGTTTTAGGCCCAGCCAATAGTATCCATGGGGAGTGGTTTCAGTCACCTCATTAGAAACTCCCATGGGCTTTTAGATCTTTCCTTCCCGCGATTTCACGGATGCCTCCCTCCCGCCCAGCTAGTTATTGTTTGATTTTAACAATCTTTTTTACAGAGGAGGCGCAGTTGGTGGGAGAGCAGTGCAGTCAACGACTAGTCACAACGGTGGTTAGGATATTTGGCCGCACGTCACTGCCCCTTTCAAGTAACATTACTCTTGATCCTTCTGAGTGGAGGATCCCTTGGCGTGCTTTGCGTGGCCGTCAATGTTGAGTACAGAAGGGAGCAGTCATGCTGACGCCTGTTTAACACCGGCCAATGTTAAGGGAGTATTCCTTGGTTAGTTTGAATGCCATTTGGCATTGCAGTATTTGGTTAGATGATTAGTTGTTTAGTTGGCTGCAGTTTGCTCTCGCCACCACCAGGTGACTTTCATTTAATTGGTTTATGATTAATAAAAACTGCGACATTTTGCCAAAGTAGCTATACGTGTCTGTGTCTTTATTTCATTAGATTAAGTAACACTTTTAAAGTACGAAGGTTGGTAAGGTGCGTGAAGGAAAAGGACATTAGCCATATGCGTTTTATATATTAAATATTATGTTTTAATTTTAAACTGTTGGTTTGCAGTTTTGCGCTCTCAAACCTTTCTTTCCTTTGTAAGACATATATACACCTGAGAAATCCGTATTGTTTGCAGCAGGTCAGGGACAGGTGTAAATAACAGATGATTCTTGACTCCGACACTAGTGGACTCTCTTGTAATCAGCTGCTCGCGATAGCGAAGTTGGAGTTATGGCGGAAATGTCTAATGATTTTGGGCAAGGCATCGAGAATTATTTTCCGGCGCCAATCAATAGTTAGGAAGACAAATGATCTTCAATACATCAAATAATGAATAGCATAATGAAATGTACACATCAAAGTCAGCAAGAAGAAGTCTTATTGAAGATATGAATCCTCCCAGAAATGATCCTGTCATCAAGATCAGCAATAAAACTTCTTTAATAAAATACTCCTTTTATCATAAATGTAAGTCAATGTCTCTATAGACACAATAAATGAACCTGAAACTCTCCGTGTGGATCTCACACCACAATAGTATAGAGGTTCCGTGGTAACCTCTCATATTACTGTCAGGAGCTGCCCAGATCGTGTCAGATCACATTCACAAAAGGACGGCATAGATTTCAACAGGTCTTCTCACAGGTCTATTGGTTGTTATCAAATCAGGTAGTGCCAGAATCGGTCAGCACGGCCACCCACAGTTCATATATAATAAAATGAAAATTCACATAGTGTAATACTGTATCAAACATTAAAACTTTTATTGACACTGAGATAAAATATTTACGACTAGCATCCTTAGTTAAACAACATAATGCCCGTGCCAGATGTAGAATAAAAGTAAGCCTTGTATGGTCCATCAATGCTTGTACCCGGGATGAAGCAGAGAAAGGCACGAGTTCCAGTATGTGGTTCAATGAATAACAGGTGCAGTCAGATCTCCACTCTCACACCGACGCGTTTCAGCTCACCTGGAGCCTTTCTCAAGGTGAATTGGTGGAGACCAGAGCAATCTTAGGTGTTTTATACTCTCACAAAGTGTTAATTAGTCCATATGTGTGAAAGTAATTAACTAGTCCACATAACTATTAAAACATCCATAATTCAATTACTCAATAAGTAGTTAAAATCATTATTAAAATACATACATCAAATAGATAAAAATGAATAAAAACATAAATAAACTCGTTTATCAATATAACAAATAAAATTTAAATAAATAACTCAAAGATCCTCAGTGGTCCCCCATCCACACACAGACCCAAACAACCATTGCTTAGCTTCTCTGATCAATCTCAGTGTGGCTCTAATACACTGTTCGAGCTATGATAAACTAATCATCTGTAAGAAACCACTTCAGCTCAAAATCCTGATTTAATCCTTCTGGAGAGAGTGTATCTAAATCATGGATCTATTTTATTTCACATTTGGCTAAAGCTATCATAGAATTTCTTTGTCTCCAGTTGTTGTCAACCTTATCGATAGCTAAAAAATTCTTCAACCCACTGCCAGCACAATTATGATGATGTTTGAAATGGGCAGAAACTGAATGATTTTCATACCCCTTTTTGATATCCCGCAAATGTTTTGACAGTCTAACTTTTAATGGACAAGATGTACGTCCCACATAAAAAAGACCACATTTGCACTCCAGAAGATATACTGCATTTGGGGAGTTACAACACAAAAAGGTTTTGATGGAATATTCGCGACCTCTAACTTCAAAACTAGAGATTTTATTTTTTTGTTCTGAAAAGGTCATTCTACAGCCTGCACACATACCACATCTAAAAAAACCTTTTGAAACAACTCCCGATCTCTTAGTTTCTGTAAGGGCACATCTTACCAGATTGTCTCTTAAATTAGGGGCCCGTCTATAAACAAACTCAGGTTTATCTGAAATGATATCACTAAGAGAAGGATCTTTTTTTCAATATGTTCCAATATTTTGATACCACAGTTTCAATCATTTTATATTGAGAATTAAACTGGGTAATAAAAGCTATCTTGTTATTCTGTGGTCTTTTATCAGGACGGGAGTCGAGAATCTGATCTCTTTATTTGCTGCTGACCTGTTCTATGGCTATATTTAACAGCTTTTCTTTGTACCCTTTACTAAGAAATTGATTCTTCATTACGCATGTTTGTTCCTTAAATATGCCTGGATCTGAACAGTTTCTTTGAGCCTTAGGAACTGTCCCTTCGGGACATTTTCCAGCCACTTATTATGATGACCACTATTCGCCAAAATGTATGAAGTGGAGTCAGTCGGTTTCCTGTATGTTTTCTTACAGATGTTTTGATTGGCTATATATATATATATATATATATATATATATATATATACTCAGATCTAAAAAATTCACTGTATTTGTACTGATTTCAAATGTGAAATCAACATTGATGTCATTTCGGTTGAGTTGTTCACAGAATACATTGAGACTCGATCGATCTCCCTTCCAAATTAAAAGAACATCATCTATATACCTCATCCATGACACCAGGCTCACTCCAAGCTTGTCACCATCCCATATGATGAATTTCTCCCAAAACGCCAAGAATAGATTAGCGTAGCTTGGAGCGAACCTGGTGCCCATGGCTGTCCCATTCCGCAGAATATAGTAATTGCCTTCAAAATAAAAATAGTTATTATTTAAGATACAACTAATACCCTCTATTATAAGATCTCTCTTTAGGGGATAGATGTTCTCTTTATCCAAAAAACATCTGATGGCTTTTAGGCCATCTTTATGTACAATACAACTGTATAAAGATTTAATATCAGCGGTAACCAAAAGCCATCCATCCTGCCATTGGATCTCTCTAAGTTTCCTCAACACATCACCTGTGTCCTTCAAATAAGAACGAGTCTTCACAACAATAGGTTGTAAAAAATGATCAACCCATAGGGATAGATTAGATGTTAAGGACTTGGTGCCTGCCACAATAGGGCGTCCTGGTGGATTTTGGACGTCCTTATGGATTTTGGGCAGTATATACAATGCTGGAGTATCAGGGTATACCACTGTCAAGAACTCAATTACATTAGTATCTAAAACTCCATTTTCCTTATATTTATCAAACAATGCTAATAATCAAGATCTTTCAGTAGGGTCAGTCCTAAGAACAGTATAGGTTTCCTTGTCTTCCAATTGTCTTAAAACCTCTCCTACATACTTCTCCCTGTCCATTAGAACTATACCCCCTCCCTTGTCTGCGGGCTTGATAACGAGGGAGGAGTCATTCTTTAAAGATTTGAGGGCATTTCTTTCTTTTTTTGTAAGATTTGATCTGGTATTGTTTTTTGAGATTTTAAATCTTTTTGCACCATTTTCCCAAAGCATTCAATATAGCACCCCCTATTGTGTACTGGGTTAAAAAACTATTTTTTTCTTAAAAGTTTCTTTATTCGGGGAATTTTCTTCTGAATCTTTTCTTGATATAGATGCATCTGATTTGTCTCGAAATAATTTTTTAAGGGAAATCTTTCTCAAAAATTTTTGAACATCAATATATACCTGAAATTGGTCTATCTTTTAATTGGGGAAGAGCTTTAAACCCTCATAATTGTGCTGGCAGTGGTTTGAAGAATTTTTTAGCTACCGATAAGGTTGAGAACAACTGGAGACTAAGAAATTCTATGATAGCTTTAGCCAAATGTGAAATTAAATAGATCCATGATTTAGATACACTCTCTCCAGGAGGATTAAATCAGGATTTTGAGCTGAAGTGGTTTCTTACAGAAGATTAGTTTATCATAGCTCAAACAGTGTATTAGAGCCACACTGAGATTGATCAGAGAAGCTAAGCAATGGTAGTTTGGGTCTGTGTGTGGATGGGCGACCACTGAGGATCTTTGAGTTATTTATTTAAATTGTATTTGTTATATTAATAAACGAGTTTATGTTTTTTATTCATTTTTATCTATCTGATGTATGTATTTTAATGATTTTAACTACTTATTGAGTAATTGAATTATGGATGTTTTAATAGTTATGTGGACTAGTTAATTACTTTCACACATATGGATTAATTAACACTTTGTGAGAGTATAAAACACCTAAAATTGCTCTGGTCTCCACCAATTCACCTTGAGAAAGGCTGCAGGTGAGCTGAAACGCGTCGGTGTGAGAGTGGAGATCTGACTGCACCTGTTATTCATTGAACCACATCCTGGAACTCGTGCCTTTCTCTGCTTCATCCCGGGTACAAGCATTGATGGACCATACAAGGCTTACTTTTATTCTACATCTGGCACGGGCATTATGTTGTTTAACTAAGGATGCTAGTCGTAAATATTTTATCTCAGTGTCAATAAAAGTTTTAATGTTTGCTATAGTATTACACTATGTGAATTTTCATTTTCTTATATATGAACCGTGGGTGGCCGTGCTGACCGATTCTGGCACTACCTGATTTGATAACCAACCAATAGACCTGTGAGAAGACCTGTTGAAATCTATGCCGTCCTTTTGTGAATGTGATCTGGCACGATCTGGGCAGCTCCTGACAGTAATATGAGAGGTTACCACGGAACCTCTATACTATTGTGGTGTGAGATCCACACGGAGAGTTTCAGGTTCATTTATTGTGTCTATAGAGACATTGACTTACATTTATGATAAAAGGAGTATTTTATGAAAGAAGTTTTATTGCTGATCTTGATGACAGGATCATTTCTGGGAGGATTCATATCTTCAATAAGACTTCTTCTTGCTGACTTTGATGTGTACATTTCATTATGCTATTCATTATTTGATGTATTGAAGATCATTTGTCTTCCTAACTATTGATTGGCGCCTGTCAGTTTATCTATTATTTTTGTGATGTTATATACTTATAGGTTACGGGTGTGACCTTATTGATTTAGCTACAAGCTGCCTTTCTGAGCGCCTGTTTGACTTCAAGTGGCATTTTATTTGTTTGTATCGAGAATTATCTTGTTGGAAAAGATGCCCGTGGAAAGGCGAGCCCCAGGCGGAGGATGAACATCCACCCCTACACGCCAGTAACAACTGGGTGTCAGCAACCAAACTTTTTCATCTCCGGGCCTCTGAGGGTGAGTAGCCAAGACCATCCTGAGGGGGAGTTAGTCCTGGGGGAAGAGGATAAATCTAGACTGCAAAAAGTCCAGTTACTAGATCCACATCTAGAAGGGATGCGGGCACTAGCAGATATGTCATATAAAACTGGGGTGGTAGATGAATGTGCTTGGTTGGATGGGTTACTGTATACGGCATCCAGTCCAAATCATAAGTACAGGCTGGTAGTCCTCCCTGAATTTCAGGATCAGTTCATTGCTCAGGCCAATGGAGAAGTGAGTACTGATCACAGAGGAAAAAGGAGAACACAAGCCAGGCTCAAGCAGCAGTTCATGTGGTTAGGTTTAGCGAGGGATATAGACTGCTACATAGCCAACTGTGCAGACTGCAAGAATATGCTAGGACAGGGCTGCAACAATAACAGAGACTGGAGGGGAGAAGGCAGCATAGAAAGGAGGACATTTGTGATGTTACTCTCAGTAGTCCCTGTAGGAGATAGTGTGCAGCAGGATTCCTGCAAGAAGCCAGTACATAAGCGGACACAGACTGTGGAAATGGGTAACCCTAGGGCAGAATGGAACTGGTGGAGGTGAAGGCGTATATAGACAGGACCCCAGACAACCAGGTATAGGCAGTCAGTAGGGCTCTCAGGCAGTAGGGCTCAGATTAGCTATTGGAGCAGGAGACCGAGACTTCCCGCAGAGGCTCTGGGAATTGACCGATGCTGGCGGCTGCAAGAATATAACAAAGGGCAACAAGCAAACGCTGGAGGCTGTGCATAGCCCAGCAGGAAATTGGTTCACCTCGTGGGGGACCGCATAAAACCTGCACTAGTGGCTGCAGAAGAGACTGGAGCTCAAATTTAAAAAGTGGGGGAGGAATGTGAGGAAATGGGGTGCTACTGGACTGAGAACTTTTTATTCTTCACCCGTTTCACACAGATTAATGTACTTTTTAATCCTTGGCCCAGTCTAAGTATATACACCAGAGCATCGGTGTATTATGTGTATTATTATTTCATGTTATTAGGTACATTTTGCCCTTGCTATTATCTAGTGTATGTATTAAAAATATAAAGAATATTATTATTATTATCGTAGATTTGTAAGGCGTCACAATGCTACGCAGCGCCGTACAGTAGGGAAAATAGGACAAACATAAAGCAAGGACATACAAGGTAGACAAAATAAATGCAGACATGAAAACAAAGGATAAGAGGTTAACTGCCATCCCAGCTAAGGGTGGTATCCTCACACTTATTATTAACATTTATTTATATAGTGCCAGCAAAATCCGTAGCGCTTTACACTGGGAAGAAACACTGGGAAACAACAGACAGACAAAGCGGTAAGATGGTGCTGCTCACAATCTTACAATCTATAGGGAAACAAGAGTTTGAAGCTAAGAGCCACTTACTGCATTTCGGTGCCACCAGATGGCAATCGGAACAAATGTAAGTTTGAGTGAACTGTGTAGTGTGCTGGGAATTGGGTGGAGTATTCTAGGGAGGTATAAAAGATGGCTCAAAAATTTGGTAAACTTCCCTAAAGAGAAGAGTAGGGAATGCTTGTAGGTTTGGAGGCTGGGGGAAAGTCTTGTTGTATGTGGGAGGAAATTCCAGGCAGTGGGTGCAGCCTGAAAAAAACATTGTTGAATTTTATCTGAAAACAGTGGTATCCCCTTGATGTTTAGGCCCTGTGATAAGATGGATCTCCTATGCCACCCTGTTGTGGTGCTGGAGACCTTTCTTTATTATTATTATTATTATTATTATTATTAATTTTTATTTATAAGGTGCCACAAGGCGTCCGCAGCGCCGTACAGAGACAAACAAATTATAATACAATGGGAGACAGCACAGTACAGTAAACAGTAAGCACAGTAACTCAGTAAGCTCAATGCACAGCTAGAGAGGGAGGGGAAGGGGGAGGAAGGATCCGCAAATGACGGGGCCCAAGAAGGAGGGCGCGGAAGACAGGGAGACCCCCAGGGGGGAGGAGGGAGCGAGAGTTGACGTGGGGTGGAGGACCCTCGAGGAGGAGGCAAAGTAGCTGGAGAGCAGAGTTAGAAGTGGTGGAAACAGGAGGAGAGATGGCCCTGCTCAGAGGAGCGTACAATCTAAGGTATTTAGATTTATTTATCTATTATCTATTTATTTATTTATTTATTTATTATTAATTTATCTAAATTGTGTCTCTCTAAATGCAGTAGGAAAGGCTTCTGCTGCCACCACTAGGCTCTTTCACCGGCACCTAGAACCGCTTCCTTCTGGGTAACTGTTGTTGCTAGTGCACCAACTTCCTGGGCTCCTGAGTTGGTACCCCTGACTTTTTCTTTCAGATCAGGGTTGCTGTGAATGTTTCCCCCTGGCCTATCTCACTGGCCAGAGCTGCAAGGTAGCGGACAGTGCGTTGGTACTGGATGCTGGGTCTAATCCTCAGAACAGCCGGATAATGAATTAGATTGGCCTGATCTGTAGGTAGGTCACAGGAATTACAGCAGGTAAGTAGGCACCAGAGCAGGGTCTTGAAGCAGTGATGTTTTATTAGCTCAAGTAGTCCTTAGAAGGACAGTTATACGTTAGTTTGTGGTACTAGCAATCCAGAAGTTACAGATGAAATGATACATAACATGGTCAAATAGTGCTCTTTTTATACAGTTTCTGACTCATATTTTGACAGGGGGTAAATCAGACCCTTTTGCAATTTATACTTAACAAAATTTACATCAATCTGTGACTTTCCAAATCACTTGCTCTTTACATTATTCATATAGTGTGTCTATCTTTTTAACAAGACAGGATAACAGGTAACAACTCCCTGCTCTGTATTCTGGCTAAAAAAGTGTTGGTCACTAAGTGGAAAAGAATTAATTAGCATGGGCTTCTTTCTTCAGACAGTTGCAGAAGCAACTTTCTTCCAAAATCTCATAATAAATAAATACATGACCAATATGAAAATAAATGTATTTACACTCCCAGCGCTAAATATTTACGGCGCTGCATGATGGTTACTACCGGGGCTACAGCGCCCATACATTAAATATATACATTTAAATCAATAAACATTCACTTTAACACATTTTTATATCCCCTATCACTGGGGTTTAACCCTTCTGGCAATGGGTATTAACCCTCCCGGCGCCGGAGCACGTTTCAAGATGGACTCGAAACAAAACCAAATCTATCCCCCTGTCCAAAATAGACCCAGCACGAAAACTGCCTGACCACCTCAGGTGTACAATCAGCATACACCCCAGCAGCGAAAGCCTTGCAATTCTAAATGGAAATAAAGTCATTCATGCACAGAACGGTTTCTTCAAATTACAACAATTTTATTAGTTAGATTTGTATCATTCTTTTTCATTATTTTTTTTCAGACTTGTTTTAGACAAATATTTTTCTATCATCTCAAAAATGAAATCCCCGATGGCCCCTACTTATTTTCCGTGGAATGCAGACGTTGCCGGAGTCCCAAAAGAGAGGAAGCAATGTCGTCCCTAGGACAGGGGACGCGCTGTGATTGGAGGAGACTGTAAGATGAGCGACCTCTGTCTATTCTCTCACAGTCTCTCCCTGACAAGTCCTGACTGATGACCATTAACACAGATGTTCACCGCTCCCTTATGTAGCATAGTGACCTTTCCACAGATGTCCACCAACGACACGTAATTCCTGCACTTATCCCTTGTCCGTCATCAGCTGAAAGCGCGTTTCTCAGGATTTCTTTTAAAATGTCCCTTTTGATTGTATAGTGATTCTTAGATGTTTTAGAGTAATTACATTTAAGAAGTGGTGAAAGCAAATGGGTTAAATTATTTGCTAAATGGGGGGGTTGGTTATATTATATAACACACTACTGTAACCACCTACTTGCCAATGATTTTCTTACACAGGCTGAAAACATAAAAAAAATCCCTATATATTTATATGTCTCTATATTTGTATACAGAATAGTTTCATCATATTTCATGGCACAAGTGTGTGTGTCCTTGATGGGGGCATATTTATAAATCCGACTGAGATATGTGCGACATTATTGTGATAATATATAAATATATTAGCTTCCTATCTGAAATCTCCCTCTACCTCCTCTTCCTCCACCTCCCATTTTCCACTGTCCAATATTTGTCACGTCCCCTTACTCTGCCTCCCCAACCTATAGTGTACAATGCAGCAAAAAGATTTTTTTTGTTTATATGTAGTGTGATACTGACACCTGGCAGATGACAGACACAAACAGCTTCTTGCTTGGAAAAACTATGGTTTTTATTGTTCACATCCCAAATAACACAGGATGACACCAGGGGAGCCTCGCTCTAGCTAGACACAGTTCACCTGCCTAGTCACTGGGCAGCTAGCTGGCATCGGTTGTCCTGTCCACAGGAACAGACAGTCTTTTTATAATCCACCCAAGCACTACAAACCAATCAAAGAAAGCAACAATCCAATTACACCCATGTTTTGCAATTGTGAGTTTTGTGTGCTGCATGAGAGACCATAAGGGAATTTAACCCTGTGTACCGCCTGTTCCTGCAGACTCCTTGGACTTTCACCTATCCCTACACAGGAGCGGCGTGGCAAATAAATCACAATAACTTCAAAGACATTGCAGAACAAGCTCATATATACAGACTGGGCCTGAGGCTGCCAACTGGGCATAGTTTATGCTACAAAAAAGGTGCAGGCAAAAATAGTGTTTCCACGCCCATATGTCAAGGCCTAAGGTCTGTGCGTTTTAGCGTAAACGTGTGCATGATGTTATTTTGTTAATGTAGTTTTAAAAAAAGCAAACAAACAGCGTATTCGCTTCCTAAGAAGTGTTCCCAGCGCAAATGCACATAGACTAGGTTGGTAGCGGCAGTATAGAGGGGACAAACAAGGTGGAATCCCCCAGAAAAGCCGTTGCAAGAAATAATATTCTGTCCAAAAATGAAAAGTAAAGTTTATGTCATGGTATGGAAAGCATTACCTGTGTATAAAATGTTCCTTTATATGACAGAACCATAAATCTCACATCTAACTTTCCACGGCTACGCCGTTCTATAAACGATGTTACCTAATAAACAGCATTGGACATTAGATCATTGATTCTTACCCTCCCGTCAGTTCCTGGTGTCTATTTATATCCGAGCTCCATGTACACAGAGGCCACGGTTCACCGCAGTGTTTACATCCTCAGGAAAAGCCCAGCACCCGGCACAAGTGAATCATTACCGAGCCCAGCTGAGAAACAGGAGAGGAAAACAGAGGAACCAGGTTTCACTCTCTGGAACTGCCAACAGAAAGAAAATGAGGAATAAATTAAGAAGAAAAAAAAAAAGTTATATTTCCCTTTCAGATGAAGAACATGCCGTACATCAAACACAGGCTCCAAGAAGAATAACATGGACAATTATTCAAATAAAACATTCAATTAACCATCTCTGTATTACTGTTTACCAGTGTGTGGGCCAGATAGCATCTCAATGTGCTTCATTGATCAAAGGACAAAGAGACCTATTGAGTTTCTGCTGGCAATAAACTAGGGATGTGCACCGGCGACTTTTGAGGTCTCGTGTTTTGTGTTTTGGATCCGGATTTTCGTTATTTTTGAGGTTCGGATTTGTCTCGCAAAACACTTGACGAAAGGTCTCGGTTCGGATTTAAGGTATTGGATTTGGATTTTTTTTGAAAAAAACATAAAAGGTTTAAAAATCAAGTTTTTGGGCTTATTTTCACTCCTAGGCTATTATTAACCTCAATAACATTCAATAACAAGCATTTCCACTAATTTACAGTGTATTCTGAACACCTCACAATATAGTTATTAGTCCAAAACGTTGCAACAAGGTATCTTTCTGGACTGCGTAGAGGAGTGGGTCACCACAATATATATTAAAAACCCTGAACTTTTATGATTCGCACCAATAATTGTACCTGGACTGCGTAGAGGAGTGGGTCACCACAATATATTAAAAACTCTGAACTTTTATGATCCGCACCAATAATTGTACCTGGACTGCGTAGAGGAGTGGGTCACCACAATATCTTAAAAACCCTGAACTTTTATGATTCGCACCAATAATTGTACCTGGACTGCGTAGAGGAGTGGGTCACCACAATATCTTAAAAACCCTGAACTTTTATGATTCGCACCAATAATTGTACCTGGACTGCGTAGAGGAGTGGGTCACCACAATATCTTAAAAACCCTGAACTTTTATGATTCGCACCACTAATTGTACCTGGACTGCGTAGAGGAGTGGGTCACCACAATATATTAAAAACCCTGAACTTTTATGATTCGCACCAATAATTGTACCTGGACTGCATAGAGGAGTGGGTCACCACAATATCTTAAAAACCCTGAACTTTTATGATTCGCACCAATAATTGTACCTGGACTGCGTAGAGGAGTGGGTCACCACAATATCTTAAAAACCCTGAACTTTTATGATTCGCACCAATAATTGTACCTGGACTGCGTAGAGGAGTGGGTCACCACAATATATTAAAAACCCTGAACTTTTATGATTCGCACCAATAATTGTACCTGGACTGCGTAGAGGAGTGGGTCACCACAATATATTAAAAACCCTGAACTTTTATGATTCGCACCAATAATTGTACCTGGACTGCGTAGAGGAGTGGGTCACCACAATATCTTAAAACCCTGAACTTTTATGATTCGCACCAATAATTGTACCTGGACTGCGTAGAGGAGTGGGTCACCACAATATATTAAAAACCCTGAACTTTTATGATTCGCACCAATAATTGTACCTGGACTGCGTAGAGGAGTGGGTCACCACAATATCTTAAAAACCCTGAACTTTTATGATTCGCACCAATAATTGTACCTGGACTGCGTAGAGGAGTGGGTCACCACAATATCTTAAAAACCCTGAACTTTTATGATTCGCACCAATAATTGTACCTGGACTGCGTAGAGGAGTGGGTCACCACAATATCTTAAAAACCCTGAACTTTTATGATTCGCACCAATAATTGTACCTGGACTGCGTAGAGGAGTGGGTCACCACAATATATTAAAAACCCTGAACTTTTATGATTCGCACCAATAATTGTACCTGGACTGCGTAGAGGAGTGGGTCACCACAATATCTTAAAAACCCTGAACTTTTATGATTCGCACCAATAATTGTACCTGGACTGCGTAGAGGAGTGGGTCACCACAATATCTTAAAAACCCTGAACTTTTATGATTCGCACCAATAATTGTACCTGGACTGCGTAGAGGAGTGGGTCACCACAATATCTTAAAAACCCTGAACTTTTATGATTCGCACCAATAATTGTACCTGGACTGCGTAGAGGAGTGGGTCACCACAATATATTAAAAACCCTGAACTTTTATGATTCGCACCAATAATTGTACCTGGACTGCATAGAGGAGTGGGTCACCACAATATCTTAAAAACCCTGAACTTTTATGATTCGCACCAATAATTGTACCTGGACTGCGTAGAGGAGTGGGTCACCACAATATCTTAAAAACCCTGAACTTTTATGATTCGCACCAATAATTGTACCTGGACTGCGTAGAGGAGTGGGTCACCACAATATATTAAAAACCCTGAACTTTTATGATTCGCACCAATAATTGTACCTGGACTGCGTAGAGGAGTGGGTCACCACAATATATTAAAAACCCTGAACTTTTATGATTCGCACCAATAATTGTACCTGGACTGCGTAGAGGAGTGGGTCACCACAATATCTTAAAAACCCTGAACTTTTATGATTCGCACCAATAATTGTACCTGGACTGCGTAGAGGAGTGGGTCACCACAATATCTTAAAAACCCTGAACTTTTATGATTCGCACCAATAATTGTACCTGGACTGCGTAGAGGAGTGGGTCACCACAATATATTAAAAACCCTGAACTTTTATGATTCGCACCAATAATTGTACCTGGACTGCGTAGAGGAGTGGGTCACCACAATATCTTAAAAACCCTGAACTTTTATGATTCGCACCAATAATTGTACCTGGACTGCGTAGAGGAGTGGGTCACCACAATATCTTAAAAACCCTGAACTTTTATGATTCGCACCAATAATTGTACCTGGACTGCGTAGAGGAGTGGGTCACCACAATATATTAAAAACCCTGAACTTTTATGATTCGCACCAATAATTGTACCTGGACTGCGTAGAGGAGTGGGTCACCACAATATCTTAAAAACCCTGAACTTTTATGATTCGCACCAATAATTGTACCTGGACTGCGTAGAGGAGTGGGTCACCACAATATCTTAAAAACCCTGAACTTTTATGATTCGCACCAATAATTGTACCTGGACTGCGTAGAGGAGTGGGTCACCACAATATATTAAAAACCCTGAACTTTTATGATTCGCACCAATAATTGTACCTGGACTGCGTAGAGGAGTGGGTCACCACAATATATTAAAAACCCTGAACTTTTATGATTCGCACCAATAATTGTACCTGGACTGCGTAGAGGAGTGGGTCACCACAATATCTTAAAAACCCTGAACTTTTATGATTCGCACCAATAATTGTACCTGGACTGCGTAGAGGAGTGGGTCACCACAATATCTTAAAAACCCTGAACTTTTATGATTCGCACCAATAATTGTACCTGGACTGCGTAGAGGAGTGGGTCACCACAATATATTAAAAACCCTGAACTTTTATGATTCGCACCAATAATTGTACCTGGACTGCGTAGAGGAGTGGGTCACCACAATATATTAAAAACCCTGAACTTTTATGATTCGCACCAATAATTGTACCTGGACTGCGTAGAGGAGTGGGTCACCACAATATCTTAAAAACCCTGAACTTTTTTGATTCGCACCAATAAATGTACCTGGACTGCGTAGAGGAGTGGGTCACCACAATATATTAAAAACCCTGAACTTTTATGATTCGCACCAATAATTGTACCTGGACTGCGTAGAGGAGTGGGTCACCACAATATATTAAAAACCCTGAACTTTTATGATTCGCACCAATAATTGTACCTGGACTGCGTAGAGGAGTGGGCACTGGGCACCACAATAAAATATATAAAAAACCTTCAACAGGTCTGCATTACACTACACATACGGCTGCTCCTCCATCCTCTCCATCATATACATGTTGGAGTTTTAGAGTGTGACAACCTCTTGTTTTTGATAATGTCAGTGCATTTTGAATATTTTTCAATTTGCCCCACACCACTGAATGTACTTTATCTATGATACGCAATACGCATCTATCTATCTTGACTGCGTAGTGTGGTGGCCCCGGTACACAATTTGGTACCGAGGCCACAATATAATTAAAAAACCCTCCGCGTGTCTGAATTCCACCAAACAAGTATCTGGACTGCGTAGTGGGGTGGCCCCGGTACACAATTTGGTACCGAGGCCACAATATAATTAAAAAATTGGGCATCAACTGTCACCGTTGTTTAATATCTGATACACCTAAATATGGACTGCACAGTGGAGTGGCCCCGGTAGTAAATTTGGTGCCGGGGCCACAATACCTCCTCCAACTTCCAAGTGTAGTGTTTATAAAGACAGACAGCGTCGAAGTGTTATTAGTTGACTTTCTTAACCCTAAAATTGTCCCTGTTGCAAATATTCGTGCAATGGACAGTTACTTTTCTATTGAAAGACTCAAGCTTTCAAGTGTAGTGTTTATAAAATATAAACAACAATACAGTAGTTTTAGAGCACGTCAATACCTCTTGTTTTAAATTATGACACGGCATTTTACTTTTGGTTTAATTTCTTGAATTTTTTTACATTTGGTTTTACTTTTTGAACATGGCAAACGACTGTTGCTTGGTCATATAATGCAAAAAAAAAATTTCCAAGATGGAATTGTCCTTGGGCCCTCACACCCACCCTTATGTTGTTGAAATAGGACATGCACACTTTAACAAACCAATCATTTCAGCGACAGGGCCTACCAAACAACTTTGGCTGAAATGATTGGTTTGTTTGGGCCCCCACACCAAAAAAGCTATTCATCTCTCCCTGTACAGACTAAACAGGCTCTACTGAGGCAAGATGTCGTCCTCATCCTCAACCTCTGATTCCTCTCCCCCTACAGTGTGTACTTCCTCCTCATCACACATTATCAATTCGTCCCCGCTGGACTCCACAACCACAGGTCCCTCTGTAGTATCTGGAGGGCAGTGCTGTACTTCATTGAGGAATTGATTATTCATTTTTATAAACATCATTTTTTCAACGTTGTGAGGAAGCAACCTCCTTCGCCGCTCACTGACCAGGTTCCCCGCTGCACTAAAAACTCTTTCCGAGTACACACTGGAGGGGGGACAACTCAGGTAAAATAGAGCCAGTTTGTACAGGGGCTTCCAAACTGCCTTTTTTTCCTGCCAGTAACAATATGGACTGTCTGACATGTCTACTTGGATGGTGTCAGCAAAGTAATCATCCACAATTTTTTCTATTGTCACAGCATCCAATGCAGCGAGAGTAGACATGTCTGCAATGGTTGGCAGGTCCTTCAGTCCGGACCAGATGTTATCAGCATCCCCGCCAGTGCCTCTTTTGGGAAAACTGAGCTTTTTCCTCGCAGCCATAGATGTGGAAGAAAATGAGGGTGGAGCTGTTGGCATGTCACGGTCCTCTTCAGAGGACAATCTCCTGACCAGCAGGTCTTTGCACCGCTGTAGACTTGTGTCCGCCGGAAACAGAGACACAACATACGCTTTAAACCGAGGATCGAGCACGGTGGCCAGAATGTATTCCTCTGACTTTAAAAGAGTGACCACCCTCGGATCCTGGCAAAGCGTACGAAGGGCTACATCCACAAGAGCTACATGCTTGCTGTAATCGCAATGGCTTACCAGCTCCTCCCTCACTTTCTCCAGCTGCTTCTGCAACAGCCTGATCAGGGGAATGACCTGACTCAAGCTGGCAGTGTCGGAACTGACTTCTCGTGTGGCAAGTTCAAATGGCTGCAGAACCTTGCACAACACGGAAATCAGTCTCCACTGCGCTTGACTGAGGCGCATCCCCACTCCTTTGCCTATGTCGTAGGTGGCTGTGTAGGCCTGAATGGCCTTTTGCTGCTCCTCCATCCTCTGCAGCATATAGAGGGTGGAGTTCCAGCGCGTCACAACCTCTTGTTTGAGGTGATGGCAGGGCAGGTTCAAGCTTTTTTGATGTGCCTCTAGTCTGCGGTAGGCACTGGCTGAATGCCGAAAGTGTCCAGCAATTTTGCGGGCCACCGCAAGCATCTCCTGCACACCCCTGTCACTCTTGAGGTAATGCTGCACCACCAAATTAATGGTGTGGGCAAAACATGGGACGTGCTGGAAATTGCCCATATTTAATGCCCGCACAATGTTACTGGCATTGTCTGACACCACAAATCCCCATGAGAGTCTAAGTGGGGTAAGCCACTGGGAGATAATTTCCCTCATTTTCTCTAATATGTTGTCAGCGTTGTGCCTCTTATTAAAGCCTGTAATGCACAATGTTGCCTGCCTTTGCATGAGCAGCCATTTTGTAGATGCTGCTACTGATGCAGCTGTTGCTGTTGCTGCGGAAGGGGATGCATCTACCCAGTGGGCTGTCACAGTCATATAGTCCTTCGTTTGCCCAGAACCACTTGTCCACATGTCCGTGGTTAAGTGGACAGTGGGTACAACCGCATTTTTAAGAGCACTGAGGACACTTGATCGTACTTCTCTGTACATTTTTGGTATCGCCTGCCTAGTGAAGTGGAATCTCGAGGGGATTTGGTACCGGGGACACAATACCTCCATCAACCCTCTAAATCCCACTCCACTGATGGCGGACACCGGGCGCACGTCTAACACCAACATTGCAGTTACAGCCGCAGTTATACGCTTTGCAATAGGATGACTGCTGTCGTACTTCGTCCTCATGGCAAACGACTGTTGTACGGTCAATTGCTTAGTGAAAGACGTAGCGGTCTTACGACTTTCCCTCTGGGAAGATGACCGACTACCAGCAGCAATAGCAGCAGTGGCAGTAGTAGGCATAGCGCTGCAAGATCCTCCGGAATAATCCCGGATTGAAGAGGACTCAGTCATGCCGGTGACATGGCCTGCACGACTACCTCCGATCCCGATCGAGGAGGAAATTGACGAGGAGGGTGTTGCTGGTGTGGATACAACAGGACCAAGGGATTTAGGTGTCCCTGGACTGCTGACGGTCCTACCCACAGTTCCTTAACTAAACACAGAATTATGAAGGGTCTTCAGGTGACGTATAAGGGAGGATGTCCCTAGGTGGCCAAGATCCTTACTCTTGCTTATTGCAGCTTTACATAAGCTACATATGGCAATACATTTGTTGTCCGGATTGGGATAGAAATAATTCCAGACCGAAGAGGTGCATTTTTTGGTCTTCTGACCAGGCATGACGATGGGCTTTTTCATCCCATGGACATCAGCTGTTTCCCCCCCTGGTGCCTCATTTACAATAACCACATCACCATCCTCATCATCAAGTTCCTCCACAGCGCCAGCTACATCATCAATAGCCTCCTCCCGAGCCACCTCTTCCCGTACAGTGATGGGAAGGTCAGGCTTGACAACCACCAACACCCTTGGACTCGCCTTGGGGATTTGTGATAATTTCTCTTTAGAAGGCAGAGTTGTTTGCTGTTTTGTTGCTGACAGCATAACTCTCTTCAATTTTTTGTAGGGGGGGGAGGAGGAGGAGGGCTAAGATCCATGGGTGAAGCTGAACCACTAGTCATGAACACGGGCCAGGGCCTAAGCCGTTCCTTGCCACTCCGTGTCGTAAATGGCATATTGGCAACTTTACGTTTCTCCTCAGATGATTTTAAGTTTCTCTTTTTGCTACTTTTTCTTAACTTGGGCTTTTTGGATTTTACATGCCCGGTACTACGAGATTGGGCATCGGGCTTGGAAGACGACGTTGATGGCATTTCATCGTCTATGTCATGACTAGTGGCAGCAGCTTCAGCATTAGGAGGAAGTGGGTCTTGATCTTTCCCTACTTTATCCTCCAAATTTTTGGTCTCCATTATATGTAGCACAAGATACTGCAGAATGTGTGAACTTGGTAATATTGCAGTACCAATGGACTTATACTGCTGGATTGGTTTTGCAAATTTGGTTATAATTATATATTTTTATTTTTTTTTAAATTTTTTATTTTTTTTTACTTTTTTCTTATTTTTAAAAAACTTGGGAATAGTGGGGAAATAACTATGCCCTTAGAAGCACAGAGCACAGGACACAGCACCACTGGACTGAACAGGACACGGCACAGGACACAGCAGCACTACGGAACTCAGCAGGACAGAGCACAGGACACAGCACCACTGGACTGATACTGCAGAATGTGTGAACTTGGTAATATTGCAGTACCAATGGACTTATAATGCTGGATTGGTTTTGCAAATTTGGTTATAATTATTATATATATTTTTTTTTTTTAAATTTTTTTTTTTTTTTTACTTTTTTTTTATTTTTTAAAAACTTGGGAATAATGGGGAAATAACTATGCCCTTAGAAGCACAGAGCACAGGACACAGCACCACTGGACTGAACAGGACACGGCACAGGACCCAGCAGCACTACGGAACTCAGCAGGACAGAGCACAGGACACAGCACCACTGGACTGATACTGCAGAATGTGTAAACTTTGTAATATTGCAGTACCACTGGACTTTTACTGCTGAATGTGTGAACTTGGTAATATTGCAGTACCAATGGGCTTATACTGCAGGATTGGTTGTGAAAATTTTGTGGTAATTAAAAAATATTAAAGTAGTTTTTGGTATTTTTTAAAAAAACTTTTTTTTATTTTTTTAAACACAGGGGAATATTGGGGAAATAACTATGCCCTTAGAAGCACAGAGCACAGGACACAGCACCACTGGACTGAACAGGACACAGCACAGGACCCAGCAGCACCACTGACCTCAGAAGGACAGAGCACAGCACACAGCACCACTGGACTGATACTGCAGAACACAGCACAGCACAGCACAGCACAGCACAGCACAGCACAGCACAGCACAGAACTAAACAGCACAGAACTAAACAGCACAGAACTAAACAGCACAGAACTAAACAGCACAGAACTAAACAGCACAGAACTAAACAGCACAGAACTAAACAGCACAGAACTAAACAGCACAGAGGACCACCTAACACACCCTCCCTCTACCCTGATCAATGCCCGAGTGAAGATGGCGGGGACTAGCGGGGAATTTATAGGATCCGAGTATCGCGAGATCCGACAACGGGATTATGAGTCAGAGCCTCAGTTTCACTTTTGAATTTGGCGCCAATACCCGGATCTGTCTCGGATCCGACTCGGATCCGCAACGTTCGGGTGGGCTCGGATTTCATAAATCCGAGTGCGCTCATCCCTACAATAAACAAATATGAGAATCCTATTCACCAAGTATCCCAACCTATTCTGAGGGGGGTATTCAATTGTTTCTTTTAACGCGCTAAAACCAAAAAAAACGAGCGCTCTAAAAATATTACCGTTAATACGGTAATTACTCGCTAAATTTCATCTCGCAGCTCCCTGAGCAGCGAGCTGAAATTCAGCCCGCTGGCAGCGAGTAAGTACCGTATTAACTGTTTACGCGCGCAAAATTACCGTATAATATGAAGTTTTTTTCGAGCGCTCGTTTTTTTTTTGTTTTAGTGCGTTAAAAGAAACAATTGAATACCCCCCTATTGATGACATCTCAGGATGGTGTTAACAGAAATAGAGACTGAAAAGAATCAAAATAAGTGATGATAAAAATAACTGACATTTTTCAGCAGTGACGATCACAATGATTAATGGGGCCCTAGGGTGAAAGGGCCACTAACCAAACGCCCATTACAAAAGTGTCAGTGTTGGCTGCAAAACATTACTATGGGGTTAAAATTCTGGTTTTATGAACTGCCCCCGTGGCAAATTAATTCTGCCCCTACTCCATGGTGGAAAGAATTAAAAAGTCACTTCAAACTCCAGCCTCCAATCACTTTAGGACCACGCCCTTAATTACTTTAACGTTTTCACTTTTCTTCTAAAATTCTGGTATAGAATCATTTATGTCCTAAGTGAATCAGAAGAGTGATTATAACATGTTTTTCCTGAAATGGCAGGTGCAAAAAGCCTCCTATTGAAACTATAAGCCGACTGTGTTCCAAATATATCTTCTCCACCTTATGAATCCCGTTTAAGTAATCATGTCCTGCAAAATTAAATTTTGTATATGAATGTAACAGGTTGCATGCATGTGCTTAGCCAGCACTTGGCAGCGGTAAGGAACCTATCCGCCCAGCTCCGTATATGACAACATGATACATTGCACCTCCTCCCCCACAGGTGCGTTTCCACATGAAAGATAAATACGTATTGTATAAAACCTGACATATTATCACAAAACAGATGCAAATGGTGACTACTTTCCACTTTTGTACATGATCCTTTGAGAATGAAGCAAGGACAGCCCAGTGGCCTAGTGGGCAGCACAGTGGCCTAGTGGTTAGCACTTCTGCCTCACAGCACTGGGGTCATGAGTTCAATTCCCAACTATGGCCTTATCTGTGTGGAGTTTGTATGTTCTCCCTGTGTCTGCGTGGGTTTCCTCCAGGTGCTCCGGTTTCCTCCCACACTCCACAAACATACTAGTAGGTTAATTGGCTGCTATTAAAATTGACCCTAGTCTCTCTCGGTCTGTGTGTGTGTCTATAGTAGGGAATTTAGACTGTAAGCTACAATGGGGCAGGGACTGATATGAGTGAGCTCTCTGTACAGCGCTGCAGAATTAGTGGCGCTATATAAATAACTGATGATGATAAAGGACATAAAATTTATATATTGGGAGTCTACTAGAAGCAGCCAATCAGATTCTAGTTATAATGTTCTACAATGTACTAGATAGATGACAGCTAGAATCTGATTGGTTTTCTTTTTTAGAAGGTTTCATAATTCTATCTTTAAGGTCAAATTCTGTCAGAAAAACGCTGAACAAGTATTTCACCAAACATATTACAAAACTTCGCTCAACTCTATTTAACTGTACCGTGAAAACATTTTTAGCCCTCCTCCCTTTTTATTACATTTAAGAATCTCACTGTGTTGAAGTTTTATTTTTTAGAATGAGAATCTTTACTTGTTCCATAAATTCATCTTCACATATAAATATTCACCGCCCTTGGTCAAAATGTAGTTGTATCTCCTATGGCAGCTATTACAACCTCAGTTATTTGTAAGAGTATCTATGAAAGCTTTTTAACAACGATTTGGAGCAATATTTGCCCATTCCTCCTTAAAACAAATTCCTAAAGCTGGCTCAGGTTAGTTGGGGAGCAGTAATGGACAGTAAGTTTGAGTTCCAGCCACAGATTTTCAATAGGATTGAGGTCAGGAAAATGACTGGGCCGGGCCACTTAATTGCATCTACTTTTGGTAAGACACCTCAGTGTTGCTCGTGAACTGAGCTTTGCATTATTGTCCTGTTGAAAAACAAACTTCCTCCAAGTTTCAGCTCTTTTCCCATGGATTGTCAGCCTCTGCTACTGAAACAGAGGTTCATAAAATGATGTTACCACCACCATACATCATGTTGGGGATAGTGTTAGCTGGCTGTACCATACATACTGCTTAGCATTCAGGCCAAAAAGCTCTACTTTCGCCGTGTCAAATCAGTCTTTCTGCCCCATCTCTGTTCTATCTTCTAGATGGTGTTTTGCAAATGCTTTGTGGGCAAGGAAATTGCTTTTTTGGCAGCCTTTGTTGATTATCTTCCACCGAAGCCCAATATCACAGTTGGCCTCACAGTAGCTGCTGTGATGAATGTTCTTTCTGGCCTGCATCTAGCTTTAGCAGGGGGTAGGGGGATCTAGGTAGGATGGTCGTAATTTCATACTCATCCAAAGCTCCAAGGGGTATTCAATCCCTTCACAATGTACCCATCCCCGGACTTGTGCCACTCTATAGCCATATTTCAGACTTGTTTCGCATAATCCTCTTTATTTGTCATCTCTTCTTTTCATACAGTCTCTGCCATGCTGTAATACTTGACAGACAGAGGGGTATTTTCATTTAGAACACATTTGACAAGAGGTCAGCAACTAGGTTCTCACACAGGTGAAGTCAACGAACAAATGATGTGATGTTAGAGATAATGTATTTTACCTGTGCCGATTTAGGCTGTCAATTACAAGGTGTATTACCGTATATACTCGTGTATAAGCCGAGTTTTTCAGCACATTTTTTATGCTGATAAAGCCCCTCCTCGGCTTATACTCGAGTCAATAAGTTTTCCCAGTTTTTTGTGGTAAAATTAGGTGCCTCGGCTTATATTCGGGTCGGCTTATACTCGAGTATATATGGTAATACTTTTTATTTTTCATTTTTAGCCTTTTTTAGAAATTTATTTATTTTGTTTGTGCATAGTACACAGTGGATCAGTGTCAGAAAATCCTACAGTAGTCCGCTACATCTTGTATGTCTCAGATTGTATACTGATATATGCTCCCTCTGTACACCGAGCAAAAAATGATAACATATATTATATAATTTCCCAGTAAAACATCACCCTGCAACCTACAATAGCTTTGGGGATCATCAGCTTCATGGATAAAAGAGAAGATCAATTGGTGTGTGTAGGTCCACAAAGAAATATGCAGGTTCCAAGTCCGACCTGCTATCACTTTAGGACCTCTCTTCAATACAGTTTTCTCCTAAAATACTGCTCAGATTAGGTTCCTTATGTCTTCCCTAAGTCAAGAGACTGAGGGGACATCTGGGCTTTTTCTTTATTGCAAGAGATAAAATGTGTCCACCAACTTACAGTCCAATGCTGTTATTAAATTGGTGGAAATATACTTAACAATGGTGTATGCTATAGAAATGCAACACATTGAAAGTATAGGCCAGTGTTGGCTAACCTGTGACACTCCAGGTGTTGTGAAACTACAAGTCCCAGCATGCTTTGCCAACATATAGCAGCTTATTTCTGGAAGGGTATGCTGGGACTTGTAGTTTCACAACACCTGGAGTGTCACAGGTTAGCCAACACTGGTATAGGCCAAGGGCTGGTCACCGCCACTTGTGAAAAAGCCTTTTTGTGGGAAGGAGAGGCTTTACATCGCCCATAAATGTCGTGGTCCTCAAAACAAAATGTTGCTTATGCATGTGGGCGTAATATCAACCATGTAAGGGCATCTAGCCCACAACAAACATGGTGCACTCACTCTACCAAGCTGCTCCCAACAGGAGAAACCATCATATCGGTCAGCAAATCCATGCATGCACTTTCATAGTTGACCGTAACCGGATGTGTTCTCCATAGTATTTTTTTTAAATATAAAAACGGTGTTTTAAGTGTTTTAAAAAAAATGCTTGAATCAAGTAGTTTATTGTAAAATTACTTTGCCATGAGAGTTTCGCTGTGTGCATCCAGCTTGACGATTTATTTAACCAATTATTATCTTTGATTTTGTTGAATAATTGCACTTGTCCTATTTGCAGCCACATCGTTTTTTATTAATCAAATTTTCATTCGATTGCTTTTTATTTTATTCTGCCAATAACCCACAATGAGCCGCATTTCACAGAAGCATAGAGCTGCCATAGGACAATCGTTCCTTATAGTGAAGTCGCAACTAGCATATTGCACGTGCCTTCGTGTGGCCGGTACACCGGTAGAAACACAAAGGAATAATCGCATGCTATTTTAATGTCAGCGTTAACTGCCTTTTGTTGAGATAGTTATCTCAACTAACACACAGCATACTTTGCCAGTAGATAACCTGCCGATAACTGTCAAATCACGCAGGGACTTGTAGTTTCACAACACCTGGAGAGCCACAGGTTGGCCAGGCCGAGTGTAGAGACTCTGCTCTTTGGAACATGAGTGGGGTGGCGGGGGAGACTGCACAAGCTTCGACTCCTACACATTCTGCACCCCCCCCCTCTCACGGCCAGGCCCATCAAAGCCACATGGGATGCCATAGGGCAGCACGGTGGCGTAGTGGTTAGCACTTCTGCCTCACAGCGCTGGGGTCATGAGTTCAATTCCCGACCATGGTCTTATCTGTGAGGAGTTTGTATGTTCTCCCTGTGTTTGCGTGGGTTTCAACCGGGTGCTCTGGTTTTCTCCCACACTCCAAAAACATACTAGTAGGTTAATTGGTGCTAACAAATTGACCCTAGTCTCTGTCTGTGTCTGTTTGTGCCTGTGTGTGTGTTAGGGAATGTAGACTGTAAGCCACAATGGGGCAGGGACTGATGTGAGTGAGTTCTCTGTACAGCACTGCAGAATTAGTAGCGCTATATAAATAAATGATGATGATGATGATAGTGGTAGATATATCCCTGATTATTGAGGTTACTCCACCAAAGCTAACTATTTAAGACTGAGGATACTGTAATGTAAACAAAAAGAAGATCTCATTTACCTACCATCGTCCTACCCCTCCTCCAATACAACATCTCCAACGATGTATGTAAATGTCCAAGCAAGGGACTGTTTGGGGCTTTTTTAAACTTCTTGTGCCGTTGTCAAGGTCCCTCCTCCATGATCTTTCCATGCAACTTTTAATGGAGTGTGATGACTTCTTTCATATGGAGTGTTCCACATATACAAGGTCCACACTCTGTTGTACTAACAATACCAGCTTCCACTGTGCTAGAGCCCCCAATCTGCAATATGTTCCTGATGGGAAACAAAACCATTTCATGCTGCAATACAGAGGCTGATGTTGAACATAACCTCAGTACTACAGGACACGACCTCTTCACAAGTACAAATGAAAGGAGAGAAGAGCCAAGTATAAAACTGATCCGGTTTATTATGAGCTGTGACCAATAGTTACTGTCACATCTGTACACACTGAGCGTATTGGAATACCAACAAAAATAAACTAATACAATACGCAATAAAAAGTATAACTTTCACACACTCAAGACATCTGTTCCCGGCACTTTGTTTCTGGAATATTCTCATTGTCAACTGACCCAGCGAAAATTTCCTGAAACGTTTTGCATTGTGCTTTTCATTCTGACAATTTAGTTATTAAATTTCCTGTGGTCCCATTACATCGCCTATCCTTGATCACTAGGTCATGTCAATCACACACGTTCACCATGTATGTGCAGGGATAAACCCAGTGCTAATGACCTTATATGCCATTTGTGATGAGCTAAGGTTGAACATGAAAATTCAGCCATAAGATCTTTTATGCAGAAACCTTTTACCTGGAGCGTTACGGAAAACAGAACGGGGAAAAAATAAATTATTAATGCTGCTGGTGATAATTTCGTAAACATAGACATAAGGGGTAAGCGGTTTATTTACAAACCTGTGATCAGCCATAAATGTGGATAAAACAGGGGCCATCACATCAATCTACACAATTTATGAAGGGGAATTACCCTACTTTTCGTGGGTTACAGCTGTCCCCATAGAACTCTATGCATTACGTTTTGCTACAAAGTAATGATATCTCAGCATGGTGTTAGTCTCTTGGTTTATACGTATAAAAATAGTCAGGTTCTGGGCGCTTGTAAAGGAAAGATATATCAATTTAATATGGATAGGTCCACAATACGCTCCGGCCGGAACGAGACAGCTTAGATGTGTTAAACAATTAACATGCATCAATTGACACTGCCGAAAACAATGATAATGGTAAAAAACACTATAAACTCAGTGTGATTGAAAATATGGTTAGAGTGCACTTGCAAGCTACTAAAATATGAAATGACAATTGATATGAACCGCAAAAAGGGAATGTAAGGAAATATAATGTCCAGAGTTGTAAAATAAAAATGTTGGTGATGATGAAAAATGCAAGCAAAAATGAAATTGGTAGCCGTTACTCACATGAAGCAGGGATGTCTGGCTGTCTATAATGCAGACAGGCACTTAGTAGCGGTCCCAGAGTCTGTGCTGATGAGGTTAGATAGAACGTTGATTTCAATGATAAAAGGCACCCAGCAGAATGCCAATTGCCAATTTTTAAAACAAGAATGAGGAAGAAAGTTCTTCTAGTTCCTAAAGGGAAATCCTCTCCTTGTTGAAAGAAAAAATGATCCCGCTCAAATAGCGTGTGCACGCTGCGGGATATCTTCGTGTTGAGATTAAATGTATGGATATCAAAATGCCTCCAATAATGGACAGGTACCCAGCAGAATATAGGTGGTGATGATCCAAATGTAGTCCTCCTAATCCCCAACGTAGTCTCTCTCTTTCTCATAAAGTTGAGGCTAAACAGGGGAAGCGGTAGTGCCGCTACGGATGAGTGCATACACGCTACAGGCTGGTCTCCGATGTGGATGTCTGTATATGGTAATGTAAGATGCTAGCATGCTAGTAAGTTGAATAAAACTGAGTTGAGGGACAGTCCCCAACGCGTTTCGCCCGGTGGCAATGGCCAGTGGGCTTCCTCAGGGATAGTCTCTTTCAACCATCTCGGTTTATATGAGATCCAGTGAAGCTGGAAATTGTACACTTGATCCCCCAACGGATACAATCTTAAGTGCATTTTTTAACCGCACAAGCGCATTTCACGTTCTCTGTTCGCTGTCAGCGTTAGGATGCTGCTGAAGAGTAAAAACAGTTTATGTAGGAGGGGATGTCTTTTCTGGAGTTACCTGAGCAACCCCGGAATAGTAAGTAGCAGTATTCTGCATTATAATATATAATGAGTGTTACTGGTGTTCATAAGTAAATAGACTACTAAGAGTCCTTCTGAACATACAAAATTATAAAATTGGGTGCATTTTTGCATCTTCTGATGGGATAGCTCTTTGGATCAGGGTGTTCTGGCTGGGACAATGAGCCTTGTATAGCATCTACGTACAAAATCAAAATATTTAAATAAAAATCAGGTAGTGAAAATGGAGCGTTTATGGAAGAGCGGTGGACCCAGCGATTTGTCTTTGCCTACGTCGTCACCCCTGAGGTGTAACACTAGTATAACGGGGGGGGGGGGGGGGACCAATTACAGCCAAATCCACAGATAAAAAGGGCATAAGGAATGACCATCCTAATCCTATCTTCTCCATCCACCTGATGTCCAGGCGGTAGGAAAAAGAGGTCTAATCTTGGGCTAACGGTGTCTGGATGCCCAGTACACATATGAATGGCCCATTGCCCAAATCCAAATCCTCTTCCCGGGGGTACCTAGGACAAAGCACATAATGTCCAGTCAGGGATATAGCTGTACACTAGAAGCGGCCTCTGTCAGAGCCTTGGGCTGTTCACCATAAGCAGACCCCTGCCGGAGCAGTGGCGGGGTTTGTGCACACAACATAACATACCCTACTTGTATCAACTGATGGGAAATGCACCTACGAGCTTGTCTTAATATAAGGTACTTATATCAAGACTAATTATGAAATAAGTATATGAAAATCGCATATTAATCACCAGAAATGAAATCATGAGAAAATGCAAAATGCCAGCACACGAGACAAGCATTTACCAAATCCACCTTCTAGTGTGGATTCCATGGAGATACAGCATGTTAATTAGAGGTATTAATAACCAAAAACACCTTTTGACTGGATCGCGCACCAGGCCACTCATGTGTGGGAAACATTGTCCTGATGCTGGTAAGCACAACGACTTTGGTCTGTCAAAGCAAGGTCAACCAGATGTCCACGGAGGTGGATATGGGAGTGGGGGGGTGGAGGGGGGGCACCCAAGGGATAACTAAACTGGCCACCGGCTACGATGGAGGGAACACAAAGGAGCTCGAGGGAAGTCGGGGTGCTGTCGCTAAATTGGGACTGTGAGGTGTAGGCAGCTGCAGCCCTCTTATGTTTTGCATATATATTATATAATTATTTATTTTTCTTTTTAAGCTATGTGCTGGTTTTCTTGTATACATATATTTGATTGTTATATTTATTTATATATTCACATTGAGGGGGAGGGCTGTCAGGAGGAGGTGAGTGTGCAGCTGCTAAATTGGGGCTGGCAAGGGTGGGCAGCTTCACCCCCCAGATATCGTAAGCATGTAGGTACATTTCATGTTTAATGGGGTTTATTGGAACTATATTAGCCATATTTTACTATATTAGTATATTTTATCCATGTTGCACATGAGAGATCCCATATCCTATTTATCTGTCAAAATGTGTCTTACTTTTTTGTTTTGATCAGATATTTTAAAATACTGCAATGAAAAATAAAGGAACTTGACAGGGCTGATCAAAACTGTTTAGTTTTTTCCATCCAAGTCATCCTAGGTAATAAAGTTATGATTGTCGGCAATGATCTGTCCATTCCGACACATTCTTGGGTCAGGCTCGTTGCTAATGGAGCTGCAGTTGACAGTTTCATTGACTTATTTATTGTAAAACTATAAAATAAACAATACGAGTTCCAAAAACTGCTAAATATGAAACACCCACAGGATTAGTGCAATATATACTAAATATCTTCTATCATGATACAATGTTTATAATGAAAATATTTTGGTGAACAGCCAGGACAGAAGACGTTCAGTTTCTCGGTAAATGATGACACGCTCACCCGGATAATGACTTAGAAATATTCCGACAACAGGGTCAATGTTGGAGGTAAAGTGTGCTGGGGCCGCAAGCTGTAGAATCAACACAGCAAGTTGGAAATAGAAGATAAAATGTAACCTTCTATATGATTTTACACATATGGAAATTGTTTGTTAAATATTACCCGCATGATTTGCATTGCAGGTGTCATCCTGGTTAAGCGAAATTGACAGAAATTCCTAAGGGAAAGGTCGGCTTTTCAGGTAAGGTCAATAGTCCACAGAATTTTAGCCACCAGTCTACATTTGTAATTTCCCCCAATATCTTTCTTTATATGATGAGGATTAATTTGGTCCTTTTAATGAATGCCAGTAGCCTGCCACTGGGAAACCATGGTAGTAGTACCAGTGGAAAACTAGTAGACGACCAATTAACCTACTTGCCTACTCTCTCGGATTGACTGGGAAACTCTTAAATATTGGAGTTTCCTCCCGGAAGAGCAGGAAACCACCCAGGTCCGACGCAGAGGCGGAGTTTAATGACGCGATTCCCATAATCATAGCTCCAGCCCCTGCTGCAGGATGCTGCAAATTGCACTATGCACAGCAGGGGGCGGGACCATTGTCTCATGTTTGTATCACAGTACTCCCTCCTGCACTTGCCATCTGACCTCCCCTCTGGGATCTCCCAGATGGGAGTAACTAAACGTTGGCATGTATGCCAAAAAAGTATTAAAAACTCACCTGTGCCTCAAATCCCGTGTGACTTCCTCATACACTCTGATAGTGATTATTGACTCAAGCGGTTGGATAATATGGGATAATGTAATCTCTACTGGTGACCATATAGAGGTCATATGCCAAGTGCTGCTATACAGGTCGCTGATCTCTGAGTTACACTATAAATACTTTTACATTATTTGCAGATGCTGGCTGAGCTGACAAACTTTGTGTTGCTGTTAACATTGTAATTTTGTCATTGGCTGTGTCACACATCCAGGTCTTAGCCCCACTTACCTGGTCCGGTAGTGTCACTTCACGGCCATCTGTGCCCCTCCTGGTCGTCTATGGCCCTCCAGAGTCCTGGGTCCCTATCGGTAAACTAAGCATTCCCTGCTGTTCTGCTTCTTGGGCGCAGCCATCTTGGATTGCATCACATGATCCATTCCTACAAACCAGTCTCCAGCAACTCAGGTCACGTGATTCATTCAGCCTATCAGTGCACTGAGTACCCTACTTAAACCAGGAAGTGCTGGCTGCACATGGCCACAACATTCTTATGTCTCCTGGCTCTGATTTTGTTCCTGACGGTAGTATCTACTACCAGCATTACCCCGTGCTCTGTTCCTGACTGTAGTATTTCCTACCAGTATTACCCCGTGCTATGTTCCTGACTGTAATATTTCCTACCAGTAATACCAAGTGCTGTGTTCCCGACTGCAGTATTTCCTACCATCATTACTCAGTGCTCTGTTCCAGACTGCAGTATTTCCTACACACATTACTCAGTGCTCAGTTCCTGACTGCTGTATTTCCTGACAGCAGAACCAAATGTCTCTGGTCCTGTCCACAGCATCCTCTTCCTGCATCCATCTCACACTCTTCACTGTGGGTTTTATCTCCCGGTGGTACTTTACTGGGTGCCAGTTCTGAGTCTCCTGCAGTTCATTCCAACAATGAGCTCCCTGTAGCAGACTCCAGGTCTGTGCACTTGTGTGCAAGTATCATTCCTGAGTGTCCTGTGACCGCTCCCAGTCCTCAGTTCTCTGTTCCTCAGTTCCCTGTAGCGGGTTGCAGATCTGTGTGCAGGTCTCAGTCCTGAGTGTTCCGTGACCAGTTCCAGTCCTGAGTTCTCTGGCTCAAGCTCCAGTTCTGAGTTTTGTGTCTCGGGCCATCAGTACCCACAGAAGCCTGCCACCCTTCTGAGCAAGGCTCAGATAAGAAGGAGTTTCCTTGAGGACCCCAGCTTCAACTTTTTGTCTGTTAAGCTCAAGGATCCTGAGCCAGATGTCCAAAACCCTGCATTCATGACAGGCTGGAAGCTATTCTGCTCCACCAGCTCCATCTGAACGTCCCCTGTGTTGAAGAATGTATATACTAGGTGCGCTGACCCTCATCAAACACAACTAGAAAAATTTTGCATTTGCCCTCATTACTGAAGGTTTAGTGTCTGATTCATTAAGGAGAGTAAAGCAGAAAAAAGGGAGTAAATTTGCACCTTGGCAAAACCATGTTGCATTAGAGAAGGAGATAAAGTTAAAATGTGGGGACAGATTTATAGTTGGGATAGGGCATGTCCTAGATCAACTTTATAAGTTAGTGTAAAAATAAAGCTATCAAGTATCTGTGTGCTACATGAATAACAACTAGTATTTATCTTATGTGCAAAATAATAAACTAATTTGCACCCCTTGCATTGTAACATGTCCTTTTTTTGCATAATTTCCTTACTGAATCAGATTGATAGTGAATAAACTTAATGAACTTATATGTAATAACAGTTACAAGTATAACATCTCCATCCCCCACAACACCCTGCCAGACCTGAACACCAACATTTCACCTACTACCTTCTTTTCTGGTCTATATAAGTGGTCAACTACACAACTGTGAGCTAAGCTGGAGATGGTTTGGAGATATAAACCCTCTGGTCTCACTTACACAGAGAATGCACCTCCCAGACCTGTACTATGCAACTTGCTGCAGCCCGCACCCCATATAAGGCGTGCTGAGACTTGTAGTTCTATAGTAAATAGAGGCCAACAGGTTGCATTATACTGGTTTGCTTTTGTCTACACTATTTTGCTTCCCCATTAAGTTTCATTAAACATAGTCTACTCACAGGTAACTCTGTGTATATGGAAACTGGTCTTGGAACGACTTGCTAGGTCATACTCATGAGGTCCCATTAACACCAATAGTCAGATGGGGATGCCCGCTCACTGTAAGTCACTCAGCCTTAATTTTCTGCTTTCATATGGCGATTTGATTCATGGGAAGCGAGCTTCGGAGCACCTGCCCACTTCCTATCTATAATCTTTATGGGGACCGTAGGGAGGCGGAGGGTGCTTAAAAGATAAAATTGGTGCTTTTCAGTATTGGCGCATAAGGTGTATACAGCTTTATTGGACAGGTACTATTAGGTATTAGCCACCTTGGTTCTGCGCAAGCCTTTAATTCCTGAATTGGACAGAGTCAACTAACTTGAAAGGTGTCATTTCTAAGGCTATCAGCTAACTGAGCATTTTAGGGAGAGTGCTCTAGGATGTGTCCTGCTGTACTTTTTAACTCTGTCTAATACTCCCATAAATGATGTTTGGGGGTCATAGCTGTTTCTATTTTGGGATATTGCTCTTGAATTATACAAACAGTAACTGACAATGAGTTAGAGTTTTCAGTTTACACTTCACAGTTGTCATAAAGTGCAACTTCAGTCCCAGAATGAACAACATATACATCATTATTACCCTCCCCACCATTGGCACAGACCACAATGCTAGATGTGCAATTTACATGTTCATTTTTATTTTTGGAACTACCGTCTGGTTTGTCAGTTTTTACATATGTTGTACCTGGGCTGTCATTTTGAGCTTTGCTACCTGGTGACCTTGACTGACCCTTTGTGCACATACTATGCACTTGACCATTGGTGAGTTATTCAAGTAACTCTGAAAAATTTTCAAGCCAACAATTTTTGAATTGCAATGGCATCTGGCCTTCTACATAATATATGGCATTTATCTCTTGAATTGGAAACCTACTTAGCGCTTGTAAGGTTGTAGGTGATACTATCAGGTCTTGCATCACTGGTTTAATTAAATTTTGTGACACTATGTCCTCAGAATCTGCAAATTTACAATGTGATAAATGGGATGATTTAGTTTCATTATCATATGTCATGCCAACATGAGCTAACCGGTCCATGCTTTCATGTTTCAATCGTATCTATAAAACCACCGCAAACTAGCTTGATGAAGTTTGTCAAATATTGTGGGGGCTCATTTCTTTTCTGACTGTCAATGTAATAAATGTGATATACAATATGGGCTTCAATTAGAGGGAATGGATAGACTGAATTAGCGATACACTTAGATAGCAAATAACACTAATGACAAGATATTTTTGCACCTTCTTCCAATCCATTATTTTCACTCCCAATCCTGAGGACCTCATTCAGCTAATTATGTGCGATAGACTTCTAAATGAGGGAGGAAGATAACTCAACAACTTCTAACATTTTAGCTACTCAACCACACTCGAGCAGCATGACCACGCCAACATTCACACAAACCCACTTTTAATAGATCACTCTTCTTTTTGATTTCTGAGAATCAAAATTGTCTTGCTAAAATAGGGATTATTGGGAGTTATGATGATCCCAGTGTTTGTTGCAGGTCCAAAAAAAAAATCTATTTCAATGCACTAACCAAGCATTAATGCCAAAATGATATTTCTAGCCACAGAGACAATGGATGATTCAACAGCTCTGGCTAAAATCTTCATATAATGTGCATTTGACACCGCAATCTTACCCCACCGCTTTGACAAGAGCCTCACATTAATACTCTACAGTGGGAGACTTGCTCCATACAATATATAATGTTCAGTCTGGATTTCTGCTGTCTCCATTCTGTGCTGCTGGGACCCATACTCCTTCCACTATATAACTCTCAGTTTGTGGCTTTCTGTTGCCTCCATTCCCCTCCTCACATCATGTCACTGCCCCTGTCACATGCAGCCCTGTCCTCACTAACACATCACTCATCTCCTGATATACTCTGTGCTGCTGGGGGACCCTGCTCCTTCCACTATATAACACTAAGTCTGTGACTTCCTGCTGCCTCCATTCCCCTCCTCACATCATGTCACTGCCCCTGTCACATGCAGCCCTGTCCTCACTAACACATCACTCATCTCCTGATATACTTTGTGCTGCTGGGGAACCCTGCTCCTTCCACTATATAACTCTCAGTCTGTGACTTCCTGCTGCCTCCATTCCCCTCCTGACATCATGTCACTGCCCCTGTCACATGCAGCCCTGTCCTCACTAACACATCACTCATCTCCTGATATACTCTGTGCTGCTGGGGACCCTGCTCCTTCCACTATATAACTCTCAGTCTGTGGCTTCCTGCTGCCTCCATTCCCCTCGTCACATCATGTCACTGCCCCTGTCACATACAGCCCTGTCCTCACTAACACATCACTCCTCTCCTTATATACTCTGTGCTGCTGTGGACCCTGCTTCTTCCACTATATAACTCTGTCTGTGGCTTCCTGCTGCCTCCATTCCCCTCCTCACATCATGTCACTGCCCCTGTCACATGCAGCCCTGTCCTCACTAACACATCACTCATCTCCTGATATACTCTGTGCTGCTGGGTACCCTGCTCCTTCCACTATATAACTCTCAGTCTGTGGCTTCCTACTGCCTCCATTCCCCTCCTCACATCATGTCACTGCCCCTGTCACATGCAGCCCTGTCCTCACTAACACATCACTCATCTCCTGATATACTCTGTGCTGCTGGGGACCCTGCTCCTTCCACTATATAACTCTCAGTCTGTGGCTTCCTGCTACCTCCATTCCCCTCCTCACATCATGTCACTGCATCTGCTTATTAAGCTGAAGATAAGGTTGGGAACAGCCAGCCGGCTGGGGTACTGCACGCGATGACTTGTGCTATCTGTTGCCCACCGCTGCCATAGGTGCTCAGCCTCTAGTTGAACATACATAAAATAGTAGACACAATAACTTGACGAGCTCTGTAAATGTTCCTCTTATTGTTTCTGCAAATTTGTCATATAAAAATAAAAAATTGCTTATATTCTTAATCAGCAAAAGGGAATAAGCAATCTGATCCAACATACTATAATAATTAATGTGCTAATGAAAATGAATAAGCTATTACCTAATCAGTGGAATCATCATACTTTGGGAATAATATAAACGGGGTTATTTGCCAGTTATGTCCAACTAATAGCAGCCCTGGAGGGTTTATAGAAACCAGCAACTGGGAGCTGTACTGTTGAGTTATTTGCTGAGCTGGCCGGTATTTTAGATAATTGCTCAATTTATCTTGTGGAAACAGTATAAATGTACAGATTAGACACTTGTGAGAATATTGTAAAATACACAGAGCCACCATAAGTAGATATAATTCTATCATAATCATAAATCAGTTTTAGAGGAGTCAGATGATATGTTTATACATAGTCAGTGACTTAATCAGAGCTGGGGATATTGAGAGACATGGTGGGTGGCAGAATCTGAGAGGTGGCTTTCCCCTAGGAGTTTTCTTTTGTTACTCCCCCAAATAAAAAGGTGGATAATGGTGTTTGTGGAACTGTCTAATAAAACAGATATTATATCTAATGTATATGGAGTGAGGGGGCGTTTAGGGAATTATAATCAGAAAAAGGTAACATTTAACTTGAATTCCAAGAAAAGTTTTCTAAGTGAGCTACAGAAATTCTGCATCTAGGAAGAGCAAAGCTTAATTATCTCAGAGGAGCATTGAATCTTGCAGACTGGGGAAGAGTACTCTTACATAAAAACACAGATATCAAAGGGGAACTATTAAAAATACTGTTGCTGGTACATATGGCCACAAAATGTCTAGGAATAAAAGGCACCTAATTTGGTTGTATAAGTCGGTGTAGGTGGTGACAGGGTATTTAAATTGTTAAAACTAGAAGGGGTTGAAACCCCATTATGTAACGACAAGGATTGTAGTAAAGTATGTAAAAAGGAAATCAGATTGGCAAAGACTGAAGCTGACAAACAGATTGCCAGAGATAGTTAATCCCAAAATGTTTTTTAAGTACATTAACAGCAAGAAAAATAAAACTTATAATATTGGTTAATGATAAAGTAGGAATACTAACTGTAAAAAACAAAGAATTTGATCCTTAATATATTTTTCTTTGTCGATATTCACATATTGCATGTGGATAGCGGTTAGAGATGGCAACACTTTAGATAATCTCCGGGCTTTACCTTTCACATAATCATCGTAACACAAAACAGTTAAAGATGTTTGAAGGCGTTGGGAAATTACTGAGTGCGGAGAATAGTCATCAAACCAAGTACAGGGTTGTTTTGACACACAGATTCTCTGAGCTGGTGGATAATCCCAAAAGTGCCCATACAACACAAAAGGGAAAGCCTTATTCAGAACCTGAAGAGGAAGGAGGATTGGTTAATATAAATAGTGAAGGTTAGTCATGGTTTACTGTCTTAAGATTTCTATCATGTCTCTACTTTGCACTGTCTCCTCATTACAACCTCACCACACAGCTGGAAGCTGTACAAACTAGAGATGCTCACTGACCCCCGTGAACTGGATTTGGTTTTGGATCTGGATTAGCTTCGTGTTTCGGTTTTGGTTTTTGGCAAAACCGCCCTCGTGTGTTTTGGTTTTGTATTTTTAAGAAAAAATCCTAAAATATGCTAAAATCACATAATTTTGCTTTTTTTTTTTGTTCCTACATTATTATTAACCTCAATAACACTAATTTCAAGTCATTTTCAGTCAATTTTGACCACCTCACAGGCTCGGTTCAGCACTCAGATCTGCTAAGTTCGGGTATGTTCGGTGATCTGCTAAGTTCGGGTATGTTCGGTTCTCAAGGAACCGAGCCTGAGCATCTCTAGTACAAACATGCTAATAGCCAATGGCTGGTTTAATAGTCATGGCTGCTAATATTCCCCACACTACTTGTTGCAAACTTATTTAGACAGGGCCAACTTTACCATCTGTTTCATGTCATTGCATATAATTTATATGTATCCCCATCCCCTCAATGTACAGCGCTATGTAATATATCGCCATTTCATAAATAAAGTATAATAATAAAGATAGAGGGAAAAGTTGTTTAACAATAATTTATGATAATTACCGGTTACTTGTCTAATACAGAAGGAGGAACAGTTATGCCTTAACAAGATTAAGACAGCACCTGGCACTGATGGCATCCAACAATGGTAATTGATAGATCACTATTTCTTATATTTATGGACTAACTGAGAGTACTATGTCTAGGTAAAATATAGATACATGGGTAAAAAACTGATTGAAGGATAGACGACAATGGTTACTTATTAATGGACCATATTCAGACTATTTATGTAGATAAATATAGGGTTATGCACCTAGGCCCTGATTATAATTATGCTACTTACACATTAAATGGAATACAGTTGAGAAAAATTGATGTGGTAAGGACTTAGGAATACTAGTTGACAGAAATTGGAGTAGAAGCACAATGTCAGGCAGCATCTGCAAAGGCAAATAAAATCCTGGGATGCATAACATTGAGGAAAATGTCATTAATAACCATCAGGTAGCAATCCATAATAGCAAAATTTTTCCCCCATGGATTTTTATTTCCTTTTTATCTATTTGGATTACAACAGATGTAGAAAGAAAATATTAAATTATTTGTAATAACGTGGCGAATCAGCGTAAATCACAGCTTCCATATCTCACGCTGCCTGGCTTAGAAGTCAGACAGTCAGTGGAAGATTTCGAAACTACTTTAAAGTTTTTCCCAATCACATTACTCACCTAAACTCAAGGGTTCCCAGCACATCTGCACTACATGTTAGGGCCTTTCTAAAATTAACTGTCATTCTTTCCCTGCCTTTCCAGATCTCTGTATAAAGATTGACCTGTGTAAACATACAGTAGGGCAGAGAGCAAAACGAGATTAGTACTGGGCTGTCACTGAACTATTACAAAACAGCTCTATATGGCTGACGGGATTGTTTCAATTATACAGTATTTACAAAGAAATCCTATTCTAAAAAAACTAAACATACTGGAACACACACCCATGCAGCTGTTACATTCAATTTTAAATACTTTTAAGTAAACATGGCAAAAATCTAAACAATATCAATTATTAACTAACAATAAAATGACTCAAATATAAAAAACAAATAAATACGCTTATATCTTCTTTTTAGTTTTTATATATTATAAATAATTTATTATTCTGTCTGTTCATATGCCAAACACATTATGAGGTAACTTTTTTTTATTTCAAATGCTTTTGATTTTGTTCCCTTTTATTTGCATGCAAGTTGAGGCACAATTGCATCTCATAGTTTGTTTCCGTTCTCTGGTATGTTATCAAATATGTAAAATATTCCTAAAACCTAATGTTCCATATATTCCTTGGCTGGGTAAACTACTAGAGACACACCATGCCTAATCAAGCCACTTAGTCTTTAGAGGATGGGTAATGAGGGACAAAGCTGAAGGGCAAAGCTGAAGTTGATGGGTTGGAGAAAGTAAAATTGTGAATGGCAAATCTGAAGTCGATGGTTTGGAGAAGGTAGAATCGTAAAGGTTGAAGCTGAATTCAATGAGTTGGAGAAAGTGGAATCGTGAGTAAAAAATCTGGTCAGTAGATTGGCGAAAGTCGAATCTTGAGGGGTGAAGCTGAATTTGATGAGTTGGAGCAGGTAGAATCGTAAGGAGTGAAGCTGAATTTGATGAGTTGGAGCAGGTAGAATCGTAAGGAGTGAAGCTGAAGTCAATGAGTTGGAGAAGGTAGAATCGTGAGGGGTGAAGCAGAAGTCGATTAGTTGGAGAAGATAGAACTGTGAAAGGTGAAAGTGAAGTTAATGAGCTTGAGAAAGTAGAATTGTGAGTGGCAAACCTGAAGTCTGCGGTTTGGAGAAGTTAGAATCATGATGGGTGAAGCAGAAGTCGATGAGTTGGAGAAGGTTGAATCGTGAGGGCTGAAGCTCAAGTCATTGGGTTGAAGAAGATACAAGTTTGATGAACGAAGCTGAAGTCAAAGTATTACATTTGGGGGAAATATAATTACTTAAATCGGAAAGACCTAAGGGTAAATGTATTAACCTCCGGTTTCTTGAACTCCCGCGTCTTCGGCGCTTAAATTTAAAGCGGCGCTGCCTTGTAAAAGAAAACTTCCCTTTACAAGGCAGCGCCGCTTTAAATTTAAGCGCCGAAGACGCCAAACTCGCGGGAGTTCAAGAAACCGGAGGTTAATACATTTACCCCCTAGTCTCAATCTGAGCTTACAAAGTATTCCTGGTTTCACCGATGCAGCACATTTTTTTTTCAAATATTAAAGATCTAAATGTTTAGCTAGAAATGGAGCAGTTCACAGGTTGCGATTGCCCACGGAACACTAGTTGTAGGAGGGTAATCGCTGCCACCACCAAGCTTCTTCAACAGCTCCTGGAACCGCTTATCTCTGGGTGTTGTGTACAGTTGCCCTCTTTGCTGGTGACTGGCAATATAATCTTGGAAGCAGTATGGTGTTGTTTGCTCAAAAGTAGTCCTTACAGGGACTATTACAAAAAAAGTCTGTGGTACTTATGATCACCCAGATATACAAGATGGTACAAACATAATATTGGGCTCTACTGCCCTTTTTAAACATTTAATCACACACGATGGCAGGGGGTGATCCAGTTTAATGTCCACTTTGGTTCCACCAAGTCTGGGTTGGGACATCACATCCAATGTTCAGCATCAGGGATAATTCTAGCCACAGGAAGCAATGCATCATGCAAAATTTAATTTAAATACAATTTACAGTAATCTGCACTTTAACAAAGAACCATTTCAATATACAGGAGACAAAGGATGATGACCCCATGTTGTACGTTCAAAATACAAGACGGTGTTTGGTGTTTAATGTAACATCACCTCTTCAGACCAAATGTTTAATCAACATATATCAGCTGTATCGATAATAGAAATAAATTAATACAATATGCAATCTCTTCCTATTCTCATGTACTTACACCATGAAACAAATATATATTTTAAAATAACAACAAACTACAGTATAGTAAAAACCAATGTCAGTTAGTGGCAGTGAAATGCTGGCTAAATATATTATTTATAACTAGGACAATATACTGACTATACTTATTTACTGCATTTTTTGGGTTAAATATTAAGACACACATTTTAATTTGACGGGACATTGATTAAAAACAGTGAAAATAAATAAGTTACCTATTATAACTGTTCTCTAAAAATATAATTGTGTGTAATTTTTCTTCTAGATAAGAAAGCTCACAGAAAGGTCCATTTTTCTTTAAAGGAACATATGGAAATAATTTATATTTTCTTGCAATGTTTGTGTTATCTTTGTCGACTCTGCAATGTAGAAAATATATTTCTGGAAGAAAGGGCTGTAAATAAAACTTGCCTCACTCTTTTATTATTACATAAATATACTGTACAGCTCAGGCATGTGCTTACACACCAATTAGTAAATAGTGCTGACCCGTTACATAATCCATATTTCCCAAATGTCTAAAATTAGACGGGACAGACCCGATTCCGGGCTAGTGGGGAGATAAGTTCCACTGAGTGATAACCGTTCATTGTCACATGTACCAAAGGTAGGTACACATGGCTTTGATGGGGTATTTTTAGGGCAGGCGATGGGGGCTAGGGGTGGCCCAGCACTTTGGTAGGACAAGACAAGCCCTTGGGGGACATGGCACATCCCAACATGCTAAAGCGGTGTTCCGTGGCACATCCCAACATTCAAAAGCCATGTTCCGTGGCACATCCCAACATGCTAAAGCCATGTTCCGTGGCCATGGCCCTTCTCGTGTGCACATGCTATCCTGATTCTAAAGTTCTAAAAGTTGGGAGGTAGGCACAAACTCACCTAAACATTCATATGAGTGTGCCACATTCACTATTATTAGATATAAAAAAGAATGTAATGATCCAGCGCTAAAAACAACCGTGTCAGAGATATATACTATAAGCCTACATGGTGAGATATGACAGATTGATAATTATTTATTAAATGCGAAATTAGGCATAAAAATATAAAACAACGGTAAAATAAATATATTACACCTAAATGAGAGGCATCATTAGGAGGCAAACAACAGGATAACGATGTACCATACACGTGAAACGGATCTATAGATTTTGAATGAGTGAGTGCCAAGTCCCAAATAAATGTCTCAGACCTCAAATGTTAGGCTCAAAATCACAAAATCTCATAAAGAACAATAGTTGTTCCACAATAGTTGCTGTGAGGGCGTCCTTCCTAGTGGTACTCGAATCGGAGCTCACGTTGACCGGCTTGTTGTCAAACCCCAAATCGCTCCTCTAAGGGTAAGTATACTGGTGCAATGTATACTAAAGTGGGCCTGTCGCCCTATCCTATAAAGAAGACCTGTTGCCTGGTCCAGAGAACTAACTGGCTGCCCCCACTTTCCCTCAGTCTGAATTCACATATATATTGATTCAAGTCACAAAATGGCTGCCTGAGTGATGTCACTGTTCCCTAGTGACTTAAGAATCTGTATTCTCATGAATATAAGAAACAAAATGGCTGCTGACACAGCACGTAGGCAATAGGTATAATTTAACTATAACCATCTGTCAGGATACATCAGTAAACAAGTCCATGTCGTAAATATTAGCTAAAACTTCTAAAAAAAAAAGGAAAAGTGAAGGTGTTGTCCATAGCAACCAATCAGAATCTAGCTATCAATTTCTGGAATGTACTAGATAAATGATAGCTAGATTCTGATTGGTTGCTATGGGCAACACCTCCACTTTTCCTTTTTTAGAAGTTTTAGTAAATCTACACCCATGTGTCCATCCTTACACGTTTCAAACAGCCGCGCACAACAACATGTTACATGGTAAATTTAGAGCATCTAAGCAGAAGTGTCGCTTACTGGCATGTCTTAAAACACACAGTTATAAACAATAACAAAAAAGCCTGTAGAATTGGAGCCAGGCTGCATAAACTCTGGAATCAAGCATTGAGCCATTTGCAGAATGTAAACAAAGCTCGCAGCGAACAGACACCCTTCCAGCTGTAATCCTACACGCCATCAGAGAGCTGGGATAACATGGCACAATGAGAGGCACGCCTGTGTGTGTGTGTGTGTGTGTGTGTGTGTGGGTGGGTGGGTGGGAAATCCGAAGCATATGTTCCATGGGGTCCACGAGGAGACTCAGTATCATCCTCTTTGTGTTTTGCAAATTGCATTAGATTCTGAAGATGTGCACACACCGGCCCCTGCACTGGATGCGCACACACCGCCCCCCCCCCCCCCCCCCCCTGCACTGGATGCGCACACACCGGCCCCCTGCACTGGATGCGCACACACCGGCCCCCTGCACTGGATGCGCACACACCGGCCCCCTGCACTGGATGCGCACACACCGGCCCCCTGCACTGGATGCTCACACACCGGCCCCTGCACTGGATGCGCACACACCGGTCCCCTGCACTGGATGCGCACACACCGGACCCCTACACTGGAATCGCACACACCGCCCCCCTGCACTGGATGCGCACACACCGGCCCCCTGCACTGGATGCGCACACACTGGTCCCCTGCACTGGATGTGCACACACCGGCCCCCTGCACTGGATGCACACACACCGGCCCCTGCACTGGGTGCGCACACACCGACCCCTGCACTGGGTGCGCACACACCGGCCCCCTGCACTGGATGCGCACACACCGGTCCCCTGCACTGGATGCGCACACACCGGCCCCCTGCACTGGATGTGCACACACCGGTCCCCTGCACTGGATGCGCACGCACCGGTCCCCTGCACTGGATGCACACAAACCGGCCCCCCTGCACTGGATGTGCACACGCCAGTCCCCTGCACTGGAATCGCACACACCGGCCCCCTGCAGTGGATGCGCACACACCGGCCCCTGCACTGTATGCGCACACACCGGCCCCTGCACTGGATGCGCACACACCGGCCCCTGCAGTGGATGCGCACACATCGGTCCCTGCACTGGATGCGCACACACCGGCCCCTGCACTGGAAGCGCATACACCGGCCCCCGGTACTGGATGCGCACACACCGGTCCCCTGCACTGGATGCGCACCACAAATCTATTTTGTTTTATGTGCCTTTACATGGTCCGCCCGGCACACATCAGATGCACACCTACTTTACCGTCTTTAGAGACGCTTCTGCGAACCAGAAATGCGCCTAAGTTTCCGGGGAGGCAGAAAAAGTGTAACATCAATTAAAGCCCAAACTCTGATCACTTTAGAAACAGCCATTTTCTTTACTTCATCAAATTAAACGTTTCAGTTCTTCTCCTAAAACAGTGCTAGGTTTACATTCGTTTATGGCTTATAAGAGTGAGGGTACATGGGACGGTCTTTAGTACATGTAACACTTTTGGGCGTTTTAAGTTTTTTTGGCAAAGTGCAACATGGAGGTGCAAAACAGATTGATTAAAAATATAGGACAAGACACGATCTGCTTCAGCTGGTGAGAAATTGTAGAGGTTTTGTGGAGAGAAAAAAATACCCTGCATTTATCCTCTACCCATTGCTCAATGCAGGCTTCTCCTCTGCCAACTCTGCCATCTTATTCTACAACCACCTCTTTGGCAGGAATCTAGGGGCAGAAGAGGTGGTGAGATCATCACTAGCAAAGTGAAACTGTGTTTCATGAAATGCCTACATGGGGCCAGAGGTAAGAGAGATGGTAGAGATCAGAGTAAAGGCGTTTTTCGTGCAGACCGGCAGAAACATACATACATGCTTGTTAGGGGATGTATATTTTTTTGGACCTGCTATAGGGCAGGTGCAGATACACCCCGATAATGATGACTTGTTGTAAACCAGGCACATATGCTACAATTTTATGCCCAATTCTGCATCAGAGAACATTATCTGCATACACCATTCCCAGCCATAGAATCTCACACACATTTGGACCTTGTGAAGAATTTGGAGCATCAAGAGGAAACTCACATGAATAAAGTAAGAATAAACTCCATGGGGTATATTTACTAAACTGCGGGTTTGAAAAAGTGGAGTTGTTGCCTATAGCAACCAATCAGATACTAGCTGTCATTTATTTAGTACATTCTACAAAATGACAGCTCGAATCTGATTGGTTGTTATAGGCAACATCTCCACTTTTTCAAACCAGCAGTTTAGTATATATACCCCCATGAGTGGAATCCAACCTAAGGTCCTGGAACTACAATGCCACAAAACTGACCACTGGCCACTTTGCCGTTTCACCCTACTTTTACCAAGACAAGCTGGTGGGGCTGTTCATTTTGATGTACAAACCCTAAGGTAATTTCCCTCAAGTAGTGCAGTCTGATGACACTTATAAGATAACATGGAAGGTCCAACAGGAGGATGGGGTTGAGGCTAATGGCTTTAAGTTGCTCTATCATAGCTGGCTTTAATAAAGATTCCTACACTGTGTGGATTTATGTAATATCCATCGGAATCTAGAGTATGTCATCTCTGTAATATAAAATATAAAGGACATCTGGTGGACTTCAGGTGATCACATATGTCATGGTGACCTTTGTTACGTTTAGGAGTTTTACTTGAGTGTTGAAGACTTGGAGGTCACATATGACATAAACAGCTACAGATGTAGTTAAGCAGTATTCTAATCCAAGAGTATCCTCCCTCTGCATAGTAGGAAGGGTCAACACGATACCTTGCAAAAAAATAAATAAATATGGGATACCAACAAATCAGTAGGTTTCACTAGTGAGCAAAAGCCACATATCAGATCTCAAAATACAAAGGCCTATTTCTCAAGTGCTTCAATGGGGTCTGTAAAATAATTAGGGCTCCTAAGATAACAAGACGATAATCCTTATTAAATAATAATAAAGGAACTTCCCCCTTTCCAACTAAGCATCCCTTTCCAGGTTAATATACCATCTGGTAGGTCAAATTAAAATAGAAATTAAAGCCTTAACATAGTCCTCAACAGTGACATTAGTCTAGGACAGAAATATTTCCCTTCAACTCTTCATCTAACGTTTGCCAAAGTCTTTGACCATTTACCCCAGTAAGGGAACCACTATCGTAATCATATCTGGTCCAAACAATGCCTTAAAACGGCTTTCTCCAAAGAAGCCTTCTGGTAACAACCTGGAATAAGGAATAATCCAAAATAGTTTATTTTAGAAAGGGAGAGAGCACTGTACGTTAGCCAAGCATGAATCTAATAACCATAGAAGTAACAATCTATCGAATTTACCTTCAGTAGAAAAACATACAATTATCGAGGAGAGCGTCATTTTCAACACCGTCCAGCAAAATATCCACCGTGACCTGCATTGGGCTCCAGCATTTTTCCCGTATCTGGGAAGTTGGTCAGTCCTAGGCAAGAAACGACACAGGAGAATAAACTGATAATCATTGTCCCAGCTCCATCCATGGATTATACATTTTCAAAAAATGTACAAATATAGTGGGATCGGTAAAACAGAAGCGGAACTCAAAGATCGAGTTGCAGGAACGTTGCACCTCTGCACTTTTGTGGGCAAATGCGGAATGAGGGCGAGTGTTCCTTGAAACAGGCTGGAAAGGTTCCCACATGTCTGACTAAAGGAAAGACAATCAGAGATAAGGATTATTCTTTATTGTCTCTTATCAAATCCTCAATCACCACAATTTGCACAAAAAATGCTCAGTTGCCCTGATAATACGTCACCGGCCCAGTCTCCAACGACATGCGTGAGCTGGGCGTTCAGTTCCATTAATAAAAAATAAATGCTAAAAAAAATAATAATAATTATTTATATATAAAAAAAAAATGAAGATGCTAAAAAAAAAGCTTTAGTAAAAGATTTAAGCATATTTGTACAATGAACTTCATCTGTTCTCGCCATCTGCGACTCTTGTTAAACAGGCTTTCCCATGCAGGCCATAGGGCTTTTCGCCATTTAATAAATCGGCCCCTCTGTTCAGAATAACAAAGACCGTTTATTTATATAACATTTCTAGAGCAATAAAGTGAATTTATATAATATATTTTCCAGTTCAGGGAGAAATAGTTGTTGTTTTTTTATTCCCATTCAGTAGAGAATTGTTTTAGTGGATCTCTGTGTTTTTCATTAATGTTTTGTAACATAGAGCTGTAGTATTTCATCTGCTATTTGTCAGATTATCAGTCTGGCAGTCTAATATATCATTTGTTTTTTGGACAATGATTTTGGAAGCTATATTTTACAACATCTATGAGCTATATGCCTGCCCAGTAACCATATCTATTCCAATATTTCTACCACCCAAGGAGATTACTAATATTAATACAATTCTTGTGTGTGGTATTCTCTTTTTAACCCATTCATCCATACCATGCATTGTAATCCAAAGCTACATAACTAGTGTATTAGTCAATAAATACCAAGGTGTTTATATTATAGAGTTCCAATAACCTACACACAGGGGGAAACAGACAATTTGTGCACTGAACCAATATCCATGAAACCTCTACATCAAATCATTATGGATTAGTGACATCACTGATATGTGAGGGACAATGCTCCCGTCTCTGATGTGTAATTAAAGTTGCACTTACCGTGAACTGGAAAATACCTCAAAGCGGGAAAGTGTACGAGTCGCGGTCTTTAAATCATCTATCCAACAAGTAGTCCCAGCTATGAGTAATGTGAGGCTTCTCAGGGTCCCAGCTATGGGTAATGTGAGGCCGCTCAGGGTCCCAGCTATGGGTAATGTGAGGCCGCTCAAGGTCCCAGCTATGGGTATTGTGAGGCCTCTCAGGGTCCAGCTATGGGTAATGTGAGGCCTCTCAGGGTCCCAGCTATGGGTAATGTGAGGCCTCTCAGGGTCCAGCTATGGGTAATGTGAGGCCTCTCAGGGTCCCAGCTATGGGTAATGTGAGGCCTCTCAGGGTCCAGCTATGGGTAATGTGAGGCCTCTCAGGGTCCAGCTATGGGTAATGTGAGGCCGCTCAGGGTCCCAGCTATGGGTAATGCGAGGCCTCTCAGGGTCCCAGCTATGGGTAATGTGAAGTCGCTCAGGGTCCCAGCTATGGGTAATGTGAGGTTGCTCAGGGTCCCAGCTATGGGTAATGTGAGGCCACTCAGGGTCCAGCTATGGGTAATGTGAGGCCGCTCAGGGTCCCAGCTATGGGTAATGCGAGGCCTCTCAGGGTCCCAGCTACGGGTAATGTGAGGCCGCTCAGGGTCCCAGCTATGGGTAATGCGAGGCCTCTCAGGGTCCCAGCTATGGGTAATGTGAAGTCGCTCAGGGTCCAGCTATGGGTAATGTGAGGTCGCTCAGGGTCCAGCTATGGGTAATGTGAGGTCATTCAGGGTCCCAGTTATGGGTAATGTGAGGCCTCTCAGGGTCCCAGTTATGGGTAATGTGAGGCCTCTCAGGGTCCCAGTTATGGGTAATGTGAGGCCTCTCAGGGTCCCAGTTATGGGTAATGTGAGGCCTCTCAGGGTCCCAGTTATGGGTAATGTGAGGTCGCTCAGGGTCCCAGTTATGGGTAATGTGAGGCCTCTCAGGGTCCCAGTTATGGGTAATGTGAGGCCTCTCAGGGTCCCAGTTATGGGTAATGTGAGGCCTCTCAGGGTCCCAGTTATGGGTAATGTGAGGCCTCTCAGGGTCCCAGCTATGGGTAATGTGAGGTCGCTCAGGGTCCCAGTTATGGGTAATGTGAGGCCTCTCAGAGTCCAGCTATGGGTAATGTGAGGCCACTCAAGGTCCCAGCTATGGGTAATATGAGGCCACTCAGGGTCCCAGCTATTGGTAATGTGAGGTCGCTCAGGGTTCCACCTATTGATAATGTCAGACCTTTCAGGATCACATATATATATATATATATATATGTATGGCATGAGGCCCCAAAGTATCCCAGCTGTGGATGATGTATGGCCCTTCAGGGTACACACTCTCCACACACTGTGAGGCCCCACAGCATCCCATTTATTGGTGATGCTAGGTCCATCAGATTCCCAGCTATGACTGATGTGTGGCCCCACAGAGGGGCCCAGCTATGGGTGATATGAGGCCCCTCAGGGTCCCAGCTATGTGCGATATAAGACCTCTTTAGGGTTCCAATTATGTGTGATGTGTGACCTCTCTAGGTCCAAAAGATGGGAGGAAAAAGAAAGACTTTCCACAAAGCAATGATTCTGGTTTAACTAAAATGATGTGTATTAAACAGTTCTAATATATATCACTATAGCCAAGTCTCTTACCTCTCTATTAGGCTGTTAACAAGTTTTTTAGTTACATGTGAGTTCATGGTTATGCTATGAAGTGAAGCAGAAACTTCATACCCAGCTTGTTACATATTCAACCATTCTAACCAGTGGGCCCAGTATGAGACCCAGGTGAACTCCATCTGCTGTAACTAGAGATGAGCGCACTCGGATTTCCTGAATCCGAGCCCACCCGAACGTTGCCGATCCGAGTCGGATCCGAGACAGATCCGGGTATTGGCGCCAAATGAAAACTTGAAAGCGAGGCTCCGAGTCATAATCCCGTTGTCGGATCTCGCGATACTCGGATCCTATAAATTCCCCGCTAGTCGCCGCCATCTTCACTCGGGCATTGATCAGGGTAGAGGGAGGGTGTGTTAGGTGGTCCTCTGTCCTGGTAGATCTCGTGCTGTTTAGTTCTGTGCTGTGCTGTTTAGTTCTGTGCTGTGCTGTGTTGTGTTCTGCAGTATCAGTCCAGTGGTGCTGTGTGCTGTGCTCTGTTAATTTTGAGTTCAGCGGTGCTGCTGGGTCCTGTGCTGTGTCCTGTTCAGTCCAGTCGTGCTGTGTCCTGTGGTCTGTGCATCTAAGGGCATAGTTATTTCCCCATTATTCCCAAGTGTTTAAAAAATTTAAAAAAAGTTATAAAAAAAAATACAAAAAAATAATTAAATTTTTTTTTAATTACAACAAAATTTGCCAAACCAATCCTGCAGTATAAGCCCATTGGTACTGCAATATTACCAAGTTCACACATTCAGCAGTAAAAGTCCACTCCTCTACGCAGTCCAGATACATTTATTGGTGCGAATCATACAAGTTCAGGGTTTTTAAATGATATTGTGGTGACCCACTCCTCTACGCAGTCCAGGTACATTTTTTGGTGCGATTAAGACCAGTTGATGGTTTTCTTATTATATTGTGGGGACCACTCCACTACGCAGTCCAGGTACATTTATTGGTGCGAATCATACAAGTTCAGGGTTTTTAATTTATAATGTGGTGACCACTCCTCTACGCAGTCCAGGTACATTTTTTGGTGCGATTAAGACCAGTTGATGGTTTTCTTATTATATTGTGGGGACCACTCCACTACGCAGTCCAGAAAGATACCTCGTTGCAACGTTTTGGACTAATAACTATATTGTGAGGTGTTCAGAATACACGGTAAATTAGTGGAAATGCTTGTTAATGAATGTTATTGAGGTTAATAATAGCGTAGGAGTGAAAATAAGCCCAAAAACTTGATTTTTGAACTTTTTATGCTTTTTTCAAAAAAAATCCGAATCCAAAACCTTAAATCCGAACCAAAACCTTTCGGCAGGTGTTTTGCGAAACAAATCCGAACCCAAAACATCGCTAAAATCCGAATCCAAAACACAAAACACGAGACACCAAAAGTCGCCGGTGCACATCCCTAGCTGTAACCCATGTCCCAATATGATGATGAAATCACAGTAATTTATACTGCCGTACCTCCTTCTTCATGAGCAGAGGTTCAGATGTGAATCCCTCTAGACTGAGCGATTAGCTAGAGGCCTAAATATCTAACACACCTGAAGAAGATCCAGACCACTCTCTCAGGGTGATGTACCTGCCTATAGAACCAGAAGAATACATCATAGGCTAAGGGCCACACCATAACTGCTCAGTAGCGGCGTCCACCAAATTGTCACGGTAGGGTCCATGGAGCTGCCTGGCAATTCTTTCAGTGTTGACATGGTTGATCTCTGTCACTTTTATCTAACCCTTTACTTGTTTAAATTAATATTGTCTGTTTATATAGTGTCAATCACATCATAATACAGTACCAGTGGGTTAATAGAGAGGTTTCCCACTGAAAGTTTACAAAGGGGTGTCCGAAGATAGACAAACCCTCAAAGCAACGCACAATTCTGGTCTAACTACACTTCTGGACCAGCTGTAAATATTAAATATTTTATTTATTTTCTAACCTTATATACATTGTGTATGCAAAGTTTTACAATCTCTCACGTATGAACGAAACACCTCCAAGCACATTCTACACCCCTTCAAAATGTGTTTAAATACCGGGATTGCAATATAACACCTGACAATAAGGGTCTGATTCATTAAGACACGTAAAACGAGCGCATTGTGCATTTATTTTAAATAACATGCGTAATGTGGCCATACCCACATCCATATTCAGCTACAAGCGGATCTGAAGAAACGTCTCTTGTTGAACGCACATAAACAAAGAGTATTCAATCATTGTTACCTATTAATAATATAGTCATTATAAACTAAATTACAAAACAATTTAAAAAAAGTTTTGCATGATATATATTTATCATCATGTTATTAATGCCCACTGTACATAAAATGCATTTTTACAGTTGCTCCTGTTTGCAAACACATGTTGTAGCATGCATACACAGCCGTCATCACTGTCACTCGGGACTTACACAAGACCTGTAGTTGTTGCAAATGATACAACAGAACAACATGTACCTGAGAGATGCCCAAAGCTTGAATCAGCAGCTTTGTACGCCCTTATTGTACATTGACTGGGTGCATATGACCAATCTCCTCCCCTTTGGCACCTATGAAATCGTAGGCTGTTGGAAGTGTCCTTTGCGTTTGAAGATGAATTCGATGTTGCTACGTTCGCTGCGGTATGGTCTTCTGGGAAGGGAGACCTTTTGGCCTATTGCAGCAAGGGGTGGGGCTATGATAAGGATTGCCCCCTCCCCCCTCAACTCACTAAGGAAGTGACAGGAGTCAGGAGGTTGTTCTGTTCTCCCAAGAGTCCGGTAGAACTCCCAGTCATTCGGGAGTCTCCCGGAGAGTAGGCAACTATACCCTATATATGCAAACAACTACTGACCACCCAACATATCTATCACCTCGGGGCAGCACAGTGGTTAGAATTGCTGCTTCACAGCACTGGGGTCATGAGTTTGATTCCCAACCAGGGCCCTATCTGTGTGGAGTTTGCTCAGGTTTCCTTCCACACTCTAAAAACACGCCAGGTTAATTGGCCTCTGACTTAAATGTGTGTGTTGTTGCTGTTGTGAGAACTTAGACTATAAGCTCCATTGGGACAGGTAGAATGAGAAATAATTTCTGTACAGCGCTGCATAATACAGCGGTGCTATATTTATAAAAGGTAATAATTCGCCAGCTTCAACTGTGTAACATAAATATTGTGTAAAACATGAACTGCTATATATATTTATTGCAATAAATTAAGGAGTACAAAAGCGTTCACATATTTGTACAAAGCGTAATATGGCAGTCTGCTCACCCCAGATTGATGCTATAAATGTCAGATCGTGTGTTGACGGTATGCAAATATTTAGAAAAGAAAGAAGCATTCTGCATATTTTATGCTGTAAAAAATATTTTAAGAACATAAAAATATTGCTAAACTTGTGCAATCATTTTTCAATTAATGCGTCTATCGGGAATATTATTACAAAATGTTATTTTTGCATGCAAATCACATGACGGTGAAAGATTCTTAAATAGTATACGAACTAACACTGCCCTCTGCTGGTAAAAAGAAAGTTTTACATTTTGTATATAAATCTTATCAAGCATTACATTGTGAGAATGGATTGCAAAAATATAGAGGAGGACATACCTAAAGCACAAAATGTTTGACATGCTTATTGACACGAGATAAAGGGCTGTAGAGGGCGTATTTTTATGTGTGTTCTTTGCTGTGCAGAGGAACATTCAGTCTTTTGCACTCAGTGAAAGGACTTCAATTTTGTCCCAGTAATTAAGTTGAGTTAAAGGAGTCTAAACAGAGCAGAATTTTATGAGGAAAAATAAATAGTTAAATTTAATAATAGGGGTGGTTGTAAAGGGGTAATATTTCTCCACCACAACCTAGGCAGACTTCTAATTTCTACAGATCTGTTATGTTATTCTCATCTCAGTGTATGTTCTGTCCAACCTCTTTCCTGGGGCGGGCAAGATTACATTGCAATGCAGTCCTATAAGAGAGGCAGACAGAAGAGTCTGCCCCTGAAATCTAGAGCTGAATGGCAGAAGTTAAGCATGAGGGGAGGGCTCTTACTGAAATAGGGGTGGAGGCTGGGTATTTGTGACTGGATCACTTTTATAAATAACTTATGGCATAAATGAATTTAAAGGAAATAGCGCAGGGTGCTTATTTATATAATTGCAATGCACGTATTTTTGATATTTTGTATATTTTGATATAGGAAATATTTCTTTCTGAGACCAGGGGAGAAAATTTTAAGGTTCCTAGAGGAAATGCATTATTTCTGATGTATATATCTGATACAATAATTCTTTGTTTAGAAAGTCTTTTGTATATCTTGGTGTAAGGAAATGCCTTGTTTGGGGTTTGCAACGTTTCTTGGGGAATTCTTTTCTTTGGAGGAAATGTGTATTCTGCAACTGTTGGAAGAAAGCACCCATGCTAATCTCATGTTGATTAGACCTTTTGATGTGAGTGTCCAATACCCCTTAAGGGAAAGGACGGGGTAATTAGACTTGCTGTCAGATATCCACTGTAGGATTCAGGAAATCACAGCAAGGTTTTAGAATATCACAGATAAGTGTAAATATTGTTAGCTTTGCAATGCATGTAAATCCATGCTTGGATAAACAAATTGCATCCTGATTCTAAAAATAGCCAGTGAGACAGTTACCCAAAGGAACGTGATTCTCGAAGCCATAAAGGAGTCCAGTGGTGGCAGCAGGCTCCTCCTGCTGCGGCAGGAGGGACATATTTGGAATAACAAAAGGGAATGGTGGCAAAGTAAGCCCAGCTGGTTCCCAGCAACAACAGACAGGATGGGATAGGCGGTCCATCCTGTCACAGTATTCATTTAATGGTGAGGCTGAGTGATAATCATATAATAATGGGTTTGAAATAAAATTTTTATAGCTGGAGGCAATTTATTTGATGGGTAGGACTATTTCATTTAATAGTGAGTCATAGTAATGACTATTAAGTTATGGCATTACTTAATTAATGCTAGGGTGATTTGGGGATTATTAATGTAATGTGGATCTGAGTTTAGGGAGAATGAGGGCTCTTTATTTATTGTAAATATCATGTATTCAATATTTAAATTAATTATTAATTAAATGTACTACAATTAATTTAATGTCAGGGCATGTTGGGGCATATGTCTATCTATTAATTGTAAATGCTATTAATTTAATGTCGGGGCTGGTTTAAAGTAGGGAGGGAGACTTACTAAACATAGGTGCTTTTGATTTAACGTCAGGGCTGGTTGGAGACAGGGAGAGCTAAATGGTTCACTCACTGCTAGGCTTTCTAAATTGTATGTACCTATCCCTTTTTTCCAAACTGGGCCCCAGCATTCCAGGATCCAGGCAAAAGACCAGCAGGCGCAGGTAGTGAAATCTGCAAGAAGATAGGAGAGCGCAGGACAGTCCTGATTCTGGTGGGACAGTCCCGACTTTGTGTGACTATCCCGCTCAGTATGGACTTTGTCCCGACTGCAACGATAGTTGAGATGTATGTCCCGCCTCATACTGCTCAATACGGTCAAGCTGCGTTTGCCCCTCCATAGTGAAGGCTTCAGACTGCAATCAAACAGATAACGGTAATGATGGGGCAAACTAGCTCTCAAGTGTTCTTCTGGGTAGTAAAGTCATGCAACATCATTTTATGATTGTCTTATGTTATGGGGGTGTTTGGAATTAAACTTCTTGAAAAAAAGAAGGATGTGAGCGCCAGATGCTTTTACCCAACATTCCTCTGGGCAGAAACCCTTGTAGTCTAAATGTAAGACCTCAAATATTGTTCTAAACTTCGCTCTTTCGGTCTGGCCACTGGATTGATGGTGGTAGTATAATACCCCGTGTGGTGTTATTTAGAGTAATACGTTGAAGTTGCACCTTATCAGTATTAAATAGTTCTCTTTCTGGTTTCAACACTTCAGATCTTCTATGCACCAAAGAGATTTATCCACAGAGATTTAAAATGACACAAGTGTATTCTGAACTAATTTCCTTTTATTAATAAGAATTACTCTGATATTTATTTTAGAAGCGCACAATTATTTTTAAACAATATCTTATCACTTTGAAACTATTTACAATTGACAAACCTTTAAATTCGCCACACTAATAACACTGATATCTTATTGGAATTCTATGTCTATGGATGTTTCTGCCAGAATAAATTATTAATCTTCACACATATATATATATATATATATACAAGTTAACCCGTGCATGATACTCATGCATTCTAGTCAAATCAAGCTACTTCAGGGTGTTAAAAAGGTTCTTGTCATGCATTTGGGCCATAGCCCAGGCCTCAACCACCAACCACTCCCCACTGTCACCCCCGGCAACCACCAACCACTCCCAACTGTCACCCCCGGCAACCACCAACCACTCCCAACTGTCACCCCCGGCAACCACCAATCACTCCCAACTGTCACTTCTCCTTCAAGAAATATATATATATTTTAAATCTTTATAAACACTTTTAACAATTAACAAATTAAAAACATCTTAGTATACCAAATTTCAGCCCTTTCTGAATTTTTTTTTACACACACACTAAGAATTTAGTAGGTCAGTGTATAACTCCGCCCAGCAGGTGGCGCTGCAGCTTGGTTTTATTTTTTCCACACACACACACAGACAGACTAACACACGCCGCTAGACATTTATATTATAGAGATATATATATATATATATATATATATATATATATAACATTACTACATAACTAAACACATTAAAGAGATGCATTTCCCAATACAACTTGAAGATCTACATCAAATATTTCAATAACTATCTGTAGAAGTGGTGCATAAGTTTCTTTTTTCGTATCCCGTTGCACCTTATGAATAGTCACTTTATTAAGTGGTTGTCGACCTTCACAAGAAGATTTTGGTAAAACACTATTTCTGTAGTTTTCCTGAGAAACTGACTCTTTATAGTCAGCAGTAGAAGTATATAGGGATCAGTATATAGTATATAGGGATCAGTATATATTATATAGGGATCAGTATATATTATATAGGGATCAGTATATAGGGATCAGTATATATTATATAGGGATCAGTATATAGGGATCAGTATATAGTATAAAGGGATCAGTATATATTATATAGGGATCAGTATATAGTATATAGGGATCAGTATATAGTATAAAGGGATCAGTATATAGTATATATGGATCAGTATATAGTATAAAGGGATCAGTATATATTATATAGGGATCAGTATATAGGGATCAGTATATAGTATATAGGGATCAGTATATATTATATAGGAATCAGTATATAGGGATCAGTATATATTATATAGGGATCAGTATATATTATATAGGGATCAGTATATATTATATAGGGATCAGTATATAGGGATCAGTATATATTATATAGGGATCAGTATATAGGGATCAGTATATATTATATAGGGATCAGTATATATTATATAGGGATCAGTATATAGTATAAAGGGATCAGTATATAGTATATAGGGATCAGTATATAGTATATAGGGATCAGTAAGTTGTGTCTAAGTAACTGCTGATGTTCTCAGTGTCAGTGATGTAATGGTGGAGTTATACTGATCTGTGTCTGCTGAACTGTTATTGTACAAGTGTAACTTGTCTCTGTCCTCTCACACTGTCCTCAGTACATAGCTCAGTCTCTGTTGTGTATTCACAGATCTCTCTACTGCTTAGTAAGTTGCAGCACTTTCCTTTTTACTAGAGATGGGCGGGCTCGGTTCCCCGAGAACCGAATCCGCCCGAACTTTGCCTATCCGAGTACCGAGCTGAGCAGGCTCGGTACTCTCCCGCCCGTTCGGAATCGAAATCGAGGCAAAACGTCATCATCATGACGTCGTCGGATCTCGGGGCTCGGTTCTCGCGATATTTGAAATGCATAAATACCCGCCTCCACAGCAATCCATCGCCATTTGACAGAAGGAGAAAGCAGGATTAGGTCACAGGCTGTATTAGAGCAGGGACAGAGCAATAAATGTATACCTTATACTTTCAATTCTGCTACCAATTCTATTAGCAATTGTTAAAGCAGGAAGAGAGGAGGATGGAGGAGGCATTTTTTTTGCAATATTTTGCACTACAAGTGCTTTGGGGTGTCCCATATTCCCCAGTGTGATACAATAATTTTTCTGGCTGCCAAAAGTCATATTTAGCAGCAGTATCTATACAATATTTTGCACTACAAGTGCTTTGGGGTGTCCCATATTCCCCAGTATGAAACAATAATTTTTTTGGCTGCAAAAAGTCATATTTAGCAGCAGTAGCTATATAATATTTTGCACTACAAGTGGTTTGGGCTCATTAAAATGGATTCAAAGCAGTCCACATATAAGCAGAATCAGCAAGCAGGTGCTGGCACCAGTCCTAATGGCAGTGTTCCCAGTACGTCATCTGGTAAAGCCTATGTAAAAGTACATAGTCTTTTTAAATCAGGGAAAAAAACACAAAACAAAAAAAAATTTCAGTGTTGAAGCGAAAAAGAAGTGTAACTGAGGAAAAGTTAAGTGCCGATAAAAATTTTTTGCCAACATGCCATTCTACACACGCAGTGGCAAAGAAAAAATGAGGCCTTCGTCTTTCTCTATTAGTGGCAGATCAAAAAATGTTACTGAGCCTTCTTTTGTACAGTGACCAAGCAAGACCAAGTAATTTGGAGTCTAAAAGTGGTGCACAACTACTGTTACGCGTGAAAGCCGAGCTGCAAGAAAACAGTAAGGCATTAGAGGATAATGTTTGCTCTGAATCAGAAATGACACCAATCCCTGTGGAGAGTCCATCCACCAGTGGTATGTGTAATTGTGAACATTCTGTTTGTGTACCCATAAAGAAGGGCCCTTTCAGCAGTTCTGCTGATGTGTGCCTGAACAGCCAGAGTGTAGCTGGTGATGCACAAATTGAGGATGCCACTTTGGAATTAGAAGAGGATGAGGGGGAGATTTGTGTAGGCGACGAGGGCGCTAATAAGGATGTTTATGAGGATGAGGTTGTTAGTGTAAGTCCTGCACCAGTGGCAGCAGTTCTGGCACGTGACAAGAAAAAGGCCATTGTCATGCCTGGGCATAAAATAAAAAAATCCACTTCTTATGTGTGTAATTATTTCTACCCAAATCCAGACAACAGTTGTATAGCCATTTGTAGTGTATGTCAAGCCACAGTCAGTTGAGGGAGGGACCTTAAACATCTTGGAACCTCATCTATGTTACGCCATTTGAAGAGAGTTCATGGCAAAGTGTTGGGAAAAGCTGAAAGTTCTTCCAAAAAAATTACAAGCAATCCGTCATAGGCTAGGACCCTTCGGTCACCGACATCCCGACGGCTATAAAATACACCCACAACACCATCCTCATCAATATCCTCAGTAGCGCTCAGAGTTAGCCCGGCATCCCACTTAGTAAGGCTGGATGACTCCTGCACTATAATTGATTCCTCTGAAGAAAGCGTTAGTCCCACTACTGCTGCTGTTGCTGCTGCTGGGGGTGAATCGTCAGTCCAGAGGAAGGGCAAGAAAAAGAGCAGTCCTACATTTCAGCAATTTACTGTGAAACAATCATTTGCTAGGGGAAGCAAATATGACAGCAGTCACCCAGTCGCCAAGCGAATCATAGACGCCATGGCTACCATGTTAGTGTTAGATCTGTGTCCAATATCCACAATAAACGCAGCTGGGTTTTCACAGTTAATTGAGGTTTTGTGTCCGCGTTACAGAATTCCATTGCGACACCATTTTTCCTGTAAAGCTATTCCGCAACTATACCAAAAAGTGTGTAAAAATGTAGAGATTGCGCTGAAAAATGCCATTCTGCCCACTGTCCACTTAACCACAGATATGTGGGCAAGTGGAAGTAGGCAAACCAAAGACTATATGACTGTGACAGCCCACTGGGATGGTCATGCGCCTTCACCAGCAGGAACAGCAGCAGCATGTACACCACTACGTAACATTTGTCACAGGCAGGCCACTCTTTGTATCACCGGCTTCACAAACAGGCATACGGCTGACAATTTGTTACGCAAACTGAGAGATGTCATTGATACATGGCTTATACCACTCGGACTCTCCCCAGGATATGTCATTTCTGATAACGCCAACAATATAGTGCGAGCATTACAGCTGGGTGAATTCCATCACATTCCCTGTTTTGCTCACACCATCAACTTGGTGGTGCAGAGCTTCCTAAGAAATAACCGTGAGGTGCAGGAGATCCTTTCTTTGGCCCGTAAAATTTCAGCCCATTTCAGGCATTCAGCCACAGCATGTAGGAGATTGCAGCAGCTCCAAGAACAGTTTAACTTGCCCTGCCACCAACTTAAGCAAGAGGTGGTAACTCGGTGGAATTCCACCCTGTACATGCTTCAGAGGATGGAGGAACAGCACGAAGCCATCCAATCGTATTGCACAAGTCATGACATTGGGAAAGGAGGGGGGATGTATTTCACTCTTGCACAGTGGGGAATGCTTTCAGTTCTGTGCAAGGTGTTGAAACCATTTAAAGTTGTGACATGTGAGGTGAGTGCAGACTCTGCTAGTTTGAGCCAAGTCATTCCTTTAATTAGACTATTGGAAAAGCAGCTTGAGAAACTGAAGGACGAGATGAAAGCAAGCAATTCCGCAAAGTATGTTGGCCTTGTAAATTAAGTACTTAATTCGCTTCACAATGATCCTCGAGTAATTAAAATCTTGAACTCGGATCACTACGTTTTGGCCACTGTGCTTGATCCAAGGTTTAAGACCAACATTGAGTCTTTGCTTCAAAATGAGCGAGATGTGAAGTTTTGCAAGGAGCTATTGCTCAGCAAGTTGTCCGCTGAACTGGGCCTTGGCTTGACGACGTGTCCTTCTTCAGTTTCTCAAGCAGCTGCTGCTCGGAAAAAAAATAATTTTCCAAAGCGAAGCAGGGAAGACGCATTTGGTAGACCAGAACAGTTTAACATCTGGGCTGGTTTGAAAAATTTTTTAAAAAAATGTGTGACCTTGCCCATAACTCCATCCAATCCGAGTATTAACATGCAAAGGATGGTGGAGGATTATTTTCAAGAGGTAGTTGATATGGAAATGTCAGACAGTCCCTTTCCTTACTGGGAAGAAAAGCAGGCCATTTGGAAACCCATGTACAAACTTGCTTTGCAATACCTAAGCTGCCCACCCTCCAGTGTGTACTCTGAACGAGTATTCAGCACAGCCAGGTACCTAGTCAGTGATCGCCGTAGGAGGTTACTTCCCAAAAATGTGGAGAAAATGATGTTCATAAAAATGAACTACATCTTCCACGAGGAAGGCCTTCACCATCAAAGACATCCAAGCACTGACAGTTCTGTAATAGCAGATTCAAGCGGCGATGAATTGATAGTCTGTGATGATGACGTACACACTGATGAGGGTGAGGATGAAGCTGAAGATGATGACGATAACATCTTTTTAAAACTTTCTATATAAGTGTAGGGTGCAGTCTACCCCCATATAGGAAAGGGACTTGGGGCATTTCTATATCTCGTACAGTCTTGAAAGGCTGCTGTTTTGGCAATTTTTCAATAAGGGTAGGGTGTCATACACAGACTGACCCCAAACTTCCTTTGTCCATTTCAATTTATATTGTACAGTCTATAACGGCTGAATTTTTTACTATTTTCTACAAGTGGAGGGGGGCCTATAGAGACAGAAACCAAACTGCCTTTGTCCATTTCAATTTATATTGTACAGTCTATAACGGCTGCATTTTTTACTATTTTCTACAAGTGGAGGGGGGCCTATAGAGACAGGAACTAAACTGCCTTTGTCCATTTCAATTTATATTGTACAGTCTATAACGGCTGAATTTTTTACTATTTTCTACAACTGGAGGGGGCCTGGAGAGACAGAAACCAAACTGCCTTTGTCCATTTCTTTATATATTTAACTATAAGTGTAGGGTGTAATATACACCCAAAGACGATGGCTGCTTTGCCAATAGGCATAGATGGAGAGGAAGACAATCTGGTTTGTGTGTAGAATTAGGGCCTACCAGGAATTAAACAGTTTTTTTCATCATTTATTAGCTTTACAATTACATTACTTATCCAAGAAACAGGTGGAGCACTAAATTTGGTTATTTTATGCCACAAAAAAATTGATTTTTAAACAAAATTACCAAACAAAACCAAAACACGCAAGGGTGGTTTTGCCAAAACCAAAACTCGAAGGTAATCCAGATCCAAAACCAAAACACGGGGGTCAGTGAGCATCTTTAGTCTATTCAGATAAGGTGGTACTAAGGACTGATACAGCTCTATGCAAACAGACCACCTCGAAGATGATTATAGGTTACTATAAGAGAAACAGATGTATGGTACCAGAAATACCAAAGCCTTACTCAACCAGAGCAGTAGCAAGACCCAAGACGGGCATGCGAGGTGGTCATCTATTCATACCTCCACCAGACGTCTACTGGATGTGATGTCATCTACTGATGACCAGTTTGGGAAACAATTTCTTCACACAGACACTTAATGAATTTTCTAATTACGCAGCATATATGCTGCATATTGCTATTACTTGGGTATATCCCATTATTAAGGCTGCAATGGGGGTTTGAAGATGAAAGAAGCAAATTATTACGGTTAATTCCTTTTTTTCCGCCTAATTTCTCACCTATGTTGGTCACTTTGTTTATGGTACATTTGAGAAGTTGCTCAGAGATACCAGGGAAGAGGATGGAGCGGCACTAAATACTACCTGGAGGTACAGTATGTTTTATATCCTGTCTCTACCTAATCCTAGATGGGACTAACCCGTCGTTAAGGCTGCCATGGAGTATTTTAAGAAAAAAATAATTAACTGTTAATATAATTTGCTTCAGTCATCAAGGCGAGATATGTATACATCCCAACTTGCAAGTCCCTGGCAGCGGGACAGGGGGCCCATAACATTCCCCCCAACATTCCCACCCACGAGACAAACATGTCCCCGGATGGGACAGCCGGTCAGAGCCCTCATTTCAAGACTGCCCCACCAAAATCGAGGTTTGCATACGCGCTGTGTATTATTATATACAGAGAGTTGTACGGGGACCTTTGCCACTATACATAACTTGTTATGTGTTGTTGTGGAAAAATTTGAAGAGGCCGACGTTACAAAAGTGTGAAGGTTACACCACAATCCAACCTCCTAGGAATGTGCGCCCTTCCGCAAAGCAAATAACAATTGTAAACATGTAATATCCCCACCCCTTTACCTCATTTCAATAATCTAGTGCCGCAAAATGAAATCTCTGGTGTAAATATTCTGTATGTTACCGCCAGACCCAGTACGTACCTGCTCAGGGAGGGTCAGTCTCAGGAGTATAGAGACAGTTGGCTGGGGGCAGTCCAGTGCTTTCTTTGGCACATAAATCTAAACTACCCAGCATGCTGAAGGCACAGAGAGACAGAAAGTGACTTCAGAACCTCCCTTAGTAAAGAGTTTGGACCAGAGGGAGAGAGAGAAGCGCAGGAGTACGACCAAAAAATCCTTATTTTGTGGTCATTGCCAGGACCGCTGCATAAGAGGATTCTAATGGAGGAGGTGAATTCAGAGGAAGAAGAAGCTGCTGATAGAAGCACAGTCAGAGAAGGCAATGCAAGTGTAGAGAGGCTGAATGCAATGTGGAGAGCTGCCATTCCCTTGGAAAGATCTGCCAGTCTAACAGAGAAGGCTGCATGTCTAACTGAGAAAGCTGCCAGTCTCACAGAGAAAGCTGCCAGTATAACAGAGAAAGCTGCTAGTCTAACAGAGACTCATTGTCTTCCAGTCTTGTGGTTACAAGCTGAACCCTTGCTATCACTGCTATAGTGATTTTATATTATTGTCATCCATGTTTATGCTGATCTCTTGCACTAAATTTGTACTATTATCTTTTAATATGCAACTTGCATTTCATGGTTACAGTCACTTAAGCCACGTTACCTTATTTAAGGATTATAGTAAAAACTCATCGTTTGTTTTGTTTTTATGGTGTCTTATTATTGTATGGGTGACCTGAAGCTGAAGTAATTTTCCAGTTTAAATATAGAAACATAGAATATGTCTGCAGAAAAGAACCTACAGTTCATGACAATTTTAATTTTTATTTTAGTCTTAATGGGTCATCATTAGCTGAGTGTTAGATTATATTTTTTTCTGGATTTAAATTGATTTGCAATCAGGGCCTATGTTACCACTAGGTAAACCTAGGCGGGTGGCTAGGTTGTCAAGAATTAGGGGGTGCCTAAAATACTGAATGGATGACATTCCTTTTTTTTTATTTTCCCCGCGGACCCCCTGCACTAAACGTCAGCTGCCATTTTGGTGATGGGCTGGGAATGTGGCGCTGAGCTATGATGTCACATTATCAAGCAGTGAAGAAGATGGCGCCCTGACCATGCTCCACACTAGTCAAGAAATGGGGGTGGGACAGCACCTAAAAGGGGGGCACCCAAGGGAGCGATGAGCCTGGGGCACCTGCAACAGCCACGTGACTAATATATGATATTATTTTCTTAGATACATCACTGACATTGTCTGAGTCCGGCACCAAGCTGCCATGTCTATAGATTTCATAAATATACTATCTGCATTAACAGTGAGTTTCACTATCAAATGTATAAACACAGAGCCCAAAGAAACATTCTGTTCTTTTTGTACATTTTTAATCAGTAACACAATTTAAAAAGCAGATTATTTCCATATGTCTCTACAAGAAAACACTGTCTCAAGGATAAAATATACAGCTAATATATCATCTTAGAAACACACAGGCATGGCATGAATCTTATGAATGCTGGGATTTAATAGATTACTAATGTAGTGCGCACCATTAATAACACGCTGAGTTCTGCGTGTTCTGTCACCGGATATAATCGTAGGGTGCTAGAAAGCAGTTCGTCATCTTATTACATAACATTGTTCCCCTTCAGTTTCTGACGTTAACCCTCTTACCGCCACAGACACTTGAATCCTGGAGGGATGGGGAGCAGGGACTGTCATCAAAGTCATCAAGGAGCCAAAAAGAAACAAAACAGCTTTCATAGAGAAAGTAACTGGTTATACAGACAGGCTCGTCCTCACTGACATAATCACACAAGTGGACTAACACAACACCAGCGCACTCACACTCATATACTGCTTCTGTCAACATGCTGATGATCCGATTGGCTGCAACTGTTCTATCCCCGCCCACTTCAAACCTTGGACATCCAAAGACAATAAGATGCTCAGACCTTAAAAACTAAAAAAACAAAAAAAAACAAAACACAGTTTATTATAGATGATTTGTTTTGGTATTCAAATAACCGTTGAAGACATAGGGGGAAAAATGGTTTATATGTTGTTAAATTAATTGAACTTAGGAGCAATCGTAAAAAAAATGATTTTTTTCTTAAAAAAGTGGAAAATATAAAAGTTATTCCCAGGAAAACCAATGCACTGGAATATGAAAGTGCAGCTGCCTAAAGGTCAAACATCTGATTAGTTGGAGTGGGTAACAATCTATGGTTACTGTAATAATGTGCTCATACATTTCTCCAACAAATTCCAGATTGCATGCAATGTATACTTCATTGTCCCTGAGCCAGGTCACGGGTTACTTAGTTACCTACAAGCAAGGTGCCAGGCTAGTTAGTTTATGTGGCCTTTGGTCTATACTTTGACAATGGTGGATAAAAAAATACATAAAGGAGATCACTGAACGCATTTGTGAACATAAGCAGGAAAAGACGCATTTACACGCATGAGTTCAGCCGGCCGCATCTCAAGCTGCGTCTAATTGTACATCACTTATATATGTACCAGGTGTGTTAAGAGTAACAAGTGTATATTAAACATTGCTTCTCTGACAGCCCCCGATATTATTGTTAACCTATATTTATAGGGCGCCACATGGGATCCGTACAGAGAGCAAACAACAAGACAGTACATGGTATAACAGTACAGTACAGTAAACAAATAACACTACAACTCTCAGCACAGCTACCGGGGTACAAGGGGTATATTCAGCGCAGGCTGAAACCTGTGCCCATTAGCGTGGGCACAACTAACAGGTTTAAAGCCACTGAAAGAGGTGCAGAGACAATGGAGGAGTGGAGTCAATGGGCAGAGAGCCCAAGGAGGAAGTGCGCAGTGTAGCTGGTGAGCAGAGGTTATAGGTAATAAGAACAGGAGGGAAGAGGGCCCTGATCACTAGAGCTTACAATCTAAACGGAAAGGGGCAGACAAACGGTGGTGAGCCAATAGCGCAGAGATTGCGTTGAGACGTGGCTCCAAAGTAGTAAATGCTAAATTTATTTGTACACGTGATAATAATGTGATTACTTGTCCTATACACAGGAGAGAATAGTGCCTTGACATTGTTATTAATAAATGCGAAACTTGCATGTCCCATAGAAAATGTAATTATACAAACGTATATACAAAATACAACTACACATTTATTTTAATTTAATTAAATACAATCATATACAACCTATCAGTAATGTGATTAGATGGCTGTGACATCATATAAGGCAGCCATACTAAGGAATTAAGTACTATCAGCCAGAGGGGTCAATGCACAATCAGCCAATCAAACTGCTGCTGAAAGTTAACATTCCATCTTATTGTAGCAACCCTCCAGTGCCCATAAGATATACACATCCTGACACGGTGTATATTCCTGTGTACAGTTCTACTTCCGTCACAATTACGTCACGTCCTTTCTGTATGTGGCCTACGTGCTCTGCCCCTTCCCTCCCCCATCCCGCCTCTCCAGAAACTGTACATAAGCCCCAAATTAAAGCTTGAAGAGTGGCAACACATCCTTTCACAGGCACCATCATGTGGCTAAGCAGTTTGTACATAGTCATGTAAGCAATTCTACCCATAGGTCTGGTTTTAAGGAACAGATATAATGGAAAGTATAGTTTAGTCTATCAGTCTTCTGCTAGTGGGTACATCCACCATGCTGTACATACTGCCCAGGTGAATTCTAAAAGCAGAGTTAGCAGGACACCCCTTGGAAATCCACCACTGAACCTATTTTGCGCTTTTATTCAGGGGGCATAAAGTAAAACCCACAAAGTCATTTAAATAACTACATAGTAAACCTCGTTTTAAATCGATTTTCACACAACCGCAGTATAAACCAGAGCACTGAGGGATATAATAATCAATTACCGTACTTACTGGAAGAAAACCAAAGTAAATGGTGAGTAAGCAAATTGGGTTTAGCTAATTCCGAAGGCAGCAGGATCATCTTTGAGGGCTGTGATATGCCCCTGCTATCAATCTGAATACTTGGACCAAGATCCTAACACTTTCAAGAGTTGTTTTACCAATTGAATAATGAGATTGTGTTAAAGAAATTCCAGGGGGTAAATGTATCAAGCTGAGAGTTTTCTGGTGGATTTCAAAAACCAATCAGATTCTACCTATTATTTATTTAGTACATTCTACAAATTGACAGCTATAATCTGATTGGTTGCTATAGGCAACATCTCCACTTTTCAAATCCGCCGGAAAATTCTCAGCTTGATACATTTACCCCCAGGGGTGAGTATCTCCCAAACTGTGGGGATTCTGCACATAAGACTCCTACCTTTCTGTTAGTTGGGACGACGGGAAGACATTACTATGGGGGAACATCCTCATTTATGGTATTTTTGACTACCCCGGAGCTGGCTTGGAATCCCCAGAAATCCCTTGGACAAACCACAAACTCTTAGGGCTAGATTTACTAAGCTGCGGGTTTGAAAAAGTGGGGATGTTGCCTATAGCAACCAATCAGATTCTAGCTTTCATTTATTTAGTACCGTCTACAAAATGACAGCTAGAATCTGATTGGTTGCTATAGGCAATGTCCCCACTTTTTCAAACCCGCAGCTTAGTAAATCTAGCCCTTAGTGCTATTGATGGGAGCTTCATTCCTGGATTCTATACTTTATATTGGATAGTCACTCTTACACTTCATGTTTGTGTTCTACATAAAGAGCAAACTTCCTTTCTTGTTATTTCTAAGGCTTCCACTAGACTCCATGCACTGGGTTTAATTGCTAGTTGTTTGGTGCATCTACATCTCAGCTTGTCGTGACTGCAGGATCCATATAAAAAACCAGAGAAGAATGAATGTAGCCTAACGAAGGGAAACTTAAAATAGATATTTCTTTATTTTATCATAGAGATTGATAACTGAGGAATGTAGTAAGCCTGAGGGAAATTAAAAGCTGAGGCATGTTCGGAACTTTATTTGTCCCTCTCTAAGGGGTTAAGGTGAGCCTTGGTTGTGCCCATTGCTGTGTCACTGTGGGAGGTTTAGGCCACATTATACATTTCCCTGGCTGGTGGTGTTCTGCAAGACAAGCTGCACCCCCTCTCCATTTTTGGAGGATCTTATATTAATTAGTGAATCAATATTATTATTTTTATTGATATATGGTGTACTGTTAGTTAAGGTGGAGTTATGAACTTATTACTAAGAGAAGTATCACAGCTCTGACGTATTCCATCGGCTGTAGATTTTCAGAATTCTGATATTGTAAAGCTGCAACACATTCAGTATGTGGTCTGTTTTTATATGTATTTGTCAGTAAATATTTATGTTCTACTTATGCGTAATCAATATTGTTATTGAGTTTAGTTTACCACATGCATTTTCTTATTTTGTGTTATGTTTTTTTAATGCGTGTTGATCGGTATTAATTCTAATTCCTAGTGAGACGCTGCCCAAGATCCCAATCTGTGCTCTTTATCTTATTGTTTGGTTTTCCTTGTTGTGGGTTTGACACATTCCCTCTTTAGAATTAAAATTAGAATTTTATTATTCATTTATTGAGCGCCTGATTATTGCTTTTGTGTAAATATCAACTGATACCCAGTCTACTGAGAGTTATGAAGACGTGACCAGGGTTGGGCCAGAATTATAGGCTCAACAGGAGTAAACATAAGGTATATGGAGGTCAAGTTAGGCTGCCAACAGAGAACAATCTTTCATATTACGTCCTTTAGAGTGACGTGTACTGGTACTAGTCTCTAAGGATCGATAGGAATAGGAATGGATATTCGGCATAGGCAAACCAAGGGGGGGGGGGGGGTACTTAGTGCCTGGAAACCCCCCTCCAAGCCTGGGGCACTGTATAATTGAGGTGGCTGGACCTCCTTGCCCCCGCTTCACACGGCTCTGCTTGAAAATGAAGACAGTAGTGCACGCAGCATTGACCATGTATATTATGGGGATAGGGAGAGTTGGAGAGCAGTCAAGCACTGTCTAAAATTATAGCCACGCCCCCATGCATGCTGGTCATGCCCACTGGCGGCGTGGTGTGGAAGCCCCCCTATACAAATCCTGAGTTTGCCCCTGATTCGGGAGAACTCAGTGATAGCTTTGAAAGAGCCTGAGCTGATAATATAAGAAGAGGTCACCTATGGAAACCAGACATGGCTCCTTTAAAGAAAAACCTTCATAAGTGGATTGCACACACTTGCGTTCCTTGGCGTATAGTCAGTTTCTGCAGCTAAATACTCTATAACTGTCTCACTACAACTTAAAATTGGGAAGAGATGAATTTTAATTTTGTATCATACTGATACAGCACCAATCTGTTCCCCATCAATGTGTATTCACCATCTCAATTGAGGATATATATTTGTACAAGTACATCTGAGATGGATTATATGGAATGACAAAGTGTATAACAGATATTTATGGAGAAGAAACCCGTTAGCCGCTTGAGAATATTCTCTCATGTTTTGTGAAATATATTATATGTAATATCTACTGTAAGTAATTGGATATTTATCTGTATTACAGGGGCATAGGTATAGCTGTCAGCTGTGATCAGTGTCATGTTTTTGTCTATTTATTTTTAACACATCTGTATTGTTTTCTGTGTCAGAGCTCAAATGTTGCATATATATTATTGTAATTGGGCAGCATGGTGGCTCAGTGGTTAGCACTTCTGCCTCACAGCACTGGGGTCATGGGTTCAATTCCCAACCATGGCCTTATCTGTGCGGAGTTTGTATGTTCTCCCCGTGTTTGCATGGGTTTCCTCCAGTTTCCTCCCACACTCCAAAAACATACTAGTAGGTTAATTGGCTGCTAATAAATTGCCCTTAGTCTCTCTAGGTCTGTGTGTCTGTGTGTCTGTGTATGTTAGGGAATTTAGACTGTAAGCTCTATTCGGGCAGCACGGTGGCTCAGTGGTTAGCACTTCTGCCTCACAGCACTGGGGTCATGAGTTCAATTCCCGACCATGGCCTTATCTGTGTGGAGTTTGTATGTCCCCTTGTTTGCATGGGTTTCCTCCGGGTGCTCTGGTTTCCTCCCACACTCCAACAACAACAAAAAACATACTGGTAGGTTAATTGGCTGCTATAAAAATTGACCCTAGTCTGTGTGTGTGTGTGTGTTAGGGAATTTAGACTGTAAGCTCCAATGGAGCAGGGACTGATGTGAGTGAGTTCTCTGTACAGCGCTGCAGAAGTAGTGGCGCTATATAAATAAATGATGATGATGATGTAAGGTTTCATTCACCTGTTTTTGAGAACAGCAGACCAGATACGAACGTATTAACCAATTGTGACTATTATCTACTAGCACCCGATATCTTGCCATTATTTTATTCCTTTAAAGAAAGTGGTTACGTCCCCACAGCTGATGCACAAATGGTAGAATGAGAAAACGTCCATAACGCGACATTAAAGTAGAGCCTGATTTATTAAGGCGCACAAAACGAGCACACGTCTGTATTAAACTACAAGTGGATCTGAAGATACGTCCGTTGAGTACGGGTCTAGGTCCGCTCTGCTCTAACAGACAATACACCGCAGGATACAAACAATACATATGTGGAATATAAAGTCTCAACAGAAAACAAAGAAAGAAAAAAAGTATTTAATTAATGTCACCTGTTGTATACCTGTTAATAATATAGTCATTAATGACATTTTTTTTTTATTTTTCCATGAAATACATTTATCAGGATGTGATGAATGTCTGCTGTACATAAAATACATTATTACAGTTGCTCCTGATTACAAACACATGTTGTAGCTGCATACACAGCCGTCATCACTAGTAATCTGCACTTACACCAGAGCTGTGGCTGGTGCAAGAGATACGACAGAAAATCACGTACCCGAGAGATGCCCAAAGCTTGATTCGGACGCTGCTGTGCCCGCTAGACCGTGGCACGCCCGTACTGTACATTGACTATGTGCATACGCCCATTCCCCTCCCCGCTGTGCCCCTGAAATCGTCGGCTATTAAACGTGTTCTTTGCACTTGAAGATGAATTGCATACACTTGTGTTCTTTGGCGTATAGTCACTTTCAGGCATGCACATAGCAATTTAACGCAAAATATGGCACATATCGGCATTGTGCATCCTTAATGAATCAGAGTAGTCTGTACCATTTTTACAGATCTTTGACAAAGTTAAAAAGGGTTATAGCTCAGTCAATAGAAAGGACATAAAACAGGTTGCATCCCCCTAAACTTAGCTATGGGGCCCAGCGATGGATGTTACACCTCAGTCCTCTAATTGGCTGCCTCCCACTGTGTCTAGAGGACAGGTCTGTGCAATTTTCAGATCATACCTCGCATTTGGCAAATTGGACGGCAATTGAAATCATGCAAAGGACATTTTCTACCTTAAATGAATCACACTGTTACATTTCAGAAACACTGTCAGAGCATATCTGGATTTACAGATAATAACCCAACATATGCTAACACTTCCCAATGTCCCGGTCCACATTCCTGTGTGAGTGCAGTGATTGCGGCAGATCAGGTGGGCAGACAACCTCATCTCTCAGCATCGCCAAATGATGTGTTGTGCTCAAGAAGAATCTGCTGCACAGACATCCAAACGATGAGCGAAACTGATCAGCATTAATAGATGAGAAAAAACAGATGCATCCAAGAAACGCGTAGGGTAGGATGATGAAAGCTGAAGACGCTTCATGTCGAGCCACTGTTTTTACAGGAGAAAGTAGAAGAGATGGAACTCGATTAGAGATATCTGACCTCTATGGAGAGGTGGGCTGACACTGTCCTTCTGTTCACGTCCCCAGCTTGGTCATCAGCTTATGGCAACGTGCACTGAATACCACTGTCTAAGAAGTGATCAGTGATCTGTATCTAAGTATTCGTCTCTGTTCATCAGTGAAAAAATAGAATGCAGGAAATAAAAGTGGCAATGTGTGCATGGTCTTCATAGAGTCCTCTTGACCCCTCTGCAAAGAATCCTGCAATCATCTCAAACCTTTGCTGTTTGCCAATGAACTAAAGATCTTTTTTCAGGTATCAAGTAAACATTGTAGTTATTGTTTTCTTCCTGTTTTATAATCTCCCACTTCTAACAACGGCCGGAATATACCAACTGTTGTACCCGGTTCTTAAGCTGGATACACATTTGTGCAATTATTGTGCAGATCACACAATTCACGACCATTTGGTCGGATATTGTATTAGTGTGTGTACGCTGCCACCATTATGTTTTATCGTAGCAAAAAACACCTTGTATCTGTCAATGTAGTTTTCTAATCTTCCTAGAAATCAATGACGGAACGTTGTTAGGAAAATGTGGAAGTGTGTACGCACCAACGACCAGCAGTGTAGGCCAGGGGCGGACCTAGACGGAATTTTTAGGGGGGGATTTTGCATAATCACGCCCCTCCTTCATTCTGATTGACTGGCCCCGGAAAACCCCGGCCACCACGTGCGATTGACCCCGCCCCGTCTGCACGTTTTGATCGGCGTCTTGGACCCAAATTTAAAGGACTTAATTTAAAGGACCTCTGCTGCTGGGAGGGTGATTGACCTGATTGCCGCCCCCCCCCCCCCCCCCCCCCCACTGGATCCAACACTGGTGTAGGAAGATATCTGTAGAGTGTTCAGAGTCACAATCTTTTCAGCAGATGATCATGAGAGATGAATCGGCTGCTCATCAGGACTATCAATTGCTGGTGAAATCATTACAGAAGTTGCATCTGAAATAAGATTGCATAGGTGTGTGTCCAGCTTTACTCTGACTTCTCTGTTACAATATTAATTGCTAGGTATCCTATAATATTACATATACCTGACATCTACTTACATATTGTATATGGGTGACGCTGACTTTCGCCATTCGCTGTATTTTAGGCAAGTCCAGATGTGACACGTGCATAGAAGTGATGGTAATCATTATTATCAGATTATGTCAGCGCTTCAGAACACATACACTGTCTATGTTACCATTACAGGATGGGTGTGTCCAGATGTTATAGAACAAAAGCCTAAAAAAAAAAGTTAAAATGATTCAATGGGGGTGAAATGAGAACTGTATTTTCCTTGAAAATTAAAACAACTCAGCCACGGTTTACCTGGGATTTCATATGTAAACATAATTGTTCAATCTGGTTTTAATGTAAGATTTTATTAAAGGAGCGTCATGACAAAATGAATCACTTGCAAGGAGAGAATATATAACCTCCACACAGATAAGGCCCTGGTCAGGAATCAAACTCATGATCCCAGCACCAGGGGTGTGAAGGGGAGAACTAATACAGACCATGTAAGGGCCGAGGCAGATGTGGCTGATTCATGTCCTGAGTCTCTTATAAATATGCTTGTTTTCAGCTGTATTACTTGGGGCAGCCGGTGTCTGACTGATAGTGATGACTGATAGTGATGACTGCCACAGCATAGTATGTTTTAAAACCCACACGTATGCCCGAGACTAGCTAGCACAGAACATGTATAAGTAAAAGGTACTTACTAAGTTTTGCAGCCAGCTGTCCAGGAGGGGGCTCCATCTTGGGGGCGTGGTTACGTGAATCGCGCCATTAGGCCATGCCCTCTGTCAATCTTTGCCCATTTCAGCCTATGGGTGGGTGAGGGCGGGCCAGGATGCCATGTTTAGCCCCGCCTCCACCCACTTTACAAACGAGGTGAGCTGGACCTGGGATGTTGTCCTGCTCTACCGGGAGTCCGGGAGAACTCCCAAAATTTCAGGGGTCTCCCGGACATTTCGGGAGAGTAGGCAACTATGAAGTAAAATAGACTATGAAAATGCATTAAGGGTCTGATTCATCAAGGAAAGCAAAGGGAACATACCCCCATATTCAAGTACAAGAGGACCTTAAGAAACGTTACCATTTGAATACAGATATAAGTACGCTCTGGCTATACGATACTTGCAGATAGGCAGAAAACGCTGCAGGATACACACAGTGCATATGTGCTATATAAAGTCCCATCAGAATGCATGGGCAAAAAATATTAAATACATTAACAGCTCTTAATATTATAATCATTAATAAACATACATTTACATTTTGTTATTTTACATGAAATACATACTGTATATTGGGATGTACTTAATGCCTACTGTACATAAAATGTATTTTTACAGTTTTCATTACTTGCAAACACATGTTAGAGCATGCATAGGAGTCCGTCATCGCTATCAGTCAGCACTTACCTCTGCCCTACCCCGTTCTGCCCTTCAAGTCGTTGGCTGTCGGGGGTGTAATGTGCACTGTAACTCAAATTGCAAGCCCTTCTTCAGTGGCGTGAATTTCTTAGCATCCACAGAACAATTTCACGCAATTTACAGCGCACAACAGGACTTACGTCCGAAGATGAATCAAGCTCTGTATGTTCAGTATGCATTGACAGCATCTTGAATTAAATATTTAATGTAAAAACATATATATATATATATATATTAAATTCTTATTTACATTAATAATTACATTGCTGTTCATTTATTTTATAATAGAACATTTTTTGCATTGCATGCGTTCTGATGTGACCTTATATATAGCATACACATGTGTGTATACTGCAGTATATTCTGTCTGTCTACATACGACAAGTACCATTTAGACAGAGTACTTACACCCAGATTCAAATGGAAATGCATCTTGAGATCCAGTTGGATTTAAATTCGGTTGGAAATACACTCAAGTTCTGCGCTCTTTTTGCCTGCAAGCTGCATCCGAACATAAATCAGGCCCTAGACCTCTTTTTGTGGAGAGGATTAAATGACATAATGGATGGGCACATTTTTAAAGATGATCCTTGCTTTGTGGAAGGATACACACTGGTTTTTAGTCCGCAAAGACACTTTTCACGAGCTTTAAGCTATCGCGTCACTTCATATACTTTTAGTAGGATATATTTTGCATTTTCCACTACGTCAGGAATGAGCATTTCTAGTGCATTTTGTAATGAATAAAACAACTTCCTGCAAACAAAACTGCTACATGTAATAAGAACAGTCCCAAAGTCCCCTAAATGTGTCTACACCAAGGGGATGGAGGTAGGATTTATATGATTAATTCAATCCCAAATTATGGGATGTTTTTGCTGGTGCCAATTATAAGCGCATTGTCCAGTATTTGAACCTTGTTACTGCCGCGATAGCTCTGTTATCGGGTTGGGGACCATTTATCAATGCTCAAAACGAGGACAAGATGTATACCTACAAAATAATTCTGATTACTTGGATGCAGATAAGAAGTAATGGGAGACTTATTATAATAACCACACAGTACATGCTCGAAACGCGTCCTATAGAGTCCGAGTGCAGTAAGTGCCGGCAGTTCTGATTGGCGTCACTTGTGAAGGCGACACTGTGATTTCAGTTTTTAAAGTGGAAATTGCAGGAGACGCCGCATATACATTGTATAAATGTAGCGTAATTGTAAGTGTTAGCCTATACCTACTCCTAACCCTACTCCTAACCTTACTCCTAACCCTGACCCCAACCCTAAGCCTTAATTAGATTATCGAGGGGGCGGGTCCTGCAATTGCCACTTTAAATCTGGAAATGTTAGTGTCGCCTTCATCAGTGACGTGAATAAGAACTGCCGACATTTACTGCAATCGGACTGTCATTCCTGAGGATCTGTCTGTACCCAGACTGGGTGGAGTCTCTGGAGTTAGGCTGGTGACCAAGTACACAAAGCTGGGGGGCTGATTATGTTCCTTTGCATGAAAATGATAGGACTGGTGCAGGTGGTGATAGATTAACAGAGAAAACGAGGCAGGAAGTGGATTGCTGAACCGGACTGGAACTGGGATGGAACTGGAATGGAACCGAATTGGAGCTGGAATGCAGACTGTACTGTCTGAGCTAGAACAATAGAAAGGATTGCAGACTGCTAGGAACTAGGTTGGTGTCTGAAATACAACATTGCACTGGCAACAGGTAAGGACTCCAGGAAGTCCTTTTATAGTAGTTGTTGTTTCCTGATTGTCAGCTGGGCAGAAGCAGCACTCTGAGTTGCTGAGATGGATCAGGTGACTAAGTCCAAGATGGCGGCTCCCAGGAGCTGGTTTTGGAGGAAAACCTGGAGTGGAGACTGCTATCCTCTGATTGGCTGAGAGGAATCATGTGACCGAATCCAAGATGGCAGCATCCATACCCTGATTCTGGAGGGATCTCAGGAGTGGAGACAGACTGGGCAGCATCTTGCAGAGAGATCTGAAACCAGTAGATCCTGAGGACCGCAGGGACAGCTTGGAAAGACAGCGGAGAGGTAAGTGACAGAACCTGAGAGCCTGGTGTGTGACACGGACTCTATAGGACGCGTATCGGCCATAAGCTGTGTGGTTATTATGGTAAGTCAGCCTTTACTTGTCATCGGCATCCATGTAATCGGAATTCTTTTGTAGTTATACACGTTGTCGTCCTTTTCAGCATCGATAAATTGACTACTCACTGTTATCAGTGTCCATAATCCTGATTCAGTCTTTTGCCAGAAAAGTATTGATGGCGACAGCAGAAAAAAATACATTAAATAAAGCTTAATCATTTGAATAAAACATCTTTTTAATGAAGAAAATTGTTAAATATTTGTTTACATATTTAAATACATGAATCTATTTTTAAACTTTTCTTTTTAACTATGTGGAACTGAAGCCCGACTGGCACCTGTGCGATCTGACTGGAACCTGCTCGATCCAACTCGCACATGCGCCAATCCGCAAAACCTGCGCTGGTTGAGTATAAGTAAAGTATTTCTTTGACTGATGTACACTTGATTTAGAAATTCTGCTGTGTTTTGAGCTGGACATTTTTTGCGCAATTCAATATATAGGGAAAATCTTGCTCCAACAAAGATCTTCTGTGTACCACACATGTTATAGGCCTAAATCGTCAAGGAACAATGCCGATACGTGTCGTATTTTGTGTAAAATCGCAGTATGAATGCCCAGAACCCAAACATATGCCAGTGAACGTCCAAATCATCGTCAAGCACAAAGGACTCTTACTATAGCCTACGATTTCATGGGCGGCAATGTATAGTAAGGGCGTGCCAAGCTCCACCCAGCAGCATTCCATTCAAGCTTTGGGCATCTCTCAGGTAAGTGTCATATCACTTACGCCATCTACAGGTCAGGTATAAGTGCCATTTAGCAGTGATGACGGCTGTGGATGCATGCTAGCACATGTGTTTGCAATCAGTAGACATTAATAACATCATGATAAATGTACTTTATGGGAAAGAATATGAAAATGTAACATCTTTATTTTGTAATGTTTATTAACAGGTGACATTAAATGAATAGTTTTTATTTTTCTCTGTGCATTCTTCTGGGACTTTACATTCCACATATGTATTGGATAAATCCTTCATTGTATTGTCTGTCAGAGCAGAGAGGACCTAGACCCGTATTCATTACCAGACGTATCTTTACATCCGCTCCTTGTTAAATATAGATGTGCCCGATGTACGTTCGTTTTGCATTCCTTGATGAATGAGGCCCTATTTGTTATGTCAGCCTTCTGTGGGGAAAGACTGTGGTACAAATGCATCAAGCTGGTTAATGCTATATGCAGAAATATACTGACTGAGCTAACTAACAGGGCATAGTGAGGAGCTTGGATATACATGGGCTGGGGCCACCCACGCATTTCACCAAGAATAATAACATCCACGCTTTTTGCACCAAAGAAACTAGAAATGAGCAGATATGAACCTGAATATAGGACATTTTATGGCAATAATGAATAACTGGTGGATATTGCAGGTGGAAATCACCATTGTGGTGTGGTACCCTTCATAGTGATCCATTCTGTAGCTTTTTGTTACGCAATAAGTGTAAGTCATAAAGATTGCAATTGTTCAGAGGACACATTGTTCCATTTCAGTCTCATCATAAGCCATGTGTTTGCAATACCTCCCTCACATGTGACTGATTTAATCACTCACATACGTAAGAGACTTTCTCAGGCTCAAGTAGGGGTCATCTAACAGACTTGTTGTAAGAGCGAGATTTGGAAGTTCATTTATTAGATCTGGTAGATAAGAAAACCTTTTTGTAGTCAGAAAATATAATCATTTAAAACTTTTTATTAGGTATATCTTACTTCATTATAAGCTATATGTTACAATCATGTAGATAAGATGGTCAGATTATGACATAATTATAAAATAGTTCATTTTCTCAGAAATGTTACACTGTGACCAAATGATTTTCTTCTGAATCCCTTGTGATCGTAAATGATCGTTTTCAAGTACATTTTCCTTTCAGTTACGTAATGTAATGTAATATAGTATGTATCTATACATATTGTCATATGAGGGACGATAGGGGATGAAAGATAAGACTGCATGTGGCACATGGTGTTTTGAAGGAATCATTGCAATGCAGTAATGGTCTGGTTTGAGATAAAATGAGGACGGGTATAGATAGTATGAGAAAGGTCAATTATGGAACACAATAGTGTAATTTGGGCAATAGCACGCGGTTTATGCGGATGCGCAAGTATTTGATGGCTGAAATATGGCAGTGGCATTGTACTGGAAGTCATAGCCATCTAGGACAGAAACCTGGTGATTTTATGTGCAGGAAAGGAGTCATCATGGCGTTTAACCTAGTGATTCTATGTGTAGGACAGGAGTCATAAAGGTGTTTTATACATTTTCTGCAACAGTATTAATGCTTATAAGACATGTAATTGGGGACTGGCATTGCAGATTGGTACACCCGCTTGCCAACCAGGCATGAAACGTCCCATCAGTGATCACTGCAGTAGCAGCATGGGACACTTTTGTAATAGGGGAAGAAAAGGGGACGTGAGGGTGGAGGAGTTTAAGGACAAGAATCTCTAAAATGAGCGCTGGCAGCTGTGTATACACAAGCACTGGAGGTCATTTACTAAGCGCCCCTAATGGCCACCCCCAAATGTTCTGGATTTGCAGCAGTGTGTCCACCCAGCGCACATCAAGGTGCATTCCTACCCTCCAATCTCGGGAGACACCTCCACAACCTGGAAGTGAGCCGAGTTGTGTGGCTTAAACAAACCTTCAGATCCCACGGGTCCAATGCTGGTACTGCACCGCGCAGGAAGCGATTTGTGCTTTGTAAATGTACATATCAGGTATTACACTAACCCTCCTGTATACAATACAGTAAAATAAATATACATATGTGCAGGCTCAGTGGTTAGCACTTGTCTCACATCACTGGGGTCATGAGTTTGATTCTCGACCATGGCCTTATCTGTGAGGAGTTTGTATGTTCTCCCCGTGTTTGCGTGGGTTTCCTCCACATTCCAAAAACATACTGATAGGTTAATTGGCTGCTATTAAATTTTCCTTAATCTTTCTTGGTGTGTGTGTGTGTGTGTTAGGGAATTTAGACTAAGCTCCAATGAGGCAGGTACTGATGTGAATGACAAATATTCTCTGTACAGCGCTGCAGAATTGAGGGTAGTTATTGAAATGATACTCATCGTGCACCGATATAAACATTAGAAAGCAATATGTGCAGTACTTCAACCCTAAAATATATCAGTTGTTCATTTCTTACTTACTTCCCGGACTTGAGTCTAATATAATATGTTTTATAAAAATAACATATATTTTGTTACTGGTGATTGTCTTACTTTTCTTCGATATGAAATATTCTTGGATTTGCTTAATAAGAAATGTAATGTGTGCTGCATGTTTCTGTAAACGTCAGACCTGAACACCAGGGGGTAAGTGTATCAATGTCCGGATTGTTCAACTCCGGCGTGTTCAGCGTCTTCGGCGACTAAATTTAAAGCGGCGCTGCATTGTAAACGGAAGTTTTCCTTTACAAGGCAGCGCCGCTTTAAATTTAATCGCCGAAGACGCTGAACACGCCGGAGTTGAAGAATCCGGACATTGATACATTTACCCCCAAGTGTCCTGATGTCATCGCTTCGGTGCTCATTAGGAAAACTGGTGTATTATAGGGAATAATACACTATACCAGATACCCTGTATGTTTCCGTATATAATCTATTTAATGAAGCATATGTATCTAATATCTATAATGAAGCCTGTATATCTGTGTATAATATATACTGCATGTGTATAATATAGGGGTATGATATCTATAATATATGTGTATAATATACTGTATGTGTATAATATATGGGTATGATATATACACCGATCAGCCACAAAAATAAAACCACTGACAAGTGGATAACATTGATTATCTCGTTACAATGACACCTGTCAAGGGGTGGGATATATTAGGCAGCAAGTGAACAGTCAGTTCTTGAAGTTGATGTGTTGAAAGCAGGAAACATGGGCAAGTGTAAGGATCTGAGAGACTTGACAAGGGCCAAATTATGATGGCTAGATGACTGGGTCTGAGCATCTACAAAACGTCAGGTGTTGTAGGGTGTTCCCGGTATGCAGTGGTTATTACCTACCAAAAGTGGTCCAAGGAAGGACAACTGTTGAACCAGAGACAGGGTCATGGGCACCCCAGGCTCATTTTTGCGTGTGGGGAGCGAAGGCTAGGCTGTCTGGTCCAATTCTACAGCAGAGCTACTATAGTGCAAATTCCTGAAAAGTTAATGCTGGCTATGATAGAAAGGTGTCAGAACACATAGTGCATCAGAGCTTGCTGCGTATGGGGCTGCTTAGTCGCAGACCGGTCAGAATGCCCATGCTGACCCCTGTCCACCACCGACAGGGCCTACAATGGGCATGCGAGTGCCAGAACTGGATCATGGAGTAATGGAAGAAGGTGGTCTGGTGTGATGAATCACGTTTTCTTTTACATCATGTGGACGGCTGTGTGTGCGTCATTTACCTGGGGAAGAGATGGCACCAGGGTGCACTATGGGAGGAAGGCAAGCCGACGGAGGCCGTGTGATGCTCTGGGCAATGTTCACTGGGAAACCTTGGGATCTAGGATTCATGTGGATGTTACTTTGACATGTACCACCAACCTAAACATTGTTGCAGACCAAGTACACCCCTTCATGGCAACGGTATTCCCTGATGGCAGTGGCCTCTTTCAGCAGGATAATGGGCTCGGCCACACTGCAAACATTGTTCAGGAATGGTTTGAGGAACATGACACAGAGTGCAAGGTGTTGAGTTGGCCTCCAAATTCCCCAGATCTCAATCCGATCGAGTATCTGTGGGATGTGGTGGAGAAACCAGTCCGAGCCCTGGAGGCCTCACATCGCAACTCACAGGACTTAAAGGATCCGCTGCTAACGTCTTGGTGCCAGATACCACAGGGCACCTTCAGAGGCCTTATGGAGTCCATGCCTGGACGGGGCAGAGCTGTTTTGGTGGTACGAGGAAGATCTACACAATATTAGGCAGGTGGTTTTAATGTTGTGACTGATCAGTGTATATGTGTATAATATATCCACCCTCATTACATCCTCCCACTCCCGGTTACAGGACTTTTTCTGGGCTGCACCCACTCTATGGAATTCTCTCCCTCGCACAGTAAGACTCTCCTCTGGTCTTCAAACTTTCAAGCGTTCTCTAAAAACCTACCTCTTCAGACAAGCTTATAATATTCCTCAACCACCCTCTTAACCTCACTACCTTTAGCCTGTTACACAATTTCACACAAGACAACTACCCCCTGACTAACATTGTTGTGTGACAGGATCATTTAGCTTATGAGTCACTTTTACCTTTGCAGTCTGGCTGGGCCAAAATGCAAAATGTAGACTTAACCTCATGTTTCAAACTCCCATTGTCCCATAGATTGTAAGCTTGCGAGCAGGGCCTTCTCACCTCTTTGTCTGTTTCACCCAGTTTGTTTATTAGTTTATTACGTTTGTCCTCAATTGTAAAGCGCTACGGAATATGTTGGCGCTATATAAATAAATGATGATATATATATATATATATTATTATTTTATTATAAATCTTTATTTATAGGGCACCACATGAGGTCCGCAGCGCCGTACAGAGGGAAAACAGTACATTGTATAACAGTACAATATAGTAAACAAATAAGACTACAACTCTCAACACACCTATAGGGGTACAAGGGGTATATTCAGTGCGGGCTAAAACTCACACATGGTGTGAGCCAATGTAAGGGGATTTGAAGCTACAGTGGGAATTTGAAGCTACAGACTCCCCCCTGGGGGTCTCCCTGTCTTCCGCGCCCTCCTTCTTGGGCCCCGTCGTTTGCGGATCCTCCCTCCCCCTTCCCCGCCCTCTCTAGCTGTGCATTGAGCTTACTGAGTTGCTGTGTTTATTGTACTGTGCTGTCTCCCATCGTATTGTAATTTTGTTTGTCTCTGTACAGCGCTGCAGATGCCTTGTGGCGCCTTATAAATAAATATTAATAATAATAATAATATACAGTGGGAGAGACGGAGGATAAAAGAGGGTGAGGTATACTATTTGGTGAGATGGTTAAGTGGAGGACTGGTAGGTTTTCTAAACAGGTGGGTTTTCAATGACCGTGTGAAGCTATACAGGTTAGGGGATAGTCTGATAGAATGAGGGAGATTGTAGTACTGGGGAGGGCAGCATGGGAGAAATCTTGGATTTGGGAGTGAGATGTGGTTATCATAAGGGAGGAAAGGCGACGGTCATTGTCCGACAGGAGAGGGCGGGAGGTATACGTATGGAGATGAGGATGGAGATGTAGAGAGCAGTGGAGTTGGAGAAGGCCTTGCACGTGAGGGTGAGGAGTTTAAAGAGGACTGTAGGGGAAAGAGAGCCACTGTAAGGTTTGACAGAGAAGGGAGTGAGATGTGGAGCAGCGAGAGAGGAAAATAAGACTACAGAACTTGCTGGCGCTATATCAATAAATGTTGATAATGATATATAGGTATGATCTATAATATAAATGTCTAGTGGCGTGTGTTAGTCTGTCTGTGTGTGTGTGGAAAAAAAACACCACGCTGCATCGCCACCTGCTGGGCAGAGTTATACACTGACCTATATATTTCTTGAAGGAGAAGTGACAGTTGGGAGTGGTTGGTGGTTGCCGGGGGTGACAGTGGGGAGTTTTTAACACCTTAAGTAGCTTGATTTGACTAGAATGCATGAGTATCATGCATGGGTTACCTGACCTACTAAATTCTTAGTGTGTGTGGAAAAAAAACCTCAAAAAGGGCTGAAATTTGGTATACTGACATTATTGACGAGTTGAGGGGTCAAACTCATTTTCGTGAGGTAATTTTACCTCATGAACACACATGTGTACAGTGGCGGATCCAGGGGGGTGCGATCGGGGCAATCACCCCCCCTAGCAGGGGTTTGCTGCCGACGGCTGCACAGTATGTGCAGGTCCGTTTGGCAGTGACACTGTGCTGCTGTGTTTTAAACACAATCAGAGCAGCCGGGCAGCACACTGTCCCTGCCTGTCACTGCCGAGCGGACCTGCACATACTGTGCAGCCCCCGGCAGCCTCAGAAGTCGGAAAGGGGGCGGGGCCTAAATCGCCCGCCCTAACATCCCCCCGGGGAACAAACATTTTCTAGATCCGCCCCTGCATGTGTAGCGGCGTGTGTTAGTGTGTGTGTGTCTGTGGAAAAAACTTTTTTCTCAGAAAGGGCTCATCCGAATGACCTGAAATTTGGTATACTGACATTATTTGACAAAAAAATGCATGAGTATCATGCACGGGTTAACTTGTCTAATATATAAATGTCTAGTGGTGTGTGTTGGTCTGTCTGTGTGTGTCTGTGTGTGTGTGTAAAAAATAAAACCGAGCTGCAGCGCCACCTGCTGGGCGGAGTTATACACTGACCTACTAAATTCTTAGTGTGTGTGTAAAAAAAAATTCAGAAAGGGCTGAAATTTGGTATACTAAGATGTTTTTAATTTGTTAATTTAATTTGTTAATTGTTAAAAGTGTTTATAAAAATTTTAAAAAAATATATATATATTTCTTGAAGGAGAAGTGACAGTTGGGAGTGGTTGGTGGTTGCCGGGGGTGACAGTGGGGAGTGGTTGGTGGTTGCCGGGGGTGACAGTTGGGAGTGGTTGGTGGTTGCCGGGGGTGACAGTGGGGAGTGGTTGCCGGGGGTGACAGTTGGGAGTGGTTGGTGGTTGCCGGGGGTGACAGTGGGGAGTGGTTGAGGCCTGGGCTATGGCCCAAATGCATGACAAGAACCTTTTTAACACTTTAAGTAGCTTGATTTGACTAAAATGCATGAGTATCATGCACGGGTTAACTTGTATATATATATATATATATATATATATATATATGTGTGTGAAATATAAATATATATGTAATATATATATGTGTTGAAATATGTGGATATGATATATGTGTTTAATATATGGGCATAATATACAGGTATGATATATGGGTATAATATATGGGTATGATATATGTGTATAATATATGTGTATAATATATGGATATGATATATGGGTATAATATATGGGTATGATATATGGGTATGATATATGGATATGATATATGGATATGATATATGTGTATAATATATAGGTATAATATATGTGTATAATATATGGTTATGATATATGGGTATAATATATGGGTATGATATATGGATATGATATATGGGTATAATATATGGGTATAATATATGGCGTCTCAGTAAAACTGCCTCGGTGTGAATATCGACGTCAGTAACAAGCTGCGGGAGAGAGGAGGCTGCTGGGTCCCGGTGTCCGACGGATTGGTAAGTTTCTGTGTTCTTTTTTTGTTTTTATTGCTGGCGCGGGATGGGGACAGAGAGCAGAGGATGGGGACAGAGGGCAGAGGATGGGGACAGAGGGCAGAGGATGGGGACAGAGGGCAGAGGATGGGGACAGAGGGGCAGAGGATGGGGACAGAGGGGCAGAGGATGGGGACAGAGGGGCAGAGGATGGGGACAGTGGGGCAGAGGATGGGGACAGAGAGCAGAGGATGGTGACAGCGGTGCAGAGGATGGGGACAGAGAGCAGAGGATTGGGACAGAGAGCAGAGGATGGTGACAGCGGAGCAGAGTGTTACAACTCACCTGTCCTCGCTCCAGCGCCGCGATCCTCGCTTTCTTCCGGGTCGCGGCGGCGCTGTCACATGACAGTCGGGGCGGGGAATTCAAATCTGCAAACTACTAAAGTCCTGCTCTGATGCCTGGGCAGCGTCAGAGCAACTTCCTATGTACCCTGACTAGGTGCTTCTCGTGTGGCTCCCGTGTACCAGTTCCTTGCAGGCTTTTCAGACATTAACTCCACGTGTACCAGACCCCGGCCTGCTGACTACGTATTCATCTCCATTCCAAGTGTACCAGACCCCGGCCTGCTGACTACGTATTCATCTCCATTCCAAGTGTACCAGACCTCGGCTATCCTGATACTACCTTCCAGTTCCAGTGTTATCGTGGGCTACCTCCTACATCCTTACCTCTAGAGGCAGACCAGTGGACCGTGACCTGAGATCCTCCGCAGCAAAGCCCATCCTGCCTTGCGGCGGTTCTTGGTGAACACCAGGGGGTTTGTTAGACACCGCACCACCGGCTGGCCAGCGCTGATCTAGAGTAAGGCAAGTACTCCATATTCATTACTTACATTGCTACATAATTGTTACACAGAGGAGGGGGACAGAGAGCAGAGAAGGGTGACAGCGGGGCAGAGGAGGGGGACAGAGAGCAGAGGATGGTGACAGCGGGGCAGAGGAAAGGGCCAGAGAGCAGAGGATGGGAACAGAGAGCAGAGAATGGGAACAGAGAGCAGAGGATGGGAACAGAGAGCAGAGGATGGGAACAGAGAGCAGAGGATGGGAACAGAGAGCAGAGGAGGGGGACAGCGGGGCAGAGGAGGGGGACAGCGGGGCAGAGAAGGGGGACAGAGAGCAGAGGATGGGGACAGCGGGCAGAGAAGGGGGACAGAGAGCAGAGGAGGGGGACAGAGAGCAGAGGAGGGGGACAGAGAGCAGAGGATGGGGACAGCGGGCAGAGAAGGGGGACAGAGAGCAGAGGATGGGGACAGAGAGCAGAGGATGGGGACAGAGAGCAGAGGATGGGGACAGCGGGCAGAGAAGGGGGACAGAGAGCAGAGGATGGGGACAGCGGGGCAAAGGAGGGGGACACAGCGTGAGAGCGGCGGTGGAGGGTGACACAGCGTGAGAGGGGCGGTGGAGGGGGACACAGCGTGAGAGGGGCGGTGGAGGGGGACACAGCGTGAGAGGGGCGGTGGAGGGGGACACAGCGTGAGAGGGGCAGTGGAGGGGGACACAGCGTGAGAGGGGCAGTGGAGGGGGACACAGCGTGAGAGGGGCAGTGGAGGCGGACACAGCGTGAGAGGGCAGAGGAGGGGGACACAGCGTGAGAGGGCAGAGGAGGGGACAGCGTGTGAGAGGGCAGAGGAGGGGGACAGCATGAGAGAGAGCAGAGGAGGGGACAGCGTGTGAGAGGGGCAGTGGAGGGGGACACAGCGTGAGAGGGGCGGTGGAGGGGGACACAGCGTGAGAGGGGCGGTGGAGGGGGACACAGCGTGAGAGGGGCGGTGGAGGGGGACACAGCGTGAGAGGGGCGGTGGAGGGGGACACAGCGTGAGAGGGGCGGTGGAGGGGGACACAGCGTGAGAGGGGCAGTGGAGGGGGACACAGCGTGAGAGGGGCAGTGGAGGGGGACACAGCGTGAGAGGGGCAGTGGAGGGGGACACAGCGTGAGAGGGGCAGTGGAGGGGGACACAGCGTGAGAGGGGCAGTGGAGGGGGACACAGCGTGAGAGGGGCAGTGGAGGGGGACACAGCGTGAGAGGGCAGAGGAGGGGACAGCGTGTGAGAGGGCAGAGGAGGGGGACACAGCGTGAGAGGGCAGAGGAGGGGACAGCGTGTGAGAGGGCAGAGGAGGGGGACAGCATGAGAGAGAGCAGAGGACAGCGTGTGAGAGGGCAGAGGAGGGGACAGCGTGTGAGAGGGTAGAGGAGGGGACAGCGTGTGAGAGGGCAGAGGAGGGGGACATTGTGAGAGAGGGCGGCGGAGGGGGGACAGCGTGACAGAGCAGAGGAGGGGGGACAGCGTGAGGGGGCAGTGTGTCTGGATGCAGAAGGGGCAGAGTGTCTGGATGCAGAGGGGCTTTTTTGCATACAACGAAATAAGTATTTCTGTCCTGACCTAAATACTTATTACAATTTTTTGACCCAAATACTTCTAAAACATGACTGCTCAATAATTATTTTGGAGGGGTGCCTTGAAAAAATTTGGAGACTCTAAGGGTGCAGTGAACTGCAAAAGTTTGGGAACCACTGGTATATATAATAAACATGTATGATATATAGGTATAACATATAATATATGGGTATGGTATATATAATAAACGTGTACGATATATAGGTATAACATATAATATATGGGTATGGTATATATATGAGTATGATATATAGGTATAACATATAATATATGGTTATGGTATATATAATAAACGTGTACGATATATAGGTATAACATATAATATATGGGTATGGTATATATATATATATATATATATATATATATATATATATTTATAATATATACAAATATATGGGTATGACATAAATATGAGTATGATATATAGGTATAACATATAATATATGGGTATGGTATATATAATAAACGTGTATGATATATAGGTATAACATATAATATATGGGTATGGTGTATATATATATATTTATTTATTTATTTATAATATAAACAAATATATGGGTATGACATATATATGTGTATGATATATATAATAAATATGTATGATATATGGGTAAAACATATAATATACGGGTATGATATATGGGTATAATACATATAATATAAGGATATAATAAATATGAGTATAATACCCGGATGTACCTGGAACACTCACGAGCACAATGAGTATTGTGGGCACCCTCTGCGCGCTCCCGGTACGGGTTACGCGGTCATTAGACGCGCGCGCGTGTGCCGTTGTGACGACACCAGCGAGAGCGCGCCTGCTATGTTTGAATGTAGCGCGCGATTACCGGTGACACCACGTGACAGTGATAACGGCGTCACCTGCCCGGTAACCGGAGAGAGGATGGCTGAGGCGGCGGCGTCCAGCAGCTTCAAGACCCCCTGCAAGGTGGACAGGAGGAAGTCCCCGGGTGAGAGGGTGACACAGGGCGCCCATGTGTTATATCCAGTGATCATCTGGGCTAGAGTCCTAAATCCTGTGTGTCCGGGTCCCGGCTCTGGTCCTGTGGTCCCGGCTCTGGTCCTGTGGTCCCGGCTCTGGTCCTGTGGTCCCGGCTCTGGTCCTGTGGTCCCAGCTCTGGTCCTGTGGTCCTGTGGTCCCGGCTGTGGTCCTGTGGTCCTGTGGTCCCGGCTGTGGTCCTGTGGTCCCGGCTGTGGTCCTGTGGTCCCGGCTGTGGTCCTGTGGTCCCGGGAGGGGGGGATATAACGTCACTGTTATCAGTAAAACCTAAACAGAATTTGTTTTTTTTAAACATTGAAATGCATGAGTAGTGGGCTGGTGTCAGCTGACATTGGGGGTTACTTAGTATTACTGAGCACCCTTTAGGGGTTACTTGGTATTACTGAGCACCCTTTAGGGGTTACTTGGTATTACTGAGCACCTTTAGGGGTTACTTGGTATTACTGAGCACCCTTTAGGGGTTACTTGGTATTACTGAGCACCTTTAGGGGTTACTTGGTATTACTGAGCACCTTTAGGGGTTACTTGGTATTACTGAGCACCCTTTAGGGGTTACTTAGTATTACTGAGCACCCTTTAGGGGTTACTTGGTATTACTGAGCACCCTTTAGGGGTTACTTAGTATTACTGAGCACCCTTTAGGGGTTACTTGGTATTACTGAGCACCCTTTAGGGGTTACTTGGTATTACTGAGCACCCTTTAGGGGTTACTTGGTATTACTGAGCACCCTTTAGGGGTTACTTGGTATTACTGAGCACCTTTAGGGGTTACTTGGTATTACTGAGCACCTTTAGGGGTTACTTGGTATTACTGAGCACCCTTCAGGGGTTACTTGGTATTACTGAGCACCCTTTAGGGGTTACTTGGTATTACTGAGCACCTTTAGGGGTTACTTGGTATTACTGAGCACCTTTAGGGGTTACTTGGTATTACTGAGCACCTTTAGGGGTTACTTGGTATTACTGAGCACCTTTAGGGGTTACTTGGTATTACTGAGCACCCTTTAGGGGTTACTTGGTATTACTGAGCACCCTTTAGCACCCTTTAGGGGTTACTTGGTATTACTGAGCACCCTTTAGGGGTTACTTGGTATTACTGAGCACCTTTAGGGGTTACTTGGTATTACTGAGCACCCTTTAGGGGTTACTTGGTATTACTGAGCACCCTTTAGGGGTTACTTGGTATTACTGAGCACCCTTTAGGGGTTACTTAGTATTACTGAGCACCCTTTAGGGGTTACTTGGTATTACTGAGCACCCTTTAGGGGTTACTTGGTATTACTGAGCACCCTTTAGGGGTTACTTGGTATTACTGAGCACCCTTTAGGGGTTACTTGGTATTACTGAGCACCCTTTAGGGGTTACTTGGTATTACTGAGCACCCTTTAGGGGTTACTTGGTATTACTGAGCACCCTTTAGGGGTTACTTGGTATTACTGAGCACCCTTTAGGGGTTACTTGGTATTACTGAGCACCCTTTAGGGGTTACTTGGTATTACTGAGCACCCTTTAGGGGTTACTTGGTATTACTGAGCACCCTTTAGGGGTTACTTGGTATTACTGAGCCCCTTTAGGGGTTACTTGGTATTAATGAGCACCCTTTAGGGGTTACTTGGTATTACTGAGCACCTTTAGGGGTTACTTGGTATTAATGAGCACCCTTTAGGGGTTACTTGGTATTACTGAGCACCCTTTAGGGGTTACTTGGTATTAATGAGCACCCTTTAGGGGTTACTTGGTATTACTGAGCACCTTTAGGGGTTACTTGGTATTAATGAGCACCCTTTAGGGGGTCCTTGGTATTAATGAGCACTATTTAGGGGTCCTTGGTAACTATTTCCCATCAGACATCTGCATGTTACAGGGAATGTACATAGAGAGGCTCTGTAGTGACACTGTGCTCACAGCCTTCTGCTGGGTCTTTACATCCCAGAAGCTGTCAATCTCTTACAATGTGACACATTTATAGACCTTGGGAAACAAACCCAGTTCAGGCTGTGGATGGAGCCCCATCCCCAGTGCACCTGATGGGAACCATTATTATTACTATCCTTTATGTCCCCACAGTGCTGGATAGTGGGGGATACAGAATACTTAAAATAGGGACATACAAGGTGCAGAAAATAAGTGGATCTGTAAACAGAGTATGGAGGACCCTGCTTGTTAGAGAGCTCACATCAAGAGGAACGAGTGTCACTCAGTGGAGATTGGGTATTTCGAGATGAAATTTGAGATGTTTAAAAAAATGTTGAGGGCTTTCTAGGTGGGGGTGAGTAGCTTTAATTGCATTGTGAAGACTATGGGGAGCCAGTGTAGAGTGGTGATGGGGAGATCAGTCGTGTTGCAGCATTTAGGACTGAAGTGGTGATAGATGGGTGAGGGGCGTGAATGGCAGACAGAAGGATGTTCAAGTAGTCACAGCGGGAGATAAGTGTGGATAAGAGTTTTAGTAGCCTCTTGGGTAAGACCAGGGCGTATTCTGAAAGGATGTGAGGAATAAGGCAGAGGATAATCAAGTGTGACTCCAAGGCAACTGGCTCTGGAGACTGAGGAAATCTACCTGTGAGGTAGATTTGAGGGCAGGTGGTGACTCTGGGAGGAAGATAAGTTCTGTATTGGACATGTTGAGCTGTAGGTAGTGTTGGGACCTCCATGTGGAGATAGCAGAGAGCTGGTGACACAAGCTAGTACAGAAAGGGAGAGGTCAGGGGAGGAGAGGTAGATTTGAGTGTCATCAGTAGAGAGTTTGCACTGTCGGCCAAAAGAGTGACAGCTTGTATGAGAGATTGTATCTGCCATCCAAGTGAAGATAGTCTGAATCTCCTTTCGTCTGTTGCAGGTGTTTGTAACACTTCACCGGCATTCGCGATTCCGGCGTCTCCATTTATGCAGAAGTTTGGTTACGGCACCGGTGTCAGTGTGTATCTCATGAAAAGGTAATCTAGGCGCTGTAGATGTGACATACAGGAGGGTTCTGTGCTTCCAGCATGTGTAATATTCTCCTATTCCAGCTTTCAGCAATGTGGAGTGACTGCTTGTAAACTTGTGACAATCGCTCCTGCATTACCAAATCTCTACAAGGCTGCTGTTCAGTAGAGTCGCTCAGACACTTGTAATGCTTTTTAATAATGAATAAATACGATTAATGACCTATATGGTGGTTGCTTGTCTTGATCCTCTTGTTGATTTTCATTCATTAGGTCTCCAAAGGGTTTGTCTCACTCTCCTTGGGCTGTGAAGAAACTTAATAAGGAATGTGACAAGTCCCAGAAGTCGCTCTATGCTCAGAGACTGAATGAAGAGGCCCGGATCCTGAAGCACCTACAACACCCCAACATTGTCGGTAAGTGCCGTGTGGTCATGTGATCGCTTTATTTGGTTTTAGTGTTGCTGTGTAACCTCTATACCTGATGTGTTTTTCTAAAGGCTACCGAGCCTTCACCACATCCACAGATGGCAGCCCCTGTCTTGCCATGGAATACGGAGGGGAGAAATCTCTGAACGATCTCCTAGAGGAGAGGAACGAGAAAAGACTGGGCCCGTTTCCAGCTTCAATCATTCTTAAAGTGGCATTAAACATGGCAAGAGGCCTGAAGGTACTACTGCAAAACTGATATATATGTATACTGTACAGTCATCTTACACCTTAATGATGGAGTACACTGCTGTTTTCTTATTTTCCTGTTTATTGGGGATTTATAACAGATGTTGCATAGTGTATAACTATAACTACCTAACAAAGCGGTACAGGCTGCTTTCTTCCCACAACAGATCTGTATTTGGGTGAATTGGCCAAAGACTTGATCACTGCGATGGATCCTAACTACCAGATCTGTTGGTGATCTGGCTGCCTGGGATCGGGAGAATCCAGGAGGACAATTACTTTGCCAGCTTGGATTGATCTCCCCTCTATATTGAACTCAGCCAACTTTTCTTCAACCCTTTGTCCAAGCAGCACTGATCATTGATTGGTTTTTAAATCCCTTAAAAATAGGTAAAGCTACCGGCCCTATGACTCTCTATTAGTAGCCACACAAGCAAAATAATGTCACCATCTTCAGAGGCTGCCTTAGCCAATATATGACAGCTTTATAGGCATAGAGTAAAGCAGGAGCGGGAAATGTCTAGGTCCCCCGTCTCCCCACTGACATATTAGACATCTGCAGTGAAACAAGACCATGTCCCCCTCAACGCACAGTTGGTTTCTTCCATATAACAAGGCACAGATATAATTTAGGAAGCACCATAGGAACCCAAAGCTGCGTCACAGGGGTGTTATCTACCCGCCACTTACCTACACTACCCAGGATTAACACACATAAGAACAAGGTCATACATTCTATTCCCGACCATGGCCTTATTTGTGTGGAGTTTGTATGTTCTTCCTGTGTTTGCGTGGGTTTCCTCCGGGTGCTCTGGTTTCCTCCCACACTCCAAAAACATACTAGTAGGTTAATTGGCTGCTATCAAACTTGACCCATTCTGTCTGTGTGACCTTAGTCTCTATTGGTCTCTGTGTGCGTGTAGTCTCTATTGGTGTGTGTGTTAGGGGATTTAGATTGTAAGCTCCAACGGGGCAGGGACTGATGTGAGTGAGTTCTCTGTGCAGCGCTGCGGAATTAGTGGCGCTATATAAATAGATGATGATGATCATTGTAGGCTGGTTGGGAGATCCCATGGATGCTTATTTCTCAGTTACCTGAGTGAGGAAATAATTCTATTAATGACAATATGAATTTTCTGTAGAAAGTTATGAAAGTAAATGAATATTCATATTGTGTCATAACTGCTCTCACCATCTGGAGGTCATTTGAAGTCCTCTGGGTGCCCATGGGGGGGTACGTGGTTGGGTTATGAACAGAGAGATGAGATGTTTATCTGTCTCCAAGGTTGTCAGATTCTTGTCCAGCCGCTACAGACCATGCTTCCTCAAGGCGCACCCTCTCCCCCTGCCAGAGTGTTGTGTTTATAACAAGAACTCTGCATTTAAATGTTTTATAAATGTCCCTTCTGATTAGTTTTTAGTTTTATTCTTTATATATTTTAATGCTACATTTAATAGTATATAATTTCTGCTGTATACTATTCTAGTATAACGTCTTGTTTTCCTGTTCCCCTCTAGTACCTGCACAATGATAAAAAGATCCTGCATGGTGACATCAAATCATCTAATGTGGTCATAAAAGGCGACTTTGAATCTATCAAAATCTGTGATGTTGGGGTGTCTCTGCCGCTGGATGAAAACATGACCAGTGAGTGACGGTATAAAGGGGCTCCCATGTGTATACTGAGCTTGTGGTACTTTTGACAATGTTGACTAGGAGCAGTTGTGACACGGGGTAGAACATTTGATTTTGGAGAGGATATGGTATGATTGGGTGGCACAGTTGTTAGCATTGCTGTCTCATAATCCTGGGCCTTTGGTTCGGATCCAGCCCGGGCTTTGTCTGCGTGGAGGTTGCATGTTCTCACCCTGTCTCGCTGTCCAACAACATGCTGGTGGGTTACTTGGCTTCCGTATAATTGACCTAGTTTGCTCGTAACTGGTAGAGAAATTGGATTGTGAGCTCCCCTGGCACTTTGTCCTCTGGAACTGAATGTTCCTCCCTGCTGATTGTTGTCATGGAGCCGTAGAGTCCAAGGAAACCGCAACTGAATGTGTTTGTCCATCTTTCAGCATAATGTCCACCTTAATCTGAGGTCATGTGTAGCACAATCCCAGACGACCTGGTCGGTGTTAGTGTGAGGATTTGTATTGATTATTACTGTGTACATGTTCTGCTCTCTTGCTGTCTGACAGTGAGCGATCCAAAGGCCTATTACATCGGCACCGAGTCCTGGAAGCCGAAGGAAGCTCTGGAGGAAGATGGGGAGATCACAGATAAGTCCGACATATACGCCTTTGGGCTAACTCTGTGGGAGATGATGGCGCTGTCTATCCCTCATCTCAACCTGCCCCCCGAGGATGACGATGACGAAGGTTTGTAAGCAGATCTTATTAACACGTTAAATTCTATATGAAGCCAGTGCCCGGCTTGTGGAATGTTTGTGTAGATTCATCTGACTTATTACATTGTATTTATATAGTGCTTTTGGATAGGTGAACAGCTTCAGTCAGTGCAAAGTTGGGGAGGGGGTGAGTCAGTGATTTCTCTCATTGCCTGATATACTTCACTGCTGACCTTCACATAGGATCTTCCATTCCCCTTTTTAAATATAATACCCCAGTTTATACAGCCACTGACGTTTAGAAGTTGCTGTACACTATATGAAAGAGTCCTAGAAGTGTCTAACCAATGATCAGCTCCATTCTTTAAGGAAATAACAGGGGTAGCAGAGTGGGGGGGAGGGTGAGCAGGACCTAGGCTGGGGCACTGACCTATTAGTTTAGGGATCGTTTAACGGCTGTATTGGTCTTTCTTTGACAGAGGACTCCTTCGAGGAGGATGATTTTGACGAGGACGCCTATTATGAAGCTTTGGGCACACGACCAGCACTTAACATGGAAGAGCTGAATGAATCTTATCACCAGGTGATTGAGCTGTTCTTCATGTGCACCAGCGAGAACCCCAAGGAACGACCTTCTGCTGCTCAGATTGTTCAGGTCCTGGAAGCAGAGAACACAGGTGTTTGTTAGACTTAGGATGCAGCTGTTGCTGGAATGTTTTAGAAAGCGATTGTCTTGTAAGAGGTTTACTAGAAAAGTTATTTAGTTCAGTTTCAGTGCAAGATTTTGGGTGGGAGATGTTTCAGCGAGTCATAGAGTTTGCAAGGAACCGAAGTAGAGGAGCTGTAGCCTCCTCTGTCACATGGTAAGTCTGTTACAACGTGACTCCTGCAGCGCTTACACTCAGGAATAGCAGGACTTCAGGGTGACAGGTGATCAGAGTTCCCTTTCTTACTGGAAACCAGGTGCTGTTCAGAGCGCCGATGTGACAACGCTGTAAAACAAACCCGTTCTGTCTCTATCTCGCAGTCTGCTCCCTGCTGTAAGTGCCAGATACGGTCTAGCATGTGGTGATCTGTTCTGTCTCCTGTGACTATCTCTGTTGTACGTGTTATATCCATGTTTGTACACTTCATTATTAAAAATAAAATGTTTTTACTTTTAAGAAGTATTGGTCATTTAAAACAAAAAACATTTACCAAAGTCCACATTGCAGATATTGCTTGGGTTGATATTTTTTTATATAGGTCACCAAAACAAACTCCATTTTGCCCCCCTCTGATATGTTACCCTCACTATAACACGGTTTCTCTTTTCAGCTGGCGTTATAAAGAGGGAACACTATATAACACAAGGACTGAAGCGTCGCACCCACTGCTGTGGGTGTGTATAGTGGGACAGGTGCCTCTAGGGTTGTACTGATCAGAAGTAACCTCTAGTTTTATGGTATAACTCAGATAGCTGGATTCCCTAATTCACTTTTGAGTATTACTTTGCTCTGTTTCTGGTTTGAGCTTCTTGCTGAGGAGGAACTGTGTGAGTGACAGTTGTCAATCATCTGCTAATTACCGTGTTGGTACTTTCCTTTCTGGACTTGCTGTAGCCTACCAGAATTCATTTACATTAATTACGGGTTTGAAAAAGTGGAGATGTTGCCTATAGCAACCAATCAGATTCTAGCTGTCACTTTGTAGAATGTACTAAATAACTGGAATTTGGTTGCTATATGCAACATCTTCACTTTTTCAGACTTGCAGCTTGATAAACTTACCCCCTGGTATGCTTTTCTTTTGAAACGTACATGGGCCTTGCTTCTAGATATTGTAATGTTACAGCTCAGGCTTTTTTGTATGGAGTTTTGTTTGTGGTGGGTAACAGATTTTGGAGATAAGTTTGTCATGATTGCTTCACCCGCCAACATGTCATTGGCATATACGAGTCAAACTGCGTAATCATCCGCTTGTCCATAGAGCATGGTTCCCTCTGTAATGCAATTTTGTTTGTGGTTGTAAGATACTGTGGTCTGGAACACAATTCCTTCATCATAGTGACTTGTCTTACACTTGTGTATTCAGTCCAATTATCTGCCCCTCTGGTATTTTTGCTCACTTGAGCAAGACATTGTTTGGTTTCTCTGGTATGTTATCCTGGCTGTGAAGCAGGTAGACTGATGTGTATCAGTGAACATGAGAAATACTTATTCCTTCCAGTGGTCTCGCTGCTGGAAGACCAGAGACTTTATCTCTGCTACGGCTGGGTCAGGGAAGACCTTTCAAGCTTCTAATACATTAGATCATGTGGCTGCACTGATCAGTGTTGGCTAACCTGTGACACTCCAGGTGTTGTGAAACTACAAGTCCCAGCATGCTTTGCCAATATATAGCAGCTTATTGCTGGAAGGGTATGCTGGGACTTGTAGTTTCACATCACAACACCTGGAGTGTCACAGGTTAGCCAACACTGTTCTAGAGAAAACATTCTTATTGCTTTGGACTTTTGCTAGATGTCTGCTGCTATGTTCCTGCCTCTCACGTCCATTATTAAAATGTCATTGCTTTTCTTTGATGCAGCAGTACCCCTGGGCTGTCACAAGTATTCAGCGTTTCTTCACCGACAATGGGATGTTTTCAGGACTAGGTACATTGACTTTCCCCATAGCACCTGTGGTCACATCCTGATAAACTATGGTTAGTCTCACATTGGTCAAGAAAAGTGACTTTAGCGTTAATCAAATCACTTGTGGCTCTTACGGTATAAATATATTTGGACCATGTAGTGAGACCAGGTCATTTAGTGACTCATAATAAATTCATAGCCAGACTCTATACTGCAGAGCTTGGTCACATCAGTAGAGCTTGGTCACATCAGTGAAACTTGATTAAAGTTGCCTCGCGTGAGCCACGTTGCTGCCTAGAATCCAGCTTGTCCTCAGCACAGGAGTGATGGCTAAGAGGTAGGTGGAGCATCTACCTTCCCACCCACTACAACCCTGTAGTTATTGCCAACTGCCTGCAGTAAATACTGTGTTTCAAGCAAGTTTAATTAGTCTTCTACTGTAGCTCTTGGGCTAAAGAAGGGTGTGCAGGTTGTACAGGGTAACATGGCGGGTGGGTTGGAGGAATTCCTCGCAGCATATACCCAGTTATCTGCACACATGCAGTAAACCAGCATTTTTCTTCCCCCTGTGAAAATGTTTCTGGGTATTTTATAGAACGTTCACCTGCCGCGTGCACTGATGGGAAGTTGCATTTCTATCAATCTTACTTTTAAACCCACAAGTGTTACATATGAAGAGTCCTGCTGCATCCTCACAGATTAGTTTAAGTGAAGCCAAACCCAGCCACATTTTAGGAGAACAATTTACAGGGAAAAGGATTAAGGCATGAACCTATGGATATAATAGATGGTCAATTAGGGGTATATGTGCAAATAGAAATCCTGTTTGGTAAACCCTTTGTGTAGGAGCAAGTGTGATCTATATAATACATTGCCATGCCCATGTCTCGGCTATGAAAGCACCTGCACATTTTAACTTTTATTGGTTCTTCCAGATGGATTTACTGTAAATGAGCTCCCACCACCTCTGTATTCCTCAGAAATGACCACGTCCATACACTATTGTACTAGAATCTGCCATCCATTCATGCAGTCCTGTATGGATGCTTTATACAATGATAGAATCTGATTGGTTGCTATGGGTTACAGCACATTCTTATTGGTGTTTTATTGATGCACCAGGACCAAATTTTTAGCAACAACTTTAAAGTAAAAACTTTATTTAGTTTCTTTGACAGGAAACATGCATCTTACAAAGTGTTTCTCAAATATTTAAGAAAATGCAAAACGTCTTCCCCTCGGTGGAGATGTCAGATATTTGTATAGTGTGTTTAGCTGTGCGACCCAAGCGCAGTTCTGTGTATAAGACTGTACAGATATAATACACTGTCGATACAGAACTGGATGTACAATATATAAACACCAACGTTATCACTGCAATCTAAACTACCAAAAACACAAACAAGTGCAAACTTTGCATAAAGATATTTAACGACACACAAATATTTACAGAACAGGGAACAAACAGGACAGAAATGGAGACATCATCTGAGATGGGGGAAGGTCTTGTGGCCCCGGCTGCTGGACTACAGCTCCCAGGATGCACTGCTGGGCATGGGAATTCTACGGAAGTGCCACAGCTTCTGGCTGCTGGTTTTATCACAGGAAAATGTACATTCAACTTTTGTAAAAAATGATTAACTTTACATTCAAGGTTCAACAATCTAACAGTAAATACAACTTTTTATCAAGGCACACTGGTGTTACTCAGTGACATTTTATGGACAAACTGAGATCTCTACTGTTCCTTGTGATCAATATGGAGGTTCTCGTAAATAGCAATGAACCCCGATACGTCAGTGACAGACGCCTCTTAACTCTACTCAAACAATCTAAAAAGAAAACAGGAGAGAAAATATCCACTCAACACCACACAGGTGGAAAAGACAACACTCGGAACAAGGGAGCAGACTCCATGCTCGGCTATAGGTCGGATGTTATACAATGGACTTGATAACTAGATAAAGCAGCATCCTTACCAGTGCCCGGTTATGTATCTGTAAAATAAATGTTCAGTTTAATTCTCCATCACATTAACATTCTAAAAGAAACATGCAGAAGACCTGTTATTGCAGCCGATAAGACTAGAAATAGGCAAAGTGCAACAAAACGCTAAACGCTCATCGTTCTGCAACAACAAGGTTCCCGTAATAAAACCAACTAAAAACCGACTAGAACAGACTTTCTAGATGAGGAAATTGTACACCAGGAAGTCTGGGACTTTACAATAGGTGCTGGCAAACAGCTTGCCATCCGGGGTTGGGTCGGAGAAGGCAATTTCATCAGTTGTCAGACGAGAGCCGTAAGTAAAGGAACTCCTGAAATGTAAGAGAAAAGGAAAAAACTCTTAAACTGCAGCATAAAATGAGGATAAAAGATATAAGTATAGTGAAACGCGAAGGGTTTGAATTGAGAGAGAAATTGGTGACATATGCCTAATTCTCATGGCTACACCATACAGTGCAGACAGGTGATTGAGCTCACCTCACGGTATCCACCAGGCGGCTGGCGATGCCTTTTCGGCGCATCAGGGAGAAGACCCAGATTCTGCTGATGCCACAGATTGCCTTCTGAGGTTCGGAGGAGCAACGCCAAGCTCTGTGCCGCTCCAACGCACCGTGGCTGGTAGAGGCGGTCGGTGGAGGCTCATCAAAGACCCGGAACGCCTGCAGACATTTAACACGGAAGCATGAAATGTGCTCATCTATCAGAGTATATTTCATACAATGTTCAGCGTTACCCTGACGTACCACTGCAGCTCTAATAAAAAGTAACACCCCCCTCCCCTACTACAGACAGCTGAAGCTCCTCCCACAACCCGATACAGGCCAAATAAAGCTGAGTCTACAGTCATTTGAGTCACTGTGACACCACTGGTCCTGCCCCATGTATGTATCCACCAATCAACACAGAGCAAGACTGCACGATGGTCAGTCACTGCCTGCTTGTTTAGCAGATTCCAACTACCATGACAACCTGGTGGACGTATTTAGTTATTTGTAAAACACTCCAGGTATGTCATGTGCAGTGTTCAGTAATAATTCAGTAATACATAAGCTGACATTAATAGCAAATGGTGACTTAAGATCCTTAATGAAGCAGGCCCTAAGAAACTTCTCATTTCAGTCTCCTGGACAAAATCATGTTACAATGCAAGGGGTGCAAATTAGCATTCTGTTTTGCACATAAGGTAAATACTGACAGTTTTTTCATGTAGCACACACATACTTGATAGCTTATTTGTACACGGACATTTAAAGTTGATATTTGTGTCTTACATGAAAAAACAGTCAGTATTTAACTTATGTGCAAACCAGAATGCTAATTTGCACCCCTTGCATTGTAACATGGTTTTGTCCAGGAGACTGAAATTAGAAGTTTCTTAAGTTAAGGTCCTTAATGAATCAGGCCCTTAGGGCTAGATTTACTAAGCTGCGGGTTTGAAAAAGTGGGGATGTTGCCTATAGCAACCAATCAGATTCTAGCTGTCATTTTGTAGAAGGTACTAAATAAATGAAAGCTAGAATCTGATTGGTTGCTATAGGCAACATCACCACTTTTTCAAACCCGCAGCTTAGTAAATCTAGCCCTTAGTCTTTAACATACAAGAGAAGAGGCTGAAGTAGTAGATAGGGCATATTAAACACGTGGCCCTGCAGTCATGGTCATCACATGACATTGGGACCATGATACTTAGCTTGGGTATCAGGACAGATTCGTGAATAAAGGTGGATTTAGTAAGACAGAAATATCTTGGACATGGTTTGAGTGTTTATGAGAAAGGAAGACGGCAGATGGGCGCCTCCAGGACCCATGCACGTAGCGGATACCGTGAATGGGAAGCTATTTTTTCGGCACTAGCAGGGCTAGGTAAAAATACACAAAGATAAAAGCAGCTGTAACGGGGACAGAACCTACCTGACTGATGGACTCTGCAATCAAACACCCGACAATCTTCTTATCACTGGACACAAAGAGATAGGTCACAGCCCGGCTGGGAGAACTGAGGGTCGTCTGCTGGAAGCCCAGCTCCATGTCCACCACTTCTCGCACCTCCTCGGCCTGTGAGTCACACGGACGGATGTCACATTCAAACCCACAACTAAAGTGTACATCGAAATATCTTTTATCTTAAAAGAGTCATTAAAAAGGCTTCTGCAGTTTGTTCTACCACCATAAAACAAATGATTAAACAATCTGTAGAGTTTCTCTTACCTTCTTTAGGGCATATTTCGGATCCCCCGGGGAGATCTTTAGGATTTTTCCATCCCAGAATTCCGCCACAACTCTCTCTTTTTTCCAGCCCTGTAACAGCGCAAGAACAGCAACATTTAGGACATCCACCAAGTGATGCCAAAAAGCCAGAGTCATTTTTGAACAATGAAAATAATTAAAGAGAGTTCAGGGAAAATTAACAGACCCTGGTTCTGATTTAAAATTTATCATAAAAAAAAAGCTTCAACAACAGATTTAGCCGGTTCTGTAGATGGAAATGGTCAATGTGCTGGACAAGGACTCCTTACCACGTAGCGAATGCTCTCCAGCAGCCTCTGGTGATACTGAATGTGTTGAGTCTCGTCCTGCAGACTGGCCGCTGAGTAGATCATCCCACAGGTGCCACACGCCACGGGGCCAAAGTGCTTCTGTCCGGCGTCCTAGACAGACACACAACGTAATGTCAGAGTCTGTACAACAATCCCCTCTACAACTGTCCCCCCTCCCATGTGCACGGCCAACCCAAATTCTCCGTTACTGTCTGACGATACAACATACACCTCACAGATCACCCTGGTCTGTGCACAGGTTCACTAGTGCATGTGCGAGATATCACAAGAAAGAGTGAACGTGTCCTGAACAGGGAGTGCTAACTGAATCTCCGTCATCCCACTTATACATGAATATCATATTCTGAAGCAACAACAACTAATCATGTACGATAAACCAGCTAATCTGGAACCAAGTACACTTCTTGTTACTTAACATATAGATCACCCGCTGCTTATTTGCAGATGGCCCCCAATGACTGCCAGACTACGCAAATGAGGGATGCAACAGACTCAGCAGGAGCTGTAGCTGCAATAAATAAAGCCGCCAACGCTACTGCTGTAGCCGTGCAGATTAATGAAAGTAGCCGATTTGGAAGATGTTAACTTGTAATTCTACATGATGGGATTAGATTTAATGTGCTGTGTACAGACGGCAGAGCCCAGAACGTACAATGATCAGCTGATCCTCGGTCTCCTTGTTGGCCTCTCTTCTCTTGCTGTGTTTCAGGGCTTTACTTAAGGCAGCGGCGGCGTTTACTGGGGTGCTGGAGCAAATTGGAGACTCCAATTCTCCACGCAGATCAAAAGGCCTATAGGGAAAAAGATAAAATAAGATTACTACATGTCAAAGTGCTCAGAATCACACACATCCATTAACATGAATTCTACAGCCAATCTTTTCCTACATCAAATAACTATGTTTTATTTAAAAGGGTTACTACATTATTAGGAACACACACACAAAACACATTGTTGATCGCATCCAGTTTAAGAAAAAAAAGGATTGACTTGTCGTCGTTTTTTAAATTTTCACTGCAAAGTCACCGAATTCCAGCGACTTGCAGAAATTCTGCATGTCAGGACATTTCAAGGATTATTGCAAATCGTTTCACAGATATCTCAGCTGACACAATGCAGCACAGAAATCTAAACTGTAAAGGGATCACTGACCTTTTCTTAATTACAGGTGGTGTGCTGAAAATAGGATACATCAAGGAATCTAATGAAAGAAAAGAAAATAACATGAATATATATCACAGACACATATAGTTCCGAAAGTGTCATTTTTTTAATTTATTGTTTTCATTTTTATTTAAGCATATCCATTTATTGTTAAACTGCCGGCAACATTACCTTCATGGTGCGATGACTCTACTTTACGGTCTTCTGTGATGGACAGACCACAAGATTCACGTTGGTCTCGCTGAGGATAAAACACAGAAACCCTTCAGAAAAAGAGGCTGCTATATGTACAAGTTGCCAGTAGGTGGCAGCAACGATCATTAAACACGATATTGTAAAACCTGTGACCTAAGACTCAGTCAGATGCTTTGCTCCAACTTTACTCCTGCGCTGGTTTCACTTTAACCCCTTCACGGCTCGGCCTCTTTTGGCACTTTTTGGGTTGGTCACATTCCAATATCAGAAGCTAGTTTGTGCTGGTACTTCAGAAGATTTTGAATAATCAGAAAATACCCTTAGTCTGCTTATACCTCCTGTCCAGTCAGAACAAACAAAAAGTGAACTAAATGCAAATGTGTATTTTTTACCTTGTATACCACAAAGTAATACTTAGTGCTTCCTGCTCTGGCATCAGTTCACCTTTCCAAAACAAACACCGGGATTGCAAACATAATGTTCATAACAAAATCTGATAATGCATTTATTTTTTTTGCTAGTTTGCACCGTCTTGATTGAAATGTATAACGTGTAGGGAGAATACGAGCAGCCCAACAAGGCATACCATTTTGAAAACAAGACGACCACTGCATCAAATGAGGGTACCCCCCGAATTTCTTGAAGCCAGGATGGAGAAGATATGGGGGTAATATTAGAACTCCTCCCCCAAAACTCTGGAGTTCTTAATACTTTCTGTAGTGTAAGGTATTACTGTCTGGTGATCACCTGATAAGAACTATTAAGGGGCACTATATTTGAAAGAGAGGACCTATCTCTTTCCAAATTCTAGGTGCCAGGATGCGACAGATAATTTTTAGTGCTCTTCCCTGGCTTTTAATTTGATTTTCTGTAGGCAGTGTGTGGTATAATAACATAATCAAAAGGTTATAAAGAAAAATAGCTGCAGATCTTTAAAATAACTCCCAGATGAAATATATGAAATGAAACATTTTGAGAATGTCAGCATGTACCTTCTCTCGTGAAGATGGACTCTTGAGATCAAACTGGCGATTAGCCTGGTCTGGGGTGAGCTTCACTTTCACGTTCATCATAGCATCACTAACTTTTTTGGGTTCAGCTTCCTCCCTTTCTTCTGTGGGAAACGTACAGGCCAACGTCTCCTCCAAGCTGATGACCTTCCGGCTTATACAGCTGATTCTGGCGGCTTTCACACCAGAGGATGCGGCTGCACTCGGCAGCTTGCTCTTATTCCCTGATCTTGACGAAGGCTTGGAGGACGCAGGGAACTTGAGGTGCGAGGGCAGCCTTTTGGGTGCGGGATGGGGCTTTTTGTTGGTGGCGAAAAACGCAGCTCCCACTGTGAGCTTTGGCCTTGGTTTACTTTTCAGTCCCAGGATGACACTTTTCTGAGAGCTGGGAACTACGCTCGAGTCTTCTACAGCTTTTGGCGACAGCTTCATGGGAGGTTCATTTGCTTCAATCTTCGTCTCACTTCTTGAGGACACCGTATCTCTGCTAACATTCCCTTTCTTTTGACTTGTTGGACTTTTTGTCCTAGTAAACTTGGAAGCATCTCTCATCTTTGGACTTTTCTCTACGGTCTTAGCAGGAGGCGAGGCGTCTTGATCGTGCTTTGCCCGATTTTCATTTATCACTTTCCGATCGATCGGGGATAAGTACACTTTACCCTTCTTGTAAAACGACATTACTGGCACTACGGTCTTCGATGACGAGCCTTCACCGGGTGACCTCGGAGGAGAAGGCACGTTGGCTTTTTTAGCTCCATCTTCCGTTTGTACTGGTGAAACGATAAGTTTCCTGGCAACGCCGGCCTTCCAAGAAGCTCCAACGTTCTCCTTCTCTAGTGGGTCTTCGATGCCGGTGTAGCCGGAGGTGGGCGACCGCTTCATGGTGTTACTTCTATTTGGGTTCCTGGGTTGCAGTGGAGATAGAACAACGCTGCATTCTACCAATAATTTCTTTATTGGCGTTCCGAAGGACGACCAGCGCCTGATTAAAGAGAATATAAGATATATCCATATAAGACCCGGATTACATCGGAAATTGTAACAAACAAACAATTGATTTTTCTGGGCACAAATTATAGGCACAAGTAATAGAAAATGGGCAACACTGATAACTGTATATTGTTCCTGAAAAGTATGTTACGTACAAGTCAGAAATGTTAATATCAACATCCTAATAACCTTATATAACCATGGCATTCGGGCAGCGTCATGAGTTCAATTCCCATCCATGGCCTTATCTGTGAGGAGTTTGTATCTTCTCCCTGTGTTCGCGTGGGTTACCTCCGGGTGCTCCGGTTTCCTCCCACACTCCAAAAACTACTATACTAATAGGTTAATTGGCGGCTATCAAATTGACCCTAGTATGTGTCTGTGTATATTAGGGAATTTAGACTGTAAGCTCCAATGGGGGCAGGGACTGATGTGAGCGAGTTCTCTGTACAGCGCTGCAGATTAGTGGCGCTATATAAATAAATGGTAATAATAATCTTATATAACCATGGCATTCCTAAAGATAAATAAAAAGTAAAAGTGAAGGTAGTTGTGCTGAATAGATCTCAACTATATTATATTGTTTCATCTACAATGTATTCAGCAGCAGCTTACAGTGCCATTGTTTTCTCTCTCTTACCCAAAATGCCATTATCTCCTCCCAAATCTTCCCTGTCAATCTATTAGAAGTGTGAAAATCCTCTCACAATACAATGGACGCAAATCACCAAAATTACCTAGAACTAGAGAATTGACATACCCTGGTAAAATGCCATTTTTCTGACTAACCATGACACACTCATAGGTTTTAAGATTACACTGAAAAGAATCCCTCATTCTGAAAACAAATCCTTCACAAAACTCTGCACGTCAAGACTAGACTTATGCATATGGATAAACAGAAAATGGGCGCTATATACCACTCAAACAATGTTATATCTGCACTGAAACCTGCAGAAATATCAAAGGATTATAAAAAGGAAAAAAATAAAAAAATCGCTATATACAGATAAATTATCTGATTTATTAAGAATAATATAAAAGCAAATAAACAAACTGAACAGACCTGTTTAGGAGTCCATAGTCTCACTAATCTATAGATAAATGTAAATTAACTCATAAATAAGCCATACTTGCCCATTACGTTAGACTCCCCAACTCAGCCGCAGGGAGCCCAAATGGCAGGATTTGTGGTGAATTGTGACATTTTGCACCCCCCCCCCCCTTCCTCCTGGAGGGCATCAATAAAAAGTTGACAACTATAAAAATAAGCTGCCCACAGAGCAGCATAAATATTGCACATGTAAGCAACAAATGATTCTCACAAGTGACACAGGGAATTCACAGCCCTATCAGATGGAACATGGGGTTTAAGCCGCCGGCTGAAACATGGATCACTGGTAACTCAAACTCTCCAATAAGAATGATTGAAGGATTATCCGCTGTGGAACTAACCCTTCTTGACATGGGAACAATATCACAGCACTGTCCAAATAGGAACTAATCTAATACATATCAGAGGCCACTCACTGGGTGACAATTTTGTCATTTTTCCTAATATGGTCACATTTGCCACAATAATACAGCACCATTGCAAATTAAACTATATTCTGCTAAATAAAGCTGTACTGTGATATATGTGTGGGAATGTGTTTTCATGCATCAGAAAAAAGATTGTATGGAAGACCCCCCATTCATCTCCCCAATCAGCCCATCTATACACGTCAGCAGTGATGTGCACAAAATAGGGCTAAAATTAAATATTTTAATGCACATTATTGCTTCATCTGTGATGGGTCACACATTACAATTAACGTAAATTCCATATATTTCCCCCATAACATTTAAAAAAAAAAAAATCTAGCACAAAGAATTTAATTCTGACTTAAGAACCTTTCTTGTTGTCAAGATATATACACACAGATCTGGTAGAGCAGGAATCCTGCGACTTTTTGGCACTTACGATTCCTGGCGCCTGAAGAGGCGCGACGGGAGAGGAAAGGGGTGTCCCTAACTTAGGCATTGAACAGTGAGAACGCGTTCAAACAATTGAGCAAGGATCCAGACTGGGACACAGGGATATGTTTACTAAGCTGCGGGTTTGAAAAAGTGGAGTTGTTGCCTATAGCAACCAATCAGATTCTAGGTGTCATTTTGTATAAAGCAATAGATAAATGATAACTAGAATCTCATTGGTTGCTATAGGCAACACCTCTACTTTTTCAAACCCGCAGTTTAGTAAATATAACCCGAGAAAGGTTTTATTTCTGGGTGGTCAGGTGTAAGTAGTGGATGATGATGATAAGGCCCAAACCGCTTTAATTAGAGGTTTGCAAACGCTTATTGAGACTTTAATAGACGCTCAACCATAGATTAATATTTTCCGAGTGCTGTAGCAAAGAAATAAAAATACCCCTCTAATATAAATATGTCTATGTACATGGTCACAAGGAGGACGTCCGTGCATGAGGGGTGCGTCTGTTCTCACACGGACTCATCCGCTGCTCAGTCAGACCTGGACACGTCCTCAGCGTTTAATACGGCGACCTTTTCAAGTACAAGTTACGCCTCCTTTCCACTCTGAATATAAACATGAATTTCATCCACACACTTATGATTTCTTACCCACTGTTATTATATTATATTGCCCTGTTCTGTTTCGTCCTACGCTCTCTGTACAGCGCTGCGGATCCTTTGTGGCATCATATAAAGAAAGGATAATGATAATTATCTGTATGTACTTGTGACACTTTGCTGTGCGATCTCACCCCCTACGTACAGGGCTGCTGGGCAGCACCACACCAAATAAACACAAGCCACAGCTGCAGAGCAGGGCCGATGGCTGGCCCCTAATCATAGTACAGCCACAGCGCTGAACAGTGATATATAGGTGTGGCCTTAACTAGGAACATTCAAAAGGAAACCCTGGCAGGATACATAAAAAGCAGAGATAATAGTATATAAAAAAATATATATATTTGTATTATACTTATGGAGACAATAGGCCTCATAAATTGGGAAATTGAAACCAAACATTAAAAAAACACTGGGAATAAAAGCTGTATAAATGGAATCACCAATGTTGTGTATAAACTGACTAAATCGATGAGTATGTCCACGTAACTAGTATATATATGGTAGTTCATAGAATAAATCACAATAAAAACAACACTAAAAAAAATAATAAAATCCCTCCAAGATATCCAGCATTAAGTTGGAAGATATATCAAGTAATGCCGGTATATTTATGGTATTCCACGTCCAGATCCTGCTGGGATTCAAGTTTTTAAATGTTTGGTTTTCATTACCAATATATGAGGCCTATGTATTATATTTATTGAGACAATAGAAATATATTTTTTATATACTATTATCTCTGGCTTTTTGTATCCTGCCAGGGTTTCCTTTGATTTTACTAGTTAAGGCCACACCTATAGATCACTATTCAGCGCTGCTTTTTCTTTTTGGTTTGTGCCTCATAAATAAAGAATAATAACTGATTCTGAATTTTAACATGATTATTGCTGGGCTTTCAACTGGGTCAAGTTTTGCGTTCACAGGTAAGTGCTCCCCCAGCAAGAACAGCTATTAAGACACTTCACAGCAGTTGGACAAGGAGGAAGTTACAATATAGAAATAGGATACGAATTACATTTGCAAAAAAACACCCTTTTGTATCTTACACAAACAAATATAATGCGTAACATGTACTACTGTTGTAGGGACCTACTTTATTCTACTTATTGAGCAAGGAAAACACCGCTCTCAGACGCCAATGGGTGGTTTCACCGGAGATGGAGCTTCTCTCTATCTATCAAAAGAACGCTACAAAGTACGGGGAACCCATCTAACACACTGACACAATCCTCCTTTCACCATCTCAGGATGATAATATCAGCAAAAATTGCTTTATGCTTTAAATAAATCATTTTCCCACCAAAAATATATATTTTAAAATTATTTTCCTATTTTAAAAAAGTTCTACAAGTGGCTATTTTCTATGGCAAGCATACATATTTATATAAACTGATCCCAACACCAACCACTGGCTGTCAATGTGTGCTGGGACTTGTAGTTCCACAGCTGCTACCTCTGCTTCATGCCAGTGGTGTCCACTTTCTCCATCGCTGGGCCCTTATTGTGGGGCCCCAAGAGATGGTCCCCTGCAGGGTATATTGCACAGTCCTGCACACAGGTCACTGAGACACTTCTCTGTCTGCTACATGTATAATATGTTACAGTCCTGCAATCCCCTCCCATGTTATAACTTACACAGCAAGCTGCAGCACAGTAATGGATCAGAGAGAGGGGGGGGACGGCTACTTATACTGTGTGCTTCCCCCTCGGCCTTCTGGGGCATGTAGTTCTGCAGACAATGACCACTATACAGGGATACAGCAACAAGACTACAACTCCCAGAACTCCCTGCGAGAGCCACACACTCAGTGATATGGAGACTTCTGCCCACCCCAGAGGCTCCTGCATGTAATGCGGATGATAGTGGTCAGAATAACTAGAGACACAGCTGCAGTGTACGGTGTATAGATCACCAGCCCCAAGCTGGGCTGTATTGTAGTATGTATTTATATGTACATTCAGTGCACACAACAGGTGAGCAGGAGCCCATTCAGAGCAGAAATTGAGCATCTTAAGTACAATCAATACACAGATAAGTGATAATATACATACTAATGCTTGTAAATAAAGTATACATTGGGAATCTGTCATTCAGCATTCATTACAAACACTTGTGTATGGGAATTACATAATAATATCCATATCAATTACATTACTGGGTGCTATATAGAGAACAACACCAGGTACAGAATAGTAGTATGTATAAGTGATATATATATATATATATATATATATATATATATATATATATATATATATATATATATATATATATATATATGCAAAACGTCCCCCCTTTCGAGGTCTTCAAAATAGGACCCTCAAGGCAAAATCAGGACAGTTGGGAGATACGCCCTATATGGAGAAGGCAGTAAGTATATGGAGGGTAAACACCCTACGGATAGAGCCCAGATAAATTCCATGGGTGACATCTAATAGTTGTACGGTCATTAGTCATCTGTCCTCCATTACAAAATATAAATATATATCTCCAATACATTACGACCACAGCAGGTCTAAAAACTGAAAAGCTACTGAAGACGGCGTCTTCAAGCTAAATATATACTTAAATAATTATGGTTTTATTACATAAATTGCTCCCTGACTTTAGACAGTGATTTTGGGTGGAAACTCCCCGTAGTAGAATAATGACAGTAAATATTACACACTGCCCCCATATATCACCGTCAGTACTATTCAGTGCTCCCTCTCTATAACACCATCCTCATTTGTCACAAGTTGGTTTCTCTGTACAAAATGAAATGGAAATAGTGATAAGGGACCTGCAGTCTCCTGTTATCCAGGTACTATTAGTGAGCTGCTGCTTACTAATAATATCATACATATGCTCACAAAGCTGTTCACCATCAGTCACTGTGAGGAGCGCTGATAACGTCACCCAGACATGTTCACTGCAGTCACTGTGAGGGGCACCGATAACATTATACACAGTCATGTTTACCAAGCTGTACCTCCATCAGTCACTGTGACGGGGACCTGATAATGTCATCCAGAGACATGCTCACTACAGTCACTGTGAAGCGCACAGTAATTAACTAGATTTTGGCAAGTGCTTCAAATTATTGAACATAAACCCTAGGAGTACAGTGCTGAAAATAGATCCAATATAACCTGTATAATCCCATTATATGTCACCCTCGTTATAATACCAATTTGAATTAGTCAAATGTGTGTCTCAATGCTATATGCTGGCTGAAATATTAGTCATATTACATCTACAGTGTCCAACTGAGTAAGAGATACATAGGAGCTGCAAGTTACATAATGCTGTAAATGTAATTACAGTAGTGGTCAGTAACTAACACACAGGAGCAAGAGGCTAACTGTATATATGAGTGGCATCCTGTAGCCAATAAAGGTGATACATAAAGCAGCTGGCTATGTAGTCTTGTCCCATAGATTATAAGCTTGTGAGCAGTGCCCTGTTACCTCTTTGTATTACCCAGTATTGTTTTACTACTGTATTCCCATTTGTAAATAATAAAAAATAAATAAATATATATATATATATATATATATATATATATGACTAATGAACGCCATCTAGTGGGCTACAGGATAACAGTGACACATGAGCTGCAGGTTATATTATACTGTATATGTAATGACTAATTAGGGGCCAATGGAATAACAGAGACTTACAGTATAGGAGCGCAGGACCTGCACTGTTTATGTAATGAGCGCCATCTAGTGGCCATTACAATAATAGACCCACAGGAGCACCAGACTATGCACAGTACATATAATAACGGCAACGTGCGCCATCTAGCGGGCGGCAGGATGATTACACGCACTGTCACCATTACATAACATGGAGCTCTCGGACACAGTAACACACAGGACATGTATGTAGGGAGGACACATAACATATGTATGTAGGGAGTACACATAACACATATGTATGTAGGGAGAGTACAGACACATATGTATATGGAGAGGACACCCATGTAAGTATGACCCGATAATATTCCCCATGCCAGTCACGCAGGACTCACCCGTCGGCGGCGCCCGAGCTGTGCTTCCTCTTCCTCGGTGTCCGGGCGGCCATGGCAGGTGTGCAAGGGGCGATCTCCGAGCGGCGGGTGTGTAGCGGGTGTCGCAGCTGTAGATTTACCGCCAGTCTGTTCAAACTGCAGCTTCCCGGCATCCTCCGCTCCGGCGCTGTGCACCCTGGGAGGAGGCGCGCACCCGGCCGGGCTCTCGGGAGCGCGCTCTGTGTCAGGTCACAGATGCTGCTGGTGGGGGCTGGGGGCATGCTGGGACTTGTAGTCCCAGGGCAGACACAGGTTACTTCTCCAGTCTGTAGTAAGTGTCTGAGGAGACCAGAGTCCTGTGCAGACCTGTCCTAGCTCTAACCCCGCCCACTGAGGGGTCACCCCCTGCGGGGTCATTAACAAAGCGCACAATGGCCGCTGAGCAGCACGTCAGCGACTCCTAAGGGCGCGTATCTTTGCGCCATAGGGGATTACGGAGCGTGATGGCTGCGGTGGGAAGCGGTTTGCGCTGCCGGAGGGGAGAGTTGGACAGAGTGAGGGCGTTTCTAGTACAGTATGGCGTAGGCGCACCTCGTTGGCGCATGCCTATCAACATATGTGTTGCTGGCAGCATGACGGGGGACATGTTCATGGCACATGTTGGGTGTGACGCGCCATAATTGAAGCGCTAGGCGGCCCCGTTCTAGAGAGAGTTCCAGGTTTTACATATTTGACTCTGGAAATGTCCCTGTTTTATAATATTGTGCAACATAAAAATGCACAATAGTGGGGCATGGCTGCCATACTGCGGAGACGTGACTCCGGGGAATGAATGAAATATATCTGCTTCTGGGATATCCAGTTAAAAAGTGTCCCAAACCCTGATCTTACTGTCCCCTAAACCAGGGAGCCAGTCGGTTCTTCTATCGGCCTGAAACTTCATTGGTAACCGTATCGGCGTCCAGAGGCCCCATTGGAAGCCGGGAACAAGCTTCCAACTTCCCGCACAGCAGCTGTGATCGCTGCAAGTGTTAAAGCCCAAAAAGCTGCTACAGAACAATGTACAGTACTCTGACTAGATCCACGGTCTCTACCCTCCGAGCGGTGAACTGGCCCCCGGCAGCTTCCCTGGGACACATTGCCCAAACTTCCAGCCTCCCTGTGTGAATTCCCCCTTCTTATGCATCTGAGGGACATCAGAGCACCTGGAGAACTCCTGCCAGTCTTTCTCAACTGCGGCCTGGGCCCCACTGAAATCCCCAGATTTGAATTGTCCAAATCTAACCACCGGCTCTGTAACAGTTAAAACTCCTGTTGGGCAGCCCTCCCTTGGCAGCACACCGCTGGCTAATAAGCCTGGAGCACAACATGACCAACCTCACTAACCTGTTAAATGGGACTGTCAAACTACTCAGTGTGTATCCAGGGTAGACACTGTTATAATTAGCGTTGTCGTCTGCCCCAACAGCGGGTGCATCGCCATTAAGGGCCCTTCTAAATTTAGAGGTGCAGTACACCCCCATTATCAGCAGGGGCCTGTATACATTGAATAAACAACAATCATAGACCTCATTCCTACCCACCAGACCTAGTGCTCAGAATTACAGCACTGCAAGGGTTACTGACTGCAGATACAAAAACTGTTTCCCCTGGGTCTACATACCATAGGGATCTTCTGCATAAGCGCAGTACCCGCACATTAAGAGACTTGCACTGCTCACCCCATAATTCAAGAGCAGCCCCGGGGAGTTACCTGTATTATATAGGCTGCCTAAGCTTGTAGCCTAAAACTTTGAGCAACATCTCATTTGCACTAGAAAACCCATTGACTACAAAAATAAAATTTTCTTTTTCAAGAACTAAATGAATCTAAATGTATTTTTCATGCTGAATTTGAATATGCATTAAAAAAAATTCTATCAGGCAGGGGTTTTTTTGTGACGTGATATGTTTTAAGTTTTGTAAAATTAGCACTTATGTAAGCCTAAATGATATATATACACGTCATTCTGGCTGTTGTAGATGATGATTTTCAGGCATATTTTGCCTTTGGGATGTTTTCATGGTCCAGCAACAGTCAGTCGGCATACTGGATTTGCTTTGGTACCTCTTTTCCATGGTAGAAATCTGATGGAAACGCTCGCCATGCTCATCACTGACATCCCCAAGATTTTATGTGAAGAAGTCTAGGGGCTAGATTTACTAAACTGCGGGTTTGGAAAAGTGGAGATGTTGCCTATAGCAACCAATCAGATTCTAGCTTTCATTTATTTAGTGCATTCTTCAAAATAACAGCTAGAATCTGATTGGTTGCTATAAGCAACATCTCCACTTTTTCAAACCCGCAGTTTAGTAAATATACCCCTAGAGGTGGGATTGAAGTTTTATAGACGTTGCATCCCATAGCTTTTTATGAACTCACTAGATCGCTCACTAGATAACAATAGTTTTTTTCTTTATGATTCCAAGAAAACCAGAACAGATATTATTGAATGACAACCAGGCTGCTTTTTCCAGTGGATTTAACGGTTCCTGAAAATGTTCATCATCCATTACTGATCTTATTTGTGGCCCCTATAAAAATTCCCTCTTTCAGTTTTGCATCACTTACTTTTGGAAATTTAGATTTCAAACTCCTAAATACAGCAGAGTTTTTATCAATTGCTTTTACAAATTGTTTCATCCATCCTAGTTTAATATGCAGTGGAGGTAAATACACTTTGTCATGATCCACTACAGGGGCATTTAACACATTTTTCTGCCCAGGAATTAGAGACTCACGTTTAGACCATTGTTTTCTAACGTAGTGAGACCTCCTATCCCTGCTGTCCCATTCACACAGGAAACAGCAGAATTAAGTGTATCCAAGTTGCAAACCAAGCATTAAAACAATGACCTCCAAATCACCACAGTTAGTCCAGTTATATTTATCATACTGGATTTTTTCTAACTGTAAATTCATATTTTCATGCGTCTCTTTCCAGATGTCCAAGATACTCCCTATATAGCTTGTTTGCCGCTGTGTCTGTGCTTGTGTGACAGATCATAAAGAACACTAAAATATGAAAAAAGAAAAGTAACTGCCACAAACACACTATGCCTGATGGAAACATTCTAATTACATATTTTAATTTAAAACTCAATCACTATTCAGTTTTCTTGTGGAAAAAAAATCATGTTGACCAGTGCTATCTATTAGTGAACGCCTGCTGCCACCCAGTGGCCATTTTACATGCTGCAACTTAAATCAGACTCTTCTCACTGAACACTTACCAAGCTGTAAAGCTGCTTGTGAAACTGCAATGTAACAAATTGTTTCAGCCTGGAGTAATGTAGAGTAAGTTAAGAAAGTGCAATACAATGGACTTGGTAGGAATTGTGATTCACAGACCTTTTCCAGATTGGCAGCTGGTTGTGGGCCTAAAGGAACACAGCTAGGGTTATTATTATTTATATCATAGATTAGAGATTGATGCTGTGCAGGTGCTGGAGGGAATACCTGTGCTTATAAGATACATATAAACAAATGCCATGAAACTTTGAATGTGAAGAGTTAATCTTTAGGAGAATGCCAGCCAATAGGGAGATGAATTTTGAGAATCGGTGATTGAACCAAAGAAGTTTAAATAACTTGCTCCTACAAACACTCGGTCTGCCTTGAAGAAGCGGGTCTCAGCAAAAAGCACATTGGCGTTTAGCCGAATGCACAAAGTTCTAAATATACGAGATAAGTTGTGATCGGTCAGGATCTTGACCGCAATAGCCACAATTTCCTATAGAACAAGAGGACTCCTTTCCAATAGCCTCGACATAGAGGACGACATCCGGGCTTTAAAGACCTTATAACAGAATGGCAGGCTCTTGAACTCCAGATGGTGGAGTTGATCTCCTCTATCATGATGATATTTTATCCCTGGCTGCCCTCACTATGAAGTGGGAAATGCACCAGGATATTTTTCACATGTTCCAACAAGACACCAATAAAGATCTGGATCAAGAGCTAGAAGAACTAAAAAACGAAGACCTAGGAAACCGTGAGTGATGCAACAACGTGAAGATAAGACAACCTGGAACCATATATCCAAAGCCTGTTTTCTTTGACACCTGGGGGTAAATGTATCAAGCTGAGAGTTTTCCGGCGGGTTTGAAAAACCAATCAGATTCTATCTATCATTTATTTAGAACATTCTACAAAATGATAGCTAGAATCTGATTGATTGCTACAGGCAACATCTCCACTTTTCAAACCCGCTGGAAAACTCTCAGCTTGATACATTTACCCACTGATCTCAGCCCATGAATGATTCCAATATGAAGGGAGCTTACAAGAGCCCTCAGAGAAAAAGGAATACGCTACAGATGAAGCTACCCTTTCAAACTGATCGTGGACCTTTGAGGTAAGACCGTCCTCATTAAGGACCACAGAGAGCGGAAGGATCTGGTTACCCATCTGCAAGAATCAAACTGTGATGGCTAGATGACTGTGTCAGAGCATCTGTAAAACAGCAGGTCTTGTGGGTGTTCCTGGTATGCAGTGGTTGGCCCCTACCAAAAGTGGTCCAAGAAAAGTCAACCAGTGAACCGGCGACAGGGTCGTGGGCACCCAAGGCTCATTGATGTGTGTGGGGAGCTAAGGCTAGCTTAGAATGCCCATGCTGGCCCATGTCTACCGCTGAAAGCGCCTACAAAGGACACGTGAGTGCCAGATCTGGACCATGGAGCAATGGAAGAAGGTGGCCTGGTCTGATGAATCACATTGTCTTTTACAGCATGTGGAGGGCCTCATGCATGTGCGTCGTTTACCTGTGGAAGAGATGGCACCAGGATGCACTGTGGGAAGAATGCAAGCCAGTGGAGGCAGCGTGATGCCCTAGTCAATGTTCTGCCGGGAAACCTTTGGTCTCGGCATTCATGTGGATGTTACTTTGACATGTACCACCTACCTAAATATTGTTGCAGACCCCTTCATGGCAACAGTATTTCCTCAGTGGCCTCTTTCAACAGGACAATGCACCCTGCCACACTGCAAAAATTGTTCAGAAATGGTTTGAGGAACATGACAAAAAGTTCAAGATGAGGAATTGGCCTCCAAATTCCCAGATCTCAGTCCGACAGAGCATCTGATGATGTGCTGGAAAAACAAGTCTGAGCCTTGGAGAACCCACCTTGCAACTTATAGGATCTGCTGCTAACGTCTTGATGCCAGATACCACAGGACACCTTCAGAGGTCTTGTGGAGTCCATGCATTGACAGGTCAGAGCTGTTTTAGTGGCACAAGTGGGGACCTACACAATATTAGGCATGTGGTTTTAATGTTGTGGCTGATTGGTATATGTTTACAGTTATGTATACAGTTTTATGTTTGAAACTTTTTCTTTCCCAGTCCCCACAAATCACCCCCATCAATGTGATCTCTCTCCTACAACAATATCACTGTTCTGGCAATAGCCTCAATACCCCCCACCACTACACCACACTTTGTAGCTTCCCCCAGCCACTCATCTACCCTAATTCCATCCTTGATAAGGCTCAACAACAAGAAACCATTATTACTCTAAACACTATCCCAAGTATCTGGGCACAACCCTCCCATTGATTCCGCTTGAAATCCTAAATGTCATAACCCCCGTCCGATCACCCAGGCCTCCATGCTCTCCTCTCTTGTGGTCTCTACACCTCTGCTGACCTAACAGTCCTAACTATTAGTGGGCAGCTACCTCACCACCTTCACCAAGCTCCTATCTTCCTCATGCTTCTACCCTCCCCGTGTCTGACCCCCCTCTAGCAAGCTCCTCGGTTTACCTTCACTTTCTTTCGGAGTTGGGTACCCCAGTCAAATATTCTGTTATAACACTTGACTTGCAACCATGCTGATTCTAGTTGCCACCCTAACGTAAAAAAAGGATCACTCTTATTTCAAACGCTACACAAATTATATCGAGATGTCATTTTTCTGCAAGAAACTCATATTTTAGATACTCCAATCACCACTCTTTAATATCCAAGCAATACCCCACTGCCTTCTACTCTTGCAGCAAAAACCAAACACAATGGCGTCATAAATTTACTACACAACCCCTGCCTTTTGAAGTTCTCTCCTGACCTGATGGCAGATTTAACATACTAACAGATAAACATGGCCCCACATGAGCCAACCTATACGCACTGAATTCAGGACACCACTCTACGTAAAGAGCGTAGGGCCGTGTTCATGGCAAGTAGAGGCTTCTATGAGGCTTTAGACCAGGCCCTGGACAGATCTCACAAAACGGTTGGATCATCCTCCCAGGCCGACATCAAAGATCTTAAAAGGCACTTGAAAGAACGAGGGCTTTTTGACACCTGGTGGGCTCTCAACCCTTCCTCACAAGATTACATCTTCTACTCTTGCCCACATAGTTACTGTGCTGTAACCTGATGTTGCGATCCAACCCTTGGTCTGACCACTCATTAGATGTTTCACTTTTTGTTCATCTGGATAACCCTAGTGGCAGGCCAGGGTTAAATTAAACTCACCTAAAAATTCCTAAGTTTTCAGAGAAATTGGAAGAACTATCAAAACTCCTCAGCCAGAAGGAAGGAAACCACCTCCCCACCATCCAAGAATATCTCTCTCTGAACCGACCCTTCCACCTCAAACAGACTGAGAAAGGACATTGTGGAAGAGGAAACTGAAGAAACCATAAAGTTGCTGTAACCCTTCAAGGCCCCAGGCCCCGACGGGTTTCCTATGTCTTGCTGCAAGACCTTTGTCCCGCTCACCTAGGATATAGTGATGATCTCACATAAAATGAATCCGCCATTATTCAGGGATTAAAAAAAAATCCCTTTTTTCTAAGATATTAAAAACATGGCGCAGTATTATTACATATCTTGTTTAAGTTTATATAACATGCACAGGAAAAAGATGATTGCCTATCAGACGCAGTCCCCGCGCCTCCTCGCTAGCCAGGGACGGATGTCTGATCTCCACGGAGCGCCCCGTTGCTAGGCAACGGAGACGCTCCATCCAGCGGCGCAGGGCGCATGCGCGCCCGTAGCTATAGCAACGGGACGTGCATTCTGGCTTCCTGTCGGCGGTCAGTACGTCTGACCGCCGAACCACTGCTCTCCAATGGGGATTGATCACTTCCTATATATAGCCTGAGGGGCACTACGGTGCCAGATCAACTAGTTTCTTTATAGATCTAGCCTCCAGCGTTATATGCATTATTCTGAGTGTACCGACCCAGTGTACCGACCCGGCTCTCCCTGACTCTGATTTGGATTCTCCTTTGGTGCTGCATTATACTCCCGGGATTGACCTTGGCTTGTTGACTACTCTCTTCTTCCTGATTTGGTACTTCATTTGTCCGCACGGTTCCAGACCTCTGCTTGTACGACCACGATCACCACCGCCATCTCGCAGGTAGCTCCCTGGGAGGGCCACGACCTGCACGTCGTTTCTGTGAAATCCAAACCTCCTTGCGGGGGTCCCTGGTGAAGACCGGCGGTGTGTTAGACTCCGCACCTCCTTGTGTAGCAGTGCCAATATCTGCAGGTGCCGCAATCTTACCACGTGACATTGCCAACCTACGGTGCACATCTATATGTTTGCAATATTTTATAATGTAACTTTTATAAAACTTCTCTATAATTGCCTATTTCTGTATATCTGTAAAATAATGAACAGCGAGATAAAATAAAGATGTGTAAGAAACCCACGCAAAACGAGGAGAACATATTTCATACAGATAGGGCCCTGGTCAGAATGGAACCCCAGCTCTGTGAGGCAACAAGGCTAACTACCGTGCCACCATCATGCCCCATATAACTTTAATACCCCCATACCTCTGCTGTTCTCTATCTATACCGCTTCTCTTGGAAATCTAATAAGTTCCTTTGGCTTTCAGTATTATCTCTTTGCGAATGATACCCAAATTTATCTATCCTCTCCTGATCTCTCGACATCCGTGTTGTCCCGTGCAACTGACTGTCTTTCTGCCATATCATCTTGGATGTCCTCTCGCCAACTCAAACTTAATCTTTCTAAAACAGAGTTAATAATATTCCCACCCACCAACAAGACCATACCTGACATTTCTATCTCTGTTGATAACATGACCATAAATCCCACCCCACAAGCTCGCTGCCTAGGTGTAATCCTTGACTCACACCTATCCTTTGTTCCCCACATTGACTCTTTATCTAAATCCTGCTACATACATCTAAAGAACATTTCCAGAATTCGCACATATCTCATGCAAGACACTGCAAAAACCTTAATTCATGCACTCTTCATCTCCCACATTGACTATTGCAATTCCCTCTTTACTGGTCTTCCCAAAAACAGACTCAAACCCCTACAATCTATTTTGCACGCTGCAGCAAGACTGATTTTCCTTGCAAATTGTTATTCCTCTGTTGAATCACTCTGTATGTCTCTACACTGGCTGCCTGTTTTGTACCGAATCCAATATAAAATACTTTTACTAACCTACAAGGCCATCAACAAAGCTGCACCAACATACATCTCCTCTCTTGTCTCAAAATATCTCCCAACTCGGCAACTCCATTCTACACAAGATCTGCGTCTCTCATCCACCCTCATTACATCCTCCCATTCCCGGTTACAGGACTTTTTTCGGGCTGCACCCACTCTATGGAATTCTCTCCCTCGCACAGTAAGACTCTCCTCTGGTCTACATACTTTCAAGCGTTCTCTGGAAACCTACCTCTTCAGACAAGCTTATAATATTCCTCAGCCACCCTCTTAACCTCACTACCTTTAGTCTGTTACACAATTTCACACAAGACAACTACCCCCTGACCAACATTGTTGTGTGACAGGATCATTTAGCTTATGAGTCACTTTTACTTTTGCAGTCTGGCTGGGCCAAAATGCAAAATGTAGACTAAACCTCATGTGTCAATCTCCCATTGTCCTATAGATTGTAAGCTTGCGAGCAGGGCCTTCTCATCGCTTTGTCTGTTTTACCCAGTTTGTTTATTAGTTTATTTTGTTTGTCCCCAATTGTAAAGCGCTACGGAATATGTTGGCGCTATATAAATAAATGGTGATGATGATGATAGTACCCCCACCAGCTCTACAACAACATTAATACAACCCCCTCATAATATTATCAAGTCACTTATCAATACTTGAATGCTGTCACAGCTGCATTGTGGAAGGCAAACTCCTGTGTTTGCCCCCCATGCAGTTTCTGCACCAGCCACGCATGCAGAGGGAAGACTTAATGTGGAGAGGAAAAGATCGGAGGTAAGAGGTGGGGAGGTGAGGACAAGAGAGAAGAGGCACCAAGGGGAGAGAAGAAAGGAGATAAATGGATCGTTGATCTGTAGCGCAGCTCATACCTGGAATAAAGGCATCTATTTTCACCTGGTAATATAAATATTTGTGGACAGACATCCTATAGAACCCTGACCCATTATAAGGGGTCCGTGTAGAGTCCTGCTCTCATTAGCCTGCTCACCACTTGTTACCAGCCCTTTTCAGCCCGGGGCTGGTCACTACTTTTACAAATAATTGTTTTTGGTCTCTTTTATTAATAGAAGCCAACCCTACAATGAACCAGCCAAAAGTAGGCTGGTTTGCACACAAGGCTGATTCCATGAGATCTAAATTGTGTATGTCTTCCCATTTAGCTACCTTTTCAACTTTTTGTTGTTCATTACCAAGACATCAAACGTGAGCAAGTAATGTTGATGTTTCTCCTCAATGTCACGGCAAGCGAGACTGGAACGGCGACAGCCCCGATCTCTCTGCGTACCACTTATCATTTCAACTGGACTAAAAAGAACAATTAAGTTCAGTGTAAACATTTGCACTTATATACAGGCATTAAGTCATATTCGAGAGAGATTTGAATAACAAATAATATACAGCTTTTTCTGCAGCCATTGGGAGTATTTCTCTATAAATACAACAACCTTGGAATATGTTTTGGACCTGATTTTAGAGAATTAAGAAAGCTACCTGTGGTGGTAGACGGGGAGGGGAATAAGCTTGATGATGTCATTGCATTGGAGGCATGGGGATGTCATTGCACTCTACACTGTATAACTCATGAAGAAGTCCAGGGATGGGGAAGTATCTCCTCCATCCTGACTTTCATCTTCTCATTTCAGACGAGAGTGGTTCAGACACAGCTGCAGGGATGTTTTGGAAAAATAAAAAACACTGAGACTTGTTCTAGGCAAACAATCCTCTACTTGACGGCGTTTTAAACACAGAAAGATGAAAATCCGATGCAGTCTGCATCCAAACACTGTCCAGAAAAAGTGGGGGATCTACATCCTACAACAAAAAGCTGTAGTGCCTGTACTGTGAGAAACCTGTCTCAAAAATAGTCCAGCATATTGAGCATGTTCACCGAACATGAGAACCCTTTCCTCCAAAAATTGCTGTGAGGTACTCTATCTTTTTAATTATTTCCCTGTTAGAAATAATTTAATCTTTTTGGCATTTAACTGTCATTATAATTGTAATGTATATCTTGACAATATAGAATAAACTATTGCCCCATGTAATATATACTGCTGTTTTGCAATTACCAGCTCACTAAATGACAGCTTTTGTTTCCAATAACTCGTTAATATATTCCCATCCAGCGTGTCATGATGATATCAGGAAATACTAGTGTCCTCTATGTAAATCTGTGTTTTTGCATTGCAGGTGAAGCGGAGACTGTGACATTATCCCAAGTTGTAGTTTGTATATGAAATGAAATAGCTTAGTAAGAAATAAACTTGATACTTTGTGTTTTATATTTATGTTTCTCTGTTACCTGCGGTTTTCAGGTGGCGCAACACAGATTTATCAGAGAGTGAGAGATGATAGTAAACTGTAGGTCCATGGAGTTTATTTTACAGGTACAGCTACATAGGCAAAACCTTTGTATATTGTTATCTGAGTTCATATTAGAGTTTATTAGTGTATCTAATGTCATTAGATAATCTGGGAACATTCATAGATCACAAGAACTGTAAAGGATCCATCTGTTTTTATGAAATTATGGTACTATGTTATTGTTTTACTCCAAATGACTGTAGGAAACTAGGGCCTGATTCATTAAGGATCTTAACTTAAGAAACTTCTTATTTAAGTCTCCTGGACAAAACCATGTTACAATGCAAGGGGTGCAAATTAGTATTCTGTTTTGCACATAAGTTAAATACTGATAGCTTATTCGTACTGATAGCAAATACTTGATAGCCTATTTGTACACTGATATTTGTGTGCTACATGAAAAAACAGCCAGTATGTAACTTATGTGCAAAACAGAATACTAATTTGCACCCCTTGCATTGTAACATGGTTTTGTCCAGGAGACTTAAATAAGAAGTTTCTTAAGTTAAGATACTTAATGAATCAGGCAGCTACTGTACATAGTCAGATAATGTAGAATTGTCACACAGACAACGGTTTTACTTTAACATTGATAAGAATGAATGACAACGTAACCTGCCATTTTGGTCTTGGACATTTGTTTTTTTTTTTGGGGGGGGGATTTGATATGGGAGAGGGTCACTTACAGTCAATTTAAATTTAAGGCCCCCTCTGGCATTGTTATTCACACCTCCCAGTGACTGAATGTGTGGCCCCAGTACTAGGACCTAGAGGAGACACACTAGAAACGTTTGCTCAGTAACAAGGCTGGCGTGAGCTGATCAGAACCTACGTGGTGAAAGGGTGACAGCCAGGGATCCGGGATGGAGGGGAGGAGCTACCCAGATCCCCCTTGCCTGCTGTCATGAGGGGCCAAAGTGCTATATATATAGAAAGTCCTATTAGTAATAAGAGTTTATATTTTGCAATGGTCTGGCCCCCAACTTACTGTGAATTGAATTGTACTGCACCAACATTCAACAACACCTAACAGACATTACTGTAATACCCACATATACGGGACCCTCTGGTCATATATGTCCACACCCAAGAGCTCACCAGGACTGAGAAGAAAGCACAGGTGAGGAGTGCTACTAACTTCCCTTGCACCCCAGGATCATATACACAGTGACAGGAGGTTACATAAAGATAAAAGTGAATATTTTTAAGTAGTCATTGTAAATTTATTTCCCAGTGTTATTTGACAAAGTACACTATAGGAACTCTGATTATTTTTACTTTACTACCAAGCTTTGTAAATTGGGGTTTATAACATTTTTTACCAACAAAACATAAAGTTGAAGTTGATTACATGTCAGAGATTCAGATAACAATTCACTTTTCCAATAGAGATAGAGGTAGTCTGCTTGGCTTTTTAAGACCAGTTTGCAAAAAAATACACAAATATTTGTAAGGATAATTTTCTAGGTTGTCCATGGGAAGGCAATCCATTTGTAGAAAAGAGCGGATCTCAAAAGAAGACAAAACGTCATTTCCGGAAACATTTCGGATCACACGAATTTTGGATCGATATCTCTCCCAGAATGTCCATGGGACTCCCGATTTTATGGGAGTCCCCCAGACTCCCAGGAGAGCAGGGCAACCTCTCAGTTCCTAGCCAGTTTGTTAGTTAACTGGTTGGGGCGGAGCTTTGTGATGCGATTCACACGTCATTGTGGCCACGCCCCCGAAAACCGCCAGTGAGATCTCCTCTCCTTATATCCATCACTCCTTTCGTCATCTGCTGTTTCAGAAGAGCTAGTGTGTAGTGAGGAATGTAACTGCAGAGCTCTGCTCCGAAAATCGTGTGTAGAGAGGGTGAAATAGGCAATTTAGATAGCAAGAAAGCTGTCATTTTACTGCAGTTTACTTGTGTAGAGGTCAGTCTGGTAGAATTGTGTGCTGCTGATCAATAGGGTGTGAGAGATTTTAGACTGAACAGTGATTACTGATAGATATATATATATATATATATATATATATATATACATATATACAACAAAACAAGTGGGAGGGGGCGCCACATAGTATAATACTGTATATAATAATACAGAAAGGTGTACCACAAGCCAGAATTTTAGTCACCAAATGGGTATAGACACTCAGATAATATAGGTGAATCAGTAGGAAAAAAGATGAAAAGCACTCTGGAACGCCAACACCATGCCAATATATTATGCGTACCAGATAGAAAACCTTTTAAGCTTATCTGTAGGTGTAACTGGTATCTTCATGGATCAGATTAGACCTTAATTTCCCTTAGGAATGGTAGGATGCTTCACACAACACTTGTGGGATCCGGAACTGACACTTCATATACCCTCAGTAATATCCAGGGTTATAGGAAGGAAAAAACTCACATAGTGTAAAGCTCTATAGAAACATATTTATTACAAGTTAACCCGTGCATGATACTCATGCATTCTAGTCAAATCAAGCTACTTAAGGTCTTAAAAAGGTTCTTGTCATGCATTTGGGCCTAGCCCAGGCCTCCTCAGGGGAAGAGCAATACTTCCCGACGCAAGCGCCCTTTTTAATGTGTGTTCATGAGGTAAAATTACCTCACGAAAATGAGTTTGAGCCCTCAACTCGTAAATTTAGCCTTTACTACCCCTCCCACGGGGGGAAGGGGGGATGATGGAAGTTAACTGACTTCACTATTCTAATTTTTTGGTCAAATAATGTCAGTATACCAAATTTCAGGTCAATTGGATGAGTCCTTTCTGAGAAAATAGTTTTTTACAGACACACACACACTAACACACGCCGCTACATATGTGTGTTCATGAGGTAAAATTACCTCACGAAAATGAGTTTGAGCCCTCAACTCGTAAATTTAGCCTTTGCTATCTCTCCCACGGGGGGAAGGGGGGATGATGGAAGTTAACTAACTTCACTATTCTAATTGTTTTGTCAAATAATGTCAGTATACCAAATTTCAGGTCAATTGGATGAGCCCTTTCTGAGAAAATAGTTTTTTACACACACACACACACACACACACTAACACACGCCGCTAGGCTTTTACTTTTATATATTAGATAATGCTAAGAATTTAGTAGGTCAGTGTATATCTCCGCCCAGCAGGTGGCGCTGCAGCTTGTTTTTTTTTTTTCACACACAGACTAACACACGCCGCTAGGCTTTTATATTATAGATATAAAACAATGCAGATGTGCACTTACATAAAAAATCTTAAAATGAGCTTATCTGGGTATCTTTGTCTGAAGCAAAGCAGCGTAGTCCAAAACAATGGAGGCACACTGCCACGTAGCTGGAGATAGAGTCAACAAGATCCCTGGAAACACAGTCCTCAACGCGTTTCGTCTTATCAGGTAAAGACTTCATCAGGAGGAATTGCTTCTGATGAAGTCTTTACCTGATAAGACGAAACACGGATATTACTGAGGGTATATGAAGTGTCAGTTCCGGATCCCACAAGTGTTGTGTGAAGCATTCTACCATTCCTAAGGGAATGCTGTTACATAATTTATGCACACTGCTGTGTCACTATGTTTCATAGGTATTGCACCTTTTATTAAACTGTCATGTATTTGTGCTGCTACTTTGCAACTAATTTTAGCCAGCCAGCTTACTGCAGCCTTTGGCCAAAATCGGTGAATATTTGGAGAGTTGTAAAGATTGAATTAGAAAATAGACTATAGATGACTGTAAATGCATTTTAATGCTATAAATAAAAGCAAAAATAGCTCAAAATCACATTATTTTATCTATTTTTCACAATTTTTTATTAAATCCAGATCCCAAACCAACACCTTTCAAAGACGTTTTAGAACTAAAACCAAAACCAAAATACGTGGGTCAGCGCACATCTCTAATTTATACCATGCTTGCCCACTCTCTTGAAACTTCCGGCAGACTCACGGATTCTGGGTAGGTCTCCCTGACTCCCAGAAGAGCGGGCCATTCTACCAATTCTTGCCCACTTCATTGTGAAATAGGTAGGACAAGGGCCACGCGATTGCATAATTTTGCTGCAGAAGGATGGGGCGATTCATGGCGCCCCCTGCCTCCCTCCGCACTGGCAATTCGCCTCCTCTCCAGAATCTCCGGAGGGGAGAAATAAAAAAGTTGGTAAGTATGATTTGTATACATAAGCAAAAGTTCAAATGCACTCTTCTAATATTCCTAATATCCAGGTTTTGGTGGATAACGTCCTTGAAGGGGATGTTTTATACACTATCATAATAATATAATAGCACCTGAACTTGTGTAGAACACACTGTCCTGATAACAGTGGTAAGATTTGTCCTATGACTGCTTAACGTGTTTCTGAGGCCGAGTTGATAAGAACTGTAATATGAGCAATGATTCTGTTTATACTGGAAATGAAAGTTGACGGATGAGATTATAACAAAGCTAGGGCTTTTCTGGTACATTTACAGGGGCTTATGCAAACCATTTTTGCTCAGCACACTGATGTACAGATTTGCATTGTAATAAGAATTTACGTAGATAATGTAGAAAAAAAAATGCTTTGTGGATTGTCCAATGAGAGAAGCTACACACATAGCCTTTATCTCTCACCAGAGATGGTTATATCAGTTCCTGACTTGGAGGACAGTCTGGAAACATATCTTAGCTTGGAAGAGAGATGATAGATCCTCTTTGTATCTTCTTCTTCTCGGTGCTGTCAGTCGAATGTCTTTTAGGAACTGCTCTAAATGCATTTATCGTGTTGACTCACTGCCTGGAATGGAAGAAAACCAAACACTTGCCCAGCAGTGACAAAATCGAGACCTGTCTGTGCCTTTCCAGATTTTTTCTGCAATGGGCTATCACAATGCATAATTTCTTCCGGACGTTTTTGCCGTTGTTATATTTCCAGCCGTATTTTAACGAGGTTTTCCTAGTTGTCAGAATGTTTTTGAGCTTCACCGGCCTATGGATTGCCACTCTACTGTCTGTGTTTTACTGTGTGAAAATCACAAGTTATAATCTCAGCGTATTCGTCTTTTTGAAGACCAGGATCTCCAGAATGGTTCCGTGGTTGATTTTGTCTTGTCCACTAGTCTCTCTGGCTTCCAGCCTCCCGTTCGGCTGGTGTGTTTATACCTTATACTACGCAAATTCAACTGTGCAAAACTCTACTCGTACAAATATTGCTGTGGCTGTAAACATTCCAAACCAGTCTCTCATTTATACTGTTGGTTCTTCAGTGCCCTTTGCCCTATTTAGTTTCACGGTCTTGCCCTTAATCCACACTCTCTGGAGCCATACCAAGCAAATGAAAAGCAGCGGGGTCAGCTTTCGAAGCCCAAACCTGGACACACTCTTAAGTGTTGTAAAAAGTCTGATAATCTTCTTTTTTCTCTGCATAATTTATTTTGTAAACATGAATCTTACTTTATCCGGGTTGCTGCCAATCGGGAGCCCTTGGATGGTGCTTGTATCCATTTTAACATCGGCATATCCCTTCCTACACTCAGCTGTATTGATTTCAACCAACAGCAAACTAAAACAGGCATATGTAAATTTATTGTCTACCATCGTGCCAAAGAGATTCTAAAAACGGTTCGTAGGTGAAGCATTTACCTAAAGAAATGTCATGATAGATAATATTTACAAGCTGTAATAACTTCGCTCCACTTCTGTTTGTTGTTTCATACCTTCATGTAAAGTTAACAAAGTTGAGGCAAGAGATGTCTAAAAAACTCAATCCACAAGAAAACCCCTAAAAAAATAATAATATAAAAGCACACTAAAAATTGCAGATTAGATGGACCTATAGTTTATTTTCTGCTATCATCTTTGTATCTATGTACACTAGACCTTATTCTAGCTTTGTTCATATTATTTTATGGTGTCTTTGTAGAGTTAAAATTAAAATTGTGATAAGAATTATTTTGTTTTTGCATCATTGCACTTTGTCCACACGTGTATTTTGGTCACAAACAGCGTGGTCCACGCCTCCTCTCTGCCCTCAGGAGCAGACTCCATAAAGTAAAATTCGGCCGTGACGTACAGAGAGGCGGAAACATCTTTAGGGGGTGCAATGTGCAAAAGTGTAAATGTCACATCATAGTCAACACTTTGGTACCAACTCCAAGGGCCAGCGCTCCCTCTAGGCTCCTAAAACATGGTGCCTTTATTGTCACCGCATTGCCCCCTCACTGTGCGCAGGCCGCTGACGTGGAGGGGCAGTTCTCACCTGTGATACTGCCGGCTGTTGCTACTCACTGTTGTCAAAGTGCTGGGACTGCGGTGGCGAGCTATGATGTCACAGCCTGGCTCGCCAATCCCAAGAGAAAGACATGTTGCCCCACTCCACATAAGATAAGAAGTTGTGTAGAGCCAGAGCAGCACCTCTATGGAACCCAACAGGACGGTGGTTGCTGCCCGATGGTAGAAGGTGGCATGGACTATGGTTCCCTGGCCACCTTAAGTCTTTTGTCTCCTAAAACGCTGCTCAATTTAGCCTTATTTATGGCTTTAATTAATCATGAGAATGAGGTAACACTGGGACTGCTATTTTTTTTACGATTTAATTAAGTGTTAACACTTTCGTTTTTTCATGAATTGTTCATTGTAGTGATACACAGCTTATAATATATATTAATATCAAATAGTGGGGTTTAAAGTGGTCAGTACTGCACTGATTAAAACACATTTCATACTGCATTCGTGTATGTATTTTGTTGTTGTCTTTTTTCAGTTGGAAGTAAATAAATTGTGTATTGTGTAGGCTGTAATGTTCTGATTAAAGACAGTTTCCATCGTCCCCCACTTCAAAGTTGGTGGTCACAGCCTAAAACAAACTTAAATATGTCTTAACGGATATGGACAGGTAGGGGAGGTGTCGAAGTCGTATAATTGGATGAACGAAAGTATATTGGTTAATATTGTTTTGTCATGCGATTGCGATCAGTATGCCACGTAAGACGTCGCATGGCTCGATCACACGGTAAAATGCGCACGCACACGCACTCTAACATTTAGTTATTTATATATTTCATATTTATATTCATTCCAATCCACAGTGATTTATGAGCAGATAATATTTAGTTTATTATTAGTTATATAATATGATTATATATACACTTTAATGTTATTAAAGGTTCAGTTTATAGGAAATGTGTCATGTCTGGTATCATTTTAATCCCCTGTTCATCAGCAGTTGTCCGGTTCTTTCGCCGAAAGAGATTACACATTGCATACTCTAGTTAGTGATGTTAGGGAATAAAACACTTAAAGTGATACCGACTATAAAATGCTAATGCACCAGTTGTAACTGGTTTCTGGGCGGGAGAATCATCTGGAATGTTGACCCTCAGCCTTGGAGGGGGTTGTTTGAACTAGCCTATGACCTGTTTACACTGGACCCACCTGAAGTCTGGACCTATAGAAGCAAGCCACGTCATCTGCATTGTTCTCTCTGTAACACTGAGTGTATATAATATAGCTGTGCTCCTACTGGCTTTAGTCATTCTCTGCCCACAGTATTCTGGAGTGAAATACTGGTCACTGGTACCCATGGGAGCACAGCTAGCGCATGCGAACGCAGCAGTATGTATTTAACTTTTGGTATTGACTGTACTGTATTATAATCATGTATTGAACTGTTAAATTTTACATCTGCTAAAATAAATTACTTTGTGCGTTGGAAACACAATGCAATCGCTTGGGCAATGCTTATTTGAAAACGACAAAATTACTTTATTTTATATTATAATTAGTTGAGGAACCAACTAGGAACTGGACTATACTGGACCTAGTAATAACAAACAATGTAGACGTAATATCAAATATTCAAGTAAAGGAGCACTTGGGAAACAGTGATCATAATATGGTCTCATTTGAAATTAGTTTCCAGAAACAACAGTATAAGGGATCAACTAGGACTTTAAACTTTAAAAAGGCAAATTTTAATATGCTAAAGGAGTCTATAAAGAGCATAGACTGGGACAAAGCCTTTGAAGGAAAAAATACGGAAGAATTGTGGGCTGTCTTTAAAATGTTGTTGGAAACATACACGTATAAGTTCATTCCTATGGGAAATAAATGTAAAATAATTAAGTCTAAACCAATGTGGCTAAATAAAAAGGTAAGGGAAGAAATGCAAAGGAAGAAGCGTGCATTTAAATTGTTTAAGTCTGAATGGTCAGAGGAGTCCTTCCATAGGTACAAGGAATGTAATAAAACATGCAAAAAGGAAATTAGATTGGCTAAATTAGAAAATGAAAGGCACGTTGCAAAAGAAAGTAAGACAAACCCCAAAAAGTTTTTTAAGTATATAAATGGCAAAAGGATTAAAAAAAATAATATAGGACCACTAAGAAGTGAGATGGGTGAATTGATAAATGATACTAAGGAAAAAGCAGAGATATTAAACACGTTCTTTTCTTCAGTATTTACCAGAGAGGAACAAATGGCAGGAGTAATACATAAAAATGGAAATGAAACCATGCCATTAATTAATACTTGGTTGTCAGAGGAAGAAGTCCAAAGGCGACTGAAGAATATTAAGATAAATAAAGCTCCAGGTCCAGATGGCATACACCCAAGGGTCCTTATGGAATTAAACTCGGAAATAGCTAGACCGCTATTCTTAATTTTCAGAGATTCAATCTCATCAGGCTCAGTACCAAGGGATTGGCGAATAGCAGATGTGGTGCCGTTGTTTAAAAAGGGGACGAGATCACAACCAGAGAATTATAGACCTGTAAGCCTGACATCAATAGTGGGGATACTACTGGAAGGTATTTTAAGGGACAGTATTCAGGATTACTTGGTACGCAATAAAATTATTAGTGGGAATCAACATGGATTTGTGAGGGATAGGTCATGTCAAACTAATCTAATTAGTTTCTACGAGGAAGTTAGTGGGAACTTAGACCAGGGCAGGACAGTAGATGTGGTCTACTTAGATTTTGCAAAGGCCTTTGATACAGTGCCACACAAGAGGTTGGTTTACAAAATAAGGGAACTGGATCTAGAAATCAAAATTTGTACTTGGATCGAAAACTGGTTAGAGAATAGGGAACAGAGAGTTGTGATAAATGGAACATTTTCTAATTGGTCAAAGGTCTTAAGTGGAGTTCCTCAAGGTTCCGTGCTGGGACCACTCCTTTTTAATATATTTATTAATGACCTTGGTGATGGTTTAGAGAGTAAAGTTTCTATTTTTGCAGATGACACTAAACTCTGTAAGGTAATAAAATCAGAGCAAGATGTAGCTTCTCTACAGAGGGACTTAAATAAACTGGAGGATTGGGCGGCTAAATGGAATATGAGGTTTAACACAGATAAATGTAAGGTTATGCATTCAGGGATCAAAAACAAGAACGCAATCTATAAATTAAATGGAATTAATTTGGGAGAATCTATAATGGAAAAGGATTTGGGAGTGCTCGTAGACAGTAGACTTAGCAATAGTGCTCAATGTCAAGCAGCAGCTGCAAGGGCAAACAAAGTATTGGCATGCATAAAAAGGGGCATAGATGCAAGGGAAGACAGTGTAATTTTGCCACTGTATAAATCATTGGTAAGACCTCATCTTGAATATGCAGTACAGTTCTGGGCACCACTCTATAAAAAAGATAATTTGGAACTAGAAAGGGTTCAGAAAAGGGCGACAAAATTGATAAAGGGTATGGAGTCATTAAGTTATGAGGAAAGGTTAGCCAGTTTAGGCATGTTTACTTTAGAAAAGAGGCGCCTAAGGGGAGATATGATTACTATGTACAAATACATTAGGGGTCAATACAGAGAGCTTTCATGGGAACTTTTTACCCCAAGGACCATACACAGGACACGTGGTCATCCCCTAAGGTTAGAGGAGAGGAAATTTCACAACCAGCAAAGGAAGGGGTTCTTTACAGTAAGGGCAGTCAAGATATGGAATTCATTGCCAGGGAAGGTTGTGATGGCAGATTCAATAGATATGTTTAAGAAAGGGTTAGACAATTTTTTAGCGGAAAGGTGTATCCAGGGATACGACCGTTAATTTAAAATAAAGGATAGTAGTGGATATAGGGTAAAAATTGGATTGCAATATTGAGTCTAGGGGGATTTTCACAATTGAAACAGATTGGCGGTTGCCTACTCTGGATTAATTTCAAATATAAGTGCAGGATCGCAGGAGATCCAAAATAGGTTGAACTTGATGGACTGGTGTCTTTTTTCAACCTCATCAACTATGTTACTATGTTACTATGTATGTTACTTTAATAGAGGTAAAAATATATAGTATAATTCACTGTCCTCTTCAGACCAAGGGGGTAGAGTCACTAAAACATCTAAAAAGCAAAAGTGGAAGTGTTTCCCATAGCAACCAATCAGCAGCCAATCAGATTCTAGCTATCTTTTATCTAATACATTCTATAAAATTATAGCAAAATTCTGATTGGTTACTATGGACAACACCTCAATTTTTTCTTTTTAGAAGCTTTAGTGAATCTGCCACCAAATATTTTTCAAGTTGGGATTCTAGAAACAGGGAAAACATATTTTTAAACTGGGGATACACAGCAAAATGTGTCTGTCTCATTCTACATTGAAAACAATACTTATTGATTTCTCTCCTGAAAGCAATGAGCTGAATTAAACATTTTGCATGACTCTAGTGCAGAAGAGCTCATAGCTATTCTGATTCTGATGTTCTGATCCTCATTCTATTATGTTTTTAAAATATAATTTTTTTGGGAGACAATGGATTAAAATGATTTTCTGAAGATCATGCAAAACAAAAAAAATCAACAAGTGACTTTGTTTGTCACTGGTGCTAAGAAATTAGCCAAAGTACATCAAAATCCCATGCAAAATACCCAGCAAATCCTGAGTCAATTGCGATTTGCATCATAATCATACCGACTTGAAGATGGTATACACTTGATGTAAAATAATGTAAACTATAGCTGTATATCTTTAAAACAGGAAATACTCTAAACTAGCCGTGTAACTATCCAAAACAGGTGTCTAACACCAAGGGCTAGATTTACTAAACTGCGGGTTTGAAAAAGTGGAGATGTTGCCTATAGGACCAATCTGATTCTAGTTATCATTTATTTAGTGCACTCTACAAAATGACAGCTAGAATCTGATTGGTTGCTATAGGCAACATCTCCACTTTTTTAAATCCGCAGTTTAGTAAATATACCCACAAATCTTTATTCTTTGGATAGTGGAGAAGGATGATCAAGATTGAAGGAAAGGTCATGCACCTTGTTTTGATTGGTTGGGTATAGCTGTCGAGCGATAGTGGTGACAGTCTGGTATACATGCTAGAACATGTGTTTGGAATCCAGAGCAACTGTAAAAATGTATTTTATGTGCAGTAAACAATAATAACATTCTAATAAATGCATTGGACTAAAAAAAAACCAAAACAAAACATTTTTTAACAATTTTGTCATTAATGAATATATTAATAACAGGTGCCAATCACTGAACACTTTTTTTTTCTGTGCATTCTTTTGGGACTTAATATTCCACATATGTATTGCACCTATACTGCAGTGTATTGTGTCTGTTGGAGTAGAGCGCACCTAGACATGTTTTCACCAATAGAGATATCTTCAGATCTGCTCCTAGTTGAGGTATGACTGATTTGCGCTTTTTTTTTTAAAACAATATACAATTTATGTTTTTCGTGCCTTAATGAATGAGGCTCTAAATGCATCTACTTTCATTCTAATTATTGCACTTTGGATATTTTTACCCGGTCTATGACCTTAAGATCACACTAACATTACTATTGTGATCCACCTTTGTTTTTTTCATCTACAGCAGTCTCTTATTCATTAAATTGCTCTTGGTATTCTATAGTGTGAATCTAACTACAATTACACCTTATTCGTCTATGGGGAGCCCAAGGCCTCTAAGTTAGTGGTTTATTTCAGGATCTCCTCCAGTCACCCATTAGCCTGGTGTGCGTTTACAAACTACAACCTAATTTTAGCTAACAATACCAGTCAGAAGGCAACGTACAGAGACAGAATTTCAGTTCACAATCATTGCGAACCTTCAAATCTTGCATTTAGAACATACTTACCAACTTTCTAAAGTTGGCTTCTGGGAGCCTGCTGGGGGATGTGGGTGTGATGGGGGGCGGGGCTCCAAAATTTGCGTCATTGTGGACCCGTCCATGTGATGTAATGACACAAATGCATCATTTTACAGCAGGGGGCGGGGCCAAACGCCACAATTCCCGGTGAATCGCGGCGTTTTGGACCTAATTCTGCCCACTTCACTAGGAAGTGGGCAGATCCGGGAGATTGCCACACTCTCCCGGGAGTCCGTGAGACTCTTGCGAAATGGGGGAGTCTCCCGGACATTCCGGTAGAGTTGGCAAGTATGATTTAGAATGGTCATGGGGGGTACTTCATTTATTTTAAGTAAAATTAGATTTATATAATAGGGATTGGGACTTAATAATATTTGTATTAAATGCCATATTAAAAAGTAATGTTGTCAGCATTTAGTTTATTTGTCTGTGCAATGAATGTTTATATGATCATATTCACAGCAAAAGATGCTCACGTCCACCGCTTATAAGGACGCTATAACCAAATGGTGAGGTATATATCTCTTTTTTCTTTTTGGCCATAAGATACAGACTTTCATACAGTCAATGCACACAAAAAAGTATAAATGTCTGCATCAAAAGTTTTGCATATCTTCGACTTTAAATTCCACACCCCTTGGGAGGTGGATCGTTGGGGGAAAGGGGTGCATCTACACTCTAGATTTATCTCATTTATCTCAAGATGCAACTCACAATTCAAAGAAGAGAAAATACAGCTGCACTCGCTTACATGATCCCATAGAGAGTTTGGTTCACGGCAATAGATTGGTCCATGCAAGTATACAAGAAGCCGGCACTTGTTGTAAGATGTAAATATATAATGAAAGTTTATTTCGGCACATCAGATAAGGCAGTGATCCGGCTATCTAATACGGCCAACTAGCTGAGAGTGTACCTGGGATTAGCCGGCAAAGAGACCCTGCACCAGGTTATTGCTTACCTGACTTATTTCAGCTTACCACCATCAGTATTGTGGATGTGGGAACATATTTACACATACAGGTAAATATCTGAGAAAACTATTATTATTAATATAAAGCACTAACAGTGAATATAACACTCTTCAGAATGGGTTAAAACATTCACTCAACAGCAGGCAACATGACATACATGGGACAGAAGTACAGACTATACCGATCCATTAGTAGCCAGCCCTAGGGTATCTGCACCGGCTTCATTCAATGTTGCAGAGGATTGTTCCCCTTGTGCTGCATATCCTGGATAGCTGTCACTCAATTTTTAGCAGATACGCAAATTCTCAAGACCTGTGAGGATCCAGATGAAACGAGAAGACTTGCCAATCCTCACAGTCCTTTAGTAGCACTAGAAGTAGCTCCAGTCAGCTGAGTGTGAGCTGTAACCCTTTTGATGCTGGGACTGACCTCCAGTTCTTCAAGTTTGTAGACAGAGAAAGTCCTGGTTCCTGGCAGCAACTATTATCCATTATTTCCAGCCTGGGGTGACTTGTAACTTCTAGCTTCCGAATTGAAAGACCTTATCTGTCAGGGCATTGCTACCCTCATTGTTGGCTCTTATCTCCTGGGGCTGGATCAGCTGCTGTAATACCTACCCGCTCCACGATCCTCGCACGGCCGGCCGCCTGTCACTTCCAGGTTGAGGCAGTGTGGTCACGTGCCCTGTGTCAGAGCAACAGGTTACTCAACTGACTCCTGGCTTCCTGTATTTGCTCCCTGTGTTGCTCCTTGCAGCTTCTGTGACTACTCCTGTGTACAGACCCAACTTGGACCAGACTACCTGATAGGATCTCCCTTGGCACGGCCGTCATCTCTCCCTGTGTACCAGACCTGGCTCGGACCTCACTATTCTATTGTATTCTCCTTTGGTACGTCTGACATCTTCTATTGTGTACCAGACCCGGCTGTACCTCACTACTCCTTGGGATCTTTGCTATACCTCTGACTTCGGCTACAGGTACTTTTCCAGTATTATATTGCCGCTTGTTTATTGGTCTCCCATGTCTGTAGGCTTAGTGGGGGCCGCGACCTGCAGTTTCTCAGCAGCAAAGCCCAACCTGCCTTGCGGCAGTTCTTGGTGAAAACCTGGGAGACTTTTAGACTCCACGTCCTGCTAAGCTAGTTCTAATACTGACTGGGGGACTCCTCTGAGCATAACAGCTACCCGATGCTGTCCCCTTTCCTTGGGCAGCAGTGGAGTGCTTCTTGGATGACTGGCACTTCCTGCAGTGTCTAGCAGGGGTTCTTGAGTCTAACCTCGTTGGTAGTGGTGGCTTGAGCTAGTGCCTAGCCTGGCGTCTCAGGGACTCTATTGCTCTTTTGTAGAAATGGTACAATGGCAAGCATGAATTGCAGTTGAAAGTCATGATACATACATCAGGGTACATATAAATGGGGATGTCCTAATGAGATTGAGGCTTGGCAGTGTCAATTTCTGTTGACCATGCCAGTACCCGCATCTCCTGCAATCTGGGGGTCTGGGGTCACAAGTAGCTCTTTGAGCAGACACATCATTAAACTACCGAGTGGTGCATTGAGGACACAACTGATGACATATTAAAACTGTGGCAACATAACACTAATAACCTTGCTAGATGTAAACCCCTATACCCGGGAAGTGACTGCATCTGATTTTATCTGCATTTTAATGGTGTTTAAAGCATATAGGTCAGTGTAGGACCTGCATATAATGAGGTGCCCTTGACGCTGGGATACAGGCTTAAATGTTTTGAACAAAATATGAACTAATACCTCATGTTTTCATTTTGCTAGACACACACAGCCATGCAGTGTAAAGGATAAGCGCTGACAACTGTCTTTTTGTTTTGTATACATATATGGGCATTTATATTGCCACACAGCTGGTACCACATACAATATGGGATATACCGAGTGCGGGCTTGTTTCCAAGCAGCTGGTACCATATATAATGTGGGATATACCGACCGCGGGATTGTTTTTTCTCTGGTTTTGTTTCAAAATATTGCCTTATTGTCATAGCAGCTGTCCATCAAGCCTATTTAAGGCACATTTGGGTGTGGCTCACAAGCCAGCCCTTGCTAGATGTAAACCCCTATACCTGGGAGGTGAGTGCATCTGATTTTATCTGCATTTTAATGGTGTTTATAGCATATAGGTTAGTGTAGGACCTGCATATAATGAAGTGCCCTTGATGCTGGGATGCAGGCTTAAATGTTTTAATCAAAATATGAACTAATACCTCATGTTTTCATTTTGCTAGACACACACAGATATGCAGTGTGAAGGATAAGCGCTGACAACTGTCTTTTTGTTTTGTATACATATATGGGCATTTATATTGCCACGCAGCTGGTACCACATACAATATGGGATATACCGAGCGCAGGCTTATTGCCAAGCAATATAAAAACGGAATGTGAAATCCAAATAGCGCTTCACTTTTAACAGCCGCCCGCTGGAATTCAAAGGGAATATACACAACTTCCCAACAATTCATAGACAAATTACAATAATATGAAGACCTACAGGCGCTTATAAATATTCTTTCTAAATAAATAATAAAGATAATACTTAAATTTAGTGATGACCACCCTCCGATTCTTATTTCTCACAAGTATTCATGTGATCATGGAACAGAGAAAAAAAGGACAATATAGTGTAATACAGTCCAATTAATATATATAACAAAAAATAAAAAATAAATAATAAAAAATAAAAAATAAATAAATAATTCAATAGACACAGAAGATCTTCTCTTATATGTAGACACCCCCTATGGTGGGGTACTCACAAGAGTCAGATGAAATATGGGCTCATCAAAAGATAACTTGTCTTTTCTTTTCATATAGTCTCCATCCATAGGATATTTCCATTGACACGAATTTTAGATGTTTCACCAGCATAAAAAAAGGGAATAAAATATCTCTAGTGTGATATTGCTTGGATAAAAATTTATTCATATAATCACAGAGATATATAGTATAAAAACAAAGTATATCTACTCATACCAGATAGATGAAATATTCAGGCAGTTGGTAAAGGTTCCACAAAGTTTCCAAACTGGTTCCCATGCAGAGTACACCAAAACATAAACATCCATTCAGTGTAAGAGATATAAAAATCAGCAATAAACAAGCTCCAACATGTTTCGACCTGAACTGGTCTTTTTCAAGGTGTCAATGGAAATATCCTATGGATGGAGACTATATGAAAAGAAAAGACAAGTTATCTTTTGATGAGCCCATATTTCATCTGACTCTTGTGAGTACCCCACCATAGGGGGTGTCTACATATAAGAGAAGATCTTCTGTGTCTATTGAATTATTTATTTATTTTTTATTTTTTATTATTTATTTTTTATTTTTTGTTATATATATTAATTGGACTGTATTACACTATATTGTCCTTTTTTTCTTATTGCCAAGCAGCTGGTACCATATATAATGTGGGATATACCGAACGCGGGCTTGTTTTTTCTCTGTTTTCGCATCATAACACTAAAACATTATATTCAATGCAACATCAGTATTATCGAGAAGGGATGCCAAGCGGACTTATCCATTACTTTTATGATGCTCAGCACACTACTCTCACTACATTCCTCCCCTTTCTTAAATAAGGTCAAGGACCAGTTGTCCTGGTGTTGTGCAAGTGGTGATGACCATGTCAGGTATGCGGTGGAGTAAGAGTTCAGTGGTATTCCTATGTTCTTGCCCTTGGTAATGGTGGGTTTGTATGCAACCACTAATAGTTTCTTATTCCCCATCGGTCTCCAGTGGAGGTGGGCAAAGCAAGTTACAAGATTGGTGTTGTGTCCTGAGCTACCAAATGTATGGGAAAACTGGGAAGTACCTGTTTGCATGCGGTGATACCCCATCATGGCTGTCTCCCAAATGCATAACCTACAATGGATATGAGGTAGGAGGCCTCTGAAGCCTGTGGAAATTTGGCTGTTAAACTGGCAATATTTTGGGCTTCTTGCCCAGCTCTCTCCCCTCAAGGCCTAACAATCTAGCCCCCAAAACACACAACCAAAATTTATTTTGAGGCAGGTAAATGTTAGAGTTCTATGCCCAACACTCTTTCCTTAAAATTAAATCCCCCTTCCCCCAAATGCACAACTGAAGACTGCCAAGTGGCAGGTAAATGTTGGGACTCTGTGATGCCCTTCATGCTTGCAAGTTCTCAACTGGATCCTCTGTGGGTAGAAGAGCGACAGCAGAATTCACTGGCTCCACTAATTCTGTGGTGTAGCAGGGCTGCATGGACAGTGATTATACTCTTCAAACATTCTGGTGATGGCTGTTGGTACTGGTGCTTCCTCAAGGCTTGTTTGCTTCTGTGGACCTAAATTGTGATGGGCCTTCCACAGCCAGGTATATCGGGCACCCTGTTTCAGTATTTCTCATGCCCAGTAGAGCAATCAGGGCAGATGCTTCTCCAGCTGTTGGGAGAAGCCGTTGCAAACAGTGTATCTTGGTATTCACTCGGTGCCACTGATCTTGCCAGAGTGAGAATCAAGCAGCCCTCAATCTGAGGCCTCTTCCTCTGCCAACTCAAAACACTCTTTTAAGCACTCCATCTGTTCCTACAGACCCCAGGAGAAGAATCCACCACCAATAGCCACTGAATGCTTTGATCGGGGTGCCTGGTCATGGGAGATGTGCTGAATGATCTACCTGTGATTAAAGTGGGAGCAGCGGATGCCTCACAGCTGACAGTCTGCTATTAACTGCTCCATGTCCATCTGAACCACCTGCAGGGTCAGGTGGCCTTAACTTTTTAAGCTCCATTGCTTCAAGGACTGTGATGGCCACCTCTGTTGCTGATCTGGGTTGTGGTATCAGCATCTGGACTCAAACACTGCTGAGCTAGTTTTGGTAATAGGAAATGGGTCTCTTGGGAAGCTGAAGCAGCCTACAGAAAGCCCGTTTTTGGTTACCTCCATCCACTTTGTCAAGATTTTGTCAAGATTTTGGGCCATGGCATCTCCTTTGCAGAGCAAGAAGGCATCAATCAAGTCTTTCACCTTTTCCTGCTTCTTGCCCTCTTTCCTTTCTCTGATCCTTTCCTAAGCTGCCAAGAATTAATCCCAGTGATATAGAAGTTCAGAAGGTATAGACGGCAGCAACGGCTTGGAGTTCCTCAGTCAGGGACCTCTATCTTCATATTAGAGCTGTAGTTGTATCTTTCTTGGTTGGTTATCTTCACCATGTGTCACGGGCACTAGGAGTCTTTACCCAGGGATCACCAGGTGGTAGGCTTACCAGAGCAATGTAGATGGTAATAGGGTACTCTGGTAGCAGGGTGATCACGGAACAGGAAATGGTAGATGATGAGATGCTCAGGAAAGTCTATGACTAGCAGCACTGGTAATATGGAGGTAATAATACACGAGGAACTGTATGGACAAGGGCACGTGAAGGTAGTCAGTGGTCTGCGATAGCAAGTTGTACCACTGCTATAGTGAGGAGGAATGTCCAACAGAAACGAGGAGGTGATGAGAGTCAGCGGTCTGCGGATAGCAAGTTGTACCGCTGTCTGAGTGAAGGAATGGAATCCAAGTGGAGGTATCCGGGTAGTCAGTGGTCTGCGATAGCAAGTTGTACCACTGCTATGTGAGAGGATACTGGAACAGGTGATACATGAAACAGGGATCAGTGGTCTGCCATCAGCAAGTTGTACCACTGAATATATATGTGAGGAGGTGCACGGGGTGAGACTGCAACACAGGATGTACACGGGCACCTTAAACACGATCCACAGTAATATGCACAATATATATATAAATGACTGAACAGGTCTGCAAATATAGAAAGTCTCTTGAAGTAATCCAGCACAAGATAACACAGTCAATGATGGCAATAGACTCAGCGGATAGCAGACTCCAGAGGAGAACCAACACAGTCCAGCAAGATATGCAATACACCAGCACAGTCAATGAGAAGTATGCATACCGTGGTTCAGAAGCAGGCAGTCAGATAGGAGTGCAGCGATACCTGAGCGGCAGGAGGCCGGCAGGATGAGAAGTCCCTGGACGGATGAGGCAGGGGTCTAGTAGGTGCAGCGCACAGGTAAGTAGACCAACAGGGACACGAATCCACAGGAATCAGTAGAACGTGGAACTGGACTCATGGAGGACCCAGGAGAATGGAGATGATCTAGCAGAGGAGTAGCTGATGAGATACGAATCCAATGCTGACAGGAGGGTAGAGACCAGCGGGACACAGGAAGGCGTGGAGAGCGGATCAGCAGTAGATGGACGATAGCGCTGACAGCAGCAGCAGGACTCTGCGGACACACGGAGGTAACCAGTAGCAACCAACAGGTGCCAATAGCGATGGAACACGGGAGAGCAGAGTAGACCAGGAGCTGTTGATCACGGAGGGTAGCGGATGGCAATAATAGCAGCAGTCTCGAGGAAACACGGGAGAGATGAGATGAGACTGCCGTGCACAGGAGCAGCGGATAGGAATCAGCTAACAGTCACGATGATGGAACACAGACGAGTTGCAAGCTGGAGACTGTAGTGCACGGAGGCAGCGGATAGGAATCAGCTAACAGTCACGAGGATGAACACAGGCGAGTTGCAAGCTGGAAACTGTAGTGCACGGAGGCAGCGGATAGGAATCAGCTAACAGTCACGATGATGAACACAGACGAGTTGCAAGCTGGAGACTGTAGTGCACGGAGGCAGCGGATAGGAATCAGCTCACAGACTTGATGATGAACAGGTGAGTGGATGGGGGAGAAGGCTGTAGTGCACGGAGGCAGCGGATAGGAATCAGCAAACAGTCACAATGATATATGATAGCGTTGAAGTGGTATAGAAGACTGTAGTGCACGGAGGCAGCGGATAGGAATCAGCTAACAGTCACGATGATACAGTTGATGGTAGAAGTGGTATGGGAACCACAGTAGTAGAAGTGGTTTGGAAACCACAGAGGTAGAAGTGGTTTGGAAACCACAGGAATCAGCAGCGCTGAATACACGAGGAAACACAGGAACACCTTCAGAGACTCATGGGGAATGAGACTCCAAGATCAGGCAACGTGGTGTTGACCACAGGTGCTTAATATAGGGAGTGTTGCCTGATCTGCCAATTGAGTTAAAGGGACATACACTGAAGTATAGGAAAGGGCTGCGCATGCGCAGACCCTCAGGATGGAGGACGACCACGGTTCCTAAATGTCCGGGAAGAAGCACTCACAGTCCGGTGAGTGACAGTACCCCCCCTTTTAAAGGTGGGCACAGAACGCCTGGAACCGGGCTTGTCCGGATTTTTGGAATAAAACTTCTTCAGAAGGGCAGGAGCATTAAGATCTTCAGCCTTGATCCAAGAGCGCTCCTCAGGACCAAAGCCCTTCCAATGAACGAGGAAACGGAGGACTCCTCGCGAAATTTTTGCGTCTAGTACCTCAGTAATCTCGAAATCCTCCTCCTGATGAACTTGAACTGGCTGCGGAGCTGAGGGAGGAGTTGAGAAACGGTTGATAATAAGAGGTTTGAGTAAAGACACATGGAAGGCATTAGAAATCCGAAGATTCTTAGGAAGAAGAAGTTTCACACATACTGGATTGATTACTTGAATGATCCTATATGGACCAATAAAACGAGGGGCGAATTTCATAGATGGAACCTTCAAACGAATATTTTTGGTAGATAACCAGACACGATCTCCAATTTTTAGTGGTGGAATAGCCCGCCTCTTTTTATCTGCAAAAGATTTATATTTGATAGATGTCTTCTTTAAACAGGTTTTGACCTGAGACCAGATATTTTTAAAGGTCTGACAAGCAGTCTCCACCGCAGGAACTTGGGTGGGCGGGAGGGCAGGAAATTCCGGAAAAGACGGATGGTGACCGTAGACCACAAAAAATGGAGTTTTGGATGATGACTCATGGTACATGTTGTTATGGGCGAATTCAGCCCAAGGAAGCAATTCTACCCAGTTGTCTTGATTGGCTGATGAGAACATCCTTATAAAAGTCTCAAGATCTTGATTGACACGTTCAGTTTGTCCGTTAGATTGCGGATGGTAAGAAGATGAGAGTGCTAATCGTATGCCCAAGGTTTTACAAAGGGCTCGCCAGAATCTGGAAACGAATTGTACTCCTCTATCCGACACAATCTCAGACGGACATCCATGGATACGGAAGATCTCTTTAATGAAATGTTCAGCCAGGATAGACGAGGAAGGCAACCCAGACAGAGGGACGAAATGAGCCATCTTCGAAAATCTGTCCACCACCACCCAAATAGTGTTATGATTCTTACTAGGTGGTAAGTCAGTAACGAAATCCATACTAATATGGGTCCACGGTTTGGACGGAATGGGTAGTGGTCGCAGCAACCCTGCTGGGGTTCTGCGGGAGGATTTGAACTGGGAACATAACTCACAGGAAGCAATGAACTCTTTGACGTCTCTCCTCATTGAAGGCCACCAGTAACTTCGAGAGAGAATCTCAAAGGTCTTGTGTTCACCGGCGTGTCCAGAAAAACGAGAGGCATGGAACCACGAAAGGATTTTCCTCCTTAGAGTAGGAGGCACGAGGGTCTTCCCAAATGGTAGCGTTTTGGTGGATGAAGCAGCCAGTGAGATACATTTGGGGTCTAGAATGGTATGGTTGGAAACCTCTTCTATATCAGAGGACGTCACAAAAGCTCTAGATAAAGCGTCAGCTTTTTTGTTCTTGGCAGCTGGTTTGAAGGTTATTATTAATTCAAAACGGGAAAAGAAAAGAGACCATCTTGCTTGACGAGGGTTCAAGCATTGGGCAGACTGGAGATATGACAAGTTCTTATGATCCGTGAAGATCGTCACCGGATGGCGAGCTCCCTCCAATAAGTATCTCCATTCCTCTAATGCAGCTTTGATAGCCAGTAACTCCTTGTCCCCGATAGTATAATTCTTCTCTGCGGGCAGAAGACCCCGAGAATAGAAGGCACAAGGATGGAATTTTTGCTGTTCCGAGCGTTGGGAGAGAATAGCTCCCAAGCCCACATTAGAGGCATCTACTTCTAGAAAGAAGGGGAGTGTCACATCAGGCTGTCGAAGGATTGGAGCTGAAGAGAAGGACTCTTTGAGTGTTTGAAAGGCTTGAAGAGCCTCAGGTGACCATTGCTTAGGATTAGCCCCTTTCCGAGTCAGGGCCACAATAGGAGATGCAATGGAAGAAAAGTCTTGAATGAAGCGTCTATAGTAATTGGCAAAACCTAAAAAACGCTGGATAGCACGAAGAGTAGTTGGCTGGGGCCAATGTAGTACAGCATTCACCTTGTCTGGATCCATCTTCAGGCCAACTCCGGAAACTATATACCCCAAGAATGGAATCTGGGGCAATTCGAATGAACATTTTTCTAATTTACAGAACAATTAATTTTTCCGTAGCCTGGAGAGGACTTCTGCCACATGTTGGTGGTGAGAAGGCAGGTCCTGTGAAAAAATCAATATGTCGTCCAGGTAGACGACGACACATACATATAATAAGTCCCGAAAGATCTCATTGATGAAGCCTTGAAACACAGCGGGGGCATTACACAGCCCGAAAGGCATTACCAGATATTCGTAATGCCCGTCTCTGGTGTTAAACGCTGTCTTCCATTCGTCACCGGAACGGATTCTGATTAAATTGTAGGCACCACGAAGATCCAACTTAGTAAAGATACGGGCTCCCTTGATGCGATCGAATAGCTCAGTGATCAGCGGAATGGGATACCGATTCTTGATAGTAATGGCATTGAGTCCACGAAAATCTATGCAAGGGCGTAATGATCCATCCTTCTTTTTGACGAAGAAGAACCCAGCTCCAGCGGGAGAGGTGGAAGGTCGAATAAACCCACGCTGGAGGTTCTCCTGTATGTACTCAGATGTGGCTTGAGTTTCAGGTAACGAGAGTGGATAGACCCGGCCCCTGGGGGGAGTCTTGCCAGGTAGAAGGTCGATCGGACAATCCCAAGAACGATGAGGAGGAAGACGTTCAGACTGAGCTTTATCAAACACATCAGTAAATGAAGCATATTGAGGAGGGAGTCCCGGTGAGGTAGATGAGATGGAAGATTGCTGTACTTTGAGAGGAATAACTTGGGAAAGGCAACGATGGTGACATTCAGACCCCCAAGACATAACTTGAGGGGTGCGCCAGTCAATCTGGGGAGAGTGACACTGAAGCCATGGAAGGCCTAAAACAATCGGACTTGTCGTAACCGGAAGGATTAAAAACGATATTTCTTCATGATGCAGGGCACCAATCTGAAGTGTTACTGGAGACGTACTCTGGGTGATGAGACCGTTGATGAGACGTGATCCATCTATAGCCGTCACAGTAATAGGCGTTTTTAAGGTAATCACTGGTAGAGACCATTGATTTACTAATGATTTGGAAATAAAATTTCCTGCTGCTCCGGAATCAATCAATGCCTGTGACTCAAAGGTTTTGGTAGCAAAAGAAATCGTAACATCAAAAGCGCAGACTTTAGATTTCATAGAAGATGGAGAGGACTCCAGGGACCCTAACTTCACCTCTCCAGAACTAGTTAGGGCCTGGCATTTCCCGATCTCTTAGGGCAAGAGCTGAGAATATGAGTGGAATCAGCACAATAGATACAGAGTCTATTCTTTACTCTTCGTTTCCTCTCCTCTGAAGATAATTTGGAACGTCCTATCTCCATGGGAATCACAGAGGGTGAAACTGGACGAAATTGAGGGTTAGAACGAAGAGATGCTTTAGCAGAAGTTGTTTTCTCAGCCTCTCTTTCACGAAATCTCATATCAACGCGATGGCATAGAGAGATCAAATCTTCAAGTGACGAAGGACGCTCCTGAGTAGTCAGTGCATCTTTAATTTTATCGGAGAGCCCCTGCCAGAAGGCGGCAACTAGGGCTTCAGTGTTCCACTGAAGTTCAGAGGCTAAGATCCTAAATTGAATGACGTACTGGCCTACTGTATGAGATCCTTGTCGCAGACGGAGGATGCTGGAAGCAGCGGAGGTCACACGACCTGGTTCATCGAACACACTTCGGAATGTAGAAATGAATTTGGCACTATCTTGTAATATTGGATCGTTTCTTTCCCACAGAGGGGAGGCCCAAGCCAGGGCTTGTCCTGAAAACAAAGGGATAAGATAGGCCACTCTGGAACGATGGGTAGAAAAATTTTGAGGTTGGAGCTCAAAATGGACTGAACATTGGTTAAGGAAACCCCTACAAGTTTTGGGGTCTCCATCGTACTTTGACGGAGTAGGCAGGTGAAGCGTGGAAGCTGTAGAGACCTGGGATGGCACTGGGGAAACGGAGGAAAGCACAGGAGCCTCAATAGTAGCTGTCACAGTCTGTCCAGATGTTCCCTGGGAGGTTAATGACTGATAACACTGAAGTAACAGCTGTTGGCGGGCATCCTGTTGCTCCACACGGCTGACCAGATGCTGTAGCATCTCTTTGGCGGTAGGTTCCGTATCTGGGTCTGTCATGGCCTGATCTTACTGTCACGGGCACTAGGAGTCTTTACCCAGGGATCACCAGGTGGTAGGCTTACCAGAGCAATGTAGATGGTAATAGGGTACTCTGGTAGCAGGGTGATCACGGAACAGGAAATGGTAGATGATGAGATGCTCAGGAAAGTCTATGACTAGCAGCACTGGTAATATGGAGGTAATAATACACGAGGAACTGTATGGACAAGGGCACGTGAAGGTAGTCAGTGGTCTGCGATAGCAAGTTGTACCACTGCTATAGTGAGGAGGAATGTCCAACAGAAACGAGGAGGTGATGAGAGTCAGCGGTCTGCGGATAGCAAGTTGTACCGCTGTCTGAGTGAAGGAATGGAATCCAAGTGGAGGTATCCGGGTAGTCAGTGGTCTGCGATAGCAAGTTGTACCACTGCTATGTGAGAGGATACTGGAACAGGTGATACATGAAACAGGGATCAGTGGTCTGCCATCAGCAAGTTGTACCACTGAATATATATGTGAGGAGGTGCACGGGGTGAGACTGCAACACAGGATGTACACGGGCACCTTAAACACGATCCACAGTAATATGCACAATATATATATAAATGACTGAACAGGTCTGCAAATATAGAAAGTCTCTTGAAGTAATCCAGCACAAGATAACACAGTCAATGATGGCAATAGACTCAGCGGATAGCAGACTCCAGAGGAGAACCAACACAGTCCAGCAAGATATGCAATACACCAGCACAGTCAATGAGAAGTATGCATACCGTGGTTCAGAAGCAGGCAGTCAGATAGGAGTGCAGCGATACCTGAGCGGCAGGAGGCCGGCAGGATGAGAAGTCCCTGGACGGATGAGGCAGGGGTCTAGTAGGTGCAGCGCACAGGTAAGTAGACCAACAGGGACACGAATCCACAGGAATCAGTAGAACGTGGAACTGGACTCATGGAGGACCCAGGAGAATGGAGATGATCTAGCAGAGGAGTAGCTGATGAGATACGAATCCAATGCTGACAGGAGGGTAGAGACCAGCGGGACACAGGAAGGCGTGGAGAGCGGATCAGCAGTAGATGGACGATAGCGCTGACAGCAGCAGCAGGACTCTGCGGACACACGGAGGTAACCAGTAGCAACCAACAGGTGCCAATAGCGATGGAACACGGGAGAGCAGAGTAGACCAGGAGCTGTTGATCACGGAGGGTAGCGGATGGCAATAATAGCAGCAGTCTCGAGGAAACACGGGAGAGATGAGATGAGACTGCCGTGCACAGGAGCAGCGGATAGGAATCAGCTAACAGTCACGATGATGGAACACAGACGAGTTGCAAGCTGGAGACTGTAGTGCACGGAGGCAGCGGATAGGAATCAGCTAACAGTCACGAGGATGAACACAGGCGAGTTGCAAGCTGGAAACTGTAGTGCACGGAGGCAGCGGATAGGAATCAGCTAACAGTCACGATGATGAACACAGACGAGTTGCAAGCTGGAGACTGTAGTGCACGGAGGCAGCGGATAGGAATCAGCTCACAGACTTGATGATGAACAGGTGAGTGGATGGGGGAGAAGGCTGTAGTGCACGGAGGCAGCGGATAGGAATCAGCAAACAGTCACAATGATATATGATAGGGTTGAAGTGGTATAGAAGACTGTAGTGCACGGAGGCAGCGGATAGGAATCAGCTAACAGTCACGATGATACAGTTGATGGTAGAAGTGGTATGGGAACCACAGTAGTAGAAGTGGTTTGGAAACCACAGAGGTAGAAGTGGTTTGGAAACCACAGGAATCAGCAGCGCTGAATACACGAGGAAACACAGGAACACCTTCAGAGACTCATGGGGAATGAGACTCCAAGATCAGGCAACGTGGTGTTGACCACAGGTGCTTAATATAGGGAGTGTTGCCTGATCTGCCAATTGAGTTAAAGGGACATACACTGAAGTATAGGAAAGGGCTGCGCATGCGCAGACCCTCAGGATGGAGGACGACCACGGTTCCTAAATGTCCGGGAAGAAGCACTCACAGTCCGGTGAGTGACACCATGGAGCGCTTTGTGGAGTGATTTCATGTCCTTGAAATTGATGTCCAGAGCCAAGGATCCACATTGTTGCTATTGAGGGCTTGTATATTTGGAAGGTGGGTGGTGTTGGAATTTAAGGGGCACAAGAAACAATTGCTAATGGACCTAACGAGAGATTTGTATAGGTTGGTGACAGTAACGGCTTTATAGGAAATAGTAGTATGAAGAACAAGGAAAACATTAAAGAAGATGGACAGAGAATAAGTAACAGGGAGAAAAATAAAATAAAGGGGTAGAAGAGGAGAAGTGTGCGGAAAGGGATAAAATTGGAAAGACGGGCAATTGTAATCAAAGGGCAATTACAGAAGCAAAAGGGAGATCAGACTGGCGGTGGGCAGGTTAAAAATAGGTGAAAACCAGTGTGTTTAGGAGTACTACACTCCCCAAAAAATGTCACTTAAATTACAATTTATTACCAGTGACTATTCTAGTATGAGTATGATGAGACACGAGTTCTTCAATGTAATAGTCATCATTAGAGGGATAATGAGGATGAACATTTACTCTCATCCCACACACATATGTCTAATCTAGCATGGCGAAAGGGGCATATGTGCTCACACAATCCAACAATACTAAGTAAGTACGTTGCTCAAGACAAAATGTAAAACTAGTGTTAGTGGTAATGAAGCAAATGATTTTCATCCAAATTATTTAGTATGAAAACAATTTTTATGAATGGCAACATTGTCAATTGTATACAGTGGAGAGCAATATGTGTTTTCAGATTCTGATGACATAACCTCACAAAACTGAAAATGCAGTCATCTGAGCTGCTGTCACATTGCTGGTCCTGCACCTATGTATAATTCCAGCAATCCACATAGTGCATTTCTGCAGAGCAAGTCCGCCTAGCTGTCTGTCACTCTCTGTTTGCTTAGTTAGAGAAACACTGCCTTCCAAACATCACAGATTTTCCTGTGTACCTCTATGGGTTGTGAGGAAAAATCAGTGAGGCACTAGAAATTCGCTCCTAAGAAACTTTATGGCAATCTAAGCAAGAAAAAGGATAAAATCTTTGCCTCTACTCTTCCCGTGGACCATCATCATCATCATCAACATTTATATAGCACCAGCAAATTCCGTAGCTCTTTACAATTGGGAACAAACATTAATAAAACAATACTGGGTAATACATACAGGCAGAGAGGTAAGAGAACCCTGTGTCACGGGCACTAGGAGTCTTTACCCAGGGATCACCAGGTGATGGACTTACCAGAGCAGTATAGATGGTAATATGGTACTCTGGTAGCGGGGTGATCACGGAACAGGAGACAGCAGATGGTAGAGAATGCTTGTGGAAAGTCTATGACTAGCAGCACTGGTAATATATAGGTAGTAGTACACGAGGAACTGAATGGACAAAGGAAACGTGAGGGTAGTCAGTGGTCTGCGGTAGCAAGTTGTACCACTGCTATAGTGAGGAGGAATGTCCAGAAACAACGAGGAGGTGATGAGAGTCAGCGGTCTGCATTTAGCAAGTTGTACCGCTGTCTAGGTGAAGGAATGGAATCCAGGTGGAGGTATCCGGGAAGTCAGTGGTCTGCGTTAGCAAGTTGTACCACTGCTATAGTGAAAGGATACTGGAACAGGTGACTCAGGAAACGGGGATCAGTGGTCTGCCTCTAGCAAGTTGTACCACTGAATATATATGTGAGGAGGAGCACGGGGAGATAAATGTAATGCAGAGTATACACGGGCACACTGAACTTGATCCCACGATGATATGCACAATATGGTAATGACTGAACAGCACTGCTCAATAATACAAAGTCACAGGAACTATCTGGGCAAAAGGTAACACAGTCAAATGATGGCAATAGTCTCAGCGGATAGTAAGCTCCAGAGGAGAACAACTCAGTCCAGCTAGATATGCAATACACCAGCACAGTCAATGAGAAGTATGCATACCGTGGTTCAGGAGAGCAGGCTGTCAGACAGGAGTGCAGAGATACCTGAACGGCTGGAGGCCGGCAGGATGCGAAGTCCCGGGAGGGTGGAAGCGGTAATCAAGTAGGTGCAGCGCACAGGTAGGTAGACCAGCAGGGATAGAAACAACTACTCAGGAAGCAGTAGTATGTAAAACTGGACTCCTGGAGAACCCTGAAGAGTAGAGATGGTCTAGACGAGATGAAAGCAGCGAGGCGTTGATCCAATACAGACTGGCGAGTTGACACCGGCAGGAACACTGTAGAAGCACGGAGAGCGGATCAGCTGCTGCAGACACGAGTAGAACTGAAGGGTAGCAGCAAGCAGGACACTGCAGGTACACGGAGGTAGCGGATAGGAATCAGCAGGTGCAGTCACGATGAAACACGGGAGAGTTGAGCTGAGCAGGAACTGTTGAGCACGGAGGGCAGCAGATAGGAATCAGCTGGTGCAGTCTCGATGAAACACAGGAGAGTTGACGTGAGCTGATAACTGTAGTGCACGGAGGCAGCGGATAGGAATCAGCTAATACAGTCACGATGAAACACAGGAGAGTTGAAGTGAGTTGATAACTGTAGTGCACGGAGGCAGCGGATAGGAATCAGCTAATACAGTTACGATGAAACACAGGAGAGTTGAAGTGAGTTGATAACTGTAGTGCACGGAGGCAGCGGATAGGAATCAGCTAATACAGTCACGATGAAACTCAGGAGAGTTGAAGTGAGTTGATAACTGTAGTGCACGGAGGCAGCGGATAGGAATCAGCTAATACAGTCACGATGAAACACAGGAGAGTTGAAGTGAGTTGATAACTGTAGTGCACGGAGGCAGCGGATAGGAATCAGCTAATACAGTCACGATGAAACTCAGGAGAGTTGAAGTGGTCTGGAAATCACAGGAGAGTTGAAGTGGTCTGGAAACCACAGGAATCAGCTGAGCTGAATACACGAGGATACACAGGAACACCTTCAGAGGCTCATGGGGAATGAGACTCCAAGATCAGGCAACGAGGTATGGAACTCAGGTGCTTTAAATAGGGAGTGTTGCCTGATCAGCCAATTAACTAAAAGGAACAGGTACTGAAGGTTTGAAAGGGCTGCGCATGCGCAGACCCTCAGGATGGTGGACGGCCACGGTTCCTAAACACACGGGAAGAAGCACTCACAGTCTGGTGAGTGACACCCTGATTGCAAGCTTACAATCTATGGGACAATGGGAGTTTGAAATACAAGGGCATGTGCTACATCATATTGCACACTGGACCAGCTAGAATGCAAAGGTTAAAGTATCGAGTGGGCTGTACGATCAATCACACAGCAATGTCAGAGGATTGTTGTCTTGTATTAACTATGTAGAGGGTGGTAATAGGGTAACCTAGGGAGATTAAGATGGTTTTTGAGGAATATCATAAGCTTGCCTGAAGAGGTGGGTTTTCAGAGAACGCTTGAAGGTTTGAAGACTAGAGTAAAAGTCTTACTGTGCGAGGGAGAGAATTCCACAAAATGGGTGCAGCCCAAAAAAAGTCCTGTAACCAGGAATGGGAGGATGTGATTAAAGTGGAAGAGAGACGCAGTTCATGTGCAGAACGGAGGTGTCGAGTTGGGAGATATTTTGAGACAAGGGAGGAATGTATGTCGGCGCAATTTTGTTGACGGCCTTGTATGTTAGTAGAAGAATTTTCTATTGAATTCGTTGAAATACAGGCAGCCAATGTAGAGACTTTGGGAAGACCAGTAAGGAGGGAATTGCAATACTCGATGCAGTTGTAAGATATATGCGTATTCTGGAAATGTTCTTTAGATGTATGTAACATGATTTAGATATAGAGTCGATGTGGGTGTCACTCACCGGACTGTGAGTGCCACTTCCCGTGTATTCAGGAACCGTGGCCGTCCGCCATCCTGAGGGTCTGCACATGTGCAGCCCTTTCAAGCCTTCAGTACCTGTTGCTTTTAGTTGATTGGATGATCAGGCAACCCTCCCTATTTAAACCACCTGTGATCATTACCTGGTTGCCTGATCTTGGAGTCTCATTCCTCATGAGCCTCTGAAGGTGTTCCCGTGTTCCTCGTGTATTCAGCTCCTGCTGATTCCTGTTCACTTCAACTCTCCAGTGTTCATCGTGTCTGCACTCAGCTGATTCCTATCCGCTGTCTCCGTTGCTTCTACAGAGTTCCTGCTCACTTCAACTCTCCTGTGTTCATCGTGTCTGCACTCAGCTGATTCCTATCCGCTGCCTCCGTTGCTTCTACAGAGTTCCTGCTCACTTCAACTCTCCTGTGTTCATCGTGTCTGCACTCAGCTGATTCCTATCCGCTGCCTCCGTTGCTTCTACAGAGTTCCTGCTCACTTCAACTCTCCTGTGTTCATCGTGTCAGCGCTCCGCTGCTTCCATCTCTACTACTGGATACCAGACAGCCTCAACTCTCCCGTGTTCTTCATGTTTCCAGTTCCACTTACTACTGCTTCCTGAGTATTGCTTCGTTCATTCTGGATTACCTGCCGTGCGCTGCACCAACCTGATTACCGCTTCCACCCTCCAGTGGTCTCTCCTCCTGCCGGCCTTCAGCCGTTCAGGTATCCCTGCACGTCTCTCTGACAGCCTGCTTTCCTGAACCGCGGTATGCATACTTTCCATTGACTTTGCTTGTGTATTGCATATCCATCTGGACTGAGTTGTGTTCTCCTCCGGAGCCTCCTATCCACTGAGGCTATTGTTACCATTGACTTTGTTTCCTATTGCCTGGATAGTTATTGTGACTTTGTATACTTAAGCAGTGCTGGTCAGTTATCGTTGTTTTGTGGATATCATCGTGGGATCAAGTTCTGTGTGCCCCGTGTATACTCTGCATTACATTCATCTCCTCGTGCCCCTCCTCACATATATATAGCAGTGGTACAGCTTGCTGATGCAGACCACTGTCTCCTGTTCCCTGTGACACCAGTTTCAAGTATCCTCTCACATAAGCAGTGGTACAACTTGCTATACGCAGACCACTGACTTCCCTGTTACCTACCTTCACCTGGATTTCATTCCTTCACCTAGACAGCGGTACAACTTGCTATACGCAGACCACTGACTCTCACTACCTCCTCGCTACTCCTGGACATTCCACCTCACTATAGCAGTGGTACAATTTGCTATACGCAGACCACTGACTTTCCTCACGTTCCCTTGTCCATCTGGTTCCTCGTGTACATTCATCTACTCATTACCAGTTGCTGCTAGTCATAGACTTTCCTCGAGCATTCTCTCACCATCTGCTGTTTCTCCTGTTCCGTTGTCACCCTGCTACCAGAGAACCATATTACCAACTATATTACTCTGGTAAGTCCATCATCTGGTGATATCCTGGGCAAAGACTCCTAGTGCCTGTGACAGTGGGGAATAAATGATAGTTGTGATTCAAGGATTACACATAGGCAACGAGCTTGCGGGGTGGGATTATGGTCACGATATCAACAGAAATAGAAATGTCAGGCAGCAAGCTTCTGTTTTTGGGTGGAAATATTATTAATTCAGTTTTTGAAAGATTGAGTTTGAGTTGGTGAGAAGACATCCAAGATGAAATGGCAGAAAGACAGTCAGTAACGCGAGACAACACAGATGGTGAAAGATCAGGAGAGGATAGATAAATTTGTGTGTTATCCGCATAGAGATTATACTGAAATCCAAAGGAGCTTATTAGTTTTCCAAGAGAAGTGGTGTAGATAGAGAATAGCAGAGGACCTAGGACTCCGCCTTGTGGTACTCCAACTGATAAAGGAAGTGGAGCAGAGATGGATCCAAAAAATTAACACTGAAAGAGCTATTAGATAGGTAGGATTAGAACCAGGATAGGACAGTGCCTTCAAAACCTAGGGATTGTAGTGTTTGTATGAGGAGAGAGTGGTCAACAGTGTCAAATGCAGCAGAGAGATTCAGGAGAATTAGAAGAGAGTAATGGTTTTTACTTTTTGCTCTGATCAAATCATTGACAACCTTGGTCAGTGCAGTCTCTGTGCAGTGTTGAGAGCGAAAGCCTGACTGAAGAGAATCCAGTAGGTTGTTTGCTGTAAGAAAGTGTGTGAGGCGAGTGTAGGCAATTCTCTTGAGAAGCTTGGGGGGGCATGGGAGCTGGGAGATGGGGTGGTAATTTGAGAGAGAGTTTGGGTCAGAATTTTGTTTTTTTAAAATGGGAGTAATTACTGCATGCTGATGGAAAAAGACCAGTAGAAAGGGATAGATTACAGATTTTAGTTAGAGGGGAATGAGCACAGGAGACAGGGACCTACTAATTTGTGAGGGAATGGGATCAAGAGGACAGGAGGTAGAGTAGGAAGATGAGAAGAGAGTAGAATCTTCCTCTTCATTTATGGGATCAAATGAAGATAGAGTGTCAGAGGGTGCTACAAAGGAATTGAGCTGATTGCTTGTCGAGGAAGATGATACCATTTCAAGTCTGATCTTATCTATTTTGTCCTTGAAATAGGAAGCAAGATCCTGGGCACTGATGGTAGTTGGAGGACTTGGGGTGGGAGGATTAAGAAGAGATTTAAATGTGTTAAAAAGGTGTTTGGGATTAGAATTAGAAGAAAAGTAAGAAAGATGATTGTAAGATGTGTGTCCTTTTAGTTTCTGGCTACATGGTGAGGCTGTTAAAGTTATTGAATTTATATAGGAAAAGAGTTCATGAGTTGAAGTGAGTGAAGTAGTGAAGGGGCAGTGTGTACAGAGGTGTGTGTTGTAGGATGGGTGAGGGATGATATCATCCTAAAGATAATGCCATGAAAAGAGAGAAGGAAAAATATTTTGGCCAGCATTGGGATTTATGAGTAAAATAGCAAAAAGAAATGAGGGAATTAAATCAATCACCTAATTGCAATGCCCTGTGTAATCACAGAAGTAGTGCAGAGCTAGGCTGCAGCAAATGTAGTTTATTCATGGATGTCTGGATAGTATAGAGTAATGATGTGGAGAGCTATGTGGGGGAGTGGGTGAAAGTGTTGAATGGAGAGTAATAAACAACAGATGATTGAGTGGCTGAGTTCTTGCAGAGTCATGAGAGAGAAGAGTGGTTCAAAGTCAGTATCATTTCTTCCTACTTGTGATGGCAGACAAAGTCTTGAGTAGGATTGAAAGTACAATGATGAGATAGGGGCCTGAAATAGCTGTACCTTGGGTAGGGAGTGGCTGAGCAAGTAGTACAGCAGGCTGCTTAAACAGAGGGGATTTTGCAGATTAAACAAACTTTCATGAGCTGAGTAGAAAATAAGAGCAGATTCTAAAACAGTGTTCTTGTGGTGTGAAGCTTGTAGCCAGGATGAGGTGGAAAAATCAGGAGTAGAATATGAAGTTTCAGATGAATACTGACTGTTGTCCTTGTGTAGCTTTGGTAATAGGCAGAATGTTCTTCTCCCGTTATAATTCCGAATTATGCTATTTACATTTTGTTTTACACTTGTAACTATACACTTAGAACTATACACACTAACTTTGCAGCCATTCTATAATGAATATATATGTTTAACAAACACATGCGATCAGTGTTCTTCAATCAAGCCCTCAATAAATTCCCACAACAAACAGTAGCAATAAAAAAGTTTAAACAAACAAACAAACAAACAGAGAAAGGACAGCAAGCATAGCATTAGAAATAAAAATGCACTTTCTTAATTCAGTCCAAACACTGGTGCAATAAGGTTGAAGTAATTACCATTAAAATGCACTTTTTGACCATGAAGAGAGGATGTTGCTCAAGTATGATCTGAACCGTTGGACGGATATACACCGTGAAAAAAAATATTGGTGGGAACCCAGATATGAGGCTGATAATTAATATTGTCTTGTTTAGATGTCTTCACACTTCTATGAGAGTAACAGGATTCTGCCCTGGTGGTACTCTCAAGGTCACATCAAATGCATCTCTGAATTTCCTTCATTCTGCATACCCTTAATACACTGGGGTAAGCATCTCAGCAGCTGAATTCTTGCAGCATTACTCAAACGGGTAATAGTGAAAAGGGCAACACTTGACTCAAAATGTCATGACCTAAAATTTAAGCTAAGCCTCTCAGCCAGAGCTTCAGGGAACTCGAGTCACCTGGTAATGTAAATCCCCACAAAATGCCACTCAAATGTTGCAGAAAGTGTCAAATAGTGACTTACCTTCATAGGGCATTATAATTTCACCCCAATAGTATGATACACTTCAGACACACCCTGTAGGGTCATTAAGGTATTTACTCCATAAGAAATGCCTAGTCAAATACAGTACATGAAATGGATTATGCAGTAAACATATTGGCATGAATGTACATAGCAAAACATTCGAAAAACTCTCAGTCCTTTAAAGAACACATTAATAACAGCATGTCCATTACATGCAGCCTAAACCTTAAATATTACCATTATATATTACTTAACTGTAGAACAGATAAAACTTGTAACCATAAACAGCAACCATGTGTAAGATCTTATTAAAAGCAACATTTGTGATGGGTGATCAGAGAAATTCTTCACAAAGAGTCTAGGGGGTATATTTACTAAACTGCGGGTTTGGAAAAGTGGAGATGTTGCCTATAGCAACCAATCAGATTCTAGCTATCATTTTGTAGAATGTACTAAATAATGATAACTAGAATCTGAGTGGTTGCCATAGGCAACTTCTCCACTTTTTCAAAATCGTAGTTTAGTAAATATACCCCTAGAATGTGTTCAGACATAGCAAACCCCTTTAATTTGCAATAACAATCAGTTAAAGCAATAACTTAAGAGGATTATATTTTACACTGGCTTCCTCATATTGACTCAACTATGGCCAGGATAATATTCCACCACCCACCATCACCCCCCGCTCACTCTTCATATTTTGGAAGTCCTGCATAGATATCGGAGACAAGCCACCCAATTTTTCTCCACATAGAAGCCCATCAGAACCTGCCACATCTTGGACTACAACTCCTTTCTGTGGGCTTGAAAATGCTAGATCCTTTTCTACATTGTAATGCCTAAAACCCAAATCAACACTCTCTCTTTCTTCTCCGGATTCCCCCAGTGTCCATTGGACTCTGGCTCTTCACTCTCTCCTTGAAAAATGGCTACTGCTGTTCTCTCTCTTGGATTGTAGCTGACAATAAACACCTGGCAATGTCTGGGTTCTTCTTGGCTTAGTCCTCCAGTGTTGCTCTTGCAGTTGTGAAAACCGCCCGATGCTCCATTGATGGCCATTACCATCTCTTTGTCCTGGAGCCAATTAGTGCTTCATTTTCAAAACAGTGCTGATTCTTCTACCACTTCTGTTCTGCTTAGTTCCATATACACAGTACTTTCCAACAACCTCGTTTCTGCTTCTCTGATTGGGGCTACTGGCTCTACCCTTATATGAACTCTTATTTCTGACACCTCCACAGGTATCTTGGTTGAAATGTAGGAAGTCATCTCAACATCACTCCAATGGGTTATAGTTAAATGGGCAAAAAGGCTCAAACAAACATGATCCAAGCCTTAAAGTTAGTACTGCAAATTTAGTCCAGACACTTTTGGCTGTGGCCCCTGGATCCCTGAGTCACCTGGTTTTTAAACACCTGAGTTTTCTCACAATATGCTCCTCACTCACGCGTCACAGGGAATATCACTATCCCATGCTTATACTAAAGGGTCACTAAATGTATATGATTATTAAGGCTAAAGTATGACAATTAAATGTTACCTTTTCCTATACATCTAATTAGGACTAATTAGGGCAGCACGGTGGCTAAGTGGTTAGCATCTCTGCCTCACAACGCTGGGGTCATGAGTTCAATTCCCAACCATGGCTTTATCTGTGTGGAATTTGTATGTTCTCCCCGTGTTTGCGTGGGTTTCCTCCGGGTGCTCTGGTTTCCTCCTACACTCCAAAAACATACTAGTAGGTTAATTGGCTGCTATCAAAAATTGACCCCAGTCTCTCTCTCTGTCTGTGTGTATGTTAGAGAATTTAGGCTGTAAGCTCCAATGGGGCAGGGACTGATGTGAATGAGTTCTCTGTACAGCGCTGCGGAATTAGTGGCGCTATATAAATAGATGATGATGATGATGACTAAGATTTACTCATATCCACAGTTTTCATTTTTCTTATTTTTAATTATTTGTTGAGCTTCTTAAATCTGTCCTGTTATTTCCATGACATTAATGAATCATTTATTTATTGACTATCATAGTATTAAAGTATTATATTTGATGATATTGTATTGAAGTGTATGTTATATATTGATTATATATGTTTTAGTAAAGTGTATCTTGCTTACAATATGGTATTGAAGTGTATGTAGGATTCTAATATAGTATTGTATTAACATGATTGTGGAAAGTTTAGACTTTTCCCCATTATGTATGCTTTGCACTGCATGCTTTATATACAATAGATCATGTGTATTTCATATGAGTCTAGGTTTAAACTGTTGATGTGGGAAGTTATTTTGTTATCTATAGATGTATGAACCGGAAAATATTTGATAATAAAAAAAATTCTTGCATTGAAAAAATTATTTGCTATCCAGTTTATATTACAATAGACTAGGGCATTGATTATAGTGACAAAGCACAACAATATGTACCTTAAAAACAAATATATTTCCAAAATGACAGCCCCTTGCAATTAAATATAATTGCTATCCTTCAAAAATATTATGTGCTTTTACAAATACATAGCAGAGAAGTGTCACACTGCTTAAATTAATGGAAATGATTGCAATAAAATTCAATCTCAGTGATTTACTTACTTGGCATTCGGTAGCCAAATATCATGCAAAACCTATAGCAAGCAGTTCTATGTTTAATTTTAGCTCCATATAATCTCATGTCACAGTGCAGCCTGTCTCTTCCAGAATAAACACGTAAGAAGTACAGGGCTGGTTGGTTATAGAGAGTCACTGAGGAAATTACATGATACTGGAAAAGAAGCGATGGATTACATCATTTTCATTTTATTATCACTTGCTTCTTGGATTTTGGTGATCATCGGATTATTTCTCAATACATTTATAGTGACAAAAAACTTAATTTGGTGGCAGAAGAGTCAAACGCTTCAAACTGTTGACATTATCATGACCAGCCTGGGAACAGTGAAGATCATTCTTCTAATTTTATGGCTGGTCCTTGAATTAATAACTTTCAATGATGGCGGGTATACAACTACAGCTAATATGTTTTTAATATATATTGTCACTGCAGCAATTTTTGCAGAGTTCTGCAGCCTGTGGTGGGGCACCGTGCTCTGTGTATTCTACAGCGTAAAGATCACAAACTACAGCAACAGATTATTCCTGAGACTTAAGATGAACATCTCCAGGTTGGTGCTGTGGCTGCTTCTGACATCAATGATGGTGTCTGTTCTCTGCAGTCTGCCCTGTGTATGGTTCATGCACTCAGTACATCACATTAATTCTACCCAAGCCATCAATGGTACTAATGATGGAAATATAAGTTTGGAAATAAATGACACCAATGCAATCATCATCAACCTTGTAGGAACCTTCATACCGTTCCTCATATTTTGTGCAGCCATTTCTCTTCTGATTGTATCAATCTTGAAACACATCAGGAATATGAGCAGCAAAGATTCGGGATTTACAAAACCTCAACTTGTGGCCCACAGAAGGGCGGTTATAAATATGGCCTCTTTTCTGTTCTTTTTTGTGCTCTATTTTATAAGTTTACATTTGATGCAGTCAGACTACTGGTTACAAAATCAATTATATGATCGCCTGATCTTTATTTGCTGTATTTCCTACCCAAGTCTGCACTCGATTATGTTAATAGTCAGCAACAGAAATCTGAAATGCGCCATTCTTTCTGTTCTCTGCTGTGTAAGAGAAATCAATCTTAATTAACGCATTTTATACAGGAATCTCTGCTGGTTCCTATGTGGACAGTAAGTTGGATGCAAGCATAGGCAGCCTCGGACTGGCCTGCCGGCCAGCCGGGCTATACACCGATAGGCCCGGGCGCGATTAAGCCCCGCCCCCTCCGACGTTGGGGCGGAGCTTGCAGGGAGCACCTAATTGATGGTCCCGGACGTCTGCGGCGGCAGTGTAACAAACACACTACCGCGCAGGTGCAGAGAGCTGTGTCTGGACTCTCTGCACCTGCGCGGTAGTGTGTTTTACACTTCAGCAGGGGAGGAGGAGTTGTTTGCCTGTCGCTGCCGTCCAGAGGAGCAGCATGCCGGTGTATCTCACAGGTAAGAGACTCATTGCCAGAGAGCCTGGTTTTTTGTTTTTTTTTTAAAACACAAAACGGCAGAGAAGTCCCATATATAATGTGTGTGTGTGTGTGTGTGTGTGTGAATTGGGGACACTTACCATTGGGGCACTACTGTGTGGCATAATATTGGGGCATTACTATGTGGCATAATATTGGGGAATTACTGTGTGGCATAATATTGGGGCACTACTGTGTGGCATAATATTGGGGCACTACTGTGTGGCATAATATTGGGGCACTACTGTGTGGCATACCATTGGGGCACTACTGTGTGGCATAATATTGGGGCACTACTGTGTGGCATAATATTGGGGCACTACTGTGTGGCATAATATTGGGGCACTACTGTGTGGCATAATATTGGGGCATTACTGTGTGGCAGAGTGTGAGGAGGAGGGCTATTAAATGTGAATATTAATTATTTAATGCTATGAATGGTCGTGGGAAATGGATGTTTTAAACTAAAATGCTATTAATTTATTGCTGGGGCTGTTTGGAGGAAGGGGAATAGGTTTATTTATCACATGTGAGCACTATTACTTTAATGTTGAGGCTGGAGAGAGGCCTAATTATTAAATGTGGGTGCTGTTGATTTAATGGCAGGGATGGTTGGCGTTTCTAAATGTCCCCTTTATTTTTTCCAAATAGAACCCTCAACATTGCAGGATCCAGACAAGCCGCAACTAAAGAAACCAGCAGCCACAGGTGGTAAAAGTGACAACAACAGGTAGGACAGTCTGTCAAATGTTCTGAGTCTAGTGCAGGCTTGGCTAACCTGTGGTACTCCAGATGTTGTGAAACTACAAGTCCCAGCATACCCTTACAGCAATAAGCTGCCATATATTGGCAAAGCATGCTGGGGCTTGTAGTTTCACAACACCTGGAGTTTCACAGGTTAGCCAACCCTGATCTAGTGGGTCAATCCTGATTTTTGGGGACTGTTCTGCCCAAACTAAGGGGCAGGTCAACACTGTGTATTCTTTATACACACACTGCATTTTTTATATACTACACTAGGGTGCTAGCTGTCCTTCGTGGATTGACCACTCCCCCTCTGTCTGGTCCCGCCTCTATGATGACTGACCACCCCCCCTCTGGTGGGCCCCTAGTGTTGCAGTCCCCCAGTGGGCCCTTCATGCCCCAGTCCGACACTGAGCATAGGTGTATAAACAGTCTCACCTTCTGCTGCAAATCTCCTTTGACATTTTCCTCCCTCGAAGATATATGGAAAAATCGGAGTAGACATTTGAAGCTACAACATAGAGACAGAATTATAGAAATGTGCGGATGACCTGAAATAGATCAAAAAAGAAATAGAAAAAGTTTTTCAGTAGCTGCAATGGAGATTTGTGTCTATCCGTGTCTTTTTAGGACACGGGAGATTTCCAAGTGTAACCATCATTCTCACCAGCAAAAAGAGACCAGATAGATACACAAATGCTGCACTTCTAAAACAGCACTTAGAGAATTGCTTAGAATTCGCTACTGATGATAATAGCTGGAATCCACCTCAGGTAGAAGCGCAGGGGTGTCTACAAGTTCCCAAATTTGATGACACAAGTCACCAACCTCACAAGAAGACAGTAGAGTAGCAGCCGAGGGTAGTGGAGTGGGGGATGTATGGTTAGGAGTTGCGTCAATTACCAAAATGAAAGTAAAAATGAGTGTAGCCTCCCTTTCAGCTGGAGAAGTCACCCAATGTGGGAAGTGACAGCATCTCCCCCAACAAGTCGGCAACTGGTGGATGACACTACTACACCTGCGTGAGACCCTCTGACACGTCTGACAAGACTAAACAAAACCCTCTACTGGACTACATTGCCTGGCATGCCTGGCAGGTGAGAGACTACCTGACACATGGGCAAGACCCGTGGTTGGGTCTAGTGACTAGTGGGAGGAGAGGTGGAGCTAATGAGTATGCCAGGAGAGAAAATAGAGGAGGATGCGGAAAAAAGAGTGAGTCGGCGCAATGCGAGGCAAGGCAGATAGAAGAAAAGTGGGGAGGGAAAGGATGGTGAGCCGGAGAGAGTTGGTATGTGACAGCAGGAGCAGACAGAGAACCCTCCTCTGAGAGGGAGACAGGAGTCAATTTCAGAGCCCACCTCTAGCAGAAGCCTTATTATAGGGAGAGTATTGGGCTGAACTTTTATAGCTTGACACAAGAAGCAGTTGGAAGTTTTCCTTTGTGGGAGGGGTCTTTTAAGGAGGTTATAAGATGAGAACCTAGATACCTGATACCCTGGGGCCAAGGACAGAGGAGACAGGCAATAAAGAGCCAACAGTACTGAGAAAAGAGCAGAACAATTAGGTAAGTGCCCAAATGTGAGCAACATTTTACTAATTATTTACCTAAGGAAGAGTCTGGTGGGGAAACTAATACAGCAGATCCCTGTGACAAGTTGTTAGAGTGGACATTTCAGTGTCAGATTCTCCCCGATGCCCTGAGAGACATGTGAGCTTCTACTTTACAGAGAAAACACCTTCAATCAAATTGCAACAAAAGTGTTCCTGATTATATCAAGCTTACTGGACAGCTAAGTATTGCATCCTCTATTTCTTTCTTGTTTTAAGACACAAAGTCTGAGCCTTACATTTAAAGTTCCTTAAAAGATAAATACTATGTAACTACCCCTCTTGGAAGAAATACATAAGGCATTACTAATTTATCACTTTTTCATCCCTAAAACTATCTCTGTATTTCACCTCAGCTTCATATGGATTTCTGTGTTGTGGATACTAAATTCAAGTTACATTTCATCAACAAAAAGTAACCCAGGTTACCATCCAACCGGCAAGTCCACCAACGTTTGTTAGGTGTAATTGTGTAATAATTGTGTAATACTGCCTAGTATACAAAATTACTCTTAATTTACCTAGCTAGTGTTAGGATTATATTGTGTTACTGTGTTGTGTCATTTGAATTATATTATACTCATATTAACTGCTACATTAAGTATACTTAATTTTTTTCACAACTCTCATCTATTGGCAAATCTATGTACAAGTAGCTTTAATACTGGTGACCCTACTACGGTTGTTTTTATTCTATCTTATTTATCTATTGCCAATTATTGGTTATTTGCATCCACTGTTAATACAGTATCAACTTCCATTTGTGACCACTCTTGATTATTTTAACTGTCAATTAATAGATAAAGTGTGGTGTTTTCTGCAACAATTTTGTGTGTGCTCAGTGTTTATTATAAGGTCTGTGTTGGTACAAAGGGGGTCTCCTAAATCAACCCTGGTGGCCAACATCCACATTCCCGCAGAACAGCTGAAGAAGACTTGGGTGGAGGTACCGAATCTGGAAAACCGTGAGTGAGAGACACCCACACTAGCATACAACACACGTCCATTAACGTCCATTCTCATCGAAGTGAAGAGAAGCTACACAAATATAGACTGAATGTCATCTTTTCATATTGAATAATATCAGCATTTGAAGTTAGAGATTTGAGTGAGAGTTTGACACCTTTGTAAATGTTTGAAAGATACTTGAAATTCCAGCAATTGTTTAAAGACAATTTTGAGGCATCAACCAGCTCAAACAGCTTAATTTCCTATTGTTAACAATTTCACTAGTGTTCATTTATATGGCGTATATATACATAGCATTTATTTAACCATGATGTGTTACTAAGCAAGTATCAATTTTCAATATGGTTTTGCACTAGATCCAAGAACTGCTGACGAGGAAGGGAAAAGGGTTGTGGCAGTGGGTGGTGTTGAAATTTAAGGGGCACAAGAAACATTTGCTAAAGGACCCGGAGAGTGATGTGTATAGATTAGTGAAACTAGTGTTTTTTTGGAAGATAGGGATATGAAGGGCAAGGAAAAAGATAAAGAGATGAGAACATGTAGAAAAGGAATTCAGGACAGTAGTAGTGATACATTTACACATAATCCCCCTATCATGAGATCAATGTCTATATTTGTATATATTAAATTTCTATAGAGGGTAACAATGATAAGGGGACAATTATGATTACAACTAAAGGGATCTAAATTATTAATAAAGATACTCCCACACGCTAGCAAAGTGAACGCCAACACGCGTTTCGCTACAGTTAGGCTTTGCAAAAGTTAATTGTAGCGAAACGCCCATTGGCATTCACTTTGTTTGTATGTCGGCTTCTTGCCGCTACACACTTAGTTATAAGAGGTGGAATTAAACTAAAAACTTTACTATTAAAAGTTCAGGGGGAGTATAAAACAGCTAGGATTAGAGTCTCAAATCACTACAGTTAGGAGCACCAGAGATTAAAGTGTGATTGCTGTAATATTAATCTATGGATGTATATTTCCTAGTGTATCCTGATTGTAACAAGCATGCATGTGTTACCAAATCTTATGGAATCTATTAGACTGACTGAATGGATTTAGTTAATTTATAGAAGTCTGATTAATCTGATATCCTATTCTCTCCACTACAATTAATTAGGGAGATTATAATTATTATTATTATTATTAATTTTTATTTATAGGGCGCCACTAGGTGTCCGTAGCGCCGTACAGGGACAAACGAAATTACAATACGAGGTGAGACAGCATAGTACAGTAAACAATAAGCACAGTAACTCAGTGAGCTCAAAGCACAGCTAGGGGGCGGGGGAGGGGAGAGGGGAAGATCCTCCTAAGACAGAGTCCAAGAGGGAGGGCCCAGGTGACAGGGAGACCCCCAGAGGGGGGAGGAGGGAGCAAGGGGGGACAAGGGGAAGAGGGTCCTCAAGGAGGAGGGCGAGGTAGCTGGAGAGCAGAGTTAAAAGTGGTGAAGACATGAGGAGAGAAGACCCTGCTCAAAGGAGCATACAATCTAAGGGGTGGGGTAGACAGACAGAGAGACACGGGGGAGAGAGGGAGGAATGGAGGATAAGGGAAGGGGAAAGAGGCAGAAGAAAAGGTAGGAAGTTAAGTGGGAGACTGGAAGGCTTTAAGAAAAAGGTGGGTTTTTAAAGTCCGTTTGAAACTGGACAGATTAGGGGAGGTTCTGATGGAGGGAGGGAGCTTGTTCCAGTGGAGGGGGGCAGCGCGGGCGAAGTCTTGGATACGCGCATGGGAGGAGGTGATAAGAGGGGAAGAGAGGCGACGGTCATTGGCAGAACAGAGAGGGCGGGATGGAGCATGAATAGAGAGGAGGGTGGAAATGTAAAATGCAGTGGCATTGGCGAGGGCCTTGTATGTAAGAGTAAGGAGCTTGAACAGGGTTCTGTAGGGGAATGGGAGCCAGTGAAGGGATAGGTAGAGGGGGGAGACGGAAGAGGAGCGGCGAGAAAGGAAGATAAGCCTAGCGGCTGCGTTAAGTACAGATCGTAATTGATTCATTGTCTTTATACCAAAATCAGTGGACATGTAACAATCTCTGCAAAATGCAAAATAACATGATCAGTATTATTGCATCATGAACTATAATACTGTAGTTACTCAACCAATTAGGGAAATAGACTATAGCTGATTCTTATTATCAGAGCAAACAAATCGATATGTAAACATCTTAGTGCATATTGTAACCATATAAATCACAATTCTTTGATTATAACTGAGAGTGTGAGATTATATCCTAATGATGTCTCACTTATAATAATAAATATAACAATATAATTAGCATTTCTCGTGTAATAAATGTGAACGTGATACTTAATTCCAAGACATTGCAGTTATCCAGTTAATTAAAGAACGAGGGTCTGATTCATCAAGGCAAGGCAATACTAAGTGCAATGTGCACTTGTTTTAAAATGCACGTAAATTGCAATCCCAAATTCAACAAGGAAATGATCTGAAGATACATTCGCTGATGAATTCAGGTGTCGATCTGCTCTGCACAACTACACCAGACACTGCAGGATCCATCCAATACCTATGTGGATTATAATTGGCAAAAGACCATACAGAAATAATTAAAATATAAAGTTAATAATAATAATATTTAAGGCATTAATGATAAAACTATTTAAAAGAAAAATGATTTATTTTAAAAAAAAATGTTTCACATGAAATACATTTATTAGGATGTTCTTAATGTCTACTGAACATAAAATACATTTTTACAGTTCGAAAATCACTAATTTGTTCATAAAATAATTTGGCTCCTGTAAGATAATTAATAATAATGTTTGCCCCTCTTTACAAGAAATAATTTTTAGCCTCATAATTAAAACTTGTATTGTGTTTTTTGTTATCTTAACCTTGGCCAGCAGTGGAAAGCTGATGTGTTTGCTAATCTTGTCTATTCAAAGCAGGGTGTTGATTTGGGCGATTTTCACAGCGATCTCAGGTGAGTTTGCAAAATCACAGCTTCATACATATGGTGACTTGTATTTTTATAATGGCCAAAAGTAGGGACTGCAATTTGTAGTGTGTCAATTTTGGTTACATCACTTTACTGATGATTTATTATCAACTCGCACTTTCATACATCGGCGGGTTTACACTCGCCCTAGAAATTTAAATTAATTTAAATTGAAATCACTTTATTTTAGAATCACATTATTCGTTCACAATATTTTATTTTATACATTTCGCTACTACTTTTCAGAATCAGGATTCATGTAGATTTAAACGAGAATAAATCAAGATAATTTTTAGTATATAGAACATCCTAGTGTGACCCAATTGTACACATTCTTTTCTTTCTCTTCTCTAAGAATCTTGTATGTTTATATATGTGTGGGTGCACCTCCCAAAGTATGGAATAGGGAGATACTCTGGGTGGATATAATTATTTTGGACAATTCCAGAGGATGATGATTACCTGGTGCGGTTGGGACCAGTTGTTGCTTCTAATTTCAAGCATAAAAAAATGCCTGCCTCACCAATTGCATCCAAAAGCACAATCTCCCCCTTACTGCCCCTCCAGGACAACATTATACTGTAACAGAAATTGTCATTTTTCATAGGCCAAGAGCACCAGACAGTATTTTGGCTGTTAGTTCTCTCCCATCTACAACCTTACAAACATGCTCCATGAAAGAAACCAAATTCAAGAAATAAAAGCCATACATTATGCAAAATGCCAGCCAGCATGACAATTATCAAGTGTGTAGTATGGGCACAAAGGATCAGCCAAGTTTACCAGGGAATAAAGCTCAGATCATCCACCCTTATCCAATATATGGAAATGCACAATCATTTCCTTTGTAAGAAACACACAAGACCTGACAGGAAAAAAAAGTCATCATATTAATTGTACAACTAGCATTGCTGTCTTTGCTGATGGTAATGAGGGTGATGAGGATGTCCATGCTGACCATTCTAGGACTAACACTGCACCTGATGACAATTGTGAAATACAAACTGTTCTCAGTCAGTCACTAAGTGTTTTTAATAATTCCATGGCACAATTCCAAACCAGCCACAGCTTTAGCTACCAACCAGCAGTGCTGGAAGTATTAGACAGTGAGAAAAAGTACAGCAGGACACATCCTAGAGCACTCCTCCTAAATGTGCATAAATAAAAGCTTCAGAAATGATGCGTTTCAATTTTTTTTGTTTTGTGAATTGATGACTTGTGCAGAACTTATATGGAAGTACCTAGTTGCTATTATTTTTCAAACAAATCCGTACATGCTTTGTACGCCAACAGTAAATAAGTAATAATGTTTAAGCACCCTTTGTAGTTGACTCGCTGTGTTATTCTATCTACTGCTCCCACAGAGATTGTAGATAGCTGATCATAATCATCATCATTTATTTATATCGTGCCACTAATTCTGCAACGCTGTAGAGATAACTCACTCACATCAGTCTCTGCACCAATGAAGCTTACAGTCTAAATTCCCTAACACACACACAGACAGACTAGGGTAAATTTTGTCAATTTTGATGACAGCCATTTAACACACCAGTATTTTTTTGGAGTGTGGCAGGAAACCAGAGCACCCAGAGGAAACCCACGCAGACACGTGGAGTACATACAAACTCCACCCAGATAAGGCCATGGTAGGGAATCAAACTCATGACCACAGTACTGTGGCAGAAGTGATAACTACGCCACCATGCTGCCTAATAGAAATTAGGAGGGGCAAATCAGCTCAAAATATACCTATTCTCATATATTCATATTATGCCAACAAACCACCAATTTGAAGGGTGCATATTATCATTTTCACATCTTATCAACACATATCACATTAACTAATTAATGTGTCATGCAATCCAGTTGAATAGCAACTAATTATTAATTGTAATACATGGTGCAAACAGGTGTACTGTACAGTATTTGAAACCAGTGTACAAAGCAAGAGTAATTGTGTCTCCTCTTTTAGGTGCGGAAGCACAGACACCTGGTTGGAGTCACCCTGCCCCTCCTCCTGCACAGTACAGTGAATCACTCCATTCATAGAGTTAATGAATATAGAGAGGAATATAGAGGAAGCATTATGTTGCATTATATAAGGGACAGGAGTACCTCACTACAGGTTGGTGTTGGTGATGAATGCTGCTGCATCTAGCATCTATGATGTCTTTCAAGCAAACCTAATGTCAGTTAAGGTGAAAATAAGTCATTGAATATTTGTAGAGAAGTCTCGCAGTGATCCTGTGGCAGGAACTGTTACTTTATCCAGGGTACTTTCTAGCAGTACATGAATGCTAGATAAAAAGTGCAGAAAGGGTGTTCTAGGTATAATTACATGTTATTAATTAATCCATTGTCATCCGAATAAGACAAGAATATATAATTTTCTTTCGAAGTATGGAATCTGAAAATAATTTCAGATTTTTGCTAGTAAAATACACATTGTCTGACAATAAATTGCCCACTGAAATTTGTACCTCTGTCACTCTCAATCATTTGTAGTATACCATATATACACACAAATTTGTATACCAGTTTGTTTGCTGTAGGTACTGCAGGGCAACTTGCAGCTTCTATCCAACTGGAAAACAAGTCAGCACACATTAGTACATACTGTAGATTTTGATATTTTGGCATTTGGATGAAGTCAATTTGTATTACCTGGAATGGCCCCTCTGCAGGAGGGACATGTGCTTTACCTGGATTCTTTCTCAGACAAATAAACCATGAACCAACCTTTTTACCTGTATAAGAAGATAAACAAGGCACACACCAGTAGACCCCAACAAGTCCACACATACCATCCTTGCCTAAAGCAGTCAGACCATGTGCTGCTTCTGCCAGTGCTGGTAGGTAAACCTTTGGGGCCACTGGTCTATCTTTACCATCTCTCCACATACCATTGGTATCTTGTACACATTTGACTTCCAGTGGGCCACTTCCTGGGAATAACAAAACTTTTACATTCTGATTAATTTCTGATCCGTAATTAACTGAAACAACATCAAATTTATTTCCTGTGAAAAAATGTTAGTAATGGTCTTCTTACTACACGTATTGCAACTTCAACTGCCTTTTTATTACCCAGTGCAATTGGATCAGTATTACTTCTGTGAGCTTGACACCTAATAAATGCTACATGCAATGACAGCTAAATAGCATATATCAACTTATTTACATGTTGAAAGTGTGCTATCGGAGTACCCACTGCAGTTAGAAAGTCTCTAAGCTGCCACAATGTACCAAATACATAACTACTATCTGTGTAGATGTTTTACTCTTTTACCTTGCATCAACTCACACTGCTACTTACTGAGCTATCTGGGCAGAATGCTGGGCCTTAGAGCCTTTGTTTTCCCCAAAACCATCATCTGTTACTGTTACATGTTACTGCATATCCTATACATAACTCTACAGTCTCATTTTGCCTATGATAACTACCATCTGCATAAAAATGAGGTCTGCTTCTTTAGTAATCCTTAGGGGCGTATTCAATTGTCGGCGGAAATGCCGAAAATCCCGCGGTCCGCGCACGATTACCGTTATTACGGTAATCGTGCGCGGAAAAACAGTTAATACAGTAATTTACTCGCTGGATTTCAGCTCGCAGCTCCCTGAGCCGCGAGCTGAAATCCAGCTACAAATTACCGTATTAACAGTACTAATTTTTCCGCGGCACGGAAAAACAACAATTGAATATGCCCCTTAATGTCAGATCTAGCAGTAAATGTTTGGTCAAATCATTTCATACTATCATGCATGGGCATTAATTCAACAGGAATCATATACCTATCAGTACTCTCCTGATAAACCTCCACCCCTTGTGCATGCTTATGCACACTAGGTAAGAGCATAGCAGGATTAAGGATAGTACACCAACAAATGGTAATATGAAGAGCAGCCATAGGAGCTCATTTCCATTTTGTAAATCTGGCTGCAAAGATGTGTCATGTTTGTGCTAATTTCATCAAGGCCAAAACAGCTTGTGGTATGTAAAGGAATAAATGCATGGCTATGCACTAGATCTTCAGTCTTCTCCACCAATAATTCTGCAGTTGCAACTATACTTAAACAGGTTGTCAAGGAATGGACAACTGTGTCTAATTTGGCACTATAATAACAAGTAGGCCTTTGATGGTCACCATGTAACTATGTTAAAACTCCAGCAGATCAAAAGAAATATTTATATTTGCTAGTTTTCAGAGCACAGAGACACCTTCATCAGGCATGTTTACAAATGAATGACTGAGAAAAGGACACAACATTTAAGAGATGTTACATCAAGCAGTTTGTACATGGGGTGGAGGAATACATCATAAAGATAAGGTAAAGTAATAAAACTGAGGTTTTCGTTATGGATGTCCCACAAAACCACTCGACACGGCTCAGTTTTGCAGTTATGTGGAAGAATTCTTCCGAAGATTGTGGCTAAAATAATTCTTTTATGACAAATCAGATATCACATCACAAGCTGATATGCAACAAGAAAATCCTAGAAAGAAAAAGAGGACAAACTGGACCCCACAGCCAGGACACAACCAAACTATGGATCACTAAATAGACTGTTTCAGAAATAAAGTAAAATCTGAGATTTTAGCAATAGAGCCGCTGGCCTGTAAGATCCGGCATCATAGAGAAATTGTGGGACTTAGATCAGAGCACAGAGAGGATAAGGTGGCACTATATGCAGATGATATGCTGTTGTTCCTTTCAGATCACGACACTTCCCTAAAACATTTGCTGCGGGTGGTTGATGGATTTGGGTTTTTTTCCGGGCTAAAAATTAATTGGGATAAATCTAGCGTGTTCCCTCTGGGATGAGAGTGTCCCGTGACAATGCCAGAAGGCTTACAGTTAAAATGGGCATCGGAATTCAAATACTTGGGAATATGGATCTCTAATACCCCCGCTGAATATGTAAAACTTAATTTGCGGCCCCAGATCAAATACATTAAAGAAAAAACTCATGTATGGAAGAAGCTCCCACTTTCTGTCTCCGGTAGGATAAATTTAATTAAGATGATGGTGCAGCCAAAGTTTTTATATATACTCCAGCAGTCACCTGTATATATTCCACCCTCCATTTTCCGATGCATTGATAGCTATTTGATTTCATTGGTTTGGGGAGGGGGAAGGGCTAAGGTCAAGCTCAGCTCGCTGTATAGATCCAGATCTTCTGGTGGATTTGCACTTCCTAACTTGAAATTATATTATTTTGCCTCTCAATTGGTCCACCTTAAGGCATGGGTTTCGGACCCCAATTACCATGAGCTACATTGGGTGTTGGTACACCAATTTAATTCTAATCACACTCCCTTACAGTCACTGCTGGCGGGGCGGCTTGGTATGCGGGCTCCTCCGCTCCTGATTCAGGCAGTTAAGATTTGGACAATCTGTAATAAAATAATGAAACAAACTGACATTGATCCATATACTCCTATCTGGGGGGCAAAGAAATTTAAGAAGTTGAATACAGTGAAGAGGGCCAGGGAGTGGTCTCGGTTGGGTGTGGTGTCGGTAGGTCAGCTTTATGATACAAAAGTATTTAAATCCTTCGAACAGTTGGTTGGGGAATTCTCTGTACCCAGAACAATGTTTTATTCTTACCTTCAGTTACGACACGCCCTAGACACACAATTTAAAGGGGAGACTTTGGTGTTTGGGGTGGATCCACTGAGGAAACAATTACAGGCCTTGGGTTATAGAGGTCTGATCTCTCTAATGTATTCATGTCTTCTGTATGAATCCACTGCAGATGATTTGGATGGTTTGAGGAATCAGTGGGAAATAGATATTGCCCCTTTATCAGACAAGGAGTGGGAAATGGTTACAGACAGTACTAAAGGTTATACCTTCTCATTAAAATTTCAACAAATACAGGTGTTTATCTTACACAGGGCCTACTTTACCCCTATTGGATTGGCAAAATTTCGCCCGGATGCTACCCCTAACTGTCCGAAATGCAATTCGATCAATGCTAACTTTTGGCACCTTCTATGGGAGTGTTCATGTATACAAATCTTCTGGCGAAGGATCAGGAGATGTATTGAGGTTACTGGAATTGAAGAGTCTCTTAGTTCACCGGCCACTTGTCTCTTTGGGCTCCGATTGAAGGGGAAAGTTAATAAACTGACAAAAATGTACATTTCACAGTTATTGATGTTGGCTAAGGTCTGTATAGCGAGGCTGTGGTTGGCCCCGACGAGTCCCACGGTTAAAAATTGGAAGGCACTGGTCAATACCACCATAAGGCACGAGAGATTTGTTTATACTAGCAGACAGGCTCTGAAGGAATTTGAGAATATCTGGTACAGATGGTTAGAGTCTCCATTCTATCCTATGTCATCTAGTACAGATGCTCTATCTACTTAAATGTATGGCTACCGCAGTTCTTATAATAAGTATCTGAGTCCATGTAATAAACCCTGCATGTTTAACATACTTATGTATAAGCATTTACGATGTATGATCCTGAATGAATATAGCACATTTATTACTATTATGCTTTAATGTAATCTTGTAAATTCCGTCATTTAATTCTGATATGTATGCGATTGTTTTTCTTTTCTTTTTGTTGTTTAGTATGTTTATATCTTAAAAAATTTCAATAAAAATACTGGATTTAAAAAAAAAAATCTGATATTTTGGACAAACACCACAAAGTGACAGACAATCTCAATGTGGAGGAGAGGGAGGAAGGCTATAAAATCATTAAAATCTAACAACAATATCATCATTAAACCAGCAGATAAAGGAGGAGCTTAGTCATTATAAACACATCAGAATACATTCAGAAAGCCCACAGACAGGTCTCGGATAAAAAAAATGCTACACTCTGATTATGGAAGACCCACCAAACAACAAACAGAAGAACTTATAATGATCATAAATGTTTCAACCCTGGATCATCCTCTGTACTGGACCTTATACCAGACAATCCCAAAATGGGTACCTTCTACATGTTACCTAAAATACATAAAGAAGGCAATCCAGGGAGACCAATAATTTCTGGTATTGGGACCTTAACGGAAAATATTTCTGGCTGGATAGAGAATGTTCTAAAACCCTTGGTGAGACGAACACTTACTTATATCCAGGATACCACGGACATTCTTTGCAAACTTTCAGTCCTGGGTCCACTACCAGAAGGCTCAATACTGGCAACTATGGATGTGGAGTATCTGTACTCTAACATACCCCACGAGGATGGCATAACCGCATGCCAACACTACCTTTAAATAAACAATCTAGCCACAGAGCCGACCCTGCAGCTGATCAGGTTCATACTCAATCATAATTACTTTTGTTTTAGGAAAGACATATACCTGCAGTGTATGGGAAGTGCCATGGGTAGTAAGATGTCACCTCAGCATGCTAATCTTTTCATGCCTAAACTAGAGGAGGAATTCTTATCAACTTGCACAATGAAACCTGTTGCACACTTCCGTTATATTGATGATTTGCTACTAATCTGGACTGGCTCTGAAGATAAGCTGCTGACTTTCCAGAAAAACTTCAACAAGTTTCACCCAACTGTGAGACTTACTCTTAACCAGTCCACATACCCAACACACAACGGGACTATAAAAGCACTGACACATTCTCATGTACATCCTCCAATGTGGTGTACATGGTACAGTGTACAAGGTGCCCTGAGGGAATCTACATTGGAGAGACCAAGCAGAAACTACAATCCAGGATGAATTTACACAGACACACAATAAAGAAGTCTCTGGACACCCCCATTGGTAAACACTTCTCTGGACACAATATGACAGATTTAAAAGTCTTAATACTGAAAGGTTTTTTAAAAAATGAGAGGGAGAGAAAAGTCTGGGAATTCAAGCTGATAAGAAAATTCCAGTCATTGACTCAAGGACTCACCCTAACACCTAGATTTATGACCCACTACATGGACACACTTCACACCCCACAGCAAAGTGACTCCAGATCTCTGGACTCCTAGGACTTTCACTCTTCCATCTGTAATGAAAACTTCCATTTTATTACTTTACCTTATCTTTATGATGTATTCCCCCTTGTACAAACTGCTTGATGTAACATCTCTTAAATGTTGTGCCCTTTTCTCAGTCATTCATTTGTACACTTGCCTGATGAAGGGGTTTCTGTGCTATGAAAGCTAGCAAATATAAATATTTATTTTGGTTAGCCAATAAAGGTATCACTCCTTTAATACTTTTGTCTTTTTTGACACGAAAGTATTTAACATCACATAGATTTTTATGGCTGACAAGGTACTGCAATATAATTTTTTTATTTTTTATTTTGCTACACATTCTTAAAACTCCAGCAGCACATCCCTAGAAAGGTATACACTTGTCATTTAGACGACTTGTGATCGTCATCTCTCCCCCCCTCTGATTACCTCTTCTCACTCAGGTATTCAAGACTTCTCCCGCGCTGCCCCCTTATATTGGAGTGATCTCCCTTGCTCTATCAGATCATCCCCAATCTGTGCAGCTTCAAATGGGCATTAAAAACACATATTTTCTTAAAAGCTTACCACTCGTCTGCTTATCTTCAAACCTTGTCAGTTACCTCCCCCTCTCATCCCCTTTTCCCCCTTCCCCTCTCCATCTGTGTGACACTGTCCCCATTCCACCCCTTGTGTCTTTGATATGTCTGCGCTTCCCTTTAGATTGTAAGCTCCATACAATTGAACTGTTTGCCTGTTTTGTAACATTTTAACTGTGTCTAAAAAACTAAGGCATATTGTACTTCCCCTAACAGCGCCCTGCTTTATTCCAGCCTATGCACCATCTACTAGTTACTTCTGGTATTGCAGCCACTCCCTATTCAATTATTTTCATATGAAAAAAAAATCCACTGAATTGCTAATGCATTTGATTTTCTGTAAGTAGATTTAGGTGATTATTGAACAAATCCCTAATGGCTTCCAGTGTTCAGCTTCAACCCTCCACAATGCTAAACAATACTTCATAAGTAACTTTGTTTTCTGATTTTTGATTTTTCACTTTCTGTTTGCACAGTATCAAAATATTTTTATCAAACGACTCTGCACTTGGAAACTGCTTATCACAATTAATAGTCATATTCATCCAGCAATGCAAAAAACACTCACAAAGTTTGTAACCCTGCAGTTCTACAAACATATTAGCAATTCCATCTTGGAACTCCTTTTCTATCTAAACCAATGGACAAACTATTTCCCATAATTCACTGAGGATCTATCCCATGCAGTACATAAATCACTCTCTATATTTTATTGTTTTATTATAGGACTTGACCCACGTACGCAAGTCCGATTTTCTCAATTAGAATGCGTGCACGCAGTCCACAATCTATGTTGACCCGGCAGTTCCACCATTCAGAAAGTCCACTTTGGTCCCCCTGGGAAAATGTCAATCTCCACAGTTTCTCAGTGACTATGTAGATTTAATTACTCTTATATTGTATCTCTTATCATCTCAACACTTATTATCACAGCACTCATACATACATTCTCTGGTAAGCAGTTCACAAAGTAGCTTCCCTTGAATGTAGGCAAATGCCATTTATTTGCCCACACTCCAATAGCAGAAATATATATCATGTACTGTTTAGCAAAGTGGCAGACATAATTATATAACACTTTAAACCCTGAATTTTAAAATGTGAACCAGTTACTATCAACAAAAGTAATAATAAAATAAAAGTTCATATTTCCGCAACACAGATTTCAGTGAAAAAAGCAAACAGGCTAGACAGCCAATCAATATTACATGGTGTACATTTTGTAAAAGGGTAGCATAGCTTACCTTCCTTCACAAAACCGGACGTCCACTTGCCACCAAGCATTGCAAAGCTAAGCAGCCCAAATGTTTTTTTCCAGCAAAAGTGGGATGGTAATCTCAGCAGTGCCTCCACATGATAAAAGCAATAATTGGATTTCTACAGCAATGGAACTTTAGGAAAAAGTATAAATGGTTTATTAACAAAATAAAAGCTAGCACTGTGATAATATTATCATCAAATTTCAAGTCTGAAATTATGCCTTCTGGAGACAAAGCAGTCCCTTTAATAAACAATGAACAGTAGGCTGTGTTATAATTTAAATGTCATATTACAATTGATTAAAGTAGTATATAGGCATTCCATGGTCCTTGAGGTCCGAAGTCTGTAATGGGGGTTTTAAAAAGTGAGGAATTCATTTGTCCAATAAGAGTTAATTGGTAACATCTGTTCTTAGAATTAACTCTTCCATGGCTGCTCACATCTCTCTCCTCAGAAAATATAATTGCCTTCAAAAATACCACATCAAATAAAATTATAAAAATAAAATAAGATAAAATAATATAAATATATTTCATGCTAATATATTGGCTTCATCCATAAATACCCTTGACACAGTGGAATGAAATAGAGGAAGACGTCTCATGGAAATGAGTATTGTGGGCAAACTACTCCCAGGGCAGAAGATCAACCCAGTCATTTTTATTGGCAGAGGTGTAAATTCTAAAAAAAAGTTTCTAGATCCCGAATTTATCACTCCATTTGGCCAACAGATTGTGGATGATAAGTCGTGGAAAAAATTAGATGGATGTTGAAAGTCTTGCATAAAGCTCTTCAAAACTTGGAAAAAATTTGTACCTGCGGTAAAACACAATCTCTAGAGGACATCCATGGATGCGGAAAATTTGTTTAATAAATAAAAACAGCGGAGTGGAAGCAGAGGGTAAGCAAATTTAAGAAATTAAAAGGACCATCTCGGAATAACTGGTCTATCACAGCCCAAGTGGTATTATGCTTCTTACTAGGTGGACAGTCAGTAGTGAAATCCATTGACAGAGGCTGTACAGGACTCAAAGGAGCTTGGTGAGAACGTTTGTGCAGTGCACACACTGATCATGATGAATCAAAATCATCCTGACAGAGGGATGGCCATCGGTACTCCCAGAAAATGAGTTTCAGGGTTTTACGTAGCGCACAACATGACCGGGGAAGCGAGAAAAATGCGCCCACTGAAAAAACGTTTCTGGAGTTTAGAGAATACAGAGGTCTTGCCATGTGGAGGAGAAGAGGAAGAGATCATTGATTTGATAAGAAGACATTTGGGATCCACAATATGATCGTTCTCCATAATCCCAGAATTTTGGCCATTTTCAAAAGAGCGAGATAGAGGATCCGTTATGATGAGATCATTGGAGAATATTAATTTTTCATAATGGTACATACTGATAGAGCAAGTCTCAAAATATCTCTTTCCTGAAACTTTGGAACACCTCAGGTGCATTACACAAGTCAAACAACATTAATAGATGTTCTTAGTGGCCCTCTCAAGTATTAAAAGCGGTTTTCCATTCATCTCCATGGATGAGATTATAAGCACCATGAAGATCTAACTTAGTAAAGACAGTGGCTTCTTTGACCTGATGAAAAGGTTCAGTAATCAGGGGAAGTGGGTAATGATTTTTGATGGTCACCAAACTCAATCAATACATGGCCGGCAGCTCCCATCTTTTTTTTTTTTTTTTTCAACAAAAAAGAAGCCTGCACTTGTGGGTGAAGAGAATGGTCTAATGAATCCACATTGGAGATTCTATTTTATGTATTCAGACATAGCTTTTGTTTCTGGAAGAGATAAAGGATACACACGACCAAGTGGTGGTACCTTCTCAGGTATTAGATCGTTAGAACAGTCCCAAACTAGATGATGTGGCAGAACTTCAGACTGATGTTTGCAGAAAACATTGATATTGGGGAGTAATGGGCAGAAGAGCTAGCGCTTATAGTAAATAAGTGTATTAAAATAAAAGAAGGCGGGCTTCGTCTAAAATGCAAATAGTATTTTATTATAAACAATATAAATAAGAACAATGCATAAAACTAAAATAAACCACCAGCGGTGGAATAATATAAAAACTACCTCTAAAAGAGGATATCTTTGTATATTGTGCATGTCTACAAATGCATGAATAACAATAAATTTAAATGGTAAACACTTATAATAAGGTCTTCAATCTGGAGACTAACTTACAGATGTTCTTGTAAGAAACAAAGTGTGTAGCCAGTATACTTTGTAAACAAATAATAAAAAATCCTGAATATGTGTGGATGAAGCAAGGATAACAATAGCGGTGAAAATCAGTCAACAGATGACTATAAAGAGTGTAAATAGAGCAGTCTCACCCAAAAACAGCGGCACCTGTAATTAGTGCTAATAGCACCTTCAGATCCAGTTCTTCTATATAATGGATAAGGTGGCGTGTATCATCCTTGCACCCCTTATGTTCATAACCTTTCTGGTGTAGGGAGAGGGCATCCAGGCTGTTAGGAAGAAATCCTTCCCCTATAAAGTTCCAGCAGCCGAGGAAAATGTTGATTGCCCTTGTTGTGCTTCTGTTTGTTCGGGTGAAGGAGGACTGATAAGCTCGTTTGAAAAAGGAATGGTTATCCGATAGTATAATTTGTCCAGTTTGTAGCTTGAAAGAGATCTGCTAATTTCATTCATGCACTAATCCTTGTCCAAACAACTGACGCGTTTCGTCTGCTCAAGGGCTGACTTTTTCAAGGATGAGAGCATTGGCTGGTCTGACGCGGGACAGGGAGGTTCCTTCCTCTCTGTTTTGAGAGGCAGTGCAGGAGAGTGAAAGACAGTGTAGCAGCGAGAATGTCTGCTCTGGGGATTGGCTCTCTGATACCTCAGTTGTGATGTATGCAACCAAAAATGCCATAGCAAACCCCTCTGGTTTATATTAGCAAAAATTTTAAGCAATTCTTTCATTATCATCATCATCATCATCATCATCAGCTATTTATATAGCACCACTAATTCCGCAGCACTGTACAGAGAACTCACATCAGTTTGAGCTTACAGTCAAAATTCCCTAACATACACAGAGAGAGAGAGAGAGAGAGAGAGACTATCTTAGGAGGATTACATGTTATACTGGCTTCCTGATCATGACTCAACTAGGGCCAAGATAATATTTCACTTTCACTCTCCTCACTCTTCATATACTGAGAGTCCTGCATAGATATCAGTGACGAGCCACTCAATTCATCTCCACATAAAAGCCCATCAGAACCTGTCACATCCTAGACCCACAACTCCTCTTCTCTGGGCTTGAACCTGCTAGATTCTCCTCTGCACTCCAATGCCTATATAAGGCAGCAAATATTCTTCATCATCACTGGATAGTAGGAAGTCATCACAAAAGTCAAATTTGCTCAGCATCACTCCAATGGGTTATAGTTGAAAGGATAAAACTTAGGGGTATATATACTAAGCAGTGGCTTAAAATGACACACATCGGATGTGCTTTTCAGCACCAAACCACAAGACTTACTACTATCCTGTGGTTTGAAGGCTGAAACTCAAATAGCTTCTGACGTGTGGCAGTAATCAAACCCCTAAACCGCATGTGGTTTAGGCCAAGCTGCATAATAAAACTGGACGTGCAAGAACCCAGTACTACACGGCATTGGGATCTTTCATCTGGTGGGAGGGGGCCTGAAAAAACAATCCCAACCTAATGCTGGATCCTGGGCCAATGCTGAATAGCTCTGGGCCCCTCCTGGTACCGCTGGTCGCTGGGTATGATAGTAGTTAAGTATTTGTACCGCTATTAGTAATAAAATAAATATTGCTGCCTCTCATTATCAATAAAACGTTAAGTACTACGCTAAGTATGTAGAAATAAAGTGTTAAGTAGCGCCCCTGTAGAACTAAAATAGCATTACATGTAGGTGATTATTAAAGCTAAAGTGTGACAATCAAATATCTCTAGTCATTGTTTTTGTTTGTATACAAATCTAATTAGGACAAGGATTTACAGTTATCCACATTTTTCTGGGGGGGTATTTTTTATTTTTTTATGAAGTTCCTAAATAATCTTTCCTGTTGTTTCCATTTTATGCATGAATATTTTTTATTTACTTATACATATTGTATCAAAGTAAGTATTCTATATTATAAATCTTGAACCTGAAAGTATTTGACAACCATTTATTTCTTGAATCTAGACATCATTTGCAGTATAGATTATTTTACAATAAATACAGGATATATTGACAAAGCACAACATTATGTAACTCAAAGCCAAATATATTTAATGTAATATGGCCGCCCCTTGCAGTTAAACATAATTTCTATTCCTTAACAATATCAGGTGTTCTTACAAATGCAAAACAGTGAAAAGTGGCACAATGCTTAGAGGAATGAAAGCGACTTTATTAAAATTGAATCTAAATGATTTACTTACTTGTAGATCGGTAGCCAAATATAATGCAAATCTTATAGCAAGCAGTTCTATATTTAATTTTAGCTCAATATAATTTCATATCACAGTGCAGCCTGTCTCATCCACATTAAACAAGTAAGATGAACAGGGCTGGTTGCTTATGAAGAGTCTGTGAAGTTACATTAGTCTGAAAAAGAAAAGATGAATTACGCAACTTTCATTTTCTTATCAGTTGCAATTTGTTTTTTGATGTTCATCGGATTATTTCTCAATACTTTTATAGTGACAAAAAACTTCATTTGGTGGCAGAAGGGTCAAACTCTTCAACCTGTGGACATTATCATGACCAGCCTGGGAGCAGTAAGGATCATTCTTCTAATTTTATGGGCATTTCTTACATTCCTACTTAATGCTGAGATTACAACTCCAATTAAACACATTTTGGAATATATTATAATTGCAACAGCATCTGTGGCATTCTGCAGCCTGTGGTGGGGCACCGTGCTCTGTGTATTCTACTGTGTAAAGATCACAAACTACAGCAACAGATTATTCCTGAGACTTAAGATGAACATCTCCAGGTTGGTGCCGTGGCTGCTTCTGACATCAATGATGGTGTCTGTTCTCTCCAGTCTGCCCTGTGTATGGTTAGTGTACTCTTTACAAAGCAGTAATTCTACCAATGCTATTAATGGTACTAATGATGGAAATATAACTTTGGAAGTAAATTATACCAATTTAATGGTTATCAACCTTGTAGGAACCTTCATACCGTTCCTCATATTTGGTGCAGCCATTTCTCTTCTGATTGTATCACTCCTGAAACACACCAGGAATATGAGCAACAACGATTCAGGAATGACAAAGCCTCAACTTGTTGCCCACATAAGGACAATTATAAATATGGTTTCTTTTCTGTTCTTTTATCTCCTCTTTTTTATTGGTTTAAATTTGATGCCTTTAACCTTCCAGTTTCAAAAACAATTTTACCGTCACTTGTGCTCTATTTGCTGTGTTTCCTACCCAAGTCTGCACTCAGTTATGCTAATTGTCAGTAACAGAAAACTGAAACGCTCCATTCTTGCTGTTCTCTGCTGTGTAAGGAAGATCAACCTTCATTAACACATTTTATACAAGAATCTCTACTGGTTACTATATGGACACTAAGCTGACATCAGAGATAGACTGTAATATTAATGAAAGTTGAACAGCAGCTGTACAGTAACAATATAGATACCATAGTATGTCTGGAGTCTACTGTTAAATGGCTATTTAAATATTTATCAAATAATTATCTTTAATTAGAATGGAAAGGATCTGTGAGGAGAAGTTCTAAAACAGAGGTGTCCAAGTTCAGTCCTCAATGGCTACCAACAGTTCATGTTTTCAGGATTTCTTTAGTCATGCACAGGTGATTTAATCTACAGTATTTGGCTTGGTCAGTAATTGTCCCACCTGTTTCTACAGACTGAAATCCTGAAAACATGAACTGTTGGTAGCCATTGAGGACTGAACTTGAACACCTCTGCTCTGAAATGAATTTATGGGACAGTAGATTGATATCATGTTACAGTATAGTACTTTAAAGGTAATTGTATTGCTGTCACCAGTAGATATGGCTTCTCTGCTCCTAAGAGAGAATAGTAAATTAAGTTCTAGTAAGAACATTTTGGCAGGAATGGAGTTCTATTAAGAACACCTGGGCCTGATTGATCAAGGAACGTAAGTCCTGTTGTGTGCAGTATTTTGCATGACATTGCTCTGCGCATGTCCAGAAACTGACTTTACGTCAGTAAACACAAATGCATACAATTCAAGTTTGAATGCAAATGACACTTCTGACAGCCTACGAAGGGCGGAACGGGAGAGAGAGAAGGGGTGTATGTACGTAGGCAATGTATAGTGAGGGTTTGCCAAGGCTGACCGCATGCACATTTATCCGATTCAAGCTCCGGTACATGAGTTTTATTCATACTACTCACACCAGCTATAGGGCAGGTGTAAGTGCCAACTAGATAGAGGTGATAGTCACATATGCATGCTAGAACATGTGTTTGCAATTAAGAAATGCCTTTTATGTACAGTAGACATTAACAACATTCTGATAAATGTACTTTATGTGAAAAAAAATAAAAAAAAATTAAATATATTTTTATTAATGATTGTAGTATTAACATGCTTTACTATATTTATGTATTTGTTCTACGTGTTGTGATGGTACTTTATATTGCACATATTCATTGTGTGTGTGTCCTGCAGTGTATTGTGCCTGTCTGTCTGCATTGTATGCCCAAAGAATACTTATACCTGTATTCAAATAAAACATGTCTTGAGAACCACTTGCACTTGGATACGGGACATCTTCAAAAAAAGAGCAAATTGTGTTCACTTTGCATTCCTTGATGAATCAGACCCCTAGTGTTCAGGAAAAAGGGGGATCAAGACAAAGTCTAATTTTTAAATTGTTTGAAAAATATCTTATCCTTTACCTATATCTACAGTCATGGCCACAAATATTGTCACTCTTGCAGTTTTTTCTACTAATGCACTATTTATTCCAGAAAATTGTTGCAACTAAAAAATATTTTGTTATTCACAAATGTACATCTTTGCAGTGGAATAAACCAGAAAGAGTCTATAAATAGATTCCAATGAGATTATTCTCCTTCACGTTAAAACTGAACTCACCTGTGGTGACTAACAAGTACCTGCAATATAAAAATCACTCATTCCATGTCACTGTGTATATTGCAAAGAATATGGAGAAAAGAAAGAAAAAGCCATAGAATTGTCTGAAGAGGTCATACAGAAGATTGTAGCAAAACGTGGACAATCTCAAGGCTACAAATACATCTCCAGAGACTTTTATATTCCCGTTTCCACCACACATAATGTTATTAGGAAGTTTAAGGTCCATGGCACTATAGTGAAACTCCCGGGACATTGCTGCAAGTGAAAACTTGCTCAAAGATTGCAGCATGGGATTGTTCAAATGGTGAAGAACCACCTTAATCAACTGCCATCCAGATTCAAGCTGACCTTCAGACACAAGGTATGACAGATTCCACTCCCAACAATCGTAGCCAACTCAATAAAAATGTGGTTATAATGTGGGAGGCCTAGGAGGGCTCCACTGCTGGAAAAAAACAAGAGAGTTTGTGTGACGTTTGCCAAAACATCTGAACAAGCCAAATTAATTCTGGGAGAATATCCTGTGGACAGAGGAGACCATATGACAGATTATTGGTAAAGCACATCATCCCTATGTTTACAGAAAGCAAATTAAAGCTTTCGAAGAAAAAAAATACTTTATATACAGTCAAACATAGAGGGGGTTCTGTGTCATGTGCATGGCATCATGAAAGCGGGAGATTACCAGGCTATTTTGGAGTACAGTCAGAAATCAGGGTATTCATCGAAGGTCAAGGGTCTTCCAGCAGGACAATGACCCCAAACACACTTCAAAAAGAACCTTGGAATGACAAGACACTGAACTGTTCTGAAGTGGATGGCATTGAGTCCAGATCTAAATCATATAGAACATCTGTGGAGAGAACTGGAAACAGCAGTTGGGAGACAGCAGCCTTTACATCTGGGAGAACTGGAGCAGTTTGCACAAGAGGAGTGGACTAAACTGTCAGTAGAGAGGTGCAGGAAGCTCATACATAGCTATAGGATGCAATTGATTGCAGTTATTTTAACCAAAGACTGTGCTACCAAACACTACGTCTAGTGTGCCAATAATTGTGTCAGTTCCATTTCTTTTTCTTTTCTGATTTAAAGGTATACACCATATTACATTCAGAATTAGACAAATGTTCTGTGATATTAACAAAGAATTGCGAAGATCAAATACTGTTGTTAATTTCAAATTGTGAGTTATTTAAAAAAAGATCAAGGGTGCCAACATTTTCTGGCCATGACTATGTATGTCAAACCGTATATTTATATGTCAACCTGTATATCTACCTAGTTGAACAAGGTCAATACTATGCAGAGCTCCAAGAAATAATTGAAAATAATAAGTAGTGATTTGCAATTTAGGAGCTCGTTGAATGGTGCAAAGTTATAGGTTGATGTATTTATTGTCTGCAAGAAAATACAATATTCCTCCCCGGGGTAATGCTGCACCTCAAGTAAGTCATATATATAGTCAAATATTTCTACTCTTAGTAACTTTTATCACTGTCATTGCTAAACTGGAAGTTACTAACCTGAAACAAAGTATCTTCTTCAAACTTAACTGAAATCTTTTTAATCGACATAAAAGATATTGTCAAAAATTTAAAAGAATGAAGTATGAACAGTCTGACCTCCTGCTGCCAATCTCATGTGACATTTTTCACTCTGGAAGATACATGGAAAAATCTAAGTAACACGGAGGAGACATTTCAGGTTATAACAGTTAGTTGGAATCTGGCTCACGTAAAAGCTCTGGGTGGCTACAAGTTCCCAAATATCTAATGATACAAGTCACCAACATCAAAAAAGAGAAGGGGAGGGGGGGATGTGGTGTCAACCACCAAAATGAAAGCGAAAACAGAGAGTGGACGTCCTCTTTTCCTTCTTGCACAATATGAGCATTTGAGGATAGCAATCTGAGTTAAACTTGGGTTGACAACTCCATAAATGTTCGAAAGACACTAGATATTCTAGTAATTATTTAAAGACAATTTTAATAAAATAGGACATATAGACCACATGTAATTTGAGGCATTAAGTGGCTCAAACCTCTTAATTTCCTATTGCTAAAATTTTCTAAATATGTTTTATATATATTGTGGCAAACATGCCTCTTTGCCACAGTTCCCTTATAAGGGATCTGATAAAAACACAGCCAGTCTGCAGCAGCAGGCTGCAGACAGGGTCCCTGGGATCCTCTTTTAGCGCACACACACAAAGGTGTTCCAGATGGGTGTGATTGGTTTGCTGTGATTTGTTTGTAGTGCTTGGGATGGAGGATAAAGACACTGTATGTGTGGGTGGGACCACCGATGCCAGAAAGTGGCTGGCTTGCCGACAGGGAAGTTATGTCTAGCCAGATGTAGGTGGTGGGGATTTTTGTGTACTGTTACTGGATATGATTGCTGAATCAGTGTTGGAACTGTTTACCCTCCTGCCATCCTGACAACTGCTAATAAACAGTTAAATGGTTCAGCATACCTGTGTCGGATTCCTGTGAATGCTGTACTTTCTCACAATATATACATACATATGTGTGTGTGTACAGAATTAAATTTAAACTCCTCACCCTCACCTTTAAAGCTCTTAGTCAATCTTCCCCTCCCTACATCTCCAATCTCATCTCTACCTACACTCCTACCCGCCCCCTCCGCTCTGCCTGTGACCGCCGCCTCACTACTTCACTGATCACCTCCTCTCACTCTCGTCTTCAGGACTTTGCCCGGGCTGCTCCCCTGCTGTGGAGCGATCTTCCACGTTCCATCAGGTTAGCATCTACTCTCAAAGGCTTCAAGCGTGCCCTTAAGACTCATTTCTTTATTCAAGTCTATCAGTCCTCCTCCTAACTTCCTTGTCCTGGCTCTCTCCCCCAATTAGTACCACCCTATTTGTGTCTCTCCCTTCCCTTTAGGATGTAAGCTCTCATGAGCAGGGCCTTCTTTCCTTGTGTGCTCCTTCTACTGTTCCTTAACCCTCTGTACATCCTGGAATGCTTCGCAGCCCTGTTTTCCATGTTTTCTTAAGCTTTGGCCTTCTTTTCGCTGATTTCTACCATCCCTTTCACTATCTGTCCCAGAGTTAATCTGAGCAAATTTGACCTTTGTGATGACTTCCTACTATCCAGCAACGATGAAGGATATTTGCTGCCTTACAGCAAAGGTGTCAGAAAAATTAGCAGAACAGCATTGGTGAGAGAATCAGAACAGTTTTGAAAGTAAAGCCTAAATTGGCCCCAAAGCAAAGATTTGGTAATTGCCACCAATTGTGCACCAGGCGGTTTGCATAAGCGCACCACTGGAGGATTAAGCCTAGGAGAACCCAGATAATGTAGTGTATGGTTTACCAGGCTCTTATTGTCAGCTACCACCCAAGAGAGAGAGAAGAACAGTAGCCGTTTTGTCAGTTCAGAGGAGATGTGAAGAGCCCAAGCAACACAGGGGGAATATGGAGAAGAAATTTGAGAGTGCTAATTTGGGATAAAAGCATTGGAGTGCAGAGGAGAATCTAGCAGCTTCAAGCCAAGAGAAGAGGAGTTTTGGGTTCAGGATGTGACAGGTGCTGATGGACTCCTATGTGGAGATGATTCGAGTGGCTCATCTCTGATATCTATGCAGGACTCTCAGTATATGAAGAGAGAGGAGGGAGAAAGTGAAATTATCCTGGCCCTAGCTGACTCATGATCAGGAAGCCAGTATAACATGTAATCCTCCTAAGGTAGTCTCTCTCGGTCTGTGTGTGTGTATGTTAGGGAATTTAGACTGTAAGCTCCAATGGGGCAGGGACTGATATGAGTGAGTTCTCTGTACAGCGCTGCGGAATTAGTGACGTTATGTAAATAAATGGTGATAGTGATGAAGGTATTGCTTTAAATTCTTGTTAAAGTAAAAGAGAGGGGTTTGCTATGGCATTCTTGGTTGCATAAGTCCCAACTGAGTTATCACAGGGCCAATCCCCAGAGCAGACATTCTTGCTGTCACACTGTATTTCACTCTCCTGACTCTGCACTACCATGGTAATATAACTAAATGGGAAAGCTTCAAAACAGATAGGGGTTCAAAGGAACCTCCATGTCACACGCCAGACCAGCCAACGCTCTTACCTTGGTCCGACGGGCTCTCCCTCTGTAAAGCAACGGGCTGCTGCTGGGCAATTTCTGTTCCTGCAGCTTGCTCCTCTACTCCCCCTGCCAAGCTCACTAACAACCAATGGATACGCATAAGAACCTCTGCTATTTAAAACCTTGGGCTCTTAATTATTTGTTATAGGGAGCCTCCTTCTCTTTCCCCTGCACTCTTTAATACACCTGTGCCCATGGATAGGTGCCAGATCTTCATGTCAGTATAAGCGCTAGCTATTCTGTATATAGGCATATAGTAGGGAGCACTGTTTTTGGAGAAATGTTTCTATCTATAGGATTATTCCTGGTATCTGTCACCTCCAGAATATTCCTGGGATCTGTCATGTCCAGTGTATTCCTGTTCTCAGTCATCTAGCGTATCCAGCGTATTCCTAGTATTTGTTATCTCCTGTGTATTACTGGTATATGTCATCTCCAGATTATTCCTGGTAATATCATCATCATCCAGTGTACTCCACAGTTCCTGCATCTCGTGGTAGTACCTTAATTCCTGAACTTCCTAACCTGCCAGGGCCACGAACTGCGTGGTGCTAATAGCAAAGTTCATAACTCCTTGCTGGGAGTCCTGCCGAAAACCTACACCTCATTGGATTCTGTGCCTTCATAACACAACAGGTAATGCAAGTTCAGGCTGATTGTCCAGAGTCTACTTCTATTTAGCTGTGACAGTAAGATCTGGCCAATATGGACTCATGGACCCAGGTAAGCTGTCTCCGAAGGCGTTACTCCAACACAATCTGGCTACCGTGGATAAACAAGAGTCTATCCAGGTGCAATCAGTACAGTGTCTTACATGTCTTTCCACCAAGCAGGATACACTTAAGCACACTTTGGTTAACCCTGAAATTCTCAAAAAATCACTTTTCTCTTCCATGGCTTCAGTGGCTACTGTTGTACCCTCACATCTTTAGTTCCCTCTCCGGTGAAATAAAATGGAGACCCAAAGACTTGCTGCAGCTTCCTTAATCAATGAGACGTCCAATTCGAGTTACTCCTCAGCAACTTTCCTACTGAAAAGGCCCTAGTGGCTTACATCATCTTGCTGCTCACTGGTGAGGTACTGGCTTGGGTGTCCCCTCTCTGGGAATGGAATGATCCTGTTTTACACACTTGTGCCTCCATCATATCTTAATTTAGAAAACAGTTTGCTTCAGGTCAAACTGCCTCCACTGCTGCCAGTATTGTGCACATCCGTCAAGGTTCCCAGATGGTTGATCAATATGAGGTGCAATTTCTCACATTCTCTTCTGATTTACAATGGAACTATGAGGCATTGGTAGAAGCCTTTGGCAGGGTCTTGAACTGTGAACTTCTGACTCCTCTCGATGAACTAAACTCTCTAAGCAACCGTGTAGATATTTGCTTTTGGGAACGTTCCTTGGAAAAAGAATGGGCTAGTACCCAGATTACATACTTCCCAGACATCTACTGAGCAACCCGTACAATTGGGTCAATATTTTTCCTTGACCCAAGAACACGGGTGGAGATTTAAAAATATATTATGCCTGTATTGTTCAAAATCAGGCCATTTGCTTGTCTCCTGTTCCAAGCACTTGAAAAACTGCTTCAGGGGAGGTCCAGTTATGTTCCATTTCTCATTCTTAGCAAGCTAACAATTATGGAAATTGCTCCTTATTTGTGGTTCTTCAGAGACCCTATGGACAGTGACTATTCCTGCACTTCTGGACTGCAAAGACACAAGGAATTTAATATTTTCAGCTCTTGTAGCCAAATGAGCCTACTCTTCCTTTGGAAACTCATTTTTTTTAACTTACATTGGTGACACCTGGATCATATATGATATTATCCAGTATCAGTCTGCTCCTCTAACCCCCCTTATAGGGGCTCTTCATAAAGAGGCTATTGATTTTCATGTGGTTCCTCATACTTCTACTACTATCATTCTTTGGTCTTCCCTGATTACAATTACAATTTACCTAATGTGGATTGGACTTCTGCGCACATTTTGGCCTGTATCAGTAGAATAGCAACTAACTCAAAGGTTTCCGTGATACCTACCTCAGTTAATTCTTCTATTGCTCCCCAATATCAATGCTTTCTGCAAACATCAGTCTGAAGTTCTGACACTCCATCTAATTTCAGACTGTTCTAGCGATCTAATACCTGGGAAGGTACCAACACGTGGTCGTGTATATCCTTTATCTCTTCCAGAAACAAAAGCTATGTCTGAATACATAAAATAGAATCTCCAATGTGGATTCATTAGACCATTTTCTTGGGTTACTACACGAAAATGCATACAAGTACATTATCGCGAGAGCTGCATAGACGCGATGTTAAACATACATACAATCCCTACAAATTTAAAATAACGATAGAATATGTCACGAATACGCTCCCAGCTGCCGTGACTTTGGGGTGTTTGCTATATGAGGTCACACAATTGAATATGGGCAATAGGACCCCAATATACTGTCCCACACTGGCACACAAGGCTTCTAGCTATCCACAGACTAGCAAGACCCACACCAGCAAGCAAAGGGTTAACTCTTCACACATCCAGACTGTTACACAAATCTAAATGCAAGCACACACAGCTTGTTAATCAAATGTATCAACAAATCACACACTGGCATTCAAAGGGTTAACTTGGCAGTGCTATATTCTTCTTAACAGGCTAATGGATTTGTTAGAGTATCAAGGACGCAACATATTAAATTATAGATTATAGATTTAATATACAAAAATACAGGGCATACAGATATAAAAAGAAAAAATGAATAAACGATGAATAGATTGACATAACAAGCAAAACATTTTAAAATAACAGGGGTTACATCCAGATTAGCTCTTAAGTGTATTGCCTTTTCTGGCCAAGGGAATTTGGCTTGGAAGATGGACAGCTTATCAATGTGAATTGATTTCCCATAAAGTCTGATAATTTGTTGTGAGTGGTCTCAGTTTATTAAAGACACTTCAACACCTGTCTCCGCTCCCAAGGGTTGTGTCTGTGATACTTTTTTCAATCACCATTTGCATGTTGCCTGATTTAGTACCCAATTCTACTATGTGACATAACTTTTCTGTGGAGCGTCACACAGACCCAATTTCATTATTAATGAATCCCCTATAAATTTGTCCATCTTTTAATGCCAAACATGATGGAATTATGACAATGTGACATACCTTTTCCAAAGATATGTGATTATAACTGTTCCCGGATACCGCCAGTAGCTGTCATTCACAACTCTGGTGTGGTTTCTGATCCTTGGTGTGGAGTGGCACCCAGATTTCCCAAAATATGAACTATGAAAATATTTTCCTTTGAAGCCCATATTTCTATATACCTGTATAGGCTTTCAAATGTGGCCATTGTCTCGAAGATTCTCACCTAGGCATCTGGCTCTATCATTTTCATTTAATGATTCTTTGTGTTTACACTATCTATTGAAAGGAAGTCAATTAGGAAGTGGAATACATGACCAAAAACAATGGATGTCTGTGATCTGCATATCTTAAGCAGGTCTCCTCACAAAAGGGTTTGCCTAACCTAAATACCTCCTACTGGGCGAATTATTTCCTTTTTAAAACATTTGGTCAAACATTTATCTGAGTTAAAAACCAGGTTCATTTATGTGTCAATGCAATATTTTATTTGGGCCCTGGCATTTAATATTCTGTTTCATCATATCAGATTTATGCTCTCATCCTGACAGCATAAATGACTACAATACAGGTGAACAACAGTACTAATTACTACACTAGAAATGCAAACTGAGAAATATTACCTACAAATATTAAAATCACTACAAAAATATATCTGACAATGAATATTACCTATACTACATAAATTCCTAAGAAAATAAAAATGACTCATAAACGACTCGAAAAGTACTACTAAACAAATTTCTACATACAATATTAACAACACAACTTTAATGTGTACAGAAAAAAATATCACTACTGAGATATAAACCCTACACATTATATTTGTACAGATACCCATATAGATAATCTATCACTAAAAATAAAAAGGCCATTTACTCATGCTAAAAATAGGTGTATGAAAACGGCAAGAGTGAAATGTACCAGACTACTACATTATATATTTGTTTTATCAAACATTAAACTCTCTGTATCTCTTTGTAACATATTTAGTTTATTATTGACAATCAAAGGTGTTAGGGCCATAATAGTTTGAACTTAGATGAACACATAAACGTTTCTCGACCATGTTTGTTATTACTGTATGTTTCCATGTATTTTCTAGCCGTGTTTGCTACTACACTTCTCTGTCATACTCACAAAAGCATTACACCAGTTATTGTTTTTAATAGTAATACTTCAGCTGATTAGTTGTGTTCAGAACTGGTGTTTAATTAGACCTTAATATTTTGCTCTTGAAGTAACCGTTACAAATAAGGAATTTTTTTTAACTGCTGCGTTTTATGCTGTGTAATTGCCAATGTTTATATTAATTCAGATGTGAATTAAAGCAAATTATTCTATACCTTGTAATTTATATATTTTAAACAATAAATATCATTTTTTTTATTATTATATTCTCAACCATTCTTAAAAAGAAAATTCTCTATAACCATATTGTGCGATACTGGTATAGACATGTTATTCTAATTCTAAGTCTCCAGTGATAATCTACTGAGTTACAGCTCAAACAGAAACAGGAGAGGTCCCAGTGTTGTTGCCACTCTGCAGTCTACGTGCTATTGCTCCATTGCTAATTGTCATTGCTGAAATAGAAATAATAGGGTTGTCAGTATTTTTCAAAATCTGCAGTCACATTGTACTGTGTTATTATAGCTCCCACAGAAACAGGAGAGGTGCCTGTGTTCTTGCCAGTCTACAGTTTACATGCCATTGCTCCATTGCTCATTGCTATTTCTGAAATAGAAATAATAGGGCTGGGAGTGTTTTAAAAATCTCCAGTCACATTCTACTGTGCCATAGCTCACCCAGAAATAGGAAAGGTGTCGGTGTTTTGTGCTGAAACAGAAATTCAAATAATAGGGCTGGCAGTGTTTTTAAAAGTCTTCAGTGACATTGTACTATGCCATAGCTCATACAGAACCAGGAGGGGTGGCAGTGATCTTGTCACTCTCCAGTCTTTAATCACATTGTTCTTGTCACTCTCCAGTCTCAGTCATACTAATCCCTCTACGTCATGTGCTAAAGACTATGTTCAAGTGCATAGTGGTTTTAAGTCAGGGAAACAAAAATTTATAAAAAAGCTTGTACCTTTTTAAAGAAACAAACATCTCTCTAATAAAGGTGAAACTACTGCAGAAAAACCTACAATTGCCAACATGCCATTCTACCCAAAATATTAACAAGCATACCATCATCAGTTAGCTCTCTTCTCTTAGCTAGATTCCAGCTAGATCCCAGCACGTGCAATCTACACTGTCATCATCCTCACCCTCATACAAATTCATCCCCACTGGAATCCACCATTACAGAAGTCTCTGTGCTTTGATGTAAATGCTGGTAATGGCCTTCCCCGTGGCATTTGTAGTTCATTTTACGACAGAGCTGTCATGATTTTTGAGCAATTCTTTTACACCAGACCAAATGTCAAAATGTTGTGCTGACTCATCTGCATCACCAATGGCTGTCTTGGGAAAATTTAGTTTTTCCCTAGCAGCAGTTGCCAAAGAAACTGAGGAAGGATGAGTGGTCATGTCATGTACCACTTGAGCTGTCAGCTTGCTGACCAGGAGCTCATTGCATCTCTTGTGATCTGGGACAGTGGGATATAAAGAGAAGACATAACTCTTAAACCTAGGATCAAGCATAGTCGCCAAAATTAAAAAAGAAATGCCCAAAAACCTTGACAGCTCTGTAGTAAAATGAACTACAAATTCCACGAGGAAAGCCTTTACTGGCATTCAGATCAAAGTACAGAGACTTCTGCAATGGTGGATTCCAGCCGGGATGAATTAATATTGAGTGATAATGATGTACACACTGATGAGGGTGAGGATGATGACAATGTAGATTGCAGGTGCTGGATTCCAGCTGAGAGAAGGAAGTTAGCTGATGCTGGAATGCTTATTAATATTTGAGTAAAATGACATGTTGCCAATTTTACGTTTATCCACAGTAAAGTTTCACCTTTATTAAAGATGTGTTTATTTCCAGTATCCCCAGTAATTGCAGATGAGAATGTGAAATGAGGACTTGTACAGGGGGGAATGGATTTAAAAGCTGGGTTTGTATTATCGGTTGGGGTACGAATTTACAGAGGTGGTGTAAACGATAGTCAGTAGGATGAAGCGAAAAAAACAAAACTGACTTGGCCGACTGATAGTAACTGATGAATGACCTTAATAATGACAAAACAAGTCCCCCATAAGTGTGATAAAAAATCACAATCATCAGTAAGAACAGCAGCGTGTTTTGGCGTCAATTTAAATTGCGACCTTCATATCAGTATTTTTAAAGCGACAATGCCGGGTACCTAACCCTAACCTTATTGTTATTTCTAACCCTAACCCTATTCCTAACCCTTGTATAAGATTTTTCTATTTTTCTCTTTAAATAATAAATGAGATGAGCAGGTTTCCAAAATATAATATTTCTATTTTTTTATTAAAAAGATTTTATGTATAGATACAGACATACTGGACGAAGCAGACATACGCCCAGGGTCTCAAATGACAATTGACAACCTTTATTTGATTAAATAATTCTTTTATAGAAAATGTTACTCATCATTAGTTTAAAACACACCTTCCCAGCTTACATCACTGCTGGCACTCTAAGGGCTAGATTTACTAAGCTGCGGGTTTGAAAAAGTGGGGATGTTGCCTAAAGCAACCAATCAGATTCTAGCTTTCATTTATTAGGTATCTTCTACAAAATGACAGCTAGAATCTGATTGGTTGCTATAGGCAACATCCCCACTTTTTCAAACCCGCAGCTTAGTAAATCTAGCCCTTAGTCTCTATCATTAAAGTGACAAGTTCTTGGAGGGGCCTTTTGGAAGGGTCGTCTTGACCTTATTTGGCGCCAATATTTATTTGGCCTTATCTGGCCATTATATAACTTGTTGTTTTGTTCTTATTATGTAATATGTTATTGTGTAAAATATAGAGTAAAGTTCAACACTTTTTCCTTCTTAAAAGTGCAAGCACTAATCTTAGATTAGTTCTATATAATAGTAATATATGGTTTTTGTTAATTATTACTTTGCCACCCTATTCCTAACCCTATTCCTAAAACTAAGGCTAAGTGTAAGAGTTAGGTCGTATGAGAATTGGCATTGCCGCATTAAAAAATAATAATATAGAGGTCGCAATTTAAAATAACGTAAAAAGACGTTGCCGTTCTTACTGCTGATCGTGATTTGTTATCACACTGTCGGAGACTTGTTTTGTCACTATTAAGGTCAGTCATACTTTATTATAAGTCGGCCAAGTCAGTTTATTTTATTTTTGGTTCATGGTAGTCAATGTCGGTGTTATCAGCACCGTTAAAGTGACTACCACCGGTATTATCGCCTTTGCACCTACCTTTAAGAGTTAAATTTTAACAGGTTGTTTGGAGCAGCCAATGGGATCCCATGGGGTGGGGTTTACCAAGTCTTCATAAGCCTGAGAGACAGGAAGTCTCTCTTTCTACCTTCAGGATTACTTGACGACAGCGCCTGCAACCGATAACAGAATGTTATATATTGCTCTTCTGCACCATACTTGTTTCCTGATTGTGCCCTCCTCATCCACAACTTCTCTTTTCTCCCACCCCATCTGTTTTCCCCCCCTTTCATTCTTTCCCCATTTCCCAACTGATCCCCTCTCTCTCCTCCTCATACCCATTCCTGCTCCTCAGCCCTCTCTTTTTGCCCTCTCCTTCCCTGTTAGCCATTGCCAGCATGACCAGTCCCCGCCATTCTTCCCACACTGCCCACCCATTTGTGCGAGGACAGCTTTTGCTCCATTTCCTCCCTTATGTCCACCCCACCTCTGCTAGTAGACGCTGCCATGACCCCAGATATGGTGCCGGCGTCCCCAGTCATGCACTGTCCGGCGTTCCCGTTGAGACAACACAGCACATCGGGTGGAGCTGTATGGCTCCTACTGCTGTTCACTCACCCCTCCACCAGCATGATGCTGCTCCATTACCCAGGAACAGCGCGCAAACCTCCGTCCTGTGCCACACGTCGTACACAGCTGCTGGTGAAAATAGCAGCCTAGTGCTATTAATAGCCACCTCCTCCCCACACACAGCACAGGAGTCCAGGGGCCCAGCTCTTTACCCGGCTGCAGAACTGGTGCAACTACAGCTGCCCCTCCTTAACAAATCCAGCAGCTCCTCCCCATAACAACACAGGGTGATAACCTGCCACATTCCCCAACCTCCCACCCCACTCCAGTCAGCACCACAGCCCCAGAGCTTACTGCAACAATATGCCGCCCCCCTTTCACCACATCCAGCAGTGTCTATTCAAAAAAGATCAAAATACATCAAAATCAGAACAAAGTCTGAGCAGTGTGAAATTGGGATGTGAATAATATCCAGCAGTACTAAAACTAACAAAGTCTTAAGTGGATCTCCACTCTACTGCAGGGATTGAGTTAGCAATGAAAAGAAAGTCAATTATTCAAACAATAATTCAATAATAAATACTCTAAATCCTTTTCCATAAAGTTATTCTAATGGTAGTGAGTAAACTTGGTTTGTAGTAGAAATGAGAGTACTCACTATTACTTGGGTAGTATAAACAAGAGCGCTTGTACATCCAAAAGGTATAAAAAAAAAACCTCTTACAGCTATAGTAGGGATACTGCAGCCACTTACTGGTTAATGTAGCTGTAGTCTGTGTGTGTGCAGTGCTTCGGTCCATCCACGGAATGAGCCAGCTGTCTTCGTGTCGTGTGGGGATAAAGTTCAATGAAAAGAATGAATGAGTGGTAATATTTTTAGCTACATTCAACACGTTTCACTCGAAAGAGCTTTCTCAGGGATATCTTGGTGTAGTGTGATGTCTATTTAAATTGTCTTTCCCATGATCATTTGACAGGTGGAATAATCAGACCTCAGCTGTGATTGCTTAGTCAATTAGCAAGAGTAATTAGAGAGGAGACATACACATCAAACTGTGTTGAAATAGTTAGCTAATAGTCGTAGCAATTGAAATGAAATCACTAAAATCAACTAAGCTAGTAATGACTAAATCTAGCAATGTAACACTCAAAATATAGTAATACATTCATACATACAGCTGTATATGGAAAACAGACAGTTTTAAAGAGCTAAAAATGGCATAGAGCGTGCCATAAAAGAGAATACTAACAACTAGTTGAAGTCCCCGAATTTTTTGTTTTACATAAAAACGGAATAAAACCAATTGTTTGGTGAAGCTGATCAATGTGCCCTTACTAAAAAAAAAAATCAGGATATAGTTATAAATAGTAATCTTATTCGGATATGAGGAACAGAAAATAAATAGGCACCTCTGGTAAACTGTTTTTCCAAAAATGTGCCAAGGTCAAAATCTAGTTTTAGACCCTTTGGTGATAATGTGCCTAGGTCATATATCCATCTCACTTCTTCTCTTGAGATGGCCTTATACGGTTTGGCCTTGTAAACCATTCAACATTGGATGCAGTTTCAGTTTTCAGCCTACATATCACAGGATGGTAAATCTTGTTATTTGGGGCTGAAAACCCCACTGAAATCACAAACGCTGTTTAGTAAAGCTACCCCTAATTTTTGCCCCTTCGATAATAACCTATTGGAGTGATGTTAAGTGAATTTGACTGTACATTGTGCTGAAAACTCATTACCAGTGATGCTATACTTCATGGGGAGTAACTGGAGGATCTGTCTACTGATATTTCTACAGCATGGCCAGACAATGTAAATCTTCAGCTTGGCTGGTAACCGGGTATAGATAGTATTACCTGTGTGATGAAAGTAACCTCAAGATACCAGGCTACTCTGTGAGTCTAGGCTTTAATGCCCTGGTATTCAAAGTGATTCTAAAATAATAAACTACATGTTTTTCCCCTGTGCAGTGGAGTGGATATTTAAATGCTTTAGTCCCTCAGTAACTCATCACGCAGTGAATCACTTATGCACATACATATAAGCAGGCATCACACAACCAATAGGTATTAAAGAAATCTAAACAAGACAATCTTAATTACAAATGTCGTTTCTGGGTTCCTACTGTATAAGATTTTCTCTTTTCTTATCTTTAAATAATAAATGAGATGAGCATGTTTCCAAAATATAATATTTCTATTTTTTATTAAAATGATATTATGAATAGATACAGCCATACTGGACGAAGCAGACACACGCCCAGGGTCTCAAATTATAATTGACAATCTATATTTGATTAAGTCATTCTTTTATTGATAATGTTACTCTTTATTACTTTAAAACACTCCTTCCCAGTTTACATCACGACTGGCACTCTAAGGGCTAGATTTACTAAGCTGCGGGTTTGAAAAAGTGGGGATGTTGCCTATAGCAACCAATCAGATTCTAGCTTTCATTTATTTAGTACCTTCTACAAAATGACAGCTAGAATCTGATTGGTTGCTATAGGCAACATCCCCACTTTTATCAAACCCGCAGCTTAGTAAATCTAGCCCTAAGCCTCTTTCATTAAAGTGACATGTTCTTGGAGGGCCTTTTGGAAGGGTCGTCTTGACCTTATCTGTAGCCAATATTTTTTGGCTTTGCTTGGACATTGTGAAATAATGGAAATTTACTAAAAACATGTCTCTTGTTATGTAATATGTGTTTTTCCATTCTCCTAAAAACACAGAAACAAAGTTCAAGTTCATTGGTTCATTCTATTGAACTAATTGGTAATATAGGGTTTTTGTTAATTATAACTTCAACACTACAAATATTTTTTTTCAGGTAGATATCCATCAGATTTATTTATAGTTCCACTATAAAGTCTCTAATAGAAAAACCTGTCAGCAACTGCCTTAAATTAAACTGAAATGTAATGACTAAATTATTTCATTAACAGAATTCAATAACTTTTTTATACACTACATTACATCTAGAAATTTTAACAACAACGAATACATATATTTTCAGTTAAAATACATTTTGATCATGAGTATTATTTGAACTATTTTTCTATCTGTTGGTTCTTGCAGTATATTTTCTAGGGAATAGACAGGCAATTTTTTCGCTGGCTCCACTATCCATTATTTACTCCATTATTTTAGTATACACTTTTACATTTTTTCTTTTCACATTTAATTTCCTTTTTTCTTTTATATTTCACTTTGTACCATGATGGCATTATTAATCTCAATTGAGATATGTTTTTAAGACATCTGTCCTAATACATACCAAAATCTGTCCATTCAGACTTGAGACGTGTTTTTAATATTATATCATTAATAAAGGCATTTGCCCTAAAGAAATAAATTACATTTATTCCCTTAGAATTAAATTGGAGTGCTCTAGCAACCCATTGCTTTCATCTTTCTTATCTCTTCTGGTGTAGGTAAGGGTCAGTAATTTGAATTGGATTCTGGAGGACACAGGAAGCAAGTGTAGGGATTTGCAAAGAGGTGCCACGGATGTGGAGCGGTGAGAGAGGAAGATCAGTTTTGCAGCAGCATTTAGGATGGATTGAAGTGTGCATACATGGGTGTCGGGAATGCCAGATAGCAGGAGGTTGCAATAGTCAAGATGGGAGATGATGAGAGAATTGATAAGAGTTTTGGTAGCATGTTAAGTAAGAAAAGGGCGTATACTTGCAATATTTTTAAGGTGGAGTCGACAAGACAGTGAGAGAGTCTGGATGTGATGAATAAAGCAGAAGGCGGAGTCAAGTGTGACACTAAGGCAGCAGACATGGGAGACAGATAAATTTGTGGTGTTATTGACAGTGAGGAAGACTTGTGGAGAGGTGGTGATTCTGGCAGAAGGGAGGATAATAAGCTCTGTTTTGGATACATTGAGCATTTGGTAGCGTTGGGATATCCATGTGGAGATAGCTGAAAGACCATTGGTTACACAACATAATACAGAAGGATAGAGGCCAAGGGAAGAAATATAGATTTTGGTGTCATCAGGGTAGAGGTTGTACTGGAGGCGGAATGAGTGAACAAGTGCTTCAAGAGAAGAGGTGATTAATGAAAAAAGTAAAAGGCCAAGACCAGAGCCTTGTGGGACCCCAACGGAAAGTGGGAGTAGAGGGGGTGATATGCCAGAGGTAGAAACACTAAAGGAGCGGTTCGATAGGTAGAAAGTGAATCTGGAAAGAACTCTGTCATTAAGGCCAGTGGAGTGAAGGGTGTGTAGGAGAAGAGGGTGATCAACAGTTTGAAAAGCAGCAGAGAATTACAGAAGAAGGAATATGAAGAAATGATCGTTAGAGTTTGCAGTAAGTAGAGCATTGATCACTTTTGTGAGAGCAGTTTCAGATAAATGTTGGGGATGGAAGCCTGATTGCAGATAGTCAAGAATGGAGTAAGTGGAGAGAAAGTGAGATAGGCATTTGTACGGTAATTGCTCAATTAGTTTGGAGGCAAACGGGAAGAGAGAAATAAGGCCGTAGTTGGAGAAAGAGGCTGATCGAGAGATGGTTTCTTTAGAATTGTTGAGATAAGCGCATGTTTAAAGTAGGTTGGAAAGAATTAATTAAGGGTGGGTAGTATAGGTGAAGGCGGGTAGAGTGGGTAGAGTTTGTATAATTTGGCATGAGGAAATATCTTGTTGAATGGTGTCGATTTGTTTTCTTTGAAATAGGTGGCAAAATCATGGGCTGCGAGGGAGGAAGGGGGAGGAGGTGTAGGTGGGCAGAAAAGAGAGTTGAAGGTGGCAAAGAGGCGATATGGGTTAGAATACTGGGTGGACATTAGAGATTTGAAGAATGTTTGTTTGGCAATTGAAAGGGCAGTGCTGTAAGATGAAAGAATGAATTTTTAGTGGAGGAAATCAGGATAGGAATGAGATTTTCTCCAGTGGCGCTCTGCATTGCTGGAGCACTTTTGTAGTTAGTTGGTCTCTTTGGTGTACAGTGGTTTGGGTTTGGATCCATGAAGACTGTATGTGGTAGCTGAAACTGCATTGTCTGGGGGTGAAGTGAGTGTTTTGTTGAAGAAAGAGGCGGTCTGATTTAGGCAGGTCAATACAACAAAGAAGAAAATAGTTGTTTTAGTAAAGATAAGAAGTGGATTGGGTTAAGAGTACATAGGTGTCGTCGTGTACGTGTGGATTTGGGTTCAGAGGGGAGGGCATGAGGTAAGGTGAGGCTGAAGGAAAGGAGGCTGGTTGGGAAGGCAAAGTTGGTGAAACTAGAGATAGAGTAGTTGCAGGAGAAGACAAGGTCAAGGCAGTGTCCATCACAGTGGGTGGGAGATGAGGTCCATTGGGAGAGAACAAAGAAGGAAGTGAAAAAAGTTTAGTGGTAGAAGAGACAGTGGGATTATCAATGGGAATGTTGACATCACCTAGTATGAGAGTAGGCAGGTCAAAGGATAGGAAAGAATTGAGCCTGGAGGGCGATAAATGACAGCAGCACGAAGTTAGAGAGGATAAAATAGACAGATAGTGTGGACTTCATAGGGAGTTAATGAGAGTGAGGGTTCAGAGGGTATGACTTGGAAGGTGCAACTTGGAGAAAGTCGAATCCCTACACCACCACCCTGTCTGTTTCCGGGTCTGGTGGTATGGCTGAGAGAGAGTTCCCCCATATAAGAGAGCTGCAAGAGATGTAGTGTCAGAGGAGGTGAGCCAAGATTCTGTAATGGGAAGGAGGTTGAGGGATTTAGAAATTAATAGATTATGAATGGATGCAAGTTTGTTACAAACAAATCTGGCATTCCATAGTGCACAGGAGAAGAGAAGAGAGGGTAGTGGAGATATGTTGATAAGGTTTGCGGATATGCATGAAGGTTTGGGATGGAGCGAGGTGTGTAAGCAGAAAATAGAGATTGTACAGGGTGCAGGTTTAGGAGAGATGTCACCAGCAGCCATGAGAAGTATCAGAGTGAGAAAGAGGAAACATGAGAAGGATTTGTGGGTGTGAGGTTTATTTCTGTATATGTAGGCTGGTGAGGGTGGTGGGTGCAGGAGACAAAACAGTTCATGTGTGCAGACTAGTGAGGAGGGAAGTAGGGAAGGGGAAATCAAAATAGGGGAGGGAGAAATAGGATGATGGTGAAAGAAGAGGAGTTTGAATAGAAGTGTGGTGATAGTGAATAGGAGAGAGTGTAAATTGAGTAGGTGTGTGATGGAGAGATGTGAGAGATGATGATTTGTGCATTAGCTGAAGTAGGTAATGAGATATTGGAAAGGAATAGTTGATCCAAATGGTGCAGAGCAATGGAAAAGGTGAAGGATACTTTACCGTCCCCTGGCAGGGGTTAATAGAGTAGGCAGTTTTTGTAGCTCTGACATGACAAATTCCAGGATAATGATAGTTGTGTGCAGAGGGTCCAGCAGCCACACAGAGATGGCAGCAGCAATCACAATTGAGCTCAGTGAACAGCTGAACAGATGTGGAAACAGCAATGACAGTTGAGCTCTGTTGGTGACAGCTGAACATAGATGGTAGTTCAGTAGATACAAAGACAATCTTGTTATATAGTATGAAGTCGATCCTTAGCGATGCTGTGATGTTTGCCAACTATAACTAATCCCCTTCTTTCCCTCTGTCCTCAGTGACTCTGAGTGGAGGAAGTCACTGTGTTCTTCTATTATAGACTGCAGGAGGAAGTGCAGGGTGACACAGACACCAGTCGCTTGTGCTTCTTCCTGCAGTTACTCTTTAAGAGCATAGAAGCAGACAACATGAGCAGAGCTACCAGGGAGGAAGAAGAAGTATCCTCCTTCCTCTGTACTTGCTCTGCCTTTGCAGTTGGTTACAGTGGTGCTCATTATTAAGGCATAAATAAGAATATAATAACATATCTATATGCTGGATGTCATTCTCAGAATCTTCTCTTATTTTATATGTATGGGAAAGTGCACAGTACCACTTATGTACAGCAGGAAATTCTTGTTGTTTGTGCATAGACAAGTATTCAGTAGCTATAAGAATAGACACAATTACTCTGCCTTATATACTGGGAATAATATTAAATATTGAAAGCATTACATACATACAGTCAGTTATTTGTTTACATCATGTATGTAAAATTACAAAGTAGTTACTTCTCCACTGCATTGAATTAGTGGTTTGGTCAGATAATATGAATGCCTGAGAATGATGTATTTTCAGTTAATATGCACTGATTTGTTAGAGACTGATCAACATTTCCATCATTGTTGCCCTAAACACCATCAGAAAAGACAGAAATGATAGATAGGGGGAGTTGCACTTGCAGATGTGATTTATCGGGCAGGCAATTTTGTGTCTGCTTATCATTTGCCTGCTGACTGGCAGCTGGATTTAGTTACATGACCATTTCATCTATAACATCACTGCTTGAAACCATTTCTGAAAATAGGTTATCTAATGTAATTACATTTTGTCAGATTATGTCACAAGGATCTGTAAACACAAATTGTTTCCCTAAGTATACAATATATAATTGTTTGCCATCCATACAATTTATTTTATTGTAAACATGTTGGATGAGGACACATCATTGCTACTGTTATTTGCTTCATTACCACTAACACTAGCATTGCTTCATTTTCTTGAGCATTGTACTTAGCAATGTCGGGTTGTCTGAGCACATTTGCCCCTTTTTTCCATGCTAAATTAGAGCTATATTTGAGAATAGGAAGAGAATAAATGTTTACCCTCATTATTCTTGTAATGATGAATATTACATTGCAGAACTACTGTCTCGTCATACTCATTGTGAAAAGTCATGGGCACTAAATTGTAATCTAAGTAACATCTTTAGGAAGAGTACTACTCCTATACAGACTGGATTCACTTGTTTTTTACCGTGCCCACCGCTGGTCTGATCTCCCTTTCTCCTCTGTATTACACTATTATTATCTATAATTTCCCTCTTCTCTTCTTTTCCCATCTTTTCTTCTTTCCCCACATTCTTTCTCACTTTCATTTATTACATATTTCCTCATTTCTTTATCTTTTTTTCTTGCCCTTTATATCTCCTATAAAGTTATTATTGTCACTAACATACACATCTCTTCCAGTGTCCTTTAGCAATTGTTTCTTGTGCCCTTTAAATTCCAACATTAACCCCCTCCACAGCCCCTTTCCCTTCCTTTAGCAGCAACCCTGCAGACCCTTGGATGTAGTGCAAGACCAATACGGAGATCAACCCACAGAACACCGAAGCACTCCACACATAGGTGTATGGTGAAGACAAGTGTTTGAGTTATGGTATAAACCTAATGCTTTGTTTGTATGATCCTGTAATAAAAATATTATTAGCAAATTATGGTTAAATTAACACTATATATGTGTGTGTGTGTTTGATCGTGTGTATATATATATATATATATATATATATAGTAGGGATGTGCACCTGCCACTTTTGATGTCTCGTGTTTCGTGTTTTGGATTCGGATTTTCTTGAGGTTTTGGGTTCGGATTTGTTTCGCAAAACAGCTGACGAAAGGTTTTGGTTCGGATTTAAGGTTTTGGATTCGGATTTATTTTGAAAAAAAACATAAAAAATGTTAAAATCAAGTTTTTTTGGGTTTATTTTCACTCCTACGCTATTATTAACCTCAATAACATTCATTAACAATCATTTCCACTAATTCCCAGTCTATTCTGTACACCTCACACCTCACAATATTGTTTTTAGTCCAAAACGTTTCACCAAGGTAGCTTTCTGGACTGTATAGTGCAGTGGTCCCGGTACACAATTTGGTACTGGGGCCAAAATATATCACCCTCAACTGGTCTGAATTCCACCAAAAAAGTATCTGGACTGCGTAGTGGAGTGGTCCCCACAATATAATAAAAAAACCCTCAACTGGTCTGAATTCCACCAAAAAAGTATCTGGACTGCGTAGTGGAGTGGTCCCCACAATATAATAAAAAAACCCTCAACTGGTCTGAATTCCACCAAAATAGTATCTGAACTGCGTAGTGGAGTGGTCCCCACAATATAATAAAAAAACCCTCAACTGGTCTGAATTCCACCAAACAAGTATCTGGACTGCGTAGTGGAGTGGTCCCCACAATATAATAAAAAAACCCTCAACTGGTCTGAATTCCACCAAACAAGTATCTGGACTGCGTAGTGGAGTGGTCCCCACAATATAATAAAAAAACCCTCAACTGGTCTGAATTCCACCAAACAAGTATCTGGACTGCGTAGTGGAGTGGTCCCCACAATGTAATAAAAAAACCCTCAACTGGTTTGAATTCCACCAAACAAGTATCTGGACTGCGTAGTGGTGTAGTCCCCACAATATAATAAAAAAACCCTCAACTGGTCTGAATTCCACCAAACAAGTATCTGGACTGCGTAGTGGAGTGGCCCCGGTACCCAATTTGATACCGGGGCCACAATATAATAAAAAAAACCCTCAACTGGTCTGAATTCCACCAAAAAAGTATCTGGACTGCGTAGTGGAGTGGTCCCCACAATATAATAAAAAAACCCTCAACTGGTCTGAATTCCACCAAAAAGTATCTGGACTGCGTAGTGGAATGGTCCCCACAATATAATAAAAAAACCCTCAACTGGTCTGAATTCCACCAAACAAGTATCTGGACTGTGTAGTGGACTGGTCCCCACAATATAATAAAAAAACCCTCAACTGGTCTGAATTCCACCAAACAAGTATCTGGACTGCGTAGTGGAGTGGCCCCGGTACCCATTTTGATACCGGGGCCACAATATAATAAAAAAAACCTCAACTGGTCTGAATTCCACCCAAAAAGTATCTGGACTGCGTAGTGGAGTGGTCCCCACAATATAATAAAAAAACCCTCAACTGGTCTGAATTCCACCAAACAAGTATCTGGACTGCGTAGTGGAGTGGCCCCGGTACCCAATTTGATACCGGGGCCACAATATAATAATAAAACCCTCAACTGGTCTGAATTCCAGGGAACAGATGGCGGACACCGCATGGACGTCTAAAACCAACATAGCAGTTAAGGGCGCAGTTCCTCTTTTTGGTGACTGCACAAACAATTAACGTAGTAATAGAAATGACAGGTTTTTTTTGTTTTAAATATAGAAAGAAAGAAGGTAGTACTAGAAATGGAAGTTATTTCGGTTTTTTTAAATAGAGAAAAAAAGAAGGTAGTAATAGAAATGGCAGTTATTCGAATCCCCAGGAGAGTCTAAGTGGGGTGAGCCACAGAGAGATTATTTCCCTCAGTTTCTCTAACAGGTTGTCAGTCTTTAGCCTCTTCTTAAAACCTGTGATACATAACCACACACACTCGGCAAAGCTTTTACAAATTATCTGCGGCACAGGAGAGTACCACTGGACTGTACTTTAATAGCAGTACCTATTATTTTTGGGTACAGCAACAGTGAATGATCGTAGTTAGACTTTTAAATAGCAGTACAAGCTAGATTTTTTAAAATTTTGTAATATTTTTTTCCAATTACTTTTGGAAATTTTTTTATTATTTTTTTTTAAATGAATTTTTCATAATTTTTTTAATAAAAATAAATTTGTTTTTTTTGAATTTTTGGATAACTTGGAAATAACAATGCCCTTAGCAGAACAGACCACAGGACACAGGAAATACAGAAAGAAAGAAGGTAGCAATAGAAATGGCAGTTCCTGTTTTTTGGAACTGCACAAACAGTGATGAAAATGAAGGTGGAGCTGGTGGCATGTCACGGTCCTCTTCAGAGGACAATCTCCTGAGCAGCAGGTCTTTGCACCGCTGTAGACTTGTGTCCGCCGGAAACAGAGACACAACATACGCTTTAAACCGAGGATCGAGAACGGTGGCCAGAATGTATTCCTCTGACTTTAAAAGACTGACCACCGTCGGATCCTAGCAAAGCGTACGAAGGGCTTCATCCACAAGAGCTACATGCTTGGTGGAATTGCAATGGTGTACCAGCTCCTCCCTCACTTTCTCCAGCTGCTTCTGCAAAAGCCTGATCAGGGGAATCACCTGACTCAAGCTGGCAGTGTCGGAACTGACTTCTCGTGTGGAAAGTTCAAATGGCTGCAGAACCTTGCACAACACGGAAATCATTCTCCAGTGCGCTTGACTCAGGCGCATCCCCACTCCTTTTCCTATGTCGTAGGTGGCTGTGTAGGCTTGAATGGCCTTTTTATTCTCCTCCATCCTCTGCAGCATATAGAGGGTGAAGTTCTAGCACGTCGCTACCTCTTGTTAATTTAGATTGCAAGGCTTGTAAATACTTTGAAGATAAAAAAAGCAGGCTGCACAGACTGTGGAGCTAGAACGAGAAATTAAATGGACCACGTTACTTTGGTGGCTATCTATGCCCCCCCCCCCCCCCGCCCTACACTTGTAGTTGAATATAAAAAAAGCAGCCTGCATAGACTGTAGAACTAGAAATTCAAATATACAAAGAAATGGACAAAGGCAGTTTGGTATCTGTCTGCATCAGATCCCCTCTCCACTAGGAGTAAAATAGAAAACTATTCAGCCGTTATATATAATCTAGAATATAAATAGAAATTGAGAAAGGCAATTTGGTATCTGTCTGCATCATAATCATCAACATCCTCCTCAGCGCCAGCTACATCAATATCCTCCTCCCGGTGTACAACATTCACACCTTTATTAGCCAAATCTGTAACTGGACTGTGGGTGATCCTTCCAGCATATGCAGAGGGCATGCTGCAAATGGTGGAAGGAGCCACCTCTTCCCGTACAGTGATGGGAAGGTCAGGCTTCACAACCACCAACACCCTTGGACTCGCCTTGGGGATTTGTGATAATTTCTCTTTAGAAGGCAAAGTTGTTTGCTGTGTTGTTGCTGACAGCATAACTCTCTTAAATTTTTTGTAGGGGGGGGAGGAGGGCTTAGTTCCTTGGGTGAAGCTGAACCACTAGTCATGGACACGGGCCAGGGCCTAATCCGTTCCTTGCCACTGCGTGTCGTAAATGACATATTGGCAACTTTACGTTTCTCCTCAGATGATTTTAAGTTTCTCTTTTTGCTACTTTTACTGAACTTGGGCTTTTTGGATTTTACATGCCCTGTACTAGGAGATTGGGCATTGGGCTTGCCAGACGACATTGATGTCATGACTAGTGGCAGCAGCTTCAGCATTAGGAGAAAGTGGGTCTTAATCTTTCCCTACTTTATCCTCCAAAATTTTGTTCTGCATTATATGTAGCACAAGAGAGTGTACCCCGAAGCCACACACACTCGGCTAAGCCTTTAAAAATTATATGCGGCACAGGAGAGTACCACTGGACTGGAGTTATACAGCAGTACCACTGGACTTATACTGCAGAATCAGTAAAATTTGTAATATGGCAGTAACAACAATGGACTAATACTGCAGAATGAGTGAACTTTGTAATATTGCAGTACCACTGGACTTATACTGCAGAATGAGTGAACTTTGTAATATTGCAATACCACTGGACTTATACTGCAGATTGAGTGAACTTTGTAATATTGCAGTACCACTGGACTTATAATGCAGAATGAGTGAACTTTGTAATATAGCAGTACCACTGGACTTAGAGAATGAGTGAACATTGTAATATTGCAGTACCACTGGACTTATACTGCAGAATGAGTGAACTTTGTAATATTGCAGTACCAATGGACTTATACTGCAGAATTAGTGAACTTTGTAATATTGCAGTACCACTGGACTTATACTGCTGAATCAGTGAACATTGTAATATAGCAGTACCACTGGACTTATACTGCTGAATCAGTAAACTTTGTAATATTGCAGTACCAATGGACTTATACTGCAGAATGAGTGAACTTTGTAATATAGCAGTACCACTGGACTTATACTGCAGAATCAGTGAAATTTGTAATATGGCAGTAACAACAATGGACTTATACTGCAGAATGAGTGAACTTTGCAATATTGCAGTACCACTGGACTTAGAGAATGAATGAACTTTGTAATATTGCAGTACCACTGGACTTATACTGCAGAATGAGTGAACTTTGTAATATTGCAGTACCACTGGACTTATACTGCAGAATGAGTGAACTTTGTAATATAGCAGTACCACTGGACTTAGAGAATGAGTGAACATTGTAATATTGCAGTACCACTGGACTTATACTGCAGAATGAGTGAACTTTGTAATATTGCAGTACCAATGGACTTATACTGCAGAATTAGTGAACTTTGTAATATAGCAGTACCACTGGACTTATACTGCAGAATGAGTGAACTTTGTAATATTGCAGTACCACTGGAGTTATACTGCTGAATCAGTGAACTTTGTAATATAGCAGTAGCACTGGACTTATACTGCAGAATCAGTGAAATTTGTAATATGGCAGTCACAACAATGGACTTATACTGCAGAATGAGTGAACTTTGTAATATTGCAGTACCACTGGACTTAGAGAACGAGTGAACTTTGTAATATTGCAGTACCACTGGACTTATACTGCAGAATGAGTGAACTTTGTAATATTGCAATACCAATGGACTTATACTGCTGAATCAGTGAACTTTGTAATATAGCAGTACCACTGGACTTATACTGCTGAATCAGTGAACTTTGTAATATAGCAGTACCACTGGACTTATACTGCTGAATAAGTGAACTTTGTAATATTGCAGTACCACTGGACTTATACTGCTGAATCAGTGAACATTGTAATATAGCAGTACCACTGGACTTATACTTCTGAATCAGTAAACTTTGTAATATTGCAGTACCAATGGACTTATACTGCAGAATGAGTGAACTTTGTAATATAGCAGTACCACTGGACTTATACTGCAGAATGAGTGAACTTTGTAATATTGCAGTACCACTGGAATTATACTGCTGAATCAGTGAACTTTGTAATATTGCAGTACCACTGGACTTATACTGCTGAATCAGTGAACATTGTAATATAGCAGTACCACTGGACTTATACTGCAGAATGAGTGAACTTTGTAATATTGCAGTACCACTGGAATTATACTGCTGAATCAGTGAACTTTGTAATATAGCAGTACCACTGGAGTTATACTGCTGAATCAGTGAACTTTGTAATATAGCAGTAGCACTGGACTTATACTGCAGAATCAGTGAAATTTGTAATATGGCAGTAACAACAATGGACTTATACTGCAGAATGAGTGAACTTTGTAATATTGCAGTACCACTGGACTTAGAGAATGAGTGAACTTTGTAATATTGCAGTACCACTGGACTTATACTGCAGAATGAGTGAACTTTGTAATATTGCAATACCAATGGACTTATACTGCTGAATCAGTGAACTTTGTAATATAGCAGTACCACTGGACTTATACTGCTGAATCAGTGAACTTTGTAATATAGCAGTACCACTGGACTTATACTGCTGAATAAGTGAACTTTGTAATATTGCAGTAACACTGGACTTATACTGCTGAATCAGTGAAGATTGTAATATAGCAGTACCACTGGACTTATACTGCTGAATCAGTAAACTTTGTAATATTGCAGTACCAATGGACTTATACTGCAGAATGAGTGAACTTTGTAATATAGCAGTACCACTGGACTTATACTGCAGAATGAGTGAACTTTGTAATATTGCAGTACCACTGGAATTATACTGCTGAATCAGTGAACTTTGTAATATTGCAGTACCACTGGACTTATACTGCTGAATCAGTGAACATTGTAATATAGCAGTACCACTGGACTTATACTGCTGAATCAGTAAACTTTGTAATATTGCAGTACCAATGGACTTATACTGCAGAATGAGTGAACTTTGTAATATAGCAGTACCACTGGACTTATACTGCAGAATGAGTGAACTTTGTAATATTGCAGTACCACTGGAATTATACTGCTGAATCAGTGAACTTTGTAATATAGCAGTACCACTGGACTTATACTGCTTAATCAGTGAACTTTGTAATATAGCAGTACCACTGGACTTATACTGCTGAATAAGTGAACTTTGTAATATTGCAGTACCACTGGACTTATACTGCTGAATCAGTGAACTTTGTAATATAGCAGTACCACTGGAATTATACTGCAGAATGAGTGAACTTTGTAATATTGCAGTACCACTGGAGTTATACTGCTGAATCAGTGAACTTTGTAATATAGCAGTAGCACTGGACTTATACTGCAGAATCAGTGAAATTTGTAATATGGCAGTAACAACAATGGACTTATACTGCAGAATGAGTGAACTTTGTAATATTGCAGTACCACTGGACTTAGAGAATGAGTGAACTTTGTAATATTGCAGTACCACTGGACTTATACTGCAGAATGAGTGAACTTTGTAATATTGCAATACCAATGGACTTATACTGCTGAATCAGTGAACTTTGTAATATAGCAGTACCACTGGACTTATACTGCTGAATCAGTGAACTTTGTAATATAGCAGTACCACTGGACTTATACTGCTGAATAAGTGAACTTTGTAATATTGCAGTACCACTGGACTTATACTGCTGAATCAGTGAACATTGTAATATAGCAGTACCACTGGACTTATACTGCTGAATCAGTAAACTTTGTAATATTGCAGTACCAATGGACTTATACTGCAGAATGAGTGAACTTTGTAATATAGCAGTACCACTGGACTTATACTGCAGAATGAGTGAACTTTGTAATATTGCAGTACCACTGGAATTATACTGCTGAATCAGTGAACTTTGTAATATAGCAGTACCACTGGACTTTTACTGCTGAATCAGTGAACTTTGTAATATAGCAGTACCACTGGACTTATACTGCTCAATCAGTGAACTTTGTAATATTGCAGTACCACTGGACTTATACTGCTGAATCTGTGAACTTTCTAATATAGCAGTACCACTGGACTTATACTGCTGAATCAGTGAACTTTGTAATATTGCAGTACAAATGGACTTATACTGCAGGATTGTTTTTGGATATTTTTTTTTTAATTTTTATTTTTTATAAATTACTTTTTTTTTTTTATAACTTTTTTTACATTTTTTTTAACTTGGGAATAATGGGGAAATAACAATGCCCTTAGAAGGACACAGCACCACTGGACTGAACAGGACACAGCACAGGACCCAGCAGCACCACTGAACTCAGAAGGACAGAGAACAGGACACAGCACCACTGGACTGAGCAGAACACAGCACAGAACTGAACAGCACAGCACAGCACAGCACGAGATATAGCAGGACAGAGAACCACCTAACACAACCTCCCTCTACCCTGATCAATGCCCGAGTGAAAATGGTGGCGACTAGCGGGGAATTTATAGGATCCGAGTATCGTGAGATCCGACAGCGGGATTATGACTCAGAGCCTCAGTTTCAGTTTTGCAATTGGCGGGAATACCCGGATCTGTCTCGGATCCGGCTCGGATCCGCAACGTTCGGGTGGGCTCGGATTTCAGATATCCGAGCCCGCTCATCTCTAATTTTAAGTGTGAAAATTTTTTGGACTCCATCATTGTCCCATTTCACCATGAATATGTGGACTAGATTTATCATTTTGGAAAGCTGCATTGTTTTGCTATGGGCAAGGTCGATTTTTACCTATGTAACCAGAGCACTGTTAGGGTAAAGAAAAGAAAGTATGTTGATTTTGACATAAAGACTGCCAGCAGCATTCTGTTAAAATGAGCTGAGATTGTAATAGACTTTTTTCTTTAACTAAACAGAAAAAAAACAAAGTTTCTACCACAAGTTTACCAATTTAGATAATGAAGAAAAAGCAAGTAGCAGAGGATGGTTTCGATTCTTCAACCTCTGGGTTATGGGCCCAGCACGCTTCTGCTGCGCCACTCTGCTAGTCATGCAAAGTTTGTTGACTTCTGAAGGTTTGAGGCCACCCAGGAAAGAACCACTGTTTATTTTTGTTGGTTGGCAGATAAAGAACAGTAATGAAATGTCATGAAATTTGTCCGGAATAATGCATTTCAGCCCATGTCATGAACATGCTGCAAGTTGTCTCTGTGGCGCAATTGGTTAGCACGTTCGGCTGTTAACCGAAAGGTTGATGGTTCAAGCCCACCCAGGGACGTAAAGGACTGATTTTCATATCAAATTTTAGACATCATCTAATCCATCCTCTTGAGGTGTGGGGTACCTCTGATCCAATTACCTTCATGCCTATCAATGGTGAGTTTAGTTTGTTCTAGACAGTTTTACTCAACTTCATACTTTGGAAATCCAATTTAGCAACTGGTTGCAGAGGTAAATATATTGGACAGACTGTGAAAACCAAATTAGTATTCAAATTGCTCTCCCTGTTCCTACCTTGTAGTTACGCTACCAAAACAGACTTTCTAAAAAGTGTCCTACGAAGCCAAGTCCATGAATGAAGCCTGTGCACATGCATTTGTTCTTCTATTGTTGCTAAAAACCAATTCCATATGCAATGGCAGCTAAATGTTTCCACAGTATAGTGTCTCCCTAGAAAAAACAAGTTCACAGGAAGAAAAATAAACTGCTCTACACCATTTCAGCTATCCAAGTGTCCCTCCATTTTTTATTTTTTTTTTAAGTGTAAAAATTTTTTGGACTCCATCATTGTCCCATTTCACCATGAATATGTGGACTAGATTTATCATTTTGGAAACCTGCATTGTTTTGCTATGGGCAAGGTCGATTTTTACCTATGTAACCAGAGCACTGTTAGGGTAAAAAAAAGAAAGTATGTTGATTTTGACATAAAGACTGCCAGCAGCATTCTGTTAAAATGAGCTGAGATTGTAATAGACTTTTTTCTTTAACTAAAAAGAAAAAAAAACAAAGTTTCTACCACAAGTTTACCAATTTTGGATTGCCTTAGATAATGAAGAAAAAGCAAGTAGCAGAGGATGGTTTTGATCCATCACCCTCTGGGTTATGGGTCCAGCACGCTTCTGCTGTGCGATTCTGCTAGTCATGCAAAGTTTGTTGACTCCTAAAGGGTTGAGGCCACCCAGGAAAGAACCAATGTTTATTTTTATTGGTTGGCAGATAAAGAACAGTAATGAAATGTCATGAAATTTGTCCGGAATAATGCATTTCAGCACATGTCATGAACACGCTGCAAGTTGTCTCTGTGGCGCAATTGGTTAGCGCATTCGGCTGTTAACCGAAAGGTTGGTGGTTCAAGCCCACCCAGGGACGTAGATGAATGAATTTCATATCAAGTTTTAGACATCATCTAATCCATCCTCTTGAGGTGTGGGGTACCTCTGATCCAATTACCTTCATGCCTATCAATGGTGAGTTTAGATTGTTCTAGACAGTTTTACTCAACTTCATACTTTGGAAATCCAATTTAGCAATTGGTTGCAGAGGTAAATATATTGGACAGACTGTGGAAACCAAATTAGTATTCAAACTGCTCTCCCTGTTCCTACCTTGTAGTTACGCTACCAAAACGGACTCTCTAAAAAGTGTCCTACGAAGCCAAGTCCATGAATAAAGCCTGTGCACAAGCATTTGTTCTTCTATTGTTTCCAAAAAAGCAATTCCATATGCAATGGCAGCTAAATGTTTCCACAGTATAGTGTCTCCCTAGAAAAAACAAGTTAACAGGAAGAAAAATAAACTGCTCTACACCATTTCAGCTATCCAAGTTGTCGAAGTCAGCAAATTGGATAAAGTCATTTCAAAGTCGAGCAAACTTGGTTGTCTTTGTCTGAAAAGATGCGTACGGTATGCTATTGCGTACAAGGGCACGCTACAGCGTGAAAGGGCGTACGCAGCTACTACACGTGGCAGCAACAGTATTTGGTCTTTTACCATACATTCGCACAAACACGCATACTTATAAAATAGTACACATTAATGGTAGTTGCAACACATAGTTAGTTATGTCGAAATATAGTAGTATTTATGTTTTATATTAAAGTTACATGCATATTAGTGATATATATGGAACAGGTTGAGGAATCATATCATATGTGGTATCATAATAAACCTCTTAACATTTGACACTGTTTGGTTCACTCTGCGAAGGAATCGCAGAGTGCATACGCAAGTTATGAATGATAAGGAATTATGAACTACTTAAGACTAAGGAATCTTGGCGGGAAGAGCCGAGCATACCCCCTGGAGAGATGACCCCCTCCTTTGGATTCCTTAGGATGAACTAGCCAATGATTGACAACTCCTTGGACCTTCCTGAGACCTGGACCAATAGATGCAAGCTATACCATCTTCATTGTATTACTGTATTTCTGTGTGCATATAAGCAGCAGCTTCACATCTAGTGTTCAGACATCTTGTCCCCAGACTTCAGGATTGAATGACTGCACACTGGATCCAGAGCGCCTGCGATAAGTAACGGCTGTATTTATTATCACTTCGCTTAAACATATTATTCTACTATACTGGACCTAGTAATAACAAACAATGTAGACGTAATATCAAATATTCAAGTAAAGGAGCACTTGGGAAACAGTGATCATAATATGGTCTCATTTGAAATTAGTTTCCAGAAACAACAGTATAGGGGATCAACTAGGACTTTAAACTTTAAAAAGGCAAATTTTAATATGCTAAAGGAGTCTATAAAGAGCATAGACTGGGACAAAGCCTTTGAAGGAAAAAATACGGAAGAAATGTGGGCTGTCTTTAAAATGTTGTTGGAAACATACATGTATAAGTTCATTCCTATGGGAAATAAATGTAAAAGAATTAAGTCTAAACCAATGTGGCTAAATAAAAAGGTAAGGGAAGAAATGCAAAGGAAGAAGCATGCATTTAAATTGTTTAAGTCTGAAGGGTCAGAGGAGTCCTTCCATAGGTACAAGGAATGTAATAAAACATGCAAAAAGGAAATTAGATTGGCTAAATTAGAAAATGAAAGGCACGTTGCAAAAGAAAGTAAGACAAACCCCAAAAAGTTTTTTAAATATATAAATGGCAAAAGGATTAAAAAAGATAATATAGGACCCCTAAGAAGTGAGATGGGTGAATTGATAAATGATACTAAGGAAAAAGCAGAGATATTAAACACGTTCTTTTCTTCAGTATTTACCAGAGAGCAACAAATGGCAGGAGTAATACATAAAAATGGAAATGAAACCATGCCATTAATTAATAGTTGGTTGTCAGAGGAAGAAGTCCAAAGGCGACTGAAGAATATTAAGATAAATAAAGCTCCAGGTCCAGATGGCATACACCCAAGTGTCCTTATGGAGTTAAACTCGGAAATAGCTAGACCGCTATTCTTAATTTTCAGGGATTCAATCTCATCAGGCTCAGTACCAAGGGATTGGCGAATAGCAGATGTGGTGCCGTTGTTTAAAAAGGGGACGAGATCACAACCAGAGAATTATAGACCTGTAAGCCTGACATCAATAGTGGGGAAACTACTTGAAGGTATTTTAAGGGACAGTATTCAGGATTACTTGGTACGCAATAAAATTATTAGTGGGAATCAACATGGATTTGTGAGGGATAGGTCATGTCAAACTAATCTAATTAGTTTCTACGAGGAAGTTAGTGGGAACTTAGACCAGGGCAGGACAGTAGATGTGGTCTACTTAGATTTTGCAAAGGCCTTTGATACAGTGCCACACAAGAGGTTGGTTTACAAAATAAGGGAACTGGGTCTAGAAATCAAAATTTGTACTTGGATCGAAAACTGGTTAGAGAATAGGGAACAGAGAGTTGTGATAAATGGAACATTTTCTAATTGGTCAAAGGTCTTAAGTGGAGTTCCTCAAGGTTCCGTGCTGGGACCACTCCTTTTTAATATATTTATTAATGACCTTGGTGATGGTTTAGAGAGTAAAGTTTCTATTTTTGCAGATGACACTAAACTCTGTAAGGTAATAAAATCAGAGCAAGATGTAGCTTCTCTACAGAGAGACTTAAATAAACTGGAGGATTGGGTGGCTAAATGGAATATGAGGTTTAACACAGATAAATGTAAGGTTATGCATTCAGGGATCAAAAACAAGAACGCAATCTATAAATTAAATGGAATTAATTTGGGAGAATCTATAATGGAAAAGGATTTGGGAGTGCTCGTAGACAGTAGACTTAGCAATAGTGCTCAATGTCAAGCAGCAGCTGCAAGGGCAAACAAAGTATTGGCATGCATAAAAAGGGGCATAGATGCAAGGGAAGACAGTGTAATTTTGCCACTGTATAAATCGTTGGTAAGACCTCATCTTGAATATGCAGTACAGTTCTGGGCACCACTCTATAAAAAAGATAATTTGGAACTAGAAAGGGTTCAGAGAAGGGCGACAAAATTGATAAAGGGTATGGAGTCAGTAAGTTATGAGGAAAGGTTAGCCAGTTTAGGCATGTTTACTTTAGAAAAGAGGCATCTAAGGGGAGATATGATTACTATGTACAAATACATTAGGGGTCAATACAGAGAGCTTTCATGGGAACTTTTTACCCCAAGGACCATACACAGGACACGTGGTCATCCCCTAAGGTTAGAGGAGAGGAAATTTCACAACCAGCAAAGGAAGGGGTTCTTTACAGTAAGGGCAGTCAAGATATGGAATTCATTGCCAAGGAAGGTTGTGATGGCAGATTCAATAGATATGTTTAAGAAAGGGTTAGACAAATTTTTAGCGGAAAGGTGTATCCAGGGATACGACCGTTAATTTAAAATAAAGGATAGTAGTGGATATAGGGTAAAAATTGGATTGCAATATTGAGTCTGGGGGGATTTTCAAAATTGAAACAGATGGGCGGTTGCCTACTCTGGATTAGTTTCAAATATAAGTGCAGGATCGCAGGAGATCCAAAATAGGTTGAACTTGATGGACTGGTGTCTTTTTTCAACCTCATGAACTATGTTACTATGTTACTATGTTACTATTTGCGAATAAATCATTGTGCATTGGAAACACAAATCGAGGTTCGACAATCGTTATTGGTTAGCGACAATACGCACATAACAATTTGGGGGCTTGTGAGCTTTGGAGGTTTCGTTGCCGATGATACGCAAGACCAACGGATTTCGGTTCCTCAACAAAGGGTGGAGACGCGTCATAAACAGGTAAGAACGCAATGTGTTCAAAACCTGAATTTTACTCTGTGTTGTGAAACCGAATGTCCGTTTTGCATTGTCTAGGGCACGCTAACTAGAACCTAGGGACAAAAGAGAAAACTGTTTCTTTTTACTGTCATTGTGCGTTTTAACTGTATTGCATTGCTTAGCGCATGTGTATTTCCTGCTGTGCGTACGCGAACCTCCGGTAGATTTGCCACGTGGTTAAACAATCGTTTTGATAGTTATCATATGTGCATAGTATAATTACTTGTGAAAACCTCTGAGACATTATTACTGTTGTGGGAACTTTTGATTTTCTGCGCAGAAAAGGTGTATAGTGTGTGATTTTGTAACGTAGATACACTGTTTACTATTCATTGTGCTCAGTTGCTGTCTGACGAGGCGGATTGCCCAACTGAAGGACGGTATACAGGGCAGGTATACCGAATGCGAAAACCGGGTTTTCGCAAAGCGCTACCAATAGATCACAAGGTTTGCTAATAATTAGTATTGGTAGGCAGTGCGATCTAACCGCACCGTTAGTGCGAATTGGTGAAGCAGCTAGGAGGAATTATACTGGAAAGGCAGGTTGATTTTATCAACTTGGGCTCCCAGCGATAATAAACTCAACAGGAATTTGAGATAGCCGGGCTATCGAGGAACTATTTCTGTATTAGGGATTCTTGTTCGGAATAAGAGAAAGCGAGTGGACGCGGCTATTTGGAAATACGTTCACGAGGGCATTAGAGATCTCTAGCGGTGATTGTAGCAACAGGGTTGAAATTGTTGGGTGGAAAGAACAGAGCATTGCGGTGTGTCTGTGTTCCACAGAGAAGAGTATTGTTGGCCGGAAGGAACAGAGCATTGCGGTGTGTCTGTGTTCCGTGTAGATTGGTGTTGTTCAACATGGGTGCTAAGCATACGCTAGAGATGGCCAGTGTACTGCCTAAGGAAGGTCCCATTGGTTCAGCGAGATTTCTCATGTGTAAGAAATATGGTGCATACGCAACTGCATATTGCGACACGTGGGTCAAAATGACCAAAGATTGTGATAGGCCTTTCCCAACAATAGAAAGTTTTAATGCAGAGGTACTAAATACTGTAAAAGATAAAGTATGGTTGATTAAGTCAACGAAAAAGAGAAATAGAAATAATGATTGTTTAAAATTGTGGCAAATGAAAGGTAACACGTGGCATAGCAAAGAATGCACAGCGGAAGTAGGCGTGGCGAAAAGCACGCGCACGGCGGAAGTAGCCGTTGAGAAGCGTGGCGAATGCAGCGCAAGCGCGCCCCCGCCACCTTATGTGGCGGGAATGATAAGTACAGCCGTTATTAAAACTGAAAAAAGGAAAATTGCTAAATTATATCCTGTTCTAAGCCAGTTTAAAACAAGTGTATCAGAAGATGAAGATGAACCCATTGTGATTTCGGCCATTGCTCATGCTGTTAATATGCTAGAGGTTCAGCGTAAGTATGGGAAAGGAGCAATGGCTGAGATAGGTGAGAGTAGTATGATCACTAGGAGTGATAGCGTTCTAAATCTTGAAACAGCAGATCCGGTAGTGACTTCTGAAACCAGTGAACCAGTGGGTGCATACCCAGTCCGCACAATATCAGTTCCCAATGGGAAACCGGATAAGGATGGTGTAGTTCCTTTAAGAAATGTTACAATGCATTGTCCGTGGACTAGATCAGAATTACGTTCCATTATGACTGAATTCCCAGATCCCAGAAAAGAGTTGGCAAAGTGTCAGAAATTTGTTAAAGACTTAGGAAATGCACACGAACCAACTGATAAGGATTGGCGTGTAGTGTTGAGGGCGTGTCTTCCTCCCCATACTGACATACAAAAATTTATTAAAGATTGTGTGTTGGATGAAGATGACACCTTGACTGATGAGATTAACCAAGAAAATATAGAATAAATTGTCAAACATTTAGCCATCTATTTTCCAATAGTAGTAAATTGGAGTAAGATTTTCACCATAAAACAAAAGGATAGTGAAACAGCCTCAGATTACTTTGCTAGAGCTATAGCAGCGATAACACAGTTCACTGGGATATCCAACATAGGTGAGGACCCACATCACAGAGAGGTAGCTGTAAGAGTATTGATGGATGGCCTTAGAGAAAATTTAAAGACGAGAGTACAAACCACATTACCTAATTGGAGAGGCACCACAGTAGATTCTCTCAGGGAGTCTGCTGTGGAGCATGACAAAAACCTTTTTAGGAAGAAGGAAGAGAAAAGTGATAGGTTAATGACGGTAAGTATACAGGCTCTAGAAGGGATGCATACACGACCACCAGCATACAACCCATATAACAAGAAACCTAAAGTGATCAGATGTTTCAGGTGTAACGAAGAAGGCCATTTTGCAAGAGATTGTAAAAAAGCAAGACAGGATACACATATGGATAGGGAATCATATAGGTATCCTCCACGGAGAAACACACATAGGCAAGAGAACACACAGTTACCTGCGCATGTTATAGCAGCAAATGCTGCACGGGAAAGCAATAGTCAGTGCTAGGGGTCAGGTCATACCTGTAATCTACAGCCAGTGAGGTTAACTGAGAGTCAGAGTGAAGAACCAACAATGATAGTTGACATGGCTGGTAGGAAACAAACCTTTCTTGTAGATACAGGGGCGGCCTGATCTGTAATAACCTCTTCTTTTAAATTTACAGGTGACCAGTAACATTATTCCAGCTATAGGGGTAATGGGAAAAGTGTTACATTATCCTCTAACTAAACCCGCTGAAGTTACTATCGGGCCTCTGCATACTAAGCATTCGTTTCTCTTGGCTGCAGCGGCTCCTACTAACTTGCTAGGGAGAGACTTGCTATGTAAAATGGGATGTGTCATATACTGTACTTCAGATGGTGTGTTCCTAGATATACCCGAGAAGGTCGCTCATGAGGTACAGGACATATTGGACACCCCTCAAAGGTTAATGTTACACTCTACTGTTATAGAACACAGTCCATCTCAAGTAAAGGGGATGTTGCTGGAAATACCAGGTTCACTATGGACCAGAGATGGACAGGACACTGGACTGATGGCAAACGTAGCCCCTGTCATGGTCAATCTAAAAAGTGGTAGGATAGCTCCAAAAATCCCACAGTATCCATTAAAACCGGAGGTGGAACTAGGGGTATATCCTGTTATTGAGAGGCTGTTACAACAAGGGATTTTAATTCGTACAGCCAGTACAGCAAATAGTCCCATTTTCCCTGTGAAGAAGAGTGGGGGGAAGGGCTATAGATTAGTCCAGGACTTAAGGGGAATTAACAAAGTTGTTGAGAGCCAATTCCCCGTAGTGCCGAATCCAGCTGTCATCCTCATGCAGATTCCACCGTCTGCTAGTCATGTTACTGTCATTGATCTATGTTCTGCTTTCTTCTTAGTCCCTCTTCACCCTGACTGCCAATACCTTTTTGCATTCTCCTACCGGGGAGTGCAATACACATGGACCAGACTACCCCAGGGGTTCATTGACTGCCCCAGTATTTTCTCCCAAGCCTTACATGACTGTTTGCAATCCTTTCAACCCCATAATGGGTCTGTTCTAATTCAATATGTGGACGATTTGTTGTTGTGCTCTGATTCTTTATGTCATGTTTACGTGATACTAAATTATTGTTGCTTCATCTTTCACAAACAGGGCACAAGGTGGCAAAGGATAAATTACAGCCATGTCAGACTAAGGTCAAATACTTAGGACACTGCCTCACTAAGGGGCTAAGACACCTGACAACGGACAGGATTGAGGCCATACAACACATGACTCTGCCGCAGAGCCAGAAGCAGATTCGTACTTTCCTGGGGATGTGTGGATACTGTAGATCCTGGATCCCAGGTTTTTCTATTCTGGCATTACCATTGCAGGAGCTAGTCTCTTCCTCAAAACCAGAACGTGTCGTACACACAGAAGAGTCAGAGCAAGCGTTCTTTAATCTTAAAGATAGTCTGACTAGAGCACCCGCATTGGGAATACCTGATTATGAAAAGCCTTTTGAGCTATACTGTACAGAAGCTGATGGTTGTGCAGCAGGTGTCCTCACACAGAAACATGGTGACGCTAGCAGACCGGTAGCATACTACAGTGCACAGTTGGACAATGTGGCAAGTTCACTCCCAACATGTCTCAGAAGTGTAGCAGCAACTGCTCTTCTGGTAAGTAAGAGCGAGGACGTAGTATTAGGACATAATTCAACTGTCTATACACCCCATGCTGTATCAGCTCTGTTAAATTCAGCCCAAACCAGACATGTTTCTTCAGCTAGATTCACAAAGTGGGAACTGGCACTGAAGGCACCCTCAAACATCACCATCAAACGATGTAGCACCTTAAATCCAGCTACATACCTACCATATGTGTCTCTAGAGACACAAAGGGTGGGAGGTGAGGAGACCTTGGTTGATGATGAGTTAGGCAAGAATACTGACATGCATAACTGTATGGAACACCTGAATCAGACCTTTACTGCAAGGCCCGACATACGTGACACCCCCTTAGAAAATGTAGATTTTACATTTTATACAGACGGAAGTTGTCATAGACAGACAGAGACGGGAGAGCTATGTACTGGTTACGCTGTGGTAGACGATCAGGATGTGGTAGAAGCTGAACCCCTTGGCCCACCTCATTCAGCCCAGGTGGCGGAGCTAGTAGCATTAAGGAGAGCGTGTGAGTTGGCAGAGGGTAAATCAGCCAATATATATATACTGACTCTAGGTACGCCTTCGGGGTAGTGCACGATTTTGGGGCCCTTTGGCATCTTAGAAACTTTACGACAGCAGCAGGTACGCCAGTGGCACACTCACAACACATAAAAGGACTTCTGACAGCGATACAGTTACCCAGAACAGTAGCCGTCATAAAGTGCAAAGCCCATACCTTTGAAAAAGACCCAGTGTCATTGGGCAACAACAGGGCAGACAAAGCTGCTAAATGGGCAGCAGGGCAACCTATGACTGTATCGACCGAGACTATGATGGATTTTCAGACATTAGACATGCAGAAATTAATTGAAATGCAAGATTTGTTGTCCCTGCAGGAAAAGGCAGTCTGGAAGGCGAAGGGATGTGGTCAAGAGTCCTCAGGACTCTGGAGGGATGGACAAGGTAAGCCTGTAGCTCCCCGAACGTACTATCCAAGCCTGGCTGAAGCAGCACACGGCCTGACTCACCTGGGTAAAGAAGGTATGTGCAAACTGGTGAGAGCATACTGGTGCACTCCCGGATTTTCCTCTCAGGCTGGTAAGAAAGCAATGACATGTCTTACTTGTTTGAGGAAAAATGATGGGAAAACTATTCCAACTGAGCCATCCCACATCCCTCCTACAGACGGACCTTTTCAGGTAATACAAATTGACTATATCCAATTACCACCGTGCAGGAATTTAAAGTATGTGTTAGTTTGTATTGATGTGTTTTCCGGTTGGGTAGAAGCATATCCGGCAGCCACTAATACTGCTGTGTTCACTGCAAAGAAAATTGTACAAGACTTTGTATGTAGGTTTGGCATCCCTAGAATCATTGCAAGTGATAGGGGTACCCACTTTACTGGTGATATCTTCCAAAATATGTGTAAACTCATGGGAATCAGTAGCAGACTTCACACCCCGTACCGACCACAAGCCAGTGATAAGGTGGAGAGATTAAATGGTACTATAAAGAACAAGCTTGGTAAGGTAATGGCTGAAACTGGGTTGGCATGGCCAGAGGCTTTGCCATTGGTCATCCATAGCATTCGGACCACTCCTAGACCTCCTCTTAATCTGTCCCCCTTTGAGATACTGTTCGGACGACAACCTCATTTGATGGTGAGTCCACAAGGCGACTTGAAGTGTAATAATGAAGTGACTGTACAATATCTTATAAGAATGAGTAGACAGCTAAAACAACAACAACAAAAACTAAAAATGCTGTCACCTGGTATGCCAGAAACGAACTGTCATGATGTTGAACCTGGAGACTATGTTATGATCTGCAATTTCTTACATTCAGGTTGTTTAACAGACCGTTGGGAAGGCCCGTACCAAGTGCTGCTGACCAGTACTACATCACTGAAGGTTGCAGAGAGAGACACTTGGGTCCATTCCACCCACTGCAGGAGAGACCATAATCCGGAGAAAGTGCAAGATAAAACTGAGACCGACGACATAGATCTGTCACTTGTGAGTCTGTTCCGGGAGACCTAAAGCCTGCAGTCGAGACACCTGAACCAGAGACGTTGCCCCAGAACTATCTTTCCAGCGATGGAGTGGCGGTTTTTGTTTTTCTTTTGTTCCAGGATTTTCCCTGTTTTTACTCTTTTTAGGACATTCTATTTTTGTGAAGGAGGATGGAGGACGGAGGAGAGTTCTGGTAGTGATACGGATGAGATGGAGGCAGAGGAAAACTTATTAGAATACTCAGAGCAGCCCATTATCAAGCTTGGTCCAGGGGTTATGAAAAGGTCTGCTAGCTCAGGAACTCGGAGGCAGTGTGAGGGGCTATTGTCTGATGAGTATTGTATCTGCAAGTTCTGCGACTCCCTAGTTGAAGAGAGATGCATCTAACGATGCCAGTCACCCAGTACTCTGAATATAGGCGGGCATCCTTTGGAGGATTATCACTCCCTGGTGGGTAAGGTGCTAAACCAAACCGAGTGTTGGGTGTGCTCTCACGTGCCGCAAGGGCAGCATAATATAGGACTAGTGCCATTCCCTCTAAACATATCCGAAGTACTCGAATTGAGGGGGGGGGAGGCCCATAGACGGGAGGTACAATAACACTAGGTCCCCTAGTCTGATGCTTCGACAATACTCCATAGGCAGATCTTTGCTGTGCCTAAACATATCTCATGCAAAGCGCCTGGAGAATTGGGAGGCTGACCCATCAGATCAGACAATGGCTCGCCACACTCATTTTAGAGGGAGACTCACAAGGTCACCAATAGGCAGGAATGTTGATGGAAGTCACAAATTAGGGCGTAAAACCAAACATAAGAAGGTATCCATTGGAAAAGTCTCTATAGATAATTGTAAAAATGTCATCCATGCCAACACGTGTCTAGAGCAAATGGAGACACTAGGCATGGGTAGTTTTCTCAAAACTCTATGTGATATAATTAATGGGCATACTGTTCCTTATGTTCTCCCTGATGATGTGTATTTTGCTTGTGGAAGGAAAGCTTATTCCTGGGTGACTCCGAGTTCCAAGGGCTTGTGTTTCTTAGCTAAACTGGTTCCTGAAATCATGACTATTACTCATGAAGAAATGGTTGGTATTCACAAGACTACATCACCACCATACATACACACACACAGTATGAACACCGTGGCAAGAGAAATATGACCTCTGGGTTATGGGCCCAGCACGCTTCCGCTGCGCCACTCTGCTAGTCATGCAATGTTTGTTGACTCCTGAAGCTTTGAGGCCACCCAGTTAAGAACCAATGTTTATTTTTGTTGGTTGGCAGATAAAGAACAGTACTGAAATGTCATGAAATTTGTCCGGAATAATGCATTTCAGCCCATGTCACGAACATACGCTGCAAGTTGTCTGAACTTGAAACGGTGATTGGGTGATAATTTGTTACACTATCAAAGGGTGGAGCTGTCGAAGTCAGCAAATTGGATAAAGTCATTTCAATTAAAGTCGAGCAAACTTGGTTGTCTTTGTCTGAAAAGATGCGTACGGTACGCTATTGCATACAAGGGCACGCTACGGCGTGAAAGGGCGTACACAGCTACTACACGTGGCAGCAACAGTATTTGGTCTTTTACCATACATTCGCACAAACACGCATACTTATAAAATAGTACACATTAATGGTAGTTACAACACATAGTCAGTTATGTCGAAATATAGTAGTATTTATGTTTTATATTAAAGTTACATGCATATTAGTGAAATATATGAAACAGGTTGAAGGAATCATTTTATATGTGGTATCATAATAAACCTCTTAACATTTGACACTGTTTGGTTCACTCTGCGAAGGAATCGCAGAGTGCATACGCAAGTTATGAATGATAAGGAATTATGAACTACTTAAGACTAAGGAATCTTGGCGGGAAGAGTCGAGCATACCCCCTGGAGAGATGACCCCCTCCTTTGGATTCCTTAGGATGAACTAACCAATGATTGACAACCCCTTGGACCTTCCTGAGACCTGGACCAATAGATGCAAGCTATACCATCTTCATTGTATTACTGTCTTTCTGTGTGCATATAAGCAGCAGCTTCACATCTAGTGTTCAGACATCTTGTCCCCAGACTTCAGGATTGAATGACTGCACACTGGATCCAGAGCGCCTGCGATAAGTAACGCCTGTATTTATTATCAATTCGCTTGAACATATTATTCTACTATTTGCGAATAAATCTTTGTGCGTTGGAAACACAAATCGAGGTTCGACAATCGTTATTGGTTAGCGACAATACGCACATACCAAAGTGTCCCTCCGCTTTTTTTTTTTTTTTAAGTGTGAAAAAATGTTAGACTCCATCATTGTCCCATTTCACCATGAATATGTGGACTAGATTAATCATTTTGGAAACCTGCATTGTTTTGATATGGGCAAGGTCGATTTTTACCTATGTAACCAGAGCACTGTTAGGGTAAAGAAAAGAAAGTATGTTGATTTTGACATAAAGACTGCCAGCAGCATTCTGTTAAAATGAGCTGAGATTGTAATAGACTTTTTTCTTTAACTAAACAGAAAAAAAACAAAGTTTCTACCACAAGTTTACTAATTTAGGATTGCCTTAGATAATGAAGAAAAATCAAGTAGCAGAGGATGGTTTCGATCTATCGACCTCTTGGTTATGAGCCCAGCATGCTTCTGCTGCGCCACTCTGCTAGTCATGCAATACTTTTTGACTCCTGAAGGTTTGAGCCCACACAGGAAAGAACCAATGTGTATTTTTGTTGGTTGGCAGATAAAGAACAGTAATGAAATGTCATGAAATTTGTCCGAAATAATGTATTTCAGCCCATGTCATGATTGCACACTGCAAGTTGTCTCTGTGGCGCAATTGGTTAGCGTGTTCGGCTGTTAACCGAAATGTTGGTGGTTCAAGCCCACCCAGGGTTGTAAATGACTCAATTTCATATCAAATTTTAGACATCATCTAATCCATACTCTTGAGGTGTGGGGTACCTCTGATCCAATTACCTTCACGCCTATCAATGGTGAGTTTAGATTGTTCTACACAGTTTTACTCAACTTCATACTTTGGAAATCCAATTTAGCAACTGGTTGCAGAGGTTAATATATTGGACAGACTGTGGAAACCAAATTAGTATTCAAATTGCTCTCCCTGTTCCTACCTTGTAGTTACGCTACCAAAACTGACTTTCTAAAAAGTGTCCTACGAAGCCAAGTCCATGAATAAAGCCTGTGCACAAGCATTTGTTCTTCTATTGTTGCCAAAAACCAATTCCATATGCAATGGCAGCTAAATGTTTCCACAGTATAGTGTCTCCCTAGAAAAAACAAGTTCACAGGAAGAAAAATAAACTGCTCTACACCATTTCAGCTATCCAAGTGTCCCTCCGTTTTTTTTTGTTTTTTTTTAAGTGTGAAAATTTTTTGGACTCCATCATTGTCCCATTTCACCATGAATATGTGGACTAGATTTATCATTTTGGAAACCTGCATTGTTTTGATATGGGCAAGGTCGATTTTTACCTATGTAACCAGAGCACTGTTAGGGTAAAGAAATGAAAGTATGTTGATTTTGACATAAAGACTGCCAGCAGCATTCTGTTAAAATGAGCTGAGATTGTAATAGACTTTTTTCTTTAACTAAACAGAAAAAAAACAAAGTTTCTACCACAAGTTTACTAATTTAGGATTGCCTTAGATAATGAAGAAAAATCAAGTAGCAGAGGATGGTTTCGATCTATCGACCTCTTGGTTATGAGCCCAGCATGCTTCTGCTGCGCCACTCTGCTAGTCATGCAATACTTTTTGACTCCTGAAGGTTTGAGCCCACCCAGGAAAGAACCAATGTGTATTTTTGTTGGTTGGCAGATAAAGAACAGTAATGAAATGTCATGAAATTTGTCCAAAATAATGTATTTCAGCCCATGTCATGATTGCACACTGCAAGTTGTCTCTGTGGCGCAATTGGTTAGCGTGTTCGGCCGTTAACCGGAATGTTGGTGGTTCAAGCCCACCCAGGGTTGTAAATGACTCAATTTCATATCAAATTTTAGACATCATCTAATCCACACTCTTGAGGTGTGGGGTACCTCTGATCCAATTACCTTCACGCCTATCAATGGTGAGTTTAGATTGTTCTACACAGTTTTACTCAACTTCATACTTTGGAAATCCAATTTAGCAACTGGTTGCAGAGGTAAATATATTGGACAGACTGTGGAAACCAAATTAGTATTCAAATTGCTCTCCCTGTTCCTACCTTGTAGTTACGCTACCAAAACTGACTTTCTAAAAAGTGTCCTACGAAGCCAAGTCCATGAATGAAGCCTGTGCACAAGCATTTGTTCTTCTATTGTTGCCAAAAACCAATTCCATATGCAATGGCAGCTAAATGTTTCCACAGTATAGTGTCTCCCTAGAAAAAACAAGTTCACAGGAAGAAAAATAAACTGCTCTACACCATTTCAGCTATCCAAGTGTCCCTCCGTTTTTTTTTGGTTTTTTTTAAGTGTGAAAATTTTTTGGACTCCATCATTGTCCCATTTCACCATGAATATGTGAACTAGATTTATCATTTTGGAAACCTGCATTGTTTTGCTATGGGCAAGGTCGATTTTTTTTCCTATGTAACCAGAGCACTGTTAGGGTAAAGAAAAGAAAGTATGTTGATTTTGACATAAAGACTGCCAGCAGCATTCTGTTAAAATGAGCTGAGATTGTAATAGACTTTTTTCTTTAACTAAACAGAAAAAAAAAAAAATTCTACCACAAGTTTACCAATTTAGGATTGCTTTAGATAATGAAGAAAAAGCAAGTAGCAGAGTATGGTTTAAATGCATCGACCTCTGGGTTATGGGCCCAGCACGCTTCTGCTGTGCCACTCTGCTAGTCATGCAATGTTTGTTGACTCCTGAAGGTTTGAGGCCACCCAGGAAAGAACCAATGTTTATTTTTGTTGGTTGGCAGATAAAGAACAGTAATGAAATGTCATGAAATTTGTCCGGAATAATGCATTTCAGCCCATGTCATGAACGTACGCTGCAAGTTGTCTCTGTGGCGCAATTGGTTAGCACGTTCAGCTGTTAACCGAAAGGTTGGTTGTTCAAGCCCACCCAGGGATGTAGATGACTGAATTTCATGTCAAATTTTAGACATCATCTAATCCATCCTCTTGAGGTGTGGGGTACCTCTGATCCAATTACCTTTATGCCTATCAATGGTGAGTTTAGATTGTTCTAGACAGTTTTACTTAACTTCACACTTTGGAAATCCAATTTAGCAACTGGTTGCAGAGGTAAATATATTGGACAGACTGTGGAAACCAAATTAGTATTCAAATTGCTCTCCCTGTTCCTACCTTGTAGTTACGCTACCAAAACGGACTTTCTAAAAAGTGTCCTACGAAGCCAAGTCCATGAATAAAGCCTGTGCACAAGCATTTGTTCTTCTATTGTTGCCAAAAACCAATTCCATATGCAATGGCAGCTAAATGTTTCCACAGTATAGTGTCTCCCTAGAAAAAAACAAGTTCACAGGAAGAAAAATAAACTGCTCTACACCATTTCAGCTATCCAAGTGTCCCTCCGTTTTTTGTTTTTTTTTAAATGTGAAATAATTTTTGACTCCATCATTGTCCCATTTCACCATGAATATGTGGACTAGATTTATCATTTTGGAAACCTGCATTGTTTTGATATGGGCAAGGTCGATTTTTACCTATGTAACCAGAGCACTGTTAGGGTAAAGAAATGAAAGTATGTTGATTTTGACATAAAGACTGCCAGCAGCATTCTGTTAAAATGAGCTGAGATTGTAATAGACTTTTTTCTTTAACTAAACAGTAAAAAAACAAAGTTTCTACCACAAGTTTACCAATTTAGGATTGCCTTAGATAAGGAAGAAAAATCAAGTAGCAGAGCATGGTTTCGATCCATCGACCTCTGGGTTATGGGACCAGCACGCTTCTGCTGCGCCACTCTGCTAGTCATGCAATACTTCTTGACTCCTGAAGGTTTGAGCCCACCCAGGAAAGAACCAATGTGTATTTTTGTTGGTTGGCAGATAAAGAACAGTAATGAAATGTCATGAAATTTGTCCGAAATAATGTATTTCAGCCCATGTCATGATTGCACGCTGCAAGTTGTCTCTGTGGCGCAATTGGTTAGCGTGTTCGGCCGTTAACCGAAATGTTGGTGGTTCAAGCCCACCCAGGGTTGTAAATGACTCAATTTCATATCAAATTTTAGACATCATCTAATCCATACTCTTGAGGTGTGGGGTACCTCTGATCCAATTACCTTCACGCCTATCAATGGTGAGTTTAGATTGTTCTACACAGTTTTACTCAACTTCATACTTTGGAAATCCAATTTAGCAACTGGTTGCAGAGGTTAATATATTGGACAGACTGTGGAAACCAAATTAGTATTCAAATTGCTCTCCCTGTTCCTACCTTGTAGTTACGCTACCAAAACTGACTTTCTAAAAAGTGTCCTACGAAGCCAAGTCCATGAATAAAGCCTGTGCACAAGCATTTGTTCTTCTATTGTTTCCAAAAACCAATTCCATATGCAATGGCAGCTAAATGTTTCCACAGTATAGTGTCTCCCTAGAAAAAACAAGTTCACAGGAAGAAAAATAAACTGCTCTACACCATTTCAGCTATCCAAGTGTCTCTCCGTTTTTTTTGTTTTTTTTAAATGTGAAATAATTTTGGACTCCATCATTGTCCCATTTCACCATGAATATGTGGACTAGATTTATCATTTTGGAAACCTGCATTGTTTTGCTATGGGCAAGGTCGATTTTTACCTATGTAACCAGAGCACTGTTAGGGTAAAGAAATGAAAGTATGTTGATTTTGACATAAAGACTGCCAGCAGCATACTGTTAAAATGAGCTGAGATTGTAATAGACTTTTTTCTTTAACTAAACAGTAAAAAAAACAAAGTTTCTACCACAAGTTTACCAATTTAGGATTGCCTTAGATAAGGAAGAAAAAGCAAGTAGCAGAGGATGGTTTCGATCCATCAACCTCTGGGTTATGGGCCCAGCACGCTTCTGCTGCACCACTCTGCTAGTCATGCAATGTTTGTTGACTCCTGAAGGTTTGAGGCGACCCAGGAAAGAACCAATGTGTATTTTTGTTGGTTGGCAGATAAAGAACAGTAATGAAATGTCATGAAATTTGTCCGGAATAATGCATTTCAGCCCATGTCATGAACGCACACTGCAAGTTGTCTCTGTGGCGCAATTGGTTAGCGCGTTCGGCTGTTAACTGAAAGGTTGGTGGTTCAAGCCCACCCAGGGACGTAGAGGACTGATTTTCATATAAAATTTTAGACATCATCTAATCCATCCTCCTGAGGTGTGGGGTACCTCTGATCCAATTACCTTCATGCCTATCAATGGTGAGTTTAGTTTGTTCTAGACAGTTTTACTCAACTCCATACTTTGGAAATCCAATTTAGCAACTGGTTGCAGAGGTTAATATATTGGACAGACTGTGGAAACCAAATTAGTATTTAAATTGCTCTCCCTGTTCCTACCTTGTAGTTACGCTACCAAAACGGACTTTCTAAAAAGTGTCCTACGAAGCCAAGTCCATGAATGAAGCCTGTGCATTTGTTCTTCTATTGTTGCCAAAAACCAATTCCATATGCAATGGCAGCTAAATGTTTCCACAGTATAGTGTCTCCCTAGAAAAAAACAAGTTCACAGGAAGAAAAATAAACTGCTCTACACCATTTCAGCTATCCAAGTGTCCCTCCGTTTTTTGTTTTTTTTTTAAGTGTGAAATAATTTTGGACTCCATCATTGTCCCATTTCACCATGAATATGTGGACTAGATTTATCATTTTGGAAACCTGCATTTTTTTGCTATGGGCAAGGTAGATTTTTACCTATGTAACCAGAGCACTGTTAGGGAAAAGAAAAGAAAGTATGTTGACTTTGACATAAAGACTGCCAGCAGCATTCTGTTAAAATGAGCTGAGATTGTAATAGACTTTTTTCTTTAACTAAACAGAAAAAAAACAAAGTTTCTACCACAAGGTTACCAATTTAGGATTGCTTTAGATAATGAAGAAAGAGCAAGTAGCAGAGTATGGTTTAAATGCATCGACCTCTGGGTTATGGGCCCAGCACGCTTCCGCTGCGCCACTCTGCTAGTCATGCAATGTTTGTTGACTCCTGAAGGTTTGAGGCGACCCAGGAAAGAACCAATGTGTATTTTTGTTGGTTGGCAGATAAAGAACAGTAATGAAATGTCATGAAATTTGTCCGGAATAATGCATTTCAGCCCATGTCATGAATGTACGCTGCAAGTTGTCTCTGTGGCGCAATTGGTTAGCGCGTTCGGCTGTTAACTAAAAGGTTGGTGGTTCAAGCTTACCCAGGGATGTAGAGGATTAATTTTCATATCAAATTTTAGACATCATCTAATCCCTCCTCTTGAGGTGTGGGGTACCTCTGACCCAATTACCTTCATGCCTATCAATGGTGAGTTTAGTTTGTTCTAGACAGTTTTACTCAACTTCATACTTTGGAAATCCAATTTAGCAACTGGTTGCAGAGGTTAATATATTGGACAGACTGTGGAAACCAAATTAGTATTTAAATTGCTCTCCCTGTTCCTACCTTGTAGTTACGCTACCAAAACGGACTTTCTAAAAAGTGTCCTACGAAGCCAAGTCCATGAATGAAGCCTGTGCACATGCATTTGTTCTTCTATTGTTGCCAAAAACCAATTCCATATGCAATGGCAGCTAAATGTTTCCACAGTATAGTGTCTCCCTAGAAAAAAACAAGTTCAGAGGAAGAAAAATAAACTGCTCTACACCATTTCAGCTATCCAAGTGTCTTTGTTTTTTGTTTTTTTTTTAAGTGTGAAATAATTTTGGACTCCATCATTGTCCCATTTCACCATGAATATGTGGACTAGATTTATCATTTTGGAAACCTGCATTGTTTTGCTATGGGCAAGGTCGCTTTTTACCTATGTAACCAGAGGACTGTTAGGGTAAAGAAAAGAAAGTATGTTGACTTTGACATAAAGACTGCAAGCAGCATTCTGTTAAAATGAGCTGAGATTGTAATAGACTTTTTTCTTTAACTAAACAGAGAAAAAACAAAGTTTCTACCACAAGGTTACCAATTTAGGATTGCTTTAGATAATGAAGAAAGAGCAAGTAGCAGAGGATGGTTTCGATCCATCGACCTCTGGGTTATGGGCCCAGCACGCTTCCGCTGCGCCACTCTGCTAGTCATGCAATGTTTGTTGACTCCTGAAGGTTTGAGGCCATCCAGGAAGGAACCAATGTTTATTTTTGTTGGTTGGCAGATAAAGAACAGTAATGAAATGTCATGAAATTTGTCAGGACTAATGCATTTCAGCCCATGTCATGAACACACTGCAAGTTGTCTCTGTGGCGCAATTGGTTAGCGCGTTCGGCTGTTAACTAAAAGGTTGGTGGTTCAAGCTTACCCAGGGATGTAGAGGATTAATTTTTATATCAAATTTTAGACATCATCTAATCCCTCCTCTTGAGGTGTGGGGTACCTCTGACCCAATTACCTTCATGCCTATCAATGGTGAGTTTAGTTTGTTCTAGACAGTTTTACTCAACTTCATACTTTGGAAATCCAATTTAGCAACTGGTTGCAGAGGTTAATATATTGGACAGACTGTGGAAACCAAATTAGTATTTAAATTGCTCTCCCTGTTCCTACCTTGTAGTTACGCTACCAAAACGGACTTTCTAAAAAGTGTCCTACGAAGCCAAGTCCATGAATGAAGCCTGTGCACATGCATTTGTTCTTCTATTGTTGCCAAAAACCAATTCCATATGCAATGGCAGCTAAATGTTTCCACAGTATAGTGTCTCCCTAGAAAAAAACAAGTTCAGAGGAAGAAAAATAAACTGCTCTACACCATTTCAGCTATCCAAGTGTCCCTCCGTTTTTTTTGTTTTTTTTAAGTGTGAAATAATTTTGGACTCCATCATTGTCCCATTTCACCATGAATATGTGGACTAGATTTATCATTTTGGAAACCTGCATTGTTTTGCTATGGGCAAGGTCGCTTTTTACCTATGTAACCAGAGGACTGTTAGGGTAAAGAAAAGAAAGTATGTTGACTTTGACATAAAGACTGCAAGCAGCATTCTGTTAAAATGAGCTGAGATTGTAATAGACTTTTTTCTTTAACTAAACAGAAAAAAAACAAAGTTTCTACCACAAGGTTACCAATTTAGGATTGCCTTAGATAATGAAGAAAGAGCAAGTAGCAGAGGATGGTTTCGATCCATCGACCTCTGGGTTATGGGCCCAGCACGCTTCCGCTGCGCCACTCTGCTAGTCATGCAATGTTTGTTGACTCCTGAAGGTTTGAGGCCACCCAGGAAAGAACCAATGTTTATTTTTGTTGGTTGGCAGATAAAGAACAGTAATGAAATGTCATGAAATTTGTCAGGACTAATGCATTTCAGCCCATGTCATGAACACACTGCAAGTTGTCTCTGTGGTGCAATTGGTTAGCGCGTTCGGCTGTTAACCGAAAGGTTTGTGGTTCAAGCCCACCCAGGGATGTGGATGATTGAATTTCATGTCAAATTTTAGACATCATCTAATCCATACTCTTGAGGTGTGGGGTACCTCTGATCCAATTACCTTCACGCCTATCAATGCTGAGTTTAGATTGTTCTACACAGTTTTACTCAACTTCACACTTTGGAAATCCAATTTAGCAACTGGTTGCAGAGGTTAATATATTGGACAGACTGTGGAAACCAAATTAGTATTTAAATTGCTCTCCCTGTTCCTACCTTGTAGTTACGCTACCAAAACGGACTTTCTAAAATGTGTCCTACGAAGCCAAGTCCATGAATAAAGCCTGTGCACAAGCATTTGTTCTTCTATTGTTGCCAAAAACTAAGGATGTGCACCGGCCACTTTTGGTGTCTCGTGTTTTGTGTTTTAGATTCGGATTTGCTTGAGGTTTTGGGTTCGGATTTGTTTCGCAAAACAGCTGACGAAAGGTTTTGGTTCGGATTTAAGGTTTTGGATTCGGATTTATTTTGAAAAAAACATAAAAAGTGTTAAAATCAAGTTTTTTTGGTTTATTTTCACTCCTACGCTATTATTAACCTCAATAACATTCATTAGCAATCATTTCCACTAATTCCCAGTCTATTCTGAACACCTCACACCTCACAATATTGTTTTTAGTCCAAAATGTTTCACCGAGGTAGCTTTCTGGACTGCATAGTGCAGTGGTCCCGTTACACAATTTGGTACCGGGGCCACAATATATCACCCTCAACTGGTCTCAATTCCACCAAAAAAGTATGTGGACTGCGTAGTGGAGTGGTCCCCACAATATAATAAAAAAACCCTCAACTGGTCTGAATTCCACCAAAAAAGTATCTGGACTGCGTAGTGGAGTGGTCCCCACAATATAATAAAAAAAACCTCAACTGGTCTGAATTCCACCAAAAAAGTATCTGGACTGCGTAGTGGAATGGCCCCGGTACCCAATTTGATACTGGGGCCACAATATAATAAAAAAACCCTCAACTGGTCTGAATTTTACCAAAAAAGTATCTGGACTGCATAGTGGAGTGGTCCCCACAATATAATAAAAAATCCCTCAACTGGTCTGAATTCCACCAAACAAGTATCTGGACTGCGTAGTGGAGTGGCCCCAGTACCCAATTTGATACCGGGGCCACAATATAATAAAAAAACCCTCAACTGGTCTGAATTTTAACAAAAAAGTATCTGGACTGCGTAGTGGAGTGGTCCCCACAATATAATAAAAAAACCCTCAACTTGTCTTAATCCCACCAAAAAAGTATCTGGACTGCGTAGTGGAGTGGCCCCAGTACCCAATTTGATACCGGGGCCACAATATAATAAAAAAAACCTCAACTGGTCTAAATTTTACCAAAAAAGTATCTGGACTGCGTAGTGGAGTGGTCCCCACAATATAATAAAAAAACCCTCAACTTGTCTGAATTCCACCAAACAAGTATCTGGACTGCGTAGTGGAGTGGCCCCGGTACCCAATTTGATTCCAGGGCCACAATATAATAAAAAAACCCTCAAGTGGTCTGAATTTTACCAAAAAAGTATCTGGACTGCTTAGTGGAGTGGTCCCGACAATATAATAAAAAAAAACCTCAACTGGTCTGAATTCCAGGGAACAGATGGCGGACACCGGATGGACATCTAAAACCAACATAGCAGTTAAGGGCGCAGTACCTCTTTTTTGTGACTCCACAAACAATTAACGTAGTAATAGAAATGACAGGTTTTTTTTGTTTTAAATATAGAAAGAAAGAAGGTAGTACTAGAAATGGCAGTTATTCGAATCCCCAGGAGAGTCTAAGTGGGGTGAGCCACAGAGAGATTATTTCCCTCAGTTTCTCTAACAGGTTGTCAGTGTTGTGCCTCTTCTTAACACCTGTGATACATAACTACACACACTCGGCATAGCTTTTACAAATTATCTGCGGCACAGGAGAGTACCACTGGACTGTACTTTAATAGCAGTACCTATTATTTTTGGGTACAGCAACAGTGAATGATCGTAGTTAGACTTTTAAATAGCAGTACAAGCTAGATTTTTTAAAATTTTGTGCGCTTGACTCAGGCGCATCCCCACTCCTTTTCCTATGTCGTAGTTGGCTGTGTAGGCTTGAATGGCCTTTTGATGCTCCTCCATCCTCTGCAGCATATAGAGGGTGGAGTTCTAGCACGTCACTACCTCTAGTTAATTTAGATTGCAAGGCTTGTAAATACTTTGAAGATAAAAAAAAAGCAGGCTGTACAGACTGTGGAGCTAGAAAGTGAAATTAAATGGACCACGTTACTTTGCTGGCTATCTATGCCCCCTCCCCCCCCCCCCCCCCCGCCCTACACTTGTAGTTGAATATAAAAAAAGCAGCCTGCATAGACTGTAAAACTAGAAATTCAAATATACAAAGAAATGGACAAAGGCTGTTTGGTATCTGTCTGCATCAGATCCCCTCTCCACTAGGAGTAAAATAGAAAACTATTCAGCCGTTATATAATCTAGAATACAAATAGAAATTGAAAAAGGCAATTTGGTATCTGTCTGCATCATAATCATCAACATCCTCCTCAGCGCCAGCTACATCAATATCCTCCTCCCAGTGTACAACATTCACACCTTCATTAGCCAAATCTGTAACTGGACTGTGGGTGATCCTTCCAGCATATGCAGAGGGCGTGCTGCAAATGCTGAATGGAGTCACCTCTTCCTGTACAGTGATGGGAAGGTCAGGCTTCACAACCACCAACACCCTTGGACTCGCCTTGGGGATTTGTGATGTCATCTGTTTAGAAGGCAGAGTTCTTTGCTGTTCTGTTGTTGTTGCTGACAGCATAACTCTCTTCAATTTTTTTGTAAAGGGGGGAGGAGGAGGGCTTAGATCCTTGGGTGAAGCTGGACCACTAGTCATGAACACGGGCCAGGGCCTAAGCCGTTCCTTGCCACTACGTGTCATAAATGGCATATTGCCAACTTTACGTTTCTCCTCAGATGATTTCAAGTTTCTCTTTTTGCTACTTTTTGAGAACTTGGGCTTTTTAGATTTTACATGCCCTGTACTAGGAGATTGGGCATCGGGCTTGCCAGACGACGTTGATGGCATTTCATCGTCTATGTCATGACTAGTGGCAGCAGCTTCAGCATTAGGTGGAAGTGGGTCTTGATCTTTCCCTACTTTATCCTTCAAATTTTTGTTTTCCATTATATGTAGCACAAGAGAGCGTACCCCTAAGCCACACACACTCGGCAAAGCCTTTAAAAATTATATGCGGCACAGGAGAGTAGCACTGGACTTATACTGCTGAATCAGAGAAATTTGTAATAGCAGTACCACTGGACTTATGCTGCTGAATCTGTGAACTTTGTAATATAGCAGTACCACTGGACTTATACTGCTGAATCAGTGAACTTTGTAATATATCAGTACCACTGGACTTATACTGGTGAATCAGTGAACTTTGTAATATATCAGTACCACTGGACTTATACTGCTGAATCAGTGAACTTTGTAATATAGCAGTACCACTGGACTTATACTGCTGAATCAGTGAACTTTGTAATATATCAGTACCACTGGACTTATACTGCTGAATCTGTGAACTTTGTAATATAGCAGTACCACTGGACTTATACTGCTGAATCAGTGAACTTTGTAATATAGCAGTACCACTTGACTTATACTGCTGAATCAGTGAACTTTGTAATAGCAGTACCACTTGACTTATACTGCTGAATCTGTGAACTTTGTAATATAGCAGTACCACTGGACTTATACTGCTGAATCAGTGAACTTTGTAATATATCAGTACCACTGGACTTATACTGGTGAATCAGTGAACTTTGTAATATATCAGTACCACTGGACTTATACTGCTGAATCAGTGAACTTTGTAATATAGCAGTACCACTTGACTTATACTGCTGAATCAGTGAACTTTGTAATAGCAGTACCACTGGACTTATACTGCTGAATCAGTGAACTTTGTAATATAGCAGTACCACTTGACTTCTACTGCTGAATTAGTTAACTTTGTAATAGCAGTACCACTGGACTTATACTGCTGAATCAGTGAAATTTGTAATATATCAGTACCACTGGACTTATACTGCTGAATCAGTGAACTTTGTAATATAGCAGTACCACTGGACTTATACTGCTGAATCTGTGAACTTTGTAATATAGCAGTACCACTGGACTTATACTGCTGAATCAGTGAACTTTGTAATATAGCAGTACCACTGGACTTATACTGCTGAATCAGTGAACTTTGTAATATAGCAGTACCACTGGACTTATACTGCAGAATCAGTGAACTTTGTAATATAGCAGTACCAATGGACTTATACTGCAGGATTGTTTTGGGATATTTTTTTTTTTTTTATAATTACTTTTTTTGTAATTTTTTTTATAACTTTTTTTTAAATATTTTATAATTTGGGAATAATGGAGAAATAACAATGCCCTTAGAAGGACAGAGCACAGGACACAGCACCACTGGACTGAACAGGACACAGCACAGGACCCAGCAGCACCACTGAACTCAGAAGGACAGAGCACAGGACACAGCAGCACTGGACTGAGCAGAACACAGCACAGCACAACACAGCACAGCACAGAACTGAACAGCACAGCACAGCACAGCATGAGATATAGCAGGACAGAGGACCACCTAACACAACCTCCCTCTACCCTGATCAGTGCCCGAGTGAAGATGGCGGCGACTAGCGGGGAATTTATAGGATCCGAGTATCGCAAGATCCGACAGCGGGATTATGACTCAGAGCCTCGGTTTCAGTTTTTCAATTGGCGGGAATACCCGAATCTGTCTCGGATCCGGCTCGGATCGGCAACGTTCGGGTGGGCTCGGATTTCAGATATCTGAGCCCGCTCATCTCTAATATATAGTGACAAAGGGAGGTGTTTGCCACAGGCTTCTAAAAGAGGAGACGAGTATTTAGCTGACAGAGAGGCTGAAAACAGAGTTACACAATTGTAAAGTAGTGCACCTAAGTTAAAGAGATACAGGTGCAGGACATACAGTATGTGTAACAAAATAATAGTAAAGAGTCTGATTTAACTTACATGTTTTGAAGTAGTTTAAAAAAAACCCATCTTTTCCACAGGTAGCTGCAGCCTGCCAGGGTGTCTCTGCAATCAAAACAGAGCACCTGTAACAAACTGCTTTTTTAGGACAAGGTGGGAGTGTCATCTGTCCATCAAGCTAGGGTCATGGGAAGAGTGTAACTATTTAAACCTGTTTCATTGCTCAGCTGTGTGAAAGCTAGTGACCACTGGCTGGGGAGTTAGTCTCTGTCTATCTATCTGTATATGTGTACATATATATATATATATATATATATATATATATATATATATGTATATATATGTGTGTGAATATATATATTTTATTATTATTATTTTCTTTTAACTTATATGGCGCGGCAAAGGATCCGCAGCGCCGTACATTACATATACAGAAAACAGAATCAAGACACAACATAATACAAAAATATATACATACACAGGTGACGGGGTAAAGCGAAATCAGATTAACTCTGGGACAGGTAGTGAAAGGGATGGTAGAAATTAGAGAGAAGAAGGCCAAAGATTAAGAAAACAGGGAAAACAGGGCTAGGGAAGCAGGCCAAGAGGTACAGAGGGTGAAGGAACAGTAGAAGGAGCACACAAGGAAAGAGGGCCCTGCTCATGAGAGCTTACATCCTAAAGGGAAGGGGGAGACACAAATAGTGGTACTAATTGGGGGAGAGAGCCAGGACAAGGAAGTTAGGAGGAGGACTGATAGACTTGAATAAAGAAATGAGTCTTAAGGGCACGCTTGAACTCTTTGAGAGTAGATGCTAACCTGATGGATCATGGAAGATCGTTGCACAGCAGGGGAGCAGCCTGGGCAAAGTCCTGAAGATGAGAGTGAGAGGAGGTGATCAGTGAAATAGTGAAGCGGCGGTCACAGACAGAGCGGAGGGGGCGGGTAGGAGTGTAGGTAGAGATGAGATTGGAGATGTAGGGAGGGGAAGATTGACTAAGAGCTTTAAAGGTGACTGTGAGGAGTTTAAATTTAATTCTGTACACACACACATATGTATGTATATATATTGTGAGAAAGTACAGCATTCACAGGAATCCAACACAGGTATGCTGAACCATTTAACTATTTATTAGCAGTTGTCAGGATGGCAGGATGGTAAACAGTTCCAACGCTGGTTCAGCAATCATATCCAGTAACAGTACACAAAAATCCCCACCACCAATATCTGGGTAGACATAACTTCCCTGTCTGCAAGCCGGCCACTTACTGGTATCGGTGGTCCCACCCACACATACAGACAGTGTCTTTATCCTCCACCCCAAGCACTACAAGCAAATCACAGCAAACCAATCACACCCATGTGGAACACTTGGTTGTGTGTGCTAAAAGAGGATCACAGGGAACTTTTAACCAGGCTGTGTTTTTATCAGATCCCTTATTGGGGAACTGTGGCAAGGAGGCATATTTGCCACAATATATATATATATATATATATATATATATATATATATATATATATATATATATATATATATAATATATACATTACAATTAGAAAAATGTTAGCAATAGGAAAGTAAGAGATTTGAGCCACTTGATGCCTCAATTTACATGTGGTCTTTATGTCACTATTTTATTAAAATTGTCTTTAAATGACTACTGGAACTCAAGTGTCTTTCAAACATTTATGGAGATGTCACCCCAAGTTTAACTCAGATTGCTAACCTCATATGCTGATATTGTGCAAGAAGGAAAAGAGGATGTCCAGTCTCTGTTTTCGCTTTCATTTTGGTGGTTGACACCACATCCCCCACTCACCTTCTTTCAGCTGCTACTCTAGTGTGTTTTTTGACGTTGGTGACTTGTATCATTAGATATTTGGGAACTTGTAGCCACCCCAGAGCTTTTACGTGAGCCAGATTCCAACTCGCTGTTATCACCAGTAGCCAGTTCTGAACAATCCAACCCACTGATTTATAAGTGCAGCATTGTGTGTATCTATCTGGTCTCCTTTTGCTGATGACAATAGTGGTTAGATCTGGAAAGCTTCTGTGTCCCAGAAATCCACAGATTAACACAGATCTCAACTGCAGGTACTGCAAATTGTTTCCTATTTACTTTTTAATCTGTCTCAGGTCACCCGCACATTTCTATAATTCTGTCTCTATTTTGTAACCTCAAATGTCTCCTCTTTGTTACTCAGATTTTTCAATGTATCTTCGAGAGAGAAAAATGTCACATGAGATTGGCAGCAGGAGGTCAGACTGTTCATACTCCATTCTTTTTCATTTTTTGACAATATCTCTTTTATGTCGATTAAAAAGATTTCAGTTAAGTTTGAAGATACTTTGTTTCAGGTTAGTAACTTCCAGTTTAGCAATGACAGTGATAAAAGTTACTAAGAGTAGAAATATTTGACTATATATATGACTTACTTGAGGTGCAGTATTGCCCCAGGGTGGAATATTGTATTTTCTTGCAGACAATAAATACATCAACCTATAACTTTGTACCATTCAACTAGCTCCTAAATTGCAAATCACTACTTATTATTTTCAATTATTTCTTGGAGCTCTGTATAGTATTGACCTTGTTCAACTAGGTAGATATACAGGTTGACATATAAATATACGGTTTGACATACATAGTCATGGCCAGAAAATGTTGGCACCCTTGATCTTTTTTTAAATAACTCACAATTTGAAATTAACAACAGTATTTGATCTTCGCAATTCTTTGTTAATATCACAGAACATTTGTCTAATTCTGAATGTAATATGGTGTATACCTTTAAATCAGAAAAGAAAAAGAAATGGAACTGACACAATTATTGGCACACTAGACGTAGTATTTAGTAGCACAGTCTTTGGTTAAAATAACTGCAATCAATTGCATCCTATAGCTATGTATGAGCTTCCTGCACCTCTCTACTGACAGTTTAGTCCACTCCTCTTGTGCAAACTGCTCCAGTTCTCCCAGATGTAAAGGCTGCTGTCTCCCAACTGCTGTTTCCAGTTCTCTCCACAGATGTTCTATATGATTTAGATCTGGACTCAATGCCATCAGAACAGTTCAGTGTCTTGTCATTCCGGGGTTCTTTTTGAAGTGTGTGTGGGGTCATTGTCCTGCTGGAAGACCCTTCACCTTCGACGAATACCCAGATTTCTGACTGTGCTCCAAAATATCCTGGTAATCTCCCGCTTTCATGATGCCATGCACATGTCACTGAACCTCCTCTATGTTTAACTGTATAGAAAGTATTTTTTTTTCTTCAAAAGCTTCAATTTGCTTTCTGTAAACATAGGGATGATGTGCTTTACCAAAAATCTGTCATTTGGCCTGCTCTGTCCACAGGATATTCTCCCAGAATTAATTTGGCTTGTTCAGATGTTTTGGCTAACGCCACTCAAGTTTTCTTATGTTCCCTCTCAGCAGTGGGGCCCTCCTAGGCCTCCCACCTTATAACCACCTTTTATTGAGTTGGCTACGATTGTTGGGAGTGGAATCTGTCATACCTTGTGTTTGAAGGTCAGCTTGAATCTGGTTGGCAGTTTTTTAAGATGGTTCTTCACCATTTGAATAATCCCATGCTGCAATGTTTGAGCAAGTTTTCACTTGCAGCAATGTCCCGGGAGTTTGGCTACAGTGCCATGGACCTTAAACTTCCTAATAACATTATGTATGGTGGAAACTGTAACATAAAAGTCTCTACAATCTTCTGCCTGATCTCTTCAGACAATTCTATGGCTTTTTCTCTCTTATCTCCATATTCTTTCCAATATACACAGTGATATACAATAAGTGTTTTTTATATTGCAGATACTTGCTAGTCACCACAGGTGAATTCAGTTTTAACGTGAAGGAGAATAATCTCATTGGAATCTGAATTATAGGCTTTTTCTGGTTTATTCCACTGCACTGGTTTATTCCATTCCACTTCTACATTTGTGAATAAGAAAATATTATTTAAGCGCAACGATTTTCTGGAATAAATAGTGCATTAGTAGAAAAAACTGCACTGACAATATTTGTGGCCATGACTGTAAATATAAATGTAAATATAAAGGATAAGATGTTTTTCAAACAATCTAAAAAGTAGACTTTGTTTTGATCTTTCTTTTTCCTGAACACTAAGTGCCTGATTCATCAAGGAACGCAGAGTGAACACAATTTGCTCTTTTTTAAAGATGGAATTTACACACATACAGTATGCCTGTATCCAAGTGCAAGTGGATCTGCATTCTAAGCATTCTCTGGGCATACAATTATTTTTACATAAAGTACATTTATCAGGATGTTGTTAATGTCTACTGTACATAATAGGCATTTCTACAGTTTTTCTTAATTGCAAACACATGTTTTAGCATGCATATGTGACCGTCATCTCTATCAGTTGGCACTTACACCTGCCCTATAGCTGGTGCGAGTGGTATGGCTAAAAATCATGTACCAGAGCTTAAATCTGATAAATGTGCATGCGGTCAGCCTTGGCAAACCCTCACTATACATTGCCTACGTACATACACCCCTTCTCTCTCTCCCGTTCCGCCCTTCGTAGGCTGTCAGAAGTGTCATTTGCATTCAAACTTGAATTGTATGCATTTGTGTTTACTGACGTAAAGTCCGTTTCTGGACATGCGCAGAGCAATGTCATGCAAAATACTGCACACAACAGGACTTACGTTCCTTGATCAATCAGACCCAGGTGTTCTTAATAGAACTCCATTCCTGCCACAATGTTCTTACTAGAACTCAATTTACTATTCTCTCTTAGGAGCAGAGAAGCCATATATACTGGTGACAGCAATACAATTACCTTTAAAGTACTATACTGTGACATGATATCAAACTACTATCTAAATATTCCTTCATTTCAGAGCAGAGGTGTCCAAGTTCAGTCCTCGAGGGCTACCAACAGTTCATGTTTTCAGGATTTCAGTCTGTAGAAACAGGTGGGACAATTACTGACCAAGCCAAATACTGTAGATTAAATCACCTGTGCATGACTAAAGACATCCTGAAAACATGAACTGTTGGTAGCCATTGAGGGCTGAACTTGGACACCTCTGTTTTAGAGCTTTTCCTCACAGATCCTTTCCATTCTAATTAAAGATAATTATTTGATAAATATTTAAATAATCGTTTAAACAGTAGACTCCAGACATACTATGGTATCTATATTACTGTACAGCTGCTGTTCAACTTCCATTAATATTACAGTCTATCTCTGCTGTCAGCTTAGTGTCCATGTAGTAACCAGTAGAGATTCCTGTATGAAATGTGTTAATGAAGAATGATTTTCCTTCCACAGCAGAGAACAGCAAGAATGGAGCGTTTCAGTTTTCTGTTACTGACAATTAACATAACTGAGTGCAGACTTGGGTAGGAAACACAGCAAATAGAGCACAAGTGACGGTAAAATTGTTCTTGTACCTCGAAGGCTAAAGGCATCAAGTTTAAACCAATAAAAAAGAGGAGATAAAAGAACAGAAAAGAGGCCATATTTATAACTGTCCTTATGTGGGCAACAAGTTGAGGCTTTGTCATTCCTGAATCGTTGCTGCTCATATTCCTTGTGTGTTTCAGGAGTGATACAATCAGAAGAGAAATGGCTGCACCAAATATGAGGAAGGGTATGAAGGATCCTACAAGGTTGATAATCATTAAATTGGTATAATTTACTTCCAAAGTTATATTTCCATCATTAGTACCATTAATAGCATTGGTAGAATTACTGTGTTGTAAAGAGTACACTAACCATACACAGGGCAGACAGGAGAGAACAGACACCATCATTGACGTCAGAAGCAGCCACGGCACCAACCTGGAGATGTTCATCTTAAGTCTCAGGAATAATCTGTTGCTGTAGTTTGTGATCTTTACGCAGTAGAACACACAGAGCACGGTGCCCCACCACAGGCTGCAGAATGCCACCGTTATTGCTGCAATTATTATATTTTCTACAATGTTTTTAACTGGAGTTGTAATCTCAGCATTAAGTAGGAATTCATTACATGCCCATAAAATTAGAAGAATGATCCTTACTGCCCCCAGGCTGGTCATGATAATGTCCACAGGTTGAAGAGTTTGACCCTTCTGCCACCAAATGAAGTTTTTTGTCACTATAAAAGTATTGAGAAATAATCCGATGAACGTCAAAAAACAAATTGCAACTGATAAGAAAATGAAAGTTGCGTAATTCATCTTTTCTTTTATCAGAATAATGTAACTTCACAGACTCTTCATAAGAAACCAGCCCTGTTCGTCTTACTTGTTTAATGTGGATGAGACAGGCTGCACTGTGATATGAAATCATATTGAGCTAAAATTAAATATAGAACTGCTTGCTATAAGATTTGCATTATATTTGGCTACCGATCTACAAGTAAGTAAATCATTTAGATTTAATTTTAATACAGTCGCTTTCATTCCTCTAAGCAGTGTGCAACTTTTCACTGTTTTGCATTTGTAAGAACACCTGATATTGTTAAGGAATAGCAATTATGTTTAACTGCAAGGGGCGGCCATATTACATTACATATATTTGGTTTTGAGTTACATAATGTTGTGCTTTGTCAATATATCCTGTATTTATTGTAAAATAATCTATACTGCAAATGATGTTTAGATTCAAGAAATAAATGGGTGTCAAATATTTTGATTTAATATTTAGAATATAGAATACTTACTTTGATACAATATGTATAACTAATACATAAAAGATGCATAACATGGACATAACAGGAAAGATTATTTAGGAACTTCATAAAAATAAATCCCCCCCCCCCCCCCAGATAACTGTGGATACCTGTAAATCCTTGTCCTAATTCGATGTGTATACAAACATAAACAGTGACTAGAGATATTTAATTGTCACACTTTAGCTTTAATAATCATCTACATGTAATGCTATTTTAGTTCTACAGGGGCGCTAATTTATTTCTACATGGTAGTACTTAGCGTTTTATTGATAATTGGAGGCAGCAATATTTATTACTAATAGTGGTACAAATAATTAACTAATATCATACCCAGCGACCAGCGGTACCAGGAGGGGCCCAGAGCTATTCAGCATTGGCCCAAGTTCCATTATTAGGTTGGGATTGTTTGTTCAGGCCCCCTCCCCAGAGGAAAGATCCCCATGCTCTGTAGTACTGGGTTCTTGCTCATTCAGTTTTATTATGTCCTTTGGCCTAAACCACATGCTGTTTAAGGGTTTGAATACTGCCACACGTCAGAAGCTATTTGAGTCTCAGCCTTCAAATTACAGAATAGTAGTTAGTCTTGTGGTTTGGTGCTGAAAACCACATCCGATGTGTGTCATTTTAAGCCGGTGCTTCGTATATATCTACCCATAAATTTTGTCCTTTCAACTATAACCCATTGGAGTGATGCTGACTTGTATGTCCTCCACTTGTATCTCTTTAACTTAGGTGCACTACTTCACAAACGTGTAACTCTGTTTTCAGCCTCTCTGTCAGCTAAATACCCATCGCCTCTTTTAGAAGCCTGTGGAAAATACCTCCCTTTGTCACTTTATATATATATATATATATATTAGGGATGAGCGCACTCGGATTTCTGAAATCCGAGCCCACCCGAACGTTGCCGATCCGAGTCGGATCCGAGACAGATCCGGGTATTGGCGCCAAATTCAAATCTGAAACTGAGGCTCTGACTCATAATCCCGTTGTCGGATCTCGCGATACTCGGATCCTATAAATTCCCCGCTAGTCGCCGCCATCTTCACTCGGGCATTGATCAGGGTAGAGGGAGGGTGTGTTAGGTGGTCCTCTGTCCTGGTAGATCTCGTGCTGTGCTGTTTAGTTCTGTGCTGTGCTGTTTAGTTCTGTGCTGTGCTGTGCTGTGCTGTGTTCTGCAGTATCAGTCCAGTGGTGCTGTGTGCTGTGCTCTGTCCTTCTGAGGTCAGTGGTGCTGCTGGGTCCTGTGCTGTGTCCTGTTCAGTCCAGTGGTGCTGTGTCCTGTGCTCTGTGCTTCTAAGGGCATAGTTATTTCCCCAATATTCCCCTGTGTTTAAAAAAATAAAAAAAAGTTATTTAAAAAAATACCAAAAACTAATTTAATTTTTTTTAATTACCACAAAATTTGCACAACCAATCCTGCAGTATAAGACCATTGGTACTGCAATATTACCAAGTTCACACATTCAGCAGTAAAAGTCCAGTGGTACTGCAATATTACAAAGTTCACACATTCTGCAGTATCAGTCCAGTGGTGCTGTGTCCTGTGCTCTGTCCTGCTGAGTTCCGTAGTGCTGCTGGGTCCTGTGCCGTGTCCAGTTCAGTCCAGTTGTGCTGTGTCCTGTGCTCTGTGCTTCTAAGGGCATAGTTATTTCCCCATTATTCCCAAGTTTTTAAAAAATAAAAAAAAAGTAAAAAAAATAAATAAATAAAAAATTAAAAAAAAATATATATAATTATAACCAAATTTGCAAAACCAATCCAGCAGTATAAGTCCATTGGTACTGCAATATTACAAAGTTCACACATTCTGCAGTATCAGTCTATTGGTGCTGTGTCCTGTGCTCTGTCCTGCTGAGTTCCGTAGTGCTGCTGGGTCCTGTGCCGTGTCCTGTTCAGTCCAGTGGTGCTGTGTCCTGTGCTCTGTGCTTCTAAGGGCATAGTTATTTCCCCATTATTCCCAAGTTTTTAAAAAATAAAAAAAAAGTAAAAAAAAATAAAAAATAAAAAATTAAAAAAAAAAAAAATAATTATAACCAAATTTGCAAAACCAATCCAGCAGTATAAGTCCATTGGTACTGCAATATTACCAAGTTCACACATTCTGCAGTATCTTGTGCTACATATAATGGAGACCAAAAATTTGGAGGATAAAGTAGGGAAAGATCAAGACCCACTTCCTCCTAATGCTGAAGCTGCTGCCACTAGTCATGATATAGACGATGAAATGCCATCAACGTCGTCTGGCAAGCACGATGCCCAATCTACTAGTACAGGGCATGTAAAATCCAAAAAGCCCAAGTTCTCAAAAAACAGCAAAAAGAGAAACTTAAAATCATCTGAGGAGAAACGTAAAGTTGGCAATATGCCATTTACGACACGTAGTGGCAAGGAACGGCTTAGGCCCTGGCCCGTGTTCATGACTAGTGGTCCAGCTTCACCCAAGGATCTAAGCCCTCCTCCCCCCCACTACAAAAAAATTTAAGAGAGTTATGCTGTCAGCAACAACAACAAAACAGCAAAGAACTCTGCCTTCTAAACAGATGACATCACAAATCCCCAAGGCGAGTCCAAGGGTGTTGTTGGTTGTGAACCCTGACCTTCCCATCACTGTACGGGAAGAGGTGACTCCATCCAGCATTTGCAGCATGCCCTCTGCATATGCTGGAAGGATCACCCACAGTCCAGTTACAGATTTGGCTAATGAAGGTGTGAATGTTGTACACTGGGAGGAGGATATTGATGTAGCTGGCGCTGAGGAGGATGTTGATGATTATGATGCAGACAGATACCAAAATGCCTTTCTCAATTTCTATTTATATTCTAGATTATATAACGGCTGAAAAGTTTTCTGTTTTACTCCTAGTGGAGAGGGGATCTGATGCAGACAGATACCAAACTGCCTTTGTCCATTTCTTTGTATATTTGAATTTCTAGTTCTACAGTCTATGCAGGCTGCTTTATTTATATTCAACTACAAGTGTAGGGTGGGGGGGGGGGGCATAGATAGCCACCAAAGTAACGTGGTCCATTTAATTTCACTTTCTTGCTCCTCAGTCTGTGCAGCCTGCTTTTTTTATCTTCAAAGTATTTATATTTACAAGCCTTGCAATCTAAATTAACTAGAGGTAGTGACGTGGTAGAACTCCAAAAGGCAGTTTGGAAGCCCCTGTACAAACTGGCTCTATTTTTTAACTGAGTTGTCCCCCCCTCCAGTGTGTACTCGGAAAGAGTTTTTAGTGCAGCGGGGAACCTGGTCAGTGAGCGGCGAAGGAGGTTGCTTCCTCACAACGTTGAAAAAATGATGTTTATAAAAATGAATAATCAATTCCTCAATGAAGTACAGCACTGCCCTCCAGACAGTACAGAGGGACTGTGGTTGTGGAGTCCAGTGGGGACGAATTGATAATGTGTGAGGAGGAGGAAGTACACACTGTAGGGGGAGAGGAATCAGAGGTTGAGGATGAGGACGACATCTTTCCTCAGTAGAGCCTGTTTAGTTTGTACAGGGAGAGATGAATTGTTTTATTGGTGTGGGGGCCCAAACAAACCAATCATTTCAGCCACAGTTGTTTGGTAGGCCCTGTCGCTGAAATGATTGGTTTGTTAAAGTGTGCATGTCCTATTTCAACAACATAAGGGTGGGTGGGAGGGCCCAAGGACAATTCCATCTTGCAACTTTTTTTTTGGCATTATGTGACCATTCAACAGTCGTTTGCCATGTTCAAAAAGTAAAAGAAAATGCCAACAAATTCAATAAATTAAATCAAAAGTTAAATGCCCTGTCATTATTTAAAACAAGAGGTTTTGACGTGCTAGAATTAGTGTAGTGTTAAGATGTTATAAACACTACACTTGGAAATTGGAGGAGGTAATGTGGCCCCGGTATCAAATTGGGTACCGGGGCCACCCCACTACGCAGTCCAGATACTTGTTTGGTGGAATTCTGACCAGTTGAGGGTGTATTTATTTTATTGTGGCCCCGGTATCAAATCGGGTACCGGGGCCACCCCACTACGCAGTCCAGATACTTGTTTGGTGGAATTCAGACCAGTTGAGGGTGTATTTATTTTATTGTGGCCCCGGTATCAAATTGGGTACCGGGGCCACCCCACTACGCAGTCCAGATACTTGTTTGGTGGAATTCAGACCAGTTGAGGGTGTATTTATTTTATTGTGGCCCCGGTATCAAATTGGGTACCGGGGCCACCCCACTACGCAGTCCAGATACTTGTTTGGTGGAATTCAGACCAGTTGAGGGTTTTATTATTATATTGTGGGGACCACTCTATCTATACCACACTACAACTCTATACCACTCTATTTAATACTTTAATTCTATTTAATACTTTAATTCTATTAGTAGTTACCATAAAGAGGAACAAAATAAACCAATTTTACCAAAAGTATAATATGACTTAGACTTACAAACACTACACTTGAAAGATGGTGCCTTTAAATGAAAAAGTCAGTCTTCATTGCACGACTATGTGCAACAGGGACAGTTTTTTTGTTTACAAAGTCAACCAATAACACTTCGACCCTGTCTGTCTTTAACATACTTGATGGGATCTCAATGACGAATTGTCTGTACCATGTTTGGAGGAGGTATTGTGGCCCCGGTACCAAATTGGGTACCGGGGCCACTCCTCTACGCAGTCCAGATACATTTATTGCTGCGAATCATACAAGTTCAGGGTTTTTAATTTATATTGTGGAGACCCACTCCTCTACGCAGTCCAGGTACATTATTGGTGCGAATCCTACAAGTTCAGGGATTTTAATTTATATTGTGGAGACCCACTCCTCTACGCAGTCCAGGTACATTTATTGGTGCGAATCATACAAGTTCAGGGTTTTTAATTTATATTGTGGTGACCCACTCCTCTACGCAGTCCAGATACATTTATTGGTGTGAATCATAAAAGTTCAGGGTTTTTAATATATATTGTGGTGACCCACTCCTCTACGCAGTCCAGGTACATTTATTGGTGCGAATCATACAAGTTCAGGGTTTTTAATATATATTGTGGTGACCCACTCCTCTACGCAGTTCAGGTACATTTATTGGTGCGAATCATACAAGTTCAGGGTTTTTAATATATATTGTGGTGACCCACTCCTCTACGCAGTCCAGGTACATTTATTGGTGCGAATCATACAAGTTGATGGTTTTCTTATTATATATATTGTGGTGACCCACTCCTCTACGCAGTCCAGGTACATTTATTGGTGCGAATCATACAAGTTGATGGTTTTCTTATTATATATATTGTGGTGACCCACTCCTCTACGCAGTCCAGAAAGATACCTCGTTGCAACGTTTTGGACTAATAACTATATTTTGAGGTGTTCAGAATACACTGTAAATTAGTGGAAATGCTTGTTATTGAATGTTATTGAGGTTAATAATAGCGTAGGAGTGAAAATAAGCCCAAAAACTTGATTTTTAAACTTTTTATGTTTTTTCCCCAAAAAATCCGAATCCAAACCCTTAAATCCGAACCGAGACCTTTCGTCAAGTGTTTTGCGAGACAAATCCGAACCCCAAAAATAATGAAAATCCGGATCCAAAACACAAAACACGAGACCTCAAAAGTCGCCGGTGCACATCCCTAATACACACACACACACACACACACACACACACACACACACACACACACACACACACACACACATATATAGTGTTAATTTAACCATAATATGCTAATAATATTTTTCTTCCAGGATCATATAAATAAAGCATTGGGTTTCCCATATCTCAAACACTTGTCTTCACCATACACCTATGTGTGGAGTGCTTCGGTGTTCTGTGGGTTGATCTCTGTATTGGTCTTGCACTACATCCAAGGGTCTGCAAGGTTGCTGCTGAGGGAGGGGAAAGGGGTTGTGGAGGTGGTTGATGTTGGAATTTAAGGGGCACAAGAAACAATTGCTAAAGGACTCGGAAAGAAATGTGTATGTTTGTGACAATAATAACTTTATAGGAGATATAAAGGGCGAGAAAAAAAGATAAAGAAATGAGGAAATATGGAATGAATGAAAGTGAGAAAGAATGTGGGGAAAGAAGAAAAGACGGGAAAAGAAGAGAAAAGGAGTGTGGAGACAGAGAAGAGGAAAAATATAGATAATAATAGTGTAATACAGAGGAGAAAGGGAGATCAGACCAGCGGTGGGCACGGTAAAAAACAAGTGAATCCAGTCTGTATAGGAGTAGTACTCTTCCTAAAGATGTTACTTAAATTACAATTTAGTGCCCATGACTTTTCACAATGAGTATGATGAGACAGTAGTTCTGCAATGTAATAGTTATGATTACAGGGATAATGAGGATAAATATTTATTATCTTCTCATTCTCAAATATAGCTCTAATCTAGCATGGAAAAAATGGGCAAATGTGCTCAGACAACCCGACATTGCTAAGTACAATGCTAAAGAAAATTAAGCAATGCTAGTGTTAGTGGTAATGAAGCAAATAACAGTACTAATGATGCGTCCTCATCCAACATGTTTACAAAAAAAAAAATTGTATGAAAGACAAACAATTATCTATTGTATACTTTGGAAAGCAATTTGTGTTTGCAGATTCTGGTGACATAATCTCACAAAATGTAATTACATTAGATAACCTATTTTCAGAAATGGTTTCAAGCAGTGATGATATAGATGAAATGGTCATGTAACTAAATCCAGCTGCCAGTCAGCAGGCACATGATAAGCAGACACAAAATTGCCTGCCCGATAAATCACATCTGCAAGTGCAACTCCCCCTATCTATCATTTCTGTCTTTTCTGATGGTGTTTAGGGCAACAATGATGGAAATGTTGATCAGTCTCTAACAAATCAGTGCATATTAACTGAAAATACATCATTCTCAGGCATTCATATTATCTGACCAAACCACTAATTTAATGCAGTGGATAAGTAACTAATTAATAATTTTAGTACATGGTGTAAACAAATAAGTGTACTGTATGTATGTAATGCTTTCAATTTTTAATATTATTCCCAGTATATAAGGCAGAGTAATTGTGTCTACTCTTATAGCTACTGAATACTTGTCTATGCACAAACAATAAGATCACATTCTAAGAATTTCCTGCTGTACATAAGTGGTACTGTGCACTTTCCCATACATATAAAATAAGAGAAGATTCTGAAAATGACATCCAGCATATAGATATGTTATTATATTCTTATTTATGCCTTAATAATGAGCAGCACTGTAACCAACTGCAAAGGCAGAGCAAGTACAGAGGAAGGAGGATACTTCTTCTTCCTCCCTGGTAGCTCTGCTCGTGTTGTCTGCTTCTATGCTCTTAAAGAGTAACTGCAGGAAGAAGCACAAGCGACTGGTGTCTGTGTCACCCTGCACTTCCTCCTGCTGTCTATAATAGAAGAACACAGTGACTTCCTCCACTCAGAGTCACTGAGGACAGAGGGAAAGAAGGGGATTAGTTATAGTTGGCAAACATCACAGCATCGCTAAGGATCGACTTCATAGTATATAACAAGATTGTCTTTGTATCTACTGAACTACCATCTATGTTCAGCTGTCACCAACAGAGCTCAACTGTCATTGCTGTTTCCACATCTGTTCAGCTGTTCACTTAGCTCAATTGTGATTGCTGCTGCCATCTCTGTGTGGCTGCTGGACTCTCTGCACACAACTATCATTATCCTGGAATTTGTCATGTCAGAGCTACAAAAACTGCCTACTCTATTAACCCCTGCCAGGGGACGGTAAAGTATCCTTCACCTTTTCCATTGCTCTGCACCATTTGGATCAACTATTCCTTTCCAATATCTCATTACCTACTTCAGCTAATGCACAAATCATCATCTCTCACATCTCTCCATCACACACCTACTCAATTTACACTCTCTCCTATTCACTATCATCACACTTCTATTCAAACTCCTCTTCTTTCTCCATCATCCTATTTCTCCCTCCCCTATTTTGATTTCCGCTTCCCTACTTCCCTCCTCACTAGTCTGCACACATGAACTGTTTTGTCTCCTGCACCCACCACACTCACCAGCCTACATATACAGAAACAAACCTCACACCCACAAATCCTCCTCATGTTTCCTCTTTCTCACTCTGATACTTCTCATGGCTGTTGGTGACATCTCTTCTAAACCTGCACCCTGTACAATCTCTATTCTCTTCTCACACTCCTTGCTCCATCCCAAACCTTCATGCAATTCCGCAAACCTTATCAACATATCGCCACTACCCTCTCTTCTCTTCTCCTGTGCACTATGGAATGCCAGATGTGTTTGTAACAAACTTGCATCCATTCATAATCTATTAATTTCTAAATCCATCAACCTCCTCCCCATTACAGGATCTTGGCTCACCTCCTCTGACACTACATCTCTTGCAGCTCTCTTATATGGGGGAACTCTCTCTCAGCCATACCACCAGACCCAGAAACAGACAGGGTGGTGATGTAGGGATTCTACTTTTTCCAAGTTGCACCTTCCAAGTCATACCCTCTGAACCCTCACTCTCATTAACTTCCTTTGAAGTCCACTCTATCTGTCTATTTTATCCTCTCTAACTTCGTGCTGCTGTCATTTATCGCCCTCCAGGCTCAATTCTTTCCTATCCTTTGACCTGCCTACTCTCATACTAGGTAATGTCAACATTCCCATTGATAATCCCACTGTCTCTTCTACCACTAAACTTTTTTCACTTCCTTCTTTGTTCTCTCCCAATGGACCTCATCTCCCACCCACTGTGATGGACACTCCCTTGACATTGTCTTCTCCCGCATCTGCTCTATCTCTAGTTTCACCAACTTTGCCTTCCCAATCACATCCTACAGCCTTCTTTACTTTAGCCTCACCTTACCTCCTGTCCTCCCCTCTCCCCAAATCCACACGTACACAACGACACCTATGTACTCTTAACCCAATCCACTTCTTATCTTTACTAAAACAACTATTTTCTTCTGTGTCTGCATTGACCTGCCTAAATCAGGCCTCCTCTTTCTTCAACAAAACACTCACTTCACCCCTAGACAAGGCAGTTTCAGCTACCACATACAGTCTCCGAGGATCCAAACCCCAACAGTGCTCCAGCACTGCAGAGCCCCACTGGAGAATCTCATTCCCATCCCTAAAAATTAATTCTTTCATCTTACAGCACAGCCCTTTCAATTGCCAAACAAACATTCTTCAGATCTCTAATGTCCACCCAGTATTCTAACCCATATCACCTCTTTGCCACCTTCAACTCTCTTTTCTGCCCACCTACACCTCCTCCCCCTTCCTCCCTCACAGCCCATGATTTTGCCACCTATTTCAAAGAAAACAAATTGACACCATTCGACAAGATATTTCGTCATGCCAAGTTATACAAACTCTACCCACTCTACCCGCCTTCACCTATACTACCCACCCTTAATTCATTCTCTCCAACCTACTTTAAACATGCGCTTATCTCACCAATTCTGAAGAAACCATCTCGATCAGCCTTTTTCTCCAACTACTGCCTTATTTCTCTCTTCCCGTTTGCCTCCAAACTAATTGAGCAGTTACTGTGCAAATGCCTATCTCACTTTCTCTCCACTTACTCCATTCTCGACTATCTGCAATCAGGCTTCCATCCCCAACATTTATCTGAAACTGCTCTCACAAAAGTGATCAATGATCTACTTACTGCAAACTCTTATGATCATTTCTCCATATTCATTCTTCTGTAATTCTCTGCTGCTTTTCAAACTGTTGATCATCCTCTTCTCCTACACACCCTTCACTCCATTGGTCTTAAGACAGAGTTCTTTCCTGGTTCACTTCCTACCTATTGAACCGCTCCTTTAGTGTTTCTACCTCTGGCATATCATCCTCTCCACTCCCACTTTCTGTTGGGGTCCCACAAGGCTCTGGTCTTGTCCCTTTACTTTTTTCATTAATCACCTCTTTTCTTGGAGCACTTGTTCACTCATTCCGCCTCCAGTACAACCTCTACCCTGATGACACCAAAATCTATATTTCTTCCCTTGGCCTCTCCCCTCCTGTACTATTTTGTGTAACCAATGGTCTTTCAGCTATCTCCACATGGATATCCCAACACTACCAAATGCTCAACGTATTCAAAACAGAGCTTATTATCCTCCCTCCTGCCAGAATCACCACCTCGCCACAAGCTTTCCTTACTGTCAATAGCACCACAATTTTATCTGTCTCCCAAGTCCGCTGCCTTAGTGTCACACTTGACTCTGCCCTCTGCTTTATTCCTCACATCCAGACTCTTTCACTGTCTTGTCGATTCCACGTTTAAACTATTGCCAGACAAAGCCATTTTCTTATTTGACATGCTAACAAAACTCTTATCAATTCTCTCATCATCGCCAGTCTTGACTACTGCATCCTCCTGCTATCTGGCATTGCCGACACCCATATATCCACACTTCAATCCATCCTACATGCTGCTGCAAGACTGATATTCCTCTCTCACCACTTCACATCTGTGGCACCTCTTTGCAAATCCATACATTTGCTCCCTGTGTCCTTCAGAATCCAATTCAAATTACTGACCCTTACCTGCACCACCATTTTTTACATCTTAAATCTCATATCAAAATACTCTTCCTCCCGCCCTCATAGATCTAACTTTGATCTACGCTTTGTCTCATCTCTGGTAACCACCTCTCACTTGTGCCTACCAGATTTCTCCAGTGCTGCACGCCACATATGGAATTCCCTACCATGCCCAATCAGGCTTTCCCACAGCCTTCAATGTTTAGACGTTCTCTAAAAACCCATCTCTTTTTTAAAGCTTACCTTATCCCTGATGATACTATTCACACTAATACACCCTCACAGTGGTCCCAATCTAAGTCACACTTGCGCAACTTGTCTCAGCTGTTCCCTCTTCCACTTAGAATGTAAGCTCTCTAATTGGCAGGGTCCTTCAAACCCTTTGTTTTCATGTCTACATTTATTTTGTGTCTAACATCTGTGATGTTTTTCAAGCAAACCTAATTAAGGTGAGAATGGGTCAGTGGATAGTCCTAGAGAGTCTTGCAATAAGCCTGTGGCAGAATTTGTTGCACTATTCTAGCAATATATGAATGATGGATGATAAGTGCACAATGGGTGTTCTGGGTATAATGACATGTTATTAATAAATCCATTGTCAAATAAATTTTTCTAAATGGCTAGTATGGAATCTGGTAATAATTTCTTATATAATAACTCATCAGAGATGTTAGTCCTCAACAACTATACAACTGTATTTGGAGAAAGATAGTCCCTTTTTATTTGATGTAATCTGTGACTATGTCTTTGCGTAAGAGTAATAAATGTAGGATTACCGGCAATGAAAGCATTTGGCCAGCTCAAATGACCACTAAATAATCAGATATGGCCCATGAAGGTAAAATGTTAACCTGACATTTCTCTGCAACTCTAGGAAAGTCATATATTACTTTCACACTCCATTAAACACAGCTGAAACCCCTCCATATCATTGGGACAGTGTCCTGATGGGATTTGATACAGGACATATCTGAAGATGCAGTCATCTGAGCTGCTGTCACATTACTGTCCCTGTCCCTGTGAGTTCAGCAATCCACATAGTGCATTTCTGCAGAGCAAGTCTGGCTAGATGTTACTCTTTGCCCGGTAAGTTAGAAAAACACCTCTCACCAAACATGCAAAAGAGTAAAAGAAAGTCTGGTTGACATGTTTACAAGGAGGAGGTGACGTAAGCAGAACGTGAAAGGGAACTCCCCTCTACCCAGGAACAGCGGGATCTGTGAGTGATAGAGCCGGTGATCCGGACCCGGACAGAAAACATCTCCTTACGGGCCCGTTTTATCTCTGAGTGAGGGTAAGAGTCCACCTTCACAAGAGAGTCTTGGATTGTACAGTAGATGTTTTTTATTGTTTTATCGGGATGTGCGCCCGTTGTTGAAATAAATGTATCTACGTTTTTACACATGGGGAATTTTCTTCCTTTTTCTATATTGGTACGGTGTACACTAAAACTGCAACTTTAAGAAAAAAGTCACTAACTGGACTTGTTTATCCGTTTTGAGTGTAAGTGTACATTTTATTTATTCAAACTTCCAGTTTTCTACACGGGGTGTTGCATGTTATATGGTATACTCCACCGGTGATTAGGGGAACCATAAAGAGTGCAACTGTTAAAAGCTTTTATCAAAGTTATTCTAAGACCCCATTTCTGGATGTTTTTTTCGTTTTATATTCCATGGACTGATATGAGAAACAAGTGAATTGGAAGTAAAGTGGAAAACCTCATCAGCATTGACTTTTTTATATGAGACTCTTTATGGACTTGTGCTTTATAGTGTACCAATAGCGCCATCTTGTTCCTTTAAATTTTGCATGTATCAGTACTCTGAGCACAGAAAGGGGATTTGTGCCAAAAGGATAAAGAGGCTGCATTTGGTTCTGTGCGCAGGGGCTTCCATTACATTAAGCTTTGTATGTTTACTTAAGTATAAATGTTCCAGTTATTTCATAAATATTATTCAGCTGGTGAATACACAGTATTAAAAGATAATTATGCATAGACATAATGATTGATACATGGGATAAAAAGGAAGTGGTAGTTCTCCGTCATTGGATTTCCATTATACAATTTAGCCTTGAAGTTACCATGAAATCAGTGCTGTGTTCTGGGCATATCTATATATTAATAGCATAAGTATGACTTTTATGAGTGACTTATTTCTAGTATGCTATTGACTGAGCAGGGCACTTCATATACCAAATTAAAGGTCTTGGTCTGTTTTCAGAATTACTTTGAAAAATGTCCGCCTATCATTTAGAGCAATGCAATATCATTGTCCTCTGGAAAATGTGACAGGCAATACACTTGAGCATCTCTTGGTTGCTCTGGAAACTGTGACAGTTAATGAACTCTCCCTGTGCACCTGGAACATATGACCTGCTGGGTTCTCTGGAAACTGTGGCAGTTATTTGCAGCCCTGCTGAGTGACCTGGAACATGTGACCTGCTTGGTTGTTTTGGAAACTGTGACAATTATTTGCAGCCACATACTGTATATCAGCGCGTTTCGTCAGGACCATGCCCAGCAATGTAACTTCGATGGAAGAAGTTATATATATATTGTAGTGTATAAAGAAATTATTTAGTTCCTTTAATATAGTGATTGATAATATAGTTATTTATTCATTGTACTCCGTTGTTAAAATTTCTACATGTAATGTAGTGTATAAAAAAGTTATTGAATTCTGTTAATAAATTAATTTAGTCATTACATTTCAGTTTAATTTAAGGCAGTTATCGACATGTTTTTTCTAGTAGAGACTTATAATGGAACTATATATAAATCTAAATTGCATCTATTCTTTTTGTGGATCCTGAAGAGAGGATGCAGCTCCAGTATGATCTGGACAGTCTGATGGATATCTACCTGGAAAAAACACATTGTGGGAACCCAGAGACGAGGCTGTAATTAAGATTGTCTTGTTTAGATTTCTTTAATACTTATTGGTCGTGTGATACCTGCTTATATGTATGCGCATAATTGATTTACTGCTTGATGAGTAACTGAGGGACCAAAGCATTTAAATATCCACTGCACAGGGGCAAAAAAGTGTATTTTAGTTTAGGAAAAAGACTCCTGTGTGAAAAGGACGAATCACTTTGAATACCAGGGCATAAAAGCCTAGACTCACAGAGAAGCCTGGTATCTTGAGGTTTATTTCATCACACAGGCAATCCTTTCTATATCCTGTTACCAGCCAAGATGTTGATTTACATTGTCCGGCCATCCCATAGAAATATCGGTAGACAGATCCTCCAGTTACTCCCCATGAAGTATAGGATCTCTGGCACTGAGCTGTCAGCACAATGTACAGTCAAATTCACCTAACATCACTCCGATAGGTTATTATTGAAGGGGCAAAACTTAGGGGTAGCTTTACTAAACAGCGTTTGTGGATGCAGTGGGGTTTACAGCCCCAAATAACAAGATTTACTATCCTGTGATTTGGCGATTGAAAACTGAAATTGCATCCAATGTTGAATGGTTTACAAGGTCAAACCGTATAAGGTCATCTCAAGAGAAGAAGTGAGATGAATATATGACCTAGGCACATTATCACCAAAGGGCCTAAACCTAGATTTTGACCTTGGCACATTTTTGGAAAAATAGTTTATCAGAGGTGCCTATATATTTTCTGTTCCTCATATCCGAATAAGATTACTATTTATAGCTATAACCTAATTTTTTTTTATTAAGGGCATATTGATCAGACAGTTGGTTTTATTACATTTTTATGTACAGTAAAAACTTTTGGGACTTCAACTAGTTGTTAGTATTCTCTTTTATGGCAAGCTCTATGCCATGTTTAGTTCTTTAAAACTGTCTGTTTTCCATATACAGCTGTATGTATGAATGTATTACTATATTTTGAGTGTTGCATTGCTAGATTTAGTCATTACTAGCTTAGTTGATTTTAGTGGCTTCATTTCAATTGCGACGACTATTAGCTAACTATTTCAACACAGTTTGATGGGCATGTCTGCTCTCTAATTACTCTTGCTAATTGACTAAGCAATCACAGATGAGGTCTGATCATTCCAACTGTCAAATGATGGTGGCAAAGACTATTTGAACAGATATCACTCTACACAAAGATATCCCTTAGAAAGCTCCTTCGAGTGAAACGCGTTGAATATAGCTAAAAATATTGCCACTCATCCATTCATTTCATTGAACTTATCCCCACGCGACACGAAGACAGCCGGCTCATTCCGTGGATGGACCAAAGCACTGCACACACACAGACTACAGCTAGATTAACCCCTAAGTGGCTGCAATATCCCTACTATAGCTGTAAGAGTATTCTTATACCTTTTGGATGTACAAGGCTCTTATTTATACTACCCAAGTAATAGTGAATACTCTCATTTCCACTACAAACCAAGTCTACTCACTACCATTAGAATAACTTTATGGAAAAGGATTTAGACTATTTATTCCTGAACTATTGTTTGAATAATTGACTTTATTTTCATTGCTCACTCAATCCCTGCAGTATTAGTGGAGATCCACTTAAGACTTTGTTAGTTTTAGTACTGCTGAATATTATTCAAAACCCATTGTCTCACTGCTCAGACTTTTTTCTGATTTTGATGTATTTTGATGTATTTTGATTAGACAGTGCTGGAAGTGGCGGAAGGGGGGTGGCATATTGTTGCAGTAAGCTCTGGAGGTAAGTGCTGACTGGAGGGGGGTGGGAGGTTGGGGAATATGGCAGATTATCACCCTGCATTGTTATGGGGGGGAGCTGCTGGATTTGAGAATGAGGGGCAGCTGGAGTTGTACCAGTCCTGCAGCCGGGTGAGGAGCTGGGCCCCTGGACTCCCGTGCTGTGTGTGGGGAGGAGATGGCTATTAATTAGAGATGGTCACTGACCCCTGTGAAGTGATTTTGGGTTTTGATCTGGATTAACTGCAGTTTTGGTTTTGGCAAAACCGCCATCGTGTGTTTTGGATCTATTTTTTAGAAAAATTGCTAAAATCATTTATTGCTCCTACATTATTATTAACCTCAATAACACTAATTTCAAGCCATTTGCAGTCAATTTTGACCACCTCACAGGTCACAATATTATTTTCATACACTTTCAAGCAAAGATTGCAGCAGTTCTTGCCAGTGACCAGAAGAAGGCCATTGTCATGCCTGGGCATAAGACCAAAAAATCCACCTCTTATGTGTGGAAATATTTTTACCTAAATTCTGACAACAGTTGTTTAACCATTTGTTTGCATTGTAAAGCCACAGTCCTCATCCATGTTAGACCATTTGAAGCAAATTTATGGAAAGCTCTTGGGAAAATCAGAAACTTATGCTAAAAAATAACAGTAAGCAGTCCAGCATTAGCTACCTCCCTTCTCTCATCTAGATTCCAGAAACTGCAATCTACACCCCCAATACCTTCATCATCAATATCCTTACAAGTGATGGGAGTTAGTCCTGCACTAACCATGTATCCTCTGAAGTATTATTGAGCATTAGTCCCGCTGCTGATGCTGCTGCTGGGGGTGGATTTTTAACCCAAAAGAAAGTAAGAAACCTGTCACCCAGTCGCAAAGCGGATCACAGACGCCATGGGGAGTATGCTAGTATTAGATCTGCGTCCAATATCCACTATTAATGCAGCTGGTGTTAGACAATTACTTGAGGTCTTGTGTCCCCGTTACCAAATTCCATCATGACACCATTTTACTAGAAAAGCTATTCCTCACCTCTACCAGAAGGTTCGTAAAAGTGTAATTATTGGGCTACAAACTGCCATTCTACCCACTGTACACTTAACCACAGATATATGGACAAGCGGAACTTGGCAAATTAAAGATTATATGATTGTGACAGCCCACTGGGTCTGTGATTCGCCTTCACCAGCAGGAACATCAGCAGCATGTACGTCACATTTTTCTAAGGCAGCTACTCTGTGTATCATCTGCTTCACGAAAAGGCATATTATTAATATTATTGTTATTATTGTTATTATCATCGTAGATTTGTAAGGCACCGCAGTGCTCCACAGCGCCGTACAGTAGGGAAGACAAGGACATACATAAAACAAGACATACGTAGAACAAGAACAGACAAGGCAGACAAAATGAATAGAGACATGAAAACAAAGGGTATCATTACAGAGCTTACATTCTAAAGGGAAGTGGGCACAGCTGAAACAAGAGGATCGAGTATGGCTCAGAGTGGAGATTGGGATAGTTGTGAGGGTGCATTAGTGTGAATAGTGTTATTGAGGATAATGTTAAATCTAAAAAAGAGATGGGTTTTCAAAGAACATCTAAAGATTTGAAGGCTGGGGGATAGTCTGATGGAGCATGGTAGGGAATTCCATAAGTAGGGAGCAGTACGGAAGAAGTCTTGAAGGCGGGAGTGAGAGGTGGTTATCAGACACGAGACAAGGTGCAGGTCAGGGGTAATACCACTGACAACCTGTTTTAAAAACTAAGGGATGTCATTGCAACATGTTTTATCCTGCTTCGACTCTCCTGAGAATATGTGATTTCTAATAATGCCACCAATTTTGTTAGAGCATTACAGAAGGAGGAATTCCATCACATTTCCTGTTTTGCTCACACAATCAACTTAGCGATACAGAACTTTTTAAAAAATGACAGTGACATACAATTTGTCCCGAAATATTTAGGGTAATTTTCTGGATTGTGCAACAGCATGTAGGAGAATGCAGCAGCTGCAAGAAGACTAGAATTTGAGGGGGAATGTGCTTTAGTCCAGCGAAATAGTCACTTGTGCAGAAAGTGCAGATACAGTTAGCTTGAATCAAGTGATTGCCCTAATTAGACTTTTTGAGAAGCAGCTCGAGAAATTGAAGTAGGAAATTAAACAAAGCAAATCCACTAACTATATTGTTATTGTAGATTAGGGGCCTGATTCATTAAGGATCTTAACTCAAGAAACTTCTTATTTCAATATCCAGGACAAAACCATATTACAATTCAAGGGGTGCAAATTAATATTCTGTTTTGCACATAAGTTAAATGACTGTTTTTTCATGTAGCACACAAATACTTGATAGCTTATTTGTACACTGAAATGTAAAGTTGATATTTGTGTGCTACATGAAAAAACAGTCAGTATTTAACTTATGTGCAAAACAGAAAACTCATTTGCACCCCTTGCATTGTAACATGGTTTTGTCCAGGAGACTTAAATAAGAAACTTCTTAATTTAAGTTCCTTAATGAATCAGGCCCTATGTTATAAGTAATGGCAGTATGAAACGAATGAATGAAGTGCTACTCTACCAAAAAGGAAAACAACTTTGGGCATTAATTATACTGATGTCCGTCAGTGAATAGGATTCTGCTTGTATATGAAAAATATTTTTCGAAAAAAAAATTCAGATCTTATTTGATATATAGGTTAATTTTATTGTCTAAAATTGATATTTTAATCATTAGTTAGTAGAGGTTACAGGGTACAAGACATACAGATCAATGAGCCCACAGATACTCATGCACCAGTCTCCTTTTATCCCTTGCTAAACGCTCATCTCCCCTTACCTGTTACATATTCAGATTCATTATATCTCTTATCCTTTAACAGGGATGTGTCATCATTAGGACTTATTCAAACCATGTGCGATCGTACAAGACAGGACTCATTTTGTTAAGATGCACTTGCAGAGTATTCTTTATATATTAAAATGAAAAAAATATATATTTACTTAATTGTTAGTTCTTTTAAAATTGCATGAAAAAACAGTCAGTATTTAACTTATGTGCAAAACAGAATACTAATTTGCACCCCTTGCATTGTAACATGGTTTTGTCCAGGAGACTTAAATAAGAAACTTCTTAATGTAAGTTCCTTAATGAATCAGGCCCATAGGGTATGCTTTCTTCCTTTTTGGGACACAAATGATTTTATGAAGAATAGTAACTCAGAAACATAAGAGCTTGGCACCTGAGAATGTCACATGGAATCCAACTTCGTTGCTATTCTTAAATTTGTACTTTTGTCCTTTGGTTTTGGTTACTTCTTTGTTCCTTTTTGAACTGAAGTTCTCCTGTATTCTGTGAAATTACCTATTACCTGCAAATGTCCAGGTATCGCTTCGATCAAGAAAACCTTAAAACTCTTCTTTCTTTTCTCATGTTCTTGTGACTTTAACTTACATCTCCTGGCTGTGGTCACAACTACTAGGTTGAAAGATTCAATTTAAACAGATATATCAGGGGCAAACGCATGATTTCTAGAGGGTAGTTTCCATTCCACACTGCAACAGGCAATGGTAGCCAACTGTCCTGATTCTGGTGGGGCAGTCCCAATTTTATGTGACTGTCCTGCTCAGTCAGGATTTTGTTCCAACTGCAAGCTTAGTTGGGATGGATGTCCTGCTACACACTGTACTTGTTATTAAGGGTGAGTTGCTTGTATCTAACTGTAGTACATATTGCTTGCCCTTAATGAGCTGTACAGTGTAAACCAGGACATACATCCCAACTATTGTTGCAGTCAGGACAAATTACTAACTGAGCAGGCTAGTCACATACAATCAGAACTGTAGTCATCAGAATCAGGACAGTTGGCAGGCAGTGCTGCACTCTCCTACCTGTCCTTATAGTTTTAACTACCTGCGTCTGCTGGTCTCTGATGCTTGGTTGCTGCTTGTCTGGTTCCTGGAATGTTGGAGCCCTTTTTGGTAGAAAGGGAGATACATAAATTATGGAAAGTCTAGCAGTGAATAAGCCCATTTAGGCCTCCCTCCCCTATGTATATCTACACACATACTTATATCACATCACTCTAATGCCTTGGTTTATGAAAATAGTGACGGCCGGTCAGTCTGACACGGTGAATTCATGATACGAAAACCATTAACAATGGTGTATGAGATATAATAAATTATAATGACCAAAGCGATAATGACAATATGTAAAACACAGTGTTTATTTGATTTAGTAACTACTAATCTCCTCTTTGTCTATACCACGGCTGGCTAAATTAGTACTGACAGGCTGCTAAACCAGTATAGTGCTGCCAGCAAGATCGAAATATACTTTCGCTACCAATATAAGTATTTCCAGTTAAAAGCAATTATTAACTCCTCACTGCGTAACACAGCTGGCAAAATCTACATGGATAACCCACAGAATCAATATAGTGTTGCCAATAAAACCGGCTCTTATCTCGATCATTAATATTAAAGTGATAACTGTGTATAACTGAGAGTAATATAAAAGTGATAACTGTAAATTGCCGAGAATAACCTATCTGAAATAAATGATTACGTATGGGAACATGGAATATTTGATGCAATGATGTAAATTAAGAATTAGACATGAAAAAATGTAGTCAGACAGTGGAACTACCATTGGTGTGGCAGATGCCACGGAGATACTGGGGCCCGCTGCATGACAGATGCAGAGGGTCAAGGGCCCCAGTTCCCTCCTCTCCACCTCCCTGCCCCAGGGCCCAAAGCTCTCTCCGCCTCTGTAGTCAGGGGCATAATTAACGACACTACATCTTTTATTAATGATTTGGTGTTGACAACTACAATAACAAAAGGCTCAACAGCTTTTGTGAATCTGTTAGATCAGGTTATATATAATATAGCAATTGACTAGTTACAATAAAGAACTGAATATATTCTCCAAGGGCTCATTTTAGAATTTTTTATATTTCGCTTGCGTTTTAATATAATTAAATAAAGGCTATATTTTATATTCACTTATTGATCAATGAAGCTTCCTGTGACTAGATCACTGATAAATAACTTTTGGTATGAATTCATTTAAAACGCTGATTTATAGAAGTTGCCAATGCACTTATTTTTGATATTGTGTATATTGTGAGATAGGAAATCGTTATCTCTGAGACCACGGTAGAAAAGTTGTTTTTTCTGTTTACCCTTGCTAAAGGAAACACCTTATTTCTGATGTATACCTGATACAATAAGTCTTTGTTTTGAAAGCCTTTTGCATATCTTAGTGCAAGGAAATGCATTCATGTCTAAGGTATATGTTTGATTTCTGATAAGCATTTGTAAGTCTGTTGTGTAGTGTAGAGGATGTCCTCATTACGGCTAATTAAGTCTATTCAATGTGAGTGACCAACACTTAAATACACAACAGGGGGGCTGTTACCTGAGTGCAGGTCCTGTTAGACAGACAGGAACACTAAACAATGGAGACAGAACATCTGAAGGGGGGATGTGGAAGTTAAATTGTGTTAGATGCAAAACTAGATTACACTCCTGAGATCTGATGGAAATTAAGTTGATATGGAAGTTCAATTATTAGATGTAAAATTAGATTACATCCTGAGATCTGAGGGAATATTCTAGACGGGCTGGAGACAGCTAGGTCCAAGGGGCTGGCTTACCTCTACTAGGAGTTATGTCAGAACTGTATAAAAGGTGAGCTGTGTGAGCATGTAATGTTTTCTTCTGATGTTCCATCTGACCTGACCACTGATACCTTAAATCAGTGGAACTGTCCTTGTCAGGACACTTGAGCAATAATCATCATTCATTACACAGGGAGTTAAACAGCAGGTAATCGGTTAGCGTAGATTTACAGAAATGAGCCCAGGAGTCAGGTGGTAAGCAACCTGTTGCTCTGACACAGCTTAGCGTCAGAGCATTTCTTTTATACAGGAGGAGAAGGGATTTCATAATCCCCGCCCAGAGATCATGTGACTGGAGCCCCGCCGCGCACCCGGAAGTGCCGCACGGCTGACAGGAGTGAGGAGAAGGTAAGTTTTTCTTACACCCAGAGTTATCCAAAGCTTCCCCGGGGGGGCTGGTACTTCAGCCCTCTGACAACAAGAGGAGAGGGTAGCCCATAAAGAGGCTATATCCAAAACTCATTCAAGGAAACAAAAAATAAAACAAACTGGAATTTGTGCACAGTCACCTCGAGCTCCAAACACCACCGGCCTTCCGGCATCAGACCAAGGAGACCTGCCTTTTCAGGGTGTCCCGAACCAACCGTACTATGTCAGATACTACACTTGAGCTTAACCAAAAGGACAAATCGAGATTGACATTTTAATCTCAAACTGCATTTAGACAATTTAGGCCTGATTCATTAAGGAGCATAAAGCAAAACAAAATGAGTAACTTTGCACCTTGGAAAAACCATGTCATATTGGGGGGAGAGGTAAAATTAAAATGTGAGGACAGATTTATAGTTGGAGTAGTGCATGTTCTATATCATTTTTACATTTCAGTGTACAAATAAGCTATCAAGTATCTGTGTGCTACATGAAAAAACAGCCAATATTTAACTTGTCTGCAAAATAAAAATAATAATTTGCACCCCTTGCATTGTAACATGGAAACCTACTCTTTTTATTGCCTTACTTTCCTTAATGAATCAGGCCATTTTTTTGTGCACACTGCTGTGTCTCTAGGGATTGTATCATTTATAAAACTGCCATGTATTTGTGCTGCTACTCTGTCAATAATTTTAGCCAGCCAGCTCATTACACATCCCATCATTTTACCTATTTTCATAATTTTTAATTGAATCTAGATCCAAAATCAAAGCCAAGATCTTTCAGGAATTTTGGGCATAGTCTGTAACAAAACCAAAACACGAAGATGTTTTAGAACCAAAACCACTTCCAAAACCAAAACATGGGGGTATATATAAGTTTTTATTCATTTTTCACAGAGGCATTTAAAAAAAAATAAGTTATTAAAATCATTTAAATGAATCTATAGTCACCCAAGTATCCACATATATACACAGCCACACACAGTACATGTGTTTTACCTGAATTTACTGTAGGTGTGAAAGTTGTTTATTGGGGGGTGGTCTGCAGTACAGTAAGTACATACAGAGCCAAGAGAGGACACCCACTAATACCTAATTGCACAGTTATTTATAGGAGGAGACACACAGTTATACAAACACAATTGGCGCTTGTATGTAAAACTGATTGTAATATCGGATGTGGGTGTGTAGGAATTCTAATAATAATATGATACTGTTCCTGTGGATTTTTACTAGACCTGTGGTACATAAAACACATTCTAATGTAATAATCGTGGTATTAGCAATTATTATTATTATCGTTTATTTGTAAGGCGCCACAAGGTTTCCGCAGTGCCGTACATGGTACAAACAGTAGACTAAACAGGGTAAGACAGTACAGAACAATAAACACAAAGTACCAGTACTTCAGAAACTCCAGGCAGGCAGATACAGTAGAGACGGAGCGGAAGAACAGGTATGGAGACAGGAGGGAAGATGGGCCCTGCTCATACGAGCTTACATCCTAAGGGAGGGTAAACAGAATCAGGTACATAAGGGAGCCAGTGAAGCAATGGGGAGAGAGAAAGGGGGCAGGGGAGAACTAGAAGAGGTGAGAGGTTAAGTGGATGGTTGGCAGGCCTTAAGGAACAGGGGAGTTTTAAGAGCCCGCTTGAAGGAGCACAGATTGGGTGAGAGACGAATGGAGCGAGGGAGGTCGTTCCAGTGAAAGGGGGCAGCACGGGAGAAGTCTTGGATTCTCGAGTGGAATCCAAGCAATGTGGCCCCCATGCATTATTACTGAACGTATTTGTCATAGATCTATTAATCGCATGGGTTTTATAAATAGGTTGATTTATATTAGTGATTTAATTCCAACGGTTGTGTAATAAAGTTGTTTTCCTCAGGGATTCAGGTGGATAATCAATTGCCAGTCTTTGATTGTCTGGTTGAAATATAAGTGCTTAGTGGAGTGGATCACCTTAGACGTCCGCTGATGAAACATGGCAGGTCTGTAATGAAAACCACAGTGCCATCGACTGCTATATTATTTACCTCTTTGGGATTTGATCTTGCAAGCAGCAATCTTCTTCTTTGGTAAAGAGCGTAACAGCTGCTACACCTCAGACCTTCTCTGTAGCGTTATGGAATCCTGCCATCACCGTCCAGATTGTGGATTGGTAATTATAACCCACCTGAGAACAGGTTGAGACTGCGGCTATCTGTTTACAAACACGGAGCTTATCTCTGCTAATTGAGCGCTTATAATCTTACCATACTTTATCTTTATGATTCCTGTATTCAAACAGTCTATGCTTTTACATCTGAGGGTTGTTTGAGATTATTATTACTTACTTACCAATATGGAAATTGCCTCTCTCTAACTGAACGCTTTATGTCTTTGCCAGCTCTGATCTATACAAGCCCGTATCTAAAAAAGACTTACACCGTCATCTCTGAGTCAATCTCAGATTCCAAGCATCGTGACAGATACCGTCTTTCTGTTGATGAGATACTAATCGAGTATAATCTTGCATCACAGTTTAACTTTCACACCAACCTGATTTCCTCAAATGTGCTGTCTATATTGTTAAGAGGCTTCCTGTCTCTCTAACAAGATATACACACAGGTAATGACCCCCTGCCAGACCTTCAGGACAAAGCAGATGTTTGTCACTTCTGAGATGAAAAGACTTACTTAGCATTTCTTGCTATCTGCAAAACAGCCTTCCTCTGACCTGGCACAATACATTACAAATCAATACATTCCCTATACCGAAAGATGCACAATATAAAAAAATATCAGTACATTTTTAATACACAGTATCAAAAAACAGTACATTTGCAATGATGTAAATTAGAGCACTGTGCTAGTAATTTAAATATATTGTTACAATAAGTTATTTATAAGTGTTCCATACAGTGCTGTTTCCCAACCCCTGGTCTGGTCAGTGCATATATGCTTCCTAATGGTCTCTACCACAGTATAGGATGTATCGAGTTAATAATAAAATAAACATGAATATTTTTTTTATTACTTGGGTGTTACTGCTGTGAATTACAAGCTTGTTGAGGACTTAAGAAAGATGTTGGGCAATAATAACAGATTGCAGTTTCAGCCCTGCCCTTTTCCTTATAGACCCTGGTATAAATGACAGTCAAATCTGGAATTGAGATTCACACAAGACATCAGACATGAGACCAACTGCTTTCTTGCTTCTCCTGGGGCTGTTCCTGCTATCAGCAGTGACTGCAGGTACGTGACATAGTTTAACTGTTATCATTATTGTATACAAAACAAAAAGACAGTTGTCAGCACTTATCCTTTACACTGCATATCCGTGTGTGTCTAGAAAAATGAAAACATGCGGTATTAGTTGATATTTTGATCAGAACATTTAAGCCTGCATCCCAGCGTCAGGGGCACCTCATTATATGCAGGTCCTACACTGACCTATATGCTTTAAACACCATTAAAATGCAGTTAAAATCAGATGCACTCACCTTCCAGGCATAGGGGTTTATATCTAGCAAGGGCTGGCCTGTGAGCCACACCCAAATGTGCCTTAAATAGACTTGATGGACAGCTGCTATGACAATAAGGCAATATTTTGAAACAAAACCAGAGAAAAAACAAGCCCGCGCTCAGTATATCCCACATTAAATATGGTACCAGCTGCTTGGCAATAAGCCTGCGCTCGGTATATCCCATATGGTATATGGTACCAGCTGCATGGCAATATAAATGTCCATATATGTATACAAAACAAAAAGACAGTTTACAATGCATATCTGTGTGTGTCTAGCAAAATGAAAACATAGGGGTTTACATCTAGCATAGATATACCGAGCGCAGGCTTATTGCCAAGCAGCTGGTAACATATATAATGTGGGATACATTAAGCGCGGGCTTGTTTTTTCTCTGGTTTTGTTTCAAAATATTGCCTTATTGTCATAGCAGCTGTTCATCAAGCCTATTTAGGGCACATTTAGGTGTGGCTCACTAGCCAGGCCTTGCTAGATGTAAACCCCTATACCTGGGAGGTGAGTGCATCTGATTTTAATGGCGTTTAAAGCATATAGGTCAGTGTAGGATCTGCATATAATGAGGTTATTGCTGTTCTTTCTATTATTATTATTACCCCAGTTTAATATTTTAGATTAGCTCTTTGGATTCACTAGTTGCTCGTTTTGTGTCTGTCAATTAAATAAGTATTTTCATTAAGAGATCAGCAAATTGAGTTTTCAAAATTGAGAGTAGTATTAAGAGAGAAGACAATGTTCCTCCATGTAACATGGAGCAGTAAAACTTGTGAATTGTCAAATAAGAAAACCTATTTCTTCTTTTCAGTCATTTACATTGTTTCTGATTAAATATTATTATTACTATGCATCTATAAAAAGAATTACATGCTTATGTTATGGATTCTATTTAATATGTTCTTCTTTATTACAGTACTATATTATATTTTATTAAGATCATAGTATTTGGATAATTGATTACATTGTCTATAACAATTCATTTTCTGTATTCCGACCATGTTTTATGATGGACTTCTATACATGCTGTGTGTCTATATTGGTGTATACAGAAGGAGGCTGATGCTGAGTTGGGCATATACAGGACATACTTTAAGCTAAGAATGGGCCATGCAAAAAAAAAAGTGTCCTTACGCCCATATGCTAAGGTGCATGCATTGCACAATTTGTCAAGCTCTGCACTAGTGGCAAATGTTCCACGGTCAGACATACATAAGATACACTTAAGCCCATGTTTTACAACAACTGTTTTGATAGCGGAATACACATTTGCTATTAAGTGTGAATAAACTCTCCTTTTTTTGAGTGCATGAAAAGTACTTGCTACAATATACTTGCAAAATCATAATATATACACAAACAATGCAGAAAATCATCAGTCAGCTTTAGTGGTAAATCCACAATAGGCCAATCAGCATTGGCTATATAGTGCTGGCGAACATAATCATCAGCGTGTACATCTATCTCCGTATTAGCACCAAAGGACTCACCTTGGAACTATGAAATCCTTGGCTTGTTTGAGGGTTTTGATGACAATATTTTGTTACATTTTTCTTATTGGATTGCAATTCTATTCTCTAGCACGTCTTCATTAAGACACTACTATCTTATATTTGAATGAATATTTTATTCTATATTAGAGGAAATCTCTTTCATTTGGGGCAATAAAACTGAGTTCACACTGATTTAATTCTTTTGAAATATGTAATAAATTTTATTCACAAATTTTATTGCTTATTTTTATTTAGACGATCACAGTGATTTTATGGTGATGCAATAACATACTTGTCTTGTTGCAATATAAGATATTAAGATAATAAGGTAAAATATATTGCATTAGAGAGAGCCTTAATAAAACACTGGCTCAGTAACTGACACCGGTATAATCCCGTCCTCCCTCATAGACCAATAGCTGGCACAATACAGAAGCTCACATCCAATCAAGACCAGAAACCATTGTGACAATACGGGTTTTGCCTCTCTGTTGGAGACTTATAGATTGTTAGGAATGTCACTTAACCTGACCATTGGCCAAAGCAGACAATCACCGGCTGTGCCAATTGCTTAGCAACATGGTACCTCTAGCTACAGGATAATAATTGCTGCCTCCAAAACAGGCTACTTCACAGGCATGTTGTTCCTCTGGCTGGATCCCACTGACTGTGCTGGATACACCTGACCTCATACTTGGCATCAGGACTGCTAGGTAGTAGGCAGAGCATTGACTCAGTACAGTAGGTTCAACATAATACAGCTGGGGGATTAAATAGGGATGAAATAGAGTACTAGTACTTATATGTAGGACACAGGAACACAGCAGGTATAGGGGTCTCACAGGAGAGCCGGGGGATGGATGAGAGTGTTAGTCCTTATCTGTAGGATACAGGAACACAGCAGGTATAGGGATCTCACAGGAGAGCCGGGGGATGGATGAGAGTGTTAGTCCTTATCTGTAGGATACAGGAACACAGCAGGTATAGGAGTCTCACAGGAGAGCCGGGGGATGGATGAGAGTGTTAGTCCTTATCTGTAGGATACAGGAACACAGCAGGAATAGGGGTCTCACAGGAGAGCCGGTGGATGGATGAGAGTGTTAGTCCTTATCTGTAGGATACAGGAACACAGCAGGTATAGGGGTCTCACAGGAGAGCCGGGGGATGGATGAGAGTGTTAGTCCTTATCTGTAGGATACAGGAACACAGCAGGTATAGGAGTCTCACAGGAGAGCCGGGGGATGGATGAGAGTGTTAGTCCTTATCTGTAGGATACAGGAACACAGCAGGAATCGGGGTCTTACAGGAGAGCCGGTGGATGGATGAGAGTGTTAGTCCTTATCTGTAGGATACAGGAACACAGCAGGTATAGGGGTCTCACAGGAGAGCCGGGGGATGGATGAGAGTGTTGGTTCTTAAAAGAGCGATTACACACACAAACACTTAATGGAAGTGCATAAGTAATATACTTTAAATGGGTCTTTTGTCCCTCCATATACACCTTCACACACCCATATGCTGGCAGGTGATAATCTAGCCTCTTGTCTCAAATTATTATTTCATCTATTATGAGGATCTGTTAAGCTTATGATCCTACTTTTTATATCTCTCATAGAAATTGTTATTTATCCCAAAATGCCACCAAAAAGGAAATACAATTGTGTCCATATATTATGCATTTCCACTCCTTCCATCATCATCATCATTTATTTATTTATAAAGCGCCACTGATTCTGCAGCGCTGTACAAAGAACTCACATCAGTCCCTGCCCCATTGGAGCTTACAGTCTAAATTCCCTAACACACACACACACACACACACAGACACACACACACACACACACACTTTGATAGCAGCCAATTAACCTACCAGTATGTTTTTGGAGTGTGGGAGGAAACCGGAGCACCCGGAGGAAACACACCAAACACAGGGAGAACATACAAACTCCACACAGATAAGGCCATGTCGGGAATCTAATTCATGACCCCAGTGCTGTGAGGCAGAGGACCTTTTTATATCTGCCTCCTTTCAGACGCTTTAAGTGGCAGTCCAACATAGAGCGGAGTTGAGGAACAGCTAGGGTGTGAAACATGGTAATGAGATTAGTCATTACCTCACTGCATGTGCACCAATCTTTCCGATCTTCCATGTGTTAAAATCTTCTGCTACCATAGAAGTGGCAGAAGTCAGATCAACTCCATTTTTGAGCAGAGCTGTGTTGTATGTCATAACTAAATTTTAAACTGGTGACACTCTACTCCAAAACAATTGTTACCATGTGTTGTCATGTCGTGTTTCAGAGGATCTTACTCCCTGCTTAAAGGAACGTGAGCTTGCAAAGAAAAAACCCCAAATAGGAGCTTATGTACCTCAGTGTGATAAAGATGGCAGCTACAGGCCACTGCAGTGTCATGGCAGCACTGGTATGTGTTGGTGCGTCAACACAGACGGTAAAGAGATTGCTGGTACGAGAACCTCACGACACCAAGCCCCTCCAAAATGCAGAGCTACACGTAAGTCCTTGTCATATAATATATAATTACAGTATTGTTATTATTATTATTATTATTTTTAATAAGACAATTAGTGTTTAATCATGGCCATCTTTCAAGTGCACCTCGAGTACAGTGGCCCTTATTGCATAGAGAAGATTGTCACAGATCTGTTTCCACAGAAACAAAACACTATCACTATATAGAAGGTCACCTCCAATCATAAACAGACACTGGTACATCCATCTGATAGATTAGAGGGTCCGCTCTTTAGGACAAATGAAGTCAGCAGATAATATCATCATCATCATTATCATTTATTTATAGCATACTTGCCTACTCTCCCAGTATGTCCAAGAGCAGGCAAGTCTCACACATCCTGTCCCCGACCCGTCTCAATGACGCAATTCATGGCGAATTGTGTCATTTTGGTCCCCCCCTTTCGCCCTCCCACCAAACCCTTTTTCAGGGATATTCTGAGAGTGCGTCAACATAAAGAAGCAAAGTATGGATAGTAGGCATTGTGCAGAATTTATATGAAGAGTCATGTTTATTCCTGAAATGTACTTCTTACAAGATTGCACATCACAGTGAGACAGTCATGATAAACCAAGGTGGAACATAAGAATGTGCACCATTTACATGGGGCTCAATGGCCTTTATTATACAATTTGTATACATAGTTTGTCAGGGGTAATCCAGCTCCTTGCCCCTTTAACCAATCAAAAATCTGCCCTGTGAACCAGCCTGGACTATGTTGAACAGTTTTGGTGATGTGGGGCTCATCCCCCTCTCTATCCTGGTGCCACTAAGTTGGAGGCCACCTGATCCCCACTGGACCACGAGGTTAAGATGAAACATTTATATTATGTAAATACCCTTTTTTTCCAAATCAAACACATTTAGAATACATCTTAATATTAGGCACACAGCACCGGGAGTTATCCCACTCGGTGCCCCAATGCCAGACATTTGGCCATTCAGCGAAGCAGCACCACACGGTGAATGTATGGGAAATAGGGGAACCAGTTACTCACGTGGAAGACTATTCCACTTGTCTGCAAGCTTTTCACCTTAATCATATGGTTTGAAAATGTCTGCTTTATAGAAAGAAATAATATAATATACTGGGCATATTTAGTCAAGTGTTAACACTTCCGATATATTCTTCATCTCAGTAATACACACTGTTTATAATATAATTGCATAAGAAGGGAGTACTTGCTCTTTAGCTTCCAAAATACATCTGCAATACTAATAAATAATCAGAAGTATTATTATAAAGATGTTGCAGTCATAGACAATTGTCCAGTGCTAGAGAGATTTAAATTAATATTCCCTGTTCAAAACTAAAATGAATTCTAATGAGTCTGGTCCCATGTTTGTACTGGCTGTAATCTACCGACAATACAAGTTTTCTGATATTATAAGATATCACCGTTTCCTTCCGCTGTCTTGTGCCCTGAGCAGTAATCTAGCTGTGGACTATATATGCAGTACCTTATACCATCCTAAAATCCCAACAATCTGCTGGCCACTTTACTCCCCCGGACTTCATTTAAACAATCCCATGAAAGTGGCAGAGAATCCTAATTGTGTCAACACAGACTGCATAATGCCCCTACTGAAGAGAAAAATCTTGTTTCATTTTGCTCTGTAGGCGACAAGTTTTGGAAAAGTAGGTACAGTGTTACATTGACATCTTTTCTCCCTACTTTTGAGAGAGGACAGTCCCCACAATGATCTACGAGGTATTCACCTCAAAGACAAATGGTTGATTAGCGTCAGGATGTGGCAACACAGAAGTGGTTTGGAAAGTCTTCTTTAGTTGACAAAAACCCTGTTGTACAGAAGATGTACTCAGGAAACGGGTACCCTTGCGTTTAGAGCCAAGATAAATGCAATTATTTTAAAATAATTCCGTTGGAATCTCAGATAATATTTGGAGAATCCTATAAATTGCTGTTTTGTTTGTATATCTGTGGTGCTTGTCCAGACTCCTATCACCTGATCCTGGATGGCTGGATCTTTACTTATTCAGGGAATATAATGTACCCAAGGTGTAACGCTCCGGTCCCGCAAACGGGTACCTGTCTCATTACCTGCAACTCATTGATCTGGAAACTGCCATGTTTCAGCGTCAGACTCTAATCATTTATTCAGCTACTATCAGATCTGCGCAGGTGCTAGTCTATTGCACTTCAGGGCCTCCTCCCTCTTTTCTTTGGCTAAGTGTTATTGGAGTACTATTTAAACCTCCTGGATTCACCTGTCTGACGCCTGTTCTTCAAGCTCACTTCCTGCAGCCTGTGGTTCTGGTTCCTGTTCTCCTTGTGGTTTGCGTGCACTCCAGTCTGTTCTCAGCTCATGGCCATGTTGAACTATCGCTGCTCCAGTACCTCTCTTACCATCTTCAGTGTACTTCATTGTGACAGCACTGGTTCTCTCATCGCTACCACGAAGAGCTGCTACTACACATGTGACTCATCAGTTGTTATTCCTAGTTACCTCCGCTACTTCAGTCTGCTCTCAGCTCGTGGCCTGTGTTGAACTATCACTGCTCCAGTACCTCTCTTACCATCTCCAGTGTACTTCATCGTGACAGTTCTGGTTCTCTCATCGTTACCACTCAGAGCAGCTACTACACCTGTGACTCATCAGCTGTTATTCCGAGTTACCTACGCTATTCCAGTCTGCTCTCAGTTCGTGGCCAGTGTTGAACTACCTCTGTTCCAGTACCTCCACTATCTACTCCTGAGTACACCATTGCGACAGCAACTGTTCTCTCACTGCTACCCTGCAGAGCACCTTATCTTCTAGTGACTCATCTGCTGCTGACCGTCAGCATATATTGCCATTGTTACTGTATCTATACCACTTACCTGTGGGTTCCATCATTTCTTCCTGCATCACCTGGCTCCTCCACATCATTCTGCTGTTCACTCACTCGTGGGACCGAAACCTGCAGGTTTGGTGCCATACTGCCTTGCGGGGGTTCCTGGTAAAAAACACCTACCTGTTAGACTCCACGCCCGCGGGTGGGCCTAGCCATGTTCAGCAGATCCTAGGGATCTATTTCCAGTAATCCATCCGTGACACAAGGATTTTGTCAACCTTAAACATGCACTTTTCTAGTTTTGCATAAAGTTTGTGTTCTTAAGCATTTAAAAACAGCGCTAATGTGCTGTCTAAGTTCTGAGTATTTGTGAAAATATAAGAATGTCATCAAGGCAGCTCACTACATACCGATTCAGACTACATAATTCTCACAATGTTGAAAGGTAGCTGGGGTGTTAGCTAGTCCCTCCAGCATAAGTAGGTGCCTGTAGTGAATACAGGAAGTCATTTTCCATTCATCCCCTGGGAGTATTTGCACCAAATCATAGGCCCCTCTTAAGTCTAGCTTAGTAAATATTTTCACCATAGAATTCCTCAACAACTCCGGATCAATCTGTATCAATTTCACACTGTGATTAAATATAGAGTTATTTGGTCAGATATGAATGAAGACCTCCATCTACTCGTGCCCAGAGAAGATATGAGCTTCAGCTGTCATGTTAGATGGGCAGATAAAACAATTCTTTACATTATCATCAATATTTATTTGGATGGTATTTAACTGTGGTTCCATCCGAAAAGCAGTAAAGTCACCCGAATGGAATTTGGGTTACATGTAGCAAAATAAATGCAGCAGTTACAAGATTGGTGAGGGGGCATCAACTCAGGTTATTTTTTATCAAAGAAATCTTGATACTTTTAAAAATGCCCCGGGTTGCTACATATAATGTACCCTCTATGTTTTTTCTGCTGTGAGTGATTAGGCATTGTTGGAGATAGTGAGCTGTACTGAAGGTTATTATTTTTCCAACCCAATTGATTGTTAGATATGACCTAACTAGCCAGAGTATCATGAAAACTACAGGAAACTTTGGAGATTGGACCACATCTAGACTGAGCATTTATAGATGTCTTATGGAGGTATCTAAAAGGAGAGGTATGGCTCCAACAGACACAGGCCCAGAAGCAGTAGATAAGCTGCTGATCAAGTGGAATAAACTTGGTCTTTTGCATTGTACGTATTTTGTGTTGTTAAATAAAGTCTCTATCAATGAAATTGCCCATAGACCCAGACTATTCCAGGGAATCCAGATAGATATCTACTCAATCACATCAGCAAGGAATCTGCCGGGGGGACTCAGATTGTTAATCCAGAGATGTCTAGAAATAGCTTTCCTCTGGAGAGGACAGTGCGTAAATCACTGAGGCTGCCCACCTGCATGAGTTCTGGTTCTGATTCATGTAACTTAAGACTAGTATTTGGCAGGTAATGCCAGAGAAACAAAGAAGCAACAGACCGTTGATCTCCTCCTTGGGAAGTACAGTGAGGCAGTTGTCAATAGTAAAGCAGTGGACCATGAATTCCTTTTTCATTGGTGTAATTCTGTATTAAGCTAGAGGGGACTGCTTCTGCCGTAGCTGTCCGGTATGGATCATCAAAACCCCATCCAATACATACAGCAGTAGAATTCAGAAACGCAATTTTCGTTCTGTGGGCAAAGTGCGAGAACATCACAAAGGCAGAATGAGGTGAAAATTTGAAAAACAATTTTCAAATTTAACTCGTATCTCCTCTGGAGTAAATGCAACAGCAAATACAAGTAGAACCATGGAAGAGTATAAATGTTATATTGTGTAAACATAACCTTCATTCTAATTTAGACTTAAATAAATAAATGTCTCATTTGTAAATAACATAAAATGAGAAGATTACATAAAAAAAACTTACATTCAAAGATAAAATAAACAGATTTATCTATTTAAAGTATACAATTATAATCAATGCAATCATAATTGGCAGGATAACATCCACCCTAATAGGATCACTGTGCAGCCTAATGGTTCCAGTGTACAATATAATACCCAGGACAGCTGGGGGATGGATGAGAGTGTTAGTCCTTATCTGTAGGACAGAGGAATACAGCATATATTGGGATCTTACAGGACAGCCAGGTGGTTGGATGAGAGTGTTAGTTCTTAAAAGAGCGATTACAGACACTAACTCTTAATGGAAGTGAATAAGTAATATACTTTACATGGGTCTTTTGTCCCTCCATATACACTTTTACAAACCCACATGCTGGCAGGGGATAATCTAGCCTCTTGTCCCAAATTATTATTTAATCTATTATGAGGATCTGTTCATCTTATGATCCTACTTTTTATATTTCTCAATTTGCTGGGTGAAATGGTCTCTTCCCCTTCTCCACCATGTGTGAAATAAGTCAGAGTTGAGAGTTTTAATCTTAAATCTTCTTCCCAAACTCAGTTAAAGAACATTGCCCACAAAGCCTCGTGCCCCCTCTGTGCCAAAGTCAGCCGCAAAGGTTCGAAAATCGACTCTTGGACTGCAATCCTACACTGCTGCATCCAGAGCTTGTGTTCCTTGCTTCTTTAGAATTCCATCCTTAGAACCCTTCTGGCACTTCCAGAAGCAGCTGTTGTAGCCCAAAGATTGCTGGTTCCATCTTTACTCTCGCTCCCACAGGGTTTTCACAAACCTGCCTGGAGCTTGCTGTGTGAGGTCCATGAGATACTCTCATTATCTTCACTCAGTGACAGGGTGTGGCAGCCTCCTTCCATCGGTCATTAACTGTCCCTGATAAGCCCCCTCAACCTTCAGATACCAATTTCTGATGTTATATAGAAACTCATCATAACGTTCGATCAGAAGAAATTGCTATTTATACCAAAATGCCACCAAAAAGGAAATACAATTGTGTCTATATATTAAGGCAAACATCTGTGCATTTCCACTCCGTCCTTCATATTTGCATACTTTCAGCCGCCTTAAGGGGCAGTCCACCAAGGAGCGGGAGTTGAGGAATAGCTAAGGTGTGTGTATACATGGTAATGACATTAGTCATTACCATACTGCATGTGCAGCAATGTTTCCGATCTTCTATCATCATCATAATTTATTTATATAGCGCCACTATTTCCACAGTGCTCTCCTCTCTATAAGCCCCAATTGGGCAGGGACTGATGTGAGTGAGTTCTCTACTCACTCACATCAGTCCATGCCCCATTGGGGCTTGCAGTCTAAATTCCCTAATGCACACACACAAATACAGACAGACACACAGACTAGGGTCAATTTGTTAGCAGCCAAATAACCTACCAGTATGTTTTTGGAGTGTGGGAGGAAACCGGTGCACCCGGAGGAAACCCACGCAAACACAGGGAGAACATAAAAACTCCTCACAGATAAGGCCTTGGTCGGGAATTGAACTCATGACCCCAGTGCTGTGAGGCAGAAGTGCTAACCTCTGAGCCACTGTGCTGCCCATACCAATCTTTCCGAACTTCTATATGTTAAAATCTTCTGCTACCATAGAAGTGGCAGAAGTCAGATCAAATCCATTTTTGAACAGAGCTGTGTTGTATGTCACAACTAAACTTTAAACATGGTGCCACTCTGCTCCAATAAAATGTTACCATGTGTTGTCATGTCGTGTTTCAGAGCATCTTACTCCCTGCTTAAAGGAACGTGAGCTTGCAAAGAAAAAACCCCAAATAGGAGCTTATGTACCTCAGTGTGATAAAGATGGCAGCTACAGGCCACTGCAGTGTCATGGCAGCACTGGTATGTGCTGGTGCGTCAACAGAGACGGTAAAGAGATTGCTGGTACGAGAACCTCACCACGCCAAGGCCCCCCAAAATGCAGAGCTACAGGTAAGACTGTCATATAATATATAATTGCATCATCCCACAATACACTGTGTGCTGAAGATGCATTATTATTATTATTATTGTGACCCCTAAGTTGGAGGCAACAATGGTGTACTAAAATATTAAAATACATCAATAATTTTGGTTTTGAATAAATAAAACCAAATATTATCCGTATCTCCAGATATGAGTGACAGCCTAATAATTTAAACATAAAATCCTGTATGGTTTATTGAAAAACGTGAATAATAACACATAAAACAAGTCCTGATAAAAAAATCAACCAGATTCTTATCAACCCTAAATACCATAATAACCATGTATAGTCCAGATAAAATCCCATATAATTCTACATAATTGTGCATATAAATTATACATATATAATGGCTACAACCCGTTAAAATTGAGGGAAATGACCAAGAGATAGGTTTAGCCACGTGTGCAGGAAATTATCGAGTAAATCAAAATCCAATATGTAGTCACAGAGATAGTAACAGTCCACCGAAAGGTATTCCAATAAAAATGAATAGCAATATATTATGCTGTATAAATCATAACCCTCTCCATCTGGGAGAAAGGAAAAAAAGAATACACTATATGGTCCTGACCAGTGTTTGTATTGATGTGGTTAACGGATTTCCGTCTCCAATGGTGTCAGCTGTATTAAATTAGATAGAAAAGGTCATTCAACTGTGTGTAGATACCTGCTGTGTGCTGATGATGGCCGGGTACCCAGCAATTCCTCATACCGGGTGTGTGCAGCGGCAAGACGGAGTTCGGCATTTCAGAAGTAGGAAGACGCTTGCGTTCCACTATGGACTGCAAACGTCACTTCCGGCACTCGTGTAAAGTGAATATAATGTCAAAAAGATGTGTTCAACGCGTTTCGTCTGGATAAAATGAATAAATCCAACTATTTAAAGTATAAAATTATAATTAATACAATCATAATTGTAAGGGTAACTTTCTCAATGTCCACCCTAATGGTATCACTGTGCAGCCTAATTGTTTCAGTGTACAATATAATACCCAAGATAGCCGGGGGATGGATGAGAGTGTTAGTCCTTATTTGTAGGATACAGGAATACAGCAGATATAGGGGTCTCACAGGAGAGCTGGGGGGATGGATGAGAGTATTAGTCCTTAAAAGAGCGATATCACACAGTACACTTAATAGAAGTACATAAGTAATATACTTTACATGGGTCTTTTGTCCCTCCATATACACTTTAACACACCCACATGCTGGCAAGTGATAATCTAGCCTATTGTCCCAAAGTATTATTTCATCTATTATGAGGATCTGTTCAGCTTATGATCCTACTTTTTATATCACTCATTTGCTGGGTGAAGTGGTCTCTTCCTCTTCTCCACCATGTATCAAATAAGTCTGAGCTAAGAATTTCAATCTTTAAATCTTTAGATCTTCTTCCCAAACTCAGTTTCATGACATTGCCCACGGTGCCTCGTGCCTCCTCTATGCCAAAGTCAGCAGCAATGGTTAGGAACTCGACTCTGGGGCTGCAATCCTACTCTGCTGCATCCAGAGCTCTGGTTCTTTGCTCAATAGAATTCCGTCCTTAGAACCATTCTGGCACTTCCAGAAGGAGCTGTTGTAGCCCAAACACTGCTGGATCCATCTTTACTCTCTGTCCCACAGGGTTTCTTCAAACCTGCCTGTAGCTTGCTGTGTGAGGTCCCTGAGATACCCTCATTACCTTCACTCAGCGACAGGTTGTGGCAGCCTCCTTCCATTGGTCAGTAATCATCACTGATAAGCCCCCTTAACCTTCAGATACCAATTACTGAAATTATACAGAAACTCATCTATAAGGAACAGGCAATAAAACTTCCCCTGTTACCTTCAGAGAATGATCTGAAGTAATTTAGAAACTGATCAGTAGAAATTATTATTTTTCCCAAATGTCACCAAAAAGGAAATAAAATTGTGTCTATATATTATGGCAAATATTTGCAAATTTCTACTCCTTCCTTCATATTTGCATCCTTTCAGCCGCTTTAAGTGGCAGTCCACCATGAAGCGGGAGTTGTGGGATAGCCAGGGTGTGTACACATAGTAATGACATTAGTCATTACCATACAGCATGTGCACCAATCTTTCCAATCTTCCAAGTGTTAAAATCTTCTGCTACCATAGAAGTGTCAGAAGTCAGCTCAGCTTCATTTTTGAGCAGAGCTGTGTTGTATGTCATAACTTAATTTGAAACATGGTGCCACTCTGCTCCAAAAAATGTTACTATGTGTTGTCATGTCGTGTTTCAGAGAATCTTACTCCCTGCTTAAAGGAACGTGAGCTTGCAAAGAAAAAACCCCTAATAGGAGCTTATGTACCTCAGTGTGATAAAGATGGCAACTACAGGCCACTGCAGTGTCATGGCAGCACTGGTATGTGTTGGTGCGTCAACACAGACGGTAAAGAGATTGCTGGTACGAGAACCTCACCACGCCAAGGTCCCCCAAAATGCAGAGCTCCAGGTAAGACTTTGTCATATAATATATAATTGCATTATCCCACAATACACTGTGTGCTGAAGATGCAGTATTAATAATAATAATAATAATAATAATAATAATAATAATAATATTATTATTATTATTATTATTATTATGACCATTAGTGTTTAAATATGGCCATCTTTAAATTATACCTTGATTACTCAGGTTCTTATTGCATATAGAAGATCACAGATCAGCAGCAGATACCTGTACATCTCCTTTTCCCACATAAAATAAACACTATCACCATATAGAAGCTCATCTCCAATCATAAACAGACACTGGTACATCCATCTGATAGATTAGAGGGTCACAAGAAGTCAGCAGATAATAGGCACCGTGCAGGAATTATGTGAAGAGTGGTTTATTGCTGAAATGTAGTTCTTACAAGAGCTGGTAACATCACAGTGCGGCAGTGATGATAAACCTAGGTGGAATATAAGACTGTGCACCATTTACTTGGGGCTCAACAGCCTTTTTTTATACAATTTTTATACACAGGTTGTCAGATGTAATCCAGCTCTTTGCCCTTTTGACAATCAAATCTCTGCCCTGTGATCCAGCCTGGACTTTGTTGAACAGTTTTACATTGTTCTCATTGGTAGTGTGGGGCTCATCCCCCTCTCTACCCTGTTGCCACTTTGTTGGAGGCAACCAGATCTCCCCTGGATCACGATGTTAAAATAAAACATTTATATTATTTATATTTTTTTTCATCAAACACATTTAGAAAACATCTTAATATTAGGCTCACAGCCCCGGGAGTTATACTATTCTGTGCCCCAGTGCCAGACATTTGCCCATTCAGCAAAGCAGCCCCACACTGTAAATGTATGGGAAATGGGGGAGCCAGTTACTCACATGGAAGCCTTCTGCACTGATCTGTAACCTTAGCATATTCTTATCATATAGTTTGAAAATGTCTGCTTTATACAAAGAATTAGGATAACATACTGGGAAGATTTAGTCAAGTATTAACACGTCTGATTTATTATTATTTATCTCAGAAATACAGTGTTTATAATATAATTGCATAGAGGGGATTACTTGTTCTTTAACTTACAAAATATATCTACCAGATAAATAAATATTCAGAATTATTATTATAAAGATGTTGCTGTCATAGACAATTGTCCAGTGCTAGAAAGTAGAGATGGGCGGGCTCGGTTTCCTGAAAACAAAGCCCACTCGAATTTACGGGATCTTTCACGCTTTTTTGATTCCAAAACGAGGCTAAATGTCATTGTGATGTTGTCGGATCTCGGGAGTTTTGGAATCTATAAATACTGCTATTGAATGGGCTGTGTGTGTGGCAGTGTTGGTCAGAGAGTTGTTGCCTTGTGTTAGCTGTGTAGAGGGTGGTAATAGGGTAATCTAGGGAGATTAAGATGGTGGTTGAGGAATATCATAAGCTTGTCTGAAGAGGTGGGTTTTCAGAGAACACTTGAAGGTTTGAAGACTAGAGGAAAGTCTTACTGTGCAAGGGGGGGAATTCCACAAAGTGGGTGCAGCCCTGAAAAAGTCCTGTAACCGGGAATGGGAGGATATGATGAGAGTGGAAGAGAGACGCAGATCTTGTGCAGAGCGGAGGTGTCGAGTTGGGAGATATTTTGAGACAAGTGATGAAATGTATGTTGGTGCGACCTTGTTGTTGGCCTTGTATGTTAGTAGAAGAATTTTATATTGGATTTGTTGAAATACAGGCAGCCAATGTAGAGACTGACAGAGTGGCTCAGCAGAGGAATAACGGTTTGGAAGGAAAATCAATCTAGCCACGGCATGCAAAATAGATTGTAGGGGTTCAAGTCTGACTTTGGGAAGACCAGTAAGGAGGGAAGTGCAATAGTCGATGCGGGAGATAATTTTTTTGCGGTGTCTTGTGTGAGATATGTGTGTATTCTGGAAATGTTCTTTAGGTGTATGTAACATGATTTAGATATAGAGTTGATGTGGGGGAATAAATGACAGTTGTGAGTCAAGAATTACACCTAGGCAACGAGCTTGCGGGGTTGGATTTATGGTCATGTTATCAACAGAAATAGAAATGTCATGCAGGAAGCTACTGTTTTTGGGGGGGAATATTATTAATTCAGTTTTTGAAAGATTGAGTTTGAGTTGGCGAAAAGACATCCAAGATGAAATGGCAGAATGACAGTCAGTAACGTGAGACAACACAGATGGTGAAAGATCAGGAGAGGATAGATACATTTGTGTATCATCCGCATAGAGATGATACTGAAATCCAAAGGAGCTTATTAGTTTTCCAAGAGAAGCGGTATAGATAGAGAATAGCAGAGGACCTAGGACTGAGCCTTGTGGTACTCCAACTGATAAGGGAAGCGGAGCAGAGGTGAATCCAGAGAAATTAACACTGAAAGAGCGATTAGGTAGGATGAGAACCAGGATAGGATAGTGCCTTCAAGACCTAGGGATTGTAGCGTTTGTATGAGGAGTGGTCAACAGTGTCAAATGCAGCAGAGAGATCAAGGAGAATTAGAATAGAATAATGGTTATTACTTTTTGCTGTGATCAAATCATTGACAACCTTGGTCAGCACAGTCTCTGTGGAGTGTTGAGAGTGAAAGCCTTACTGAAGAGGATCCAATAGGTTGTTTGCTGTAAGAAAGTGTGTGAGGCGAGTGTAGGCAATTCTCTCGAAGCTCGGAGGGGCATGGGAGCTGAGTGATCGGGTGGTAATTTGTGAGAGAGTTAGGGCCAAAATTCTGTTTTTTTAAATTGGAAGTAATTACTGCATGCTTGAATAGTGATGGAAAAATACCAATAGAAAGCGATAGATTACAGATTTTAGTTAGAGGGGTAATGAGCACAGGAGACAGGGACCTACCAATTTGTGAGGGAATGGGATCAAGAGGACAGGAGGTAGAGTAGGAGGATGAGAAGAGAGTAGAAACGTCCTCTTCATTTGTGGGATCAAATGAAGAGCGAGTGTCAGAGGGTTCTACAAAGGAATTAAGCTGGTTGTTCAACAAAGCTCCATTGCTAATTGTCATTGGTGAAATCCAAATATACAAGTCTTTGCAGGCTTTTTTTCTGAATTTGCACCAATAAGTGTAAGGTGTTATCCAAATGGATTCACAGCAGTACACAGAAGAGCAGGAGCAGCAATCTGCTGCTGCAACCAGTCCTGATGATAGTAATCCCTGTACGTCATCTGGTAAAGCCTATGTGAAAGTACAAAGTCTTTTTAAGTCGGGAAAAAAACATAAAAAAAACACCTTTTACCGTGGTGAAGAAAAGTTATCTGCCGGGGAAAAAAAAATTGCCAACATACCATTCTACACATGCAGTGGCAACGAAAGAATGAGGCCTTCGCCTTTCTCTGAGTGCGAGATATAAAATTATTACTGAGGCATCTTCTTGTAAGGTCACTCGTAGCCAAGCAAGTCCAAGTAATTCCGACTCCAAAAGTGGTGCACAAATACTGTTTCGTGTAAAAGCCGCACTGGAAGAAAACCATAAGCCATTAGAGGAAAATGTCTGCTCGGATTCAGAAATGACACCAATCCCTTAGGAGAGTCCATGCATGAGTGCTATGTGTAATTGTGACCATTCAGATAATGTATCCATAAAGAAGGCCCCTTTCAGCATTTCTGCTGATGTGTGCCTGAACAGCCCGAGTGTAGCCGATGATACACCAATTGAGGATGCCACTTTGGAATTGGAACAGGATGAGGGGGATATTTGTGTAGCTGACGAGGGTGATAATGAGGATGTTGATGAGGATGATGTTGATCGTGTAAGTCCTGCACCGTTGGAAGCAGTTTTGACACGTGATAAGAAGAAGGCCATTGTCATGCCTGGACCTAAAACCAAAAAAGCCACTTCTTATGTGTGGAATTATTTCTATCCATATCCTGACAACAGTTGTCTAGCCTTTTCTAGTTTATGCAAAGCCACAGTCAATCGAGGGAGGGACCTTAACCATCTAGGAACCTCATCCATGTTACACCATTTGACACGAGTTCATGGCAAGGTATTGGGAAAATCAGAAAGTTATAGTAAAAAAATAACAACAAGCAGCCCATCATCAGGACCCTTCTCTCACCTTCATCCCGACGCCTGCAATCTACACCCACAACACCGTCCTCATCAATATCCTCAGTAGCGATCGGAGTTAGTCCGGCATCCAAGTTGGTAAGGCTAGATGACTCCTCCACTATCCTGGATTCCTCAGAAGAATTCTTGAGCGTTAGTCCCACTGCTGCTGCTGTTTGGTGTGAATCTTCATCCCAGAAGCAGACCAAGAAGAAGACTACTAGTAGTTTACAACAATTGACTGTTCAACAATCCTTTGCATGAGGAAGCAAGTATGAAAGCTGTCACCCAGTGGCAAAGCGGATCACAGACGGCATGGCGACTATGCTCGTATTAGATCTGCGTCCAATATCCACTATTAATGCAGCTGGTTTTAGACGGTTACTTGAGGTCTTGTGTCCCTGTTACCAAATTCCATCACGACACCACTTCAGTAGAAAAGCTATTCTTCACCTCTACCAGAAAGTCCATAAAAATGTTATTATTGGGCTGCAAAATGCCATTCTGCCCACTGTACACTTAACCACAGATATGTGGACAAGCGGAACTGGGCAAACTAAAGATTATATGACTGTGACAGCCCACTGGGTTGATGATTCGCCTTCGCCATCAGGAACAGCAGCAGCATGTACCCAAGTATGTCACATTTGTCAGAGGCAGGCTACTCAGTGAAGCTGGCGATACACAAAGAGGCATACAGCTGACAATCTGTTACAAAAACTAAGGGATGTCATAGCAACATGGCTTATCCCACTTGGACTCTCCTCAGGATATGTAATTTCTGATAACGCCACTAATATTGTGAGAGCATTACAGCTGGGTGAATTCCATCACATTCCCTGTTTTGCTCACAGAATAAACTTGATGGTGCAGAGCTTTTAAAAAAAATGACAGGGACATGCAGGAGATGCTGTCTGTAAAATATCGGGACATTTTTCGACATTCGGCAACAGCGTGTAAGAGATTGCAGCAACTACAAGAGCAGTTTATTTTGCCCTGCCACCAACTGAAGCAAGAGGTGGTGACAAAGTGGAATTCCACTCTGTATATGCTTCTGCGGATGGAGGAACAGCGAAAAGCCATCCATACTTGTGGAATGGAATCAATATAAATATCAAATATATAAATAACTAAATGTTGTAGTGCGAGTGTGTGCGTGCGCATTATACCGCGTGATCGCGCCATGCCATGTGTAGCGTGGCATACTGAGTGCAATCGCACGATAAAACAATATTAACTAATATACTTTGCTCATCCAATTATACGACTTCGACATTCATAAAAATGGAACTTCAAGTACAATGAGGAAGTCCTTTCATGCCAATCAGTTCAAAATACTGAGACTTCTGTAATGGTGGATTCCAGCGGTGATGAATTAATAATGTGTGAGGATCATGTACACACTGATGAAAGTGAGGATGAGGCTGAGGATGATGACAACAACATCTTGTCACAGTAGAGTTCATTAACACCACTGTTACCTTAGGTGGCTTAAGGCCATTGTTACCTTGTTTTGTGGGGGCCTAAACAAACCAAGCAGTTCAGCTACAAGGAGTGGCACTTTTGTGGCTGAAGTGCTTGGTTTGTTAAAGTGTGCATGTCTTCTTTTAAGATCCAACATAAGGGTGGGTAGGAGGGCCCAAGGACAATTCCATCTTGCACCATTTTTCCTTTCAGCTAACGCTGTGTGACAATGTTACCTATATGTGCTATATATTGTTGTGTGCTTAGCAAAAATCTTAGACACCCATTGATGATGCAGATGAATCAGCACACAATTTTGACATCTGGTCTTATCTACCGTAAAAGTATTGACCAGAATTAGTGACACCTCTGCTGTAACTCCACCTGATCCTACTATCAACTATCAACATTCAAAGAATGATGGAGGATTATTTTAAATATTTTGAATGGTATAAAGACAGCTGTTTTAATAACAAAGAGCAACGTTGCTTGCAGAAGTAATGTAAGCATGGATGTCTAAATAGGCGTGTATATGCAATATCTTCCACTTGCTGCTGTTTCATCAAGTGTTTGAAATCGGCACTTTTACATGAAAGGTAGCTAACTAGATTATATTTTTGTGGGAATTGGAGCTGATTTGAAGCTCACTGATGAACTGGCTTTTTGCTGGGAATTACAATGGCTCTTTTTAGTGCATTGTCTGGCACCATGGATTGGTGTGTGTCTGATAAAAGCACGCATACCAGGGAGGGTCAACGCTCATTGCCATGTATTAGCTGTAGAATTACCTCACTTATCCAAGAAATAGGAGGAGCGATCAAATGAACCATAACTAGTTTCATGATCCAAGGACAATTCCATCTTGCCCCACTTTTCTTTTTCTGACACTGCTGTGTGCCAATGTGTCCTAAATGTGGTAGGAACTGCCGTGTGTTTGTGTCATTGCTCTGTCGCTTACCATCCAGCCAGGTGGCTGCAGTATTTGTCCAAAAGTGCATTAAAATAATATTGTGACCTGTGAGGTCAAAACTGACTGCAAATGGCTTGAAATTAGTGTTATTGCGGTTAATCATAAAGGATCAAAAAAAGAGCAAAATTATGTGATTTCAGCATTTTTGCTAAAAAAATACAGATCCAAAACCCAAACCAAAACACACGAGGGTGGATTTGCCAGAACCAAAACACAATGCTAATCCAGATCCAAAATCAAAACCAAAACCACTTTACGGGGGTCAGTGAGCATCTCTACTAGAGAGATTTAAATTAATATTCCCTGTTCAAAACTAAAATGAATTCTAATGAGTCTGGTCCCATGTTTGTACTGGCTGTAATCTACCGACAATATAAGTTTTCTGATATTATAAGATATCACCGTTTCCTTCCGCTGTCTTGTGCCCTGAGCAGTAATCTAGCTGGGGACTATATATGCAGTACCTTATACCATCCTAAAATCCCAACAATCTGCTGGTCCCTTTACTCCCCCACACTTCATTTAAGCAATCCCATGAAAAGTGGCAGAGAATCCTAATTGTGTCAACACAGACTGCATAATGCCCCCTACTGAAGAGAAAAATCTTGTTTCATTTTGCTCTGTAGGCGACAAGTTTTGGAAAAGTAGGTACAGTGTTACATTGACCTCTTTTCTCCCTACTTTTGAGAGAGGACAGTCCCCACAATGATCTACGAGGTATTCACCTCAAAGACAAATGGTTGATTAGCGTCAGGATGTGGCAACACAGAAGTGGTTTGGAAAGTCTTCTTTAGTTGACAAAAACCCTGTTGTGCAGGAGTTGTACACAGGAAACGGGTACCCTTGCGTTTAGAGCCAAGATAAGGGAAATGCAATTATTTTAAAACCATTCTATTTGAATCTCAAATAATATTTGGAGAATCCTATAAATTGTTGCACTGTCTCTATAATTGTGGTACTTGTCCAGACTCCTATCGACTGGACCTACATGGATGGATGAATCTTTACTTTTTCAGGGAAGATAATTGTGACAAAACAGGGTGTTACTAGACTGAGGACTTTTTATTCTTCACCCGTTTCTCACAGTTAAATGTATTTTTTAATCCTTGGCCCAGTCTAAGTATAAACATCAGAGCATCGGTGTATTTATGTGTATTATTATTTCATGTTATAAGGTACATTTTACCCTTGCTATTACCTGCAATATTGTATGTATTAAAAATATAAAGAATATTGCCATACTGTGTGAAAATAACAGGGCAGCAAAAGTAATTTTGCTTGTATTAGCTAATGTAATTACCATTTGTCTCAAATGGCCATTGTTATGAGGTGCAGCTTAGATTTGGTTTGTAATCAGAACAATGTCTGAGTGAGTTAACCAGATGGCAGCCAAGTTAATTATCTAGGTCAAAAGGCAATTTGAAAGGTATTTAGGTTAGAACTTCTATATGATATGCATTGTGCCGTCACAGTAATATACTGCCTGAAATAGCACTGGGAATGTATTAATATGTATCAATATAATGTTCTTGTATCAAAATGTATCACTGACTCAGATTGCGTAATGCTGCAGATACAATGAGTGAAATGTTTTATTGTTTCACGCAAGTCTGAAGTGTCATTCCCTGATGTAATATTGTAACCCTTTGTTTAGTGTATACAGCCAAATAGGTAATTGAGTCAAGCCATTCCATTGTATAATCAAAGTAACAGAGACTGTATGTCTAACACTTAATGTGTCCACTGATAGACCCCTGCTGTAAGAGGAAGGATTGAGACATTTGACCCTACTCCCTGTGTATACAGCCAAGAATATAAGGAGAGCAGAATGCCAAGAGAGCTATTCTAGCTTGGAGGATCCTGGTGTACAATACATCAGCAAAAAGGACTCTGGGCAAGCATTGCAGTGCTGCTGGAGGAAACCCTAGCAGGACAGTGTCTGTGTGAGTCAGTATCCAACGCTGGGCGACATGGTATCTGTCTAGTTAAATGGTAGTGGTAATATTGCAGGATTATAAGACTCTGAAAGAGACTAAGCTTATGAGTTTGGAGTGATGACTGCAAGAGGCTGCTGGAGGATACATGCTAAAATTTGCCCTCTATCTTGTGATCGTCTTGTGGTGTTGCGTTGTCGTAATAAAGCCTTACTTAGGATATACTGTGGTCTACCCAAGTGAGTTGAATCCCACAGAGGGTAACTGCCATCCCAGCTATAGGTGGTATCCTCACAATAATATACCAAAGGAAATAGATATTGTCAACCTCAAATATGCACTTTTCTAGTTTTGCATTAAGTTTTGCATAATGTACCGTCTATGATCCGATAGTATTTGCGAATATATAAGAATGTCATCAAGGCAGATTACTACATACCGATTCAGACTACATAATTCTGACAATGTTGAAAGGTAGCTGGGGTGTTAGTTAATCCCACCTGCATAAGTGAGTGCCAAAGCAAATGCAGGAAGTCCTCTTCCATTCATCCCCAGGGAGTATTCAGATCAAATCATAGGCACCTCTTTAGTCTAGCTTAGTAAAAATTTTCACCATGCAATTCCTCTTCAATAACTCTGAATCTGTATCAATTTCACACTGTGATTGCATTTACAGTTATTTGGTAAGATTTGGATGAAGACTTCCATCTTTCTTGCCCAAAGAAGATGTGGGCTCCAGCTGTCAAAGTAGATGGGCAGATAAACAACTCTTTACATTATCATCAGTATTTCTTTGGATGGTATTTAACTGTGGTTCCGACAAGCAATAAATTCACCTTAATGGAATTTAGGTTTCATGTAGCTAATCAGTGCAGCAGTTACAAGATTGGTGAGGGGGCATTACCGCAGCTTATTTTTTATCCAAAAGATCTTGCTATATATAATGCACCCTCTATGTTTTTGCTGCTATGAGTGATTAGGTGTTGGTGGAGATAGTGAGCTGTAGTGAAGGTTATTCATTTGTCCAACCCAATTGATTGCTAGATATGATCTGCTAGCCAGAGTATCATGAAAACTACAGAAAACTTTGGAGATTGGACCACGTCTAGACTGAGCATTTATAAATGTCTCATGGAGGTTTCTAAAAGGAGAGGTAAGGCTCCAACAGACTAGCGCCCAGAAGCAGTAGGTGAGCTGCTGGTCAAGTGGAATAAACTTGATCTTTTGCATTGTATGTATTTTATGTTGTAAAATAAAGCCTCTATCAATCTAATTGCCCATAGACCCAGACTCTTCCAGGGACCTCAGATAGATAACTTCTCAAACATAACAGCAAGGAATCTGGCTGGTGGACTCAGATTGTTAATCTAGAGGTGTGAGGAATTACCTTTCCTCTGGAGAGGACATTGCTACTGTAACTGTCCTGGACTTGTGCTATATAAACAGTTTTGCTCTAATCTACAGATGCTTTCGAGAGTAGACAGTAAATCACTTAGACCATCCACCTGCATCAGTTCTGGTTCTGATTCATGTAACTTAAAACTAGTATTTAGCAAGTTTGGTCTCTTCCTTGTGAAGTACAGTGATACAATAGTAATGCAGTGGACCATGAATTCCTCTCAATGTCATTGGTGTAATTCTGTAATAAGCTAGAGATGACTGCTTCGGCTGTAGCTGCCCGGTAAGGATCATCGAAACCCCATCCAATACATATAGCAGTAGAATTCAGAACCACAATATCTATTCTGTGGGCAAAGTGCGAGAATATGAAAAATGCAGAATGAGGTGAATATTTCACAAAACAATTTTCAAATTTAGCTCATATCTCCTGTGGAGTAAATGCAACAGCAAATACAAGTGAAATTATGGATGAGTATAACTGTATTATGTGTAAACATAACTTTCATTCCAATTTAGACTTAAATAATTGTCTCATTTGAAGATAACATGACATGAGAAGATTACATAAAGAAATTACAAACATAGTGTGAAGGATCTCCTAGCCTATAACACATAGATAAAATAAATAGATTCAACTATTTAAAGTATAAAATTATAATTTAATACAATCATAATTGGCAGAATAACTTACTCAGTGTCCACCCTAATTATATCACTGTGCAGCCTAATAGTTCCAGTGTACAATATATTACCCAGGACGAGGGTTAGATGAGAGAGTTAGTCCTTATCTGTAGGATACAGTAATACAGCAGGTATAGTGGTCTCACAGGACAGCCGTGGGATGGATAAGCGTGTTAGTTCTTTTCTGTAGAATACAGTAATACAGCAGGTATAGGAGTCTCACAGGACAGCCGGGGATGGATGAGAGAGTTAGTCCTTATCTGTAGGATACAGTAATACAGCAGGTATAGTGGTCTCACAGGACAGCCGTGGGATGGATAAGCGTGTTAGTTCTTTTCTGTAGAATACAGTAATACAGCAGGTATAGGAGTCTCACAGGACAGCCGGGGATGGATGAGAGTGTTAGTTCTTTTCTGTAGGATACAGTAATACAGCAGGTATAGGAGTCTCACAGGACAGCCGTGGGATGGATGAGAGTATTAGTTCTTTTCTGTAGAATACAGTAATACAACAGGTATAGGAGTCTCACAGGACAGCCGGGGATGGATGAGAGTGTTAGTTCTTTTCTGTAGGATACAGGAATACAGCAGGTATAGGGGTTTCACCGGACAGCCGGGAGATGAATGAGAGTGCTAGTCCTTATCTGTAGGATACAGGAATATAACAGGTATAGGGTATCGCAGGACAGCTGGGGGATGAATGAGAGTGCTAGTCCTTATCTGTAGGATACAGGAATACAACAGGTATAGGGTATCACAGGACAGCTGGGGGATGGAGGAGAGTGTTAGTCCTTATCTGTAGGATACAGGAATACAACAGGTATAGGGTATCACAGGACAGCTGGGGGATGGAGGAGAGTGTTAGTCCTTATCTGTAGGATACAGGAATACAACAGGTATAGGGTATCACAGGACAGCTGGGGGATGGAGGAGAGTGTTAGTCCTTATCTGTAGGATACAGGAATATAACAGGTATAGGGTATCGCAGGACAGCTGGGGGATGGAGGAGAGTGTTAGTCCTTATCTGTAGGATACAGGAATACAACAGGTATAGGAGTCTCACAGGACAGCCGGGGATGGATGAGAGTATTAGTTCTTTTCTGTAGGATACAGGAATACAGCAGGTATAGGGGATTCACCGGACAGCCGGGAGATGAATGAGAGTGCTAGTCCTTATCTGTAGGATACAGGAATATAACAGGTATAGGGTATCGCAGGAAAGCTGGGGAATGAATGAGAGTGCTAGTCCTTATCTGTAGGATACAGGAATACAGCAGGTATAGGAGACTCACAGGACAGCTGGGGGATGGATGAGAGTGTTAGTCCTTATCTGTAGGATACAGGAATACAGCATGTATAGGGTATCACAGGACAGCTGGGGAATGAATGAGAGTGCTAGTCCTTATCTGTAGGATACAGGAATACAGCAGGTATAGGGTATCACAGGACAGCTGGGGTCTTGACATGGGGTCTTTTGTACCTTCATATACTCTTTTACACACTCACAAGCTGGCAGGTAATAATCTAGCCTCTTGTCCCAAATGATTATTTAAACTATTACAAGGATCTGTTCAGTTAATGATCCTACTTTTTACATGAAGTGGTCTCTTCCCTTTCTCCACCATGTATCAAATAAGTCTGGGCTGAGAGTTTTAATCTTTAAATCTTATTCCCACACTTAGTTTCAGGACATTGTCCCCGGTGCCTCGTGCCACCTCCGTGCCAAAGTCAGCAGCAAGGGTTGGTAACTCAAATTTGGGGCTGCAATCCTACACTGCTGCATCCAGAGCTCTGGTTCTTTGCTCAATAGAATTCCATCCCTAGAACCGTTTTTGGTACTTTCACAACAAGCTTTTGTAGCCCAAACCTCTGCTGGATCCGTCTTTACTCTCGCTCCCTGCCTGGAGCTTGCTGTGTGAAGTCTCTCAGATACCCTCATTACCTTCACTCAGTGACAGGATGCTGCAGCCTCCAAACATCGTTCAGAAACTGACCTTCACATACTAATTACTGATGTTATACAGAAACTCATCTATCAGGAACAGACAATAAAACTTCCCGTTACCTTCAGAGAATGATATTGAAGTAATTTAGAAACTACCGTCCAATCAGAAGAAATTGTTATTTATCCCAGAATGCCACATAAAGGAAATACAATTGTGCCTATACATTATGGCAAACATCTGTCCATTTCCACTCCTTCCTTCATATTTGCCTTCTTTCAATCTCTTTAAGCTGCAGTCCACTAAGGAGAGGGAGTTGAGGAACAGCTAGGGTGTGTACACATGGTAATGAGACTAGTCCTTACCCTACTGCATGTGCACCAATCTTTCTGATCTTCCATGTGTTAAAATCTTCTGCTACCATAGAAGTGACAGAAGTCAGCTCAACTCTATTTTTGAGCAGAGCTGTGTTGTGTGTCATAGCTAAATTTTAAAGATGGTGCCACTCTGCTCCAAAAAAATGTTACCATGTGTTGTCATGTCGTGTTTCAGAGGATCTTACTCCATGCTTAAAGGAACGTGAGCGTGCAAAGAAAAAACCCCTAATAGGAGCTTATGTACCTCAGTGTGATAAAGATGGCAGCTACAGGCCACTACAGTGTCATGGCAGCACTGGTATGTGTTGGTGCGTCAACAGAGAGGGTAAAGAGATTGCTGGTACGAGAACCTCACCACGCCAAGCCCCCCCAAAATGCAGAGCTACAGGTAAGACTTTGTCATATAATATATAAATGCATCATCCCACAATACACTGTGTGCTGAAGATGTATTATTATTAATATTATTATTATTATTATTATTATTATTAATATTATTGTTAATATTTTTATTATTATGACAAATAGTGTTTAGTTATGGCTATCTTTAATTTACACCGTGATTACTCTGGCTCTTATTACATATAGGAGATCATCATAGATCTGCAGCAGAGACTTGTACATCTCCTGTTCCCACAGAATCTAAACACTATCACCATATAGAAGGTCACCTCCAATCATAAACAGACACTGCTACATCCATCTGATAGATTAGAGGGTCAGCTCTGTAGGACACAAAAAGTCAGCAGATAATAGGAATCGTACTGAATTTTTAACAAAAAGAAAAAACAAAAAGATTGCGCCAGTAGAATGAAGCCCATTTTCACTCACAGCAAAAACACCAAACGAGAGGTAGAGTATAGTCGCTTCCTGACATCTGTTCATCATAATAAACTGACAAAATAACAATTCCCGCAGATACTTCACAGACAGCGGTATCAGTAGTATATGAAGTTGTTCTCCTCCACATGTAATTGTACTTACCAGATGGATGATAAAAACAGGCTTTTCATCAATCCCTCTTACAGGCCCAGCTGGACAAATGATTCCACTACACTTTTTTACAGGTGCACTCTTTTCTCCTACGATATTTCCCAAATAGTAATAATCAAATGCAAAACCGAAAATACATTCCACAAATTCTCTGTGATGAAAGGTTCGTTTCAGATGGTAGAAGGTATAGAACATGATGCTGCCATTTTCAGGCTTTACACGAACCGCAATCACAGTTCCTGGAAAAAGATTCCGCTTTTTCTTCACTTCTTACCCCTAGTGTTCCATCATGTTTTGAAATGTTTTGTAGCCCTTTCCACAGCTAGCAGCAGATTGATATGAAGAGTGGTTTTTATTGCTGAAATGTAGTTCTTAAAATAGCTGATACACATCACAGTGAGGCAGTGCTGATAAACCCAGGTGGATCATAAGAATGTGCACCCTTTACTTGGGGCTCAACTGCCTTTTTTTATACAATTTTTGTATAGGGGTATACAGGTTGTCAGGGGTAATCCAGCTCCTTACTCCTTTAACCAATCAAATATCTGCCCTGTGAACTATTTCTTTCATTGGTGCTGTTGGTCTCATCCCCCTCTCTACCCTGGTGCCACTAAGTTGGAGGCCACCTGATCCCCACTTGACCACGAGGTTAAGATGAAACCTTTATATTATGTAAATACATTTTTATTTTTTTAGCAAACACATTTAGAATACATCTTTATATTAGGCGCACAGCACCGGGATTTATCCCATTCGGTGCCCCAGCGCCAGACATTACCCATTTTAATATTTTATTTTACAAGTGAAATGATTTTTTTCTGCTAAATGCAGCTCAGGTGCTCGCTCTGCCCCTTTAAGACTTTGATTCTGCATTGAGATTTCTCCTGGCTGTATAAAACCACTCAGCCCCTTAGATGTTTCTGGCCTTGGAGAATGTCTCCCCTTAGTCATGTCCATATTTCCTCTATCACTGCTCCTTCCTGCCACAGGTCTCTCAGCGACAGGTATACAGGTCTGTGGTGTCTTGCGGGCTGTAATCACCATCACTCCTCTCCCACGTGGTCAGGATCTCCAGATTGCAGCCTGGATCCTGGGTGTGTTGTAGCTACAGCTTTACCTGCACTTTGCTTCACTGGCAACAAGGGCTTCTCTGGAGATTGCAGCTTAGTGGGATCCAATGACACAGGCTTTGTCACTTTATTATGTTCCTAAGATCACCTCCATCTCACTGGGATCGAGAGCGACCTGGGCGCACCATGTTGGTGTTGCAGGTTTTGTTTTTTAGTCTGTCTTTCCATGGATGCTCTTCTCTGTCTCTGAGGGTGCAAACCAGGTGAATTCGATGCACAATGTTTGCCCTCCTGTGCTCTCTGCAGTTTTTGTTGTGTACTTTCTATTTTTCCCTGTATTTGTTGCATTTCTTCTTGAGGCTGCTGCATTCCATTTGTTTGAATCTGTTGTATTTGCTGTTACATTTGTTTGCAGCTAGTTTGACTTTCCAAACCATTGTTTAGTAACTGCACTTACGTCTGTGTCATATTCACTTTCTTTCCGTCATCTTTTTCTTTTTCCACAATCACTGCACTTGCTCTGGTGACATTTATCACATTATCTGGCTGAGAAATATCTGAAAGATCTGCTGTTTGGGCCTGGGAGTTGTCTCCTGGAGTTTCCCCGCCCAGGGTAGCCCAGCCCTGGACTTGCACCAGACATCAGACAAGCACCACCAAACTTCCTATCAGGAGTTACAGGGAGGGGCTACACAATGAAGGCAGTAGGAGAAGTGGCGGTATGGAATACCCCGTATACCTCCCACTTCCACATCTGAACATACGTATAATGAGACTGAACTAGTCAAGTCTTTTATTCATCTATAAAATAATAAACCCACATAAAAAGCACATACTACTTTCATGGTGGAAGCATTGTGTCCCTGAGCATTTTGTCAGGACTTGTTACATTTACAAATATACCAAGCATTAAATAAGAACATTGCTTGGCCTTTCCAGACCATTTACAACTGACTGAATGTTTATTATCTGAGATAGCTCTGCCCCATGATCAGGGTCTCCCTCGTACCCATGCTGAGTTTTGTAATACATTGACAATGTAATTTTCACCAAACAATTGGTCTTTCTAATATGCATTGTACACCAATAAATAATAGAAAACATTTCAAAACACCCTTCCAAAAAAAATCATTTCTAAATACACCCCAGCCTGCTCCCTCATATGCACATGTCTGTATGCAAAACCAACTAAAGTATGTTTGAACTCTGCAATTGATTAGTTTATGTTAATCCTTCCTATGTCTATAGCTTTGGTTTTTTTTTTATCTTTAAGCCAAAACCTTTAAGCCAAACTTTTCATGACTAGATTGCTTGAATTATAACACCCTACTTCAAACCTATTTTCCTTCACCAAAACTCTCTGTGTATTGAGCCTTTGTTTAAAAGTGTTCCCCATAAGGCCTCTGACAAACTCTCTATGTGGCCCATCACATATAAGAGTGCTGAATAATCCATAGAGCCAGCAATCAATTAATCTGCAAAAGAAAAATATTAGATGATGAGATGAGGCCAATCATAAATGCCAAATCTTTTAGATTCACCCATCGCTATGCTTTTAATATTGTCTGATCACCTGATAAAATTACTCTGTTACTTTTGAAACCAGAAGGTGCTTCCTATTACTTGATACCAATTCCGATATCTTGAATTCAAAGTGACTTCAAACAACGAATGGGACAAATTCACTAACTGTACGTTTTTATACCCACAAATCCCAATGTAATAAAACCACTCACAGACATAAAACTTTCGCCTGTAATGAGGACAGACTTGATGTTCCTTTAATATCATTACTTATTTGAGATTTATATGAAGTTTAATTAAAGAGGTAATCCATCTGGTCTGCAATCACACAAATGGTTACGGAGAGTATTTACTTTGCTTCCTTAATTTGCCATGTGTAGAACCAGAGAGAAAGAGAATATGTCAAGGGGCACTCCGGGGTATTTAAAATTGAAATAACATTTTATTGGTATGCGTTAAAAATATAATAATATATCTAACAACTAGCGAAATATATTAAAAACATGTGCTGTGTGACAATAAAAAATGCAGATCTAACTGCAAATCGCTGTGTTGTCACGCTATTGAGTTATAGTAAATACAAAAATTTCTATATTATATATTATAGTATTAAATTATACTGCTGATTGGGTACAGTTGTTGTATAGTTATTGGTCAATGATATCACTTATATGTTTTTATTATAATGAAACAAGGTGATAAATTATAGTATCTATAAATTCGTTAAGATAAACAACCTTGTTCACTTAAATGTAGAGACACTAATTGACTATCTAAAGCTGATATAAATTAATATATAAAATGACTGTTTGTGATTCAAGCTCATTACATTATTATAGTATATCAAGATACAGGTATAAGTTTATTGTAGTCGTTTGAATATACACCCTATGTTCTGATATTGTGTACTGGTTTATTTAATTGATGGCTTAATACATTTGACACTTTGGAGTTGCTACAATACAGATGGCGTGATTGGCATATAAATATGAATGCCGTTGGCTAAGCTGTGTATTGTCCTGGGGTTGAGGAGATCTATCTCTTTTCATTATATCCCCATTGACTAGCGTGATTGACCCCCAAGGTGTAATATATATTTGCCAAATCTGAGCTTTATCTAACTTGATATGAGTACGTTGATATCTAGCTAAACTGTTAGTGGGTTGAGAATATCACATCAGCAGAGCGTGAGAAACACAGCGAACGCCGACGCGCGTTTCGCTTGTGTGCTTTTTCAAGGCAAGACGAGCCTTAGCAATGATTGGATATTTAAGCTGTATACAGACCCTCCCTTCATCTACGTCATTAATAGAGATCCAATCCTGTGGCAGATCTCGCGGGGATGATGGACAGCGGTATCTGCCTATAGAATCTCGGATAGAAGGTGTTTGAAAATCTTATTGGTATCGAAGTGGAAACAGAAAGCATATTTCTTGAAAGGCATTAGAAAGGGAACTAAGTTTAATGCTTTGATTGATATTATTGCTTGTAAATTATCATAGGATTTAAGGTGAAGTTTCATTTAATAAACAGGATCTCTGAGCGTATTCTGGTAAGTATTTTCAATGAATTACCATCAGCAGTTCACAATATCATATATTATATATCATCACTGACCAACAGTAGATATAGATATACAGTAATAATAGATTGATCCTATAACATTAAAAGAAAGACGATATTCTGTATTTATATATAGCAGTCTTATGTCATATGGGTATAGATATAATGTTAATTAGGTATAATAAAGCTACATTAAGTATAATTTAACCTACTAAGATTATCTGCTAGAATTGTGTTGTGTATTAACATATATCATTATTAAAAATATTCAGGTGGGTGTCCGTAGTGAATTACCCTATCATAGGTTGCATATTACCCTTAATTCAACAGAGATATAGATATGGGATTATGGTGCCTAGATTGATCCTCTAATATTAGGGTGAGTAAAAATGTACTATATTGATATATATTAATCCTATATTTTATCAATACATTCACTATAAAGTGCAATATAGGTACTAGAGTGCCTTAGGTGTATTACAAAATAAATTTAGTTATAAACTGGAATTATGTTATATACTAAGTTGATTAATTATTGAAGGTGATATTAATCAAATATCACATCCTAATAGAGTGATTAAGATCAAAAACTGATGTGTAGAACTATGTGGTGAACCTTATGCAACATTTAACTTTTATAAGTGATTTGGACCATCATTCATGTTGTAAGCATGATTTTAATGGATTATGAGCCAGTTCCCTGGCAAGTGATTTAATAAATATAAAATACAAAAAGAAGGGAGGGAAGAGGGGGGAGGGGGGTGATTTTGTGTTATTATGTATGTAAGTGAATCCGACATTTGTATTGTATATATCTCCATTGTTTCTATGATTATTTTTAATTTTTAATATTCCAGTGCTTTTTTTATTATTAAATTGATTTGTTAAAGAAAGGCCAAATAGCTGGTATAATCATTAAGGCCTTCCGGTATCAAACTACCCATGATAAAGATCTTTTTGGTTTCTCTTCTCAAGAGTTCTCCTTGTAAGTCTCCTCCACGAATCCCCATGTGTACTTGTTCCATAATATAAGCTTTCACAAATTTTGGGTTACTATTATGAAAAGATAGATAATGCTTTGCTACTGAAGTTATTTTTTTGTTATTGTTTCGATCCTTCTCCGCATTCTTAATGTTACCTACATGTTCTAGGAGTCTTTTCTTGAAGGGGCGGCTGGTCATGCCAACATATTTTTTAGAACAAGGACATGTTAGACAATATATCACCCCAGAGGAGTTACAGTTCAGAAAGTCATCTATTTTCCAGATCTTGCCATACTTATCCGTATAGTCTTTTGTCGTGACTGTATATTGGCATGCTTTGCATGACCCGCATGGGTAGAAGCCTTTAGTTTTATTCTTTTTAGGTATATCCTTTTGAAAATGACTATGAACAAAACAGTCATTAAGATTTTTTGATCTTCTCCAACTGACGGAAATTTTTTCCTCTAAGATATTTTTTAAATCCAAATCTAAGAGAAGAATATGCCAATGATGTTGGAATATATCAAGGAGTTCTTTCCATTCATTACAAAAGGTACCGATCATCCTGACCTTTGATGGATAAATATCATGTTTTTGATTTTCAGAGGAGTAGATCAGAGATTCTCTATCTTTTTTTGATACAAAGTTTTTAGCATTTTTAATCTTTCTTCTTCCATATCCCCTGTTTTTAAGTCTCGTTATAAGTTCTTCTGATCTTTTATCAAAGGTTTGTTTATTAGAACAGTTTCGTTTCATTCGTAATAATTCCCCTTTGGGTATACCTTTGATTACTGCTGGATGGTGTGCACTTGAACTGTGCAGTATGCTGTTGGTGGCAGTCAATTTTCTATACACATCCGTATCTAGGGTACCATCTGCATTTTTGTAAATTATTAAATCTAAGAAATTGATCCTTTCAAGATCAATTTCTGAAGTGAGTTTTAGATTTAAATCATTACTGTTCAGAATTGTAGTGAACTCATTGAACATAGATATGTCTCCATCCCACAAAATCAGGATGTCGTCTATATATCTAAGCCAAAGTAGGACATGTTTGATATATTTATCATTAATTTCACAAAACACTACTTCCTTCTCCCACCAACCCAAAAGTAGGTTGGCGTAAGTCGGAGCACAATATGTCCCCATAGCGGTACCCCTAATCTGAAGATAGAATCTCTCATCAAATAGAAAGTAATTCTTCGTTAGAATAAATTGTAAGAGGGTGATGATAAGTTCATTCCGATCAGAGTTAGTATTCATGCTTAGAAAGTATTGTGTCGCTTTCAGTCCATCTTTGTGATTTATGTTTGTATAAAAAGATTCTACATCATATGATGCCAAGTAGACATCTCTATTCACTGTAATTTCTTGTATTTTAGACAAGCTTTAGATAGTCAATTAGTGTCTCTACATTTAAGTGAACAAGGTTGTTTATCTTAACGAATTTATAGATAGTATAATTTATCACCTTGTTTCATTATAATAAAAACATATAAGTGATATCATTGACCAATAACTATACAACAACTGTACCCAATCAGCAGTATAATTTAATACTATAATATATAATATAGAAATTTTTGTATTTACTATAACTCAATAGCGTGACAACACAGCGATTTGCAGTTAGATCTGCATTTTTTATTGTCACACAGCACATGTTTTTAATATATTTCGCTAGTTGTTAGATATATTATTATATTTTTAACGCATACCAATAAAATGTTATTTCAATTTTAAATACCCCGGAGTGCCCCTTGACATACTCTCTTTCTCTCTGGTTCTACACATTAATTACAAGTATAAGGGAGCACCCTCCAGTTATGATAGGAAAGTTACACTGGAATACATTATAAGTAAGATTGGGGGTTTAATACCATTTATCTATTAACCCACTTAGTGCGGTCATTCCACTTCTAGTTACTAACCAATTTGTGAGGTCTTTCTCACTTTCTGTGTTACCAGCACAAGTGACATTATAAACTTATATAACTTTAATCAACAGATATTATCAGTACAATAAAATATAAATTTATAATGGCAACATTCAATATCTGTTATGATCTTAATCAAAGACGAGAAAAATGGATCAATAATGGAGACTTTGATCTCCTTTTAAATTCCAATGAAGATATACAGAAAGGTTGGTCAGACCATCTATATGAACTAAAATCTGCCTTATATAAACAGACGAAAACCTATTGGAACAAAACCATGTTTGAGAAATACACTCACCAACAAATGATACCAAGGGGTCTCAGACCCAAAATCTATCCTGCCTTTGACCTAGCAACCGAAGAAATAAAAAAAGAATGGGAGCGAGTTCTAACGAATTGTGCCAATCAATTAATAAACATTTTGGTCAAACATGATACCATTATTTTAGAACAGTGTAACCAAGAGATCATCTTACTTGGTGAAAAACTAAAACCTTTTGAGAAGGATGAATCTTTTAAAAAAATGTATGAAAAATTAAAATTAGATTTGGATATATATGAAAAAGAAATTATTGAAAAGAAGAAAAATAAATTACTTAGAGATACTAAGGACTATGCACAAAACAGAGTATTTAGATGGAGAACTCAAAAATTCAATAAACCCTCAACATCTTATACAACTTCGGAAATTGACTCCTCTGAAGGGGAGATATCAAATGATGCTTCTACGACACGATCTGTGAGTACTACCAGGAATTTTTTGGGGAGAGGCCCTATGGACCATGTGGATCGAAACGATACATATACAAGAAAATACGCAGGGGGGGAAGAAAAACAAAAAGATCAGAAGAACAAGAGGAGAATCTATTCCGCAGAAGCCAGAGACGTCAGAGACGTTAGACGCAGCTTTAAGGGTTATAAACCTTTCAGATAAAGAATTGAAACCTGAACATATCAGTCTCCTTAGTAAAGGATTATCCTTTTCACCATCTAAACCAATAAATAGATTTGAATGGGAAAAAGACCTAGCTCTTTTCTCTAGGAAACTTCTTCTCAAAAAATTTTATGAAATAAGTAAAAGAAATGATGGCAGTACAAAGGAGGATGATATATATACTTCCCAAATTAGATCAACCCCGGTCCTTTTGAATACCACTGATGATATTATAGCCCTGGAAACATTGGAGGAATTACAGGATTTACAATCAGAGGATAGATCTTTAAACATACCAATACAAACAAATATAAAATCTACTCTGAAAAAGAAGTCTTCTTTTTTACCAGATACTGTCATATGTCCACAGGTTAAAACCTTTGTAGATCTAGTATCTAGGGATCTAGATAAACTATATGATAGAACACAAAGATACCAATTGATTAACGGAAACTTAGACAAAATAGAAATTCAGGCACTAAGAGAAATAGAAAGTTGGACAGATGTCGAAATTAAACCCTCAGACAAAGGGGGAAACATTGTTTTGTGGGCAAAAGATAAATACATAACAGAAATCAATCGACAGTTAAATGACAACTTGCTACAAACGTCTAATATTCAACCCCACGGCAAACTTTTTGAATATTTACAAATCCATAATTACAAAAGCATTTGACAATAGAATATTAACTAAACAAGATTATGAGTATCTCATGGTAGAAAATCCAAAAATACCAACAATGTACATACTCCCAAAAATACATAAGAATGAAAAAAATCCCCCGGGAAGACCCATTATATCGGGGATAGGGGGACTGACTGAAAAAGCCAGCAAATACGTAGATCAATTTCTACGTCCTTTTGTCTGTAGCTTACATTCATATGTCAGAGACACCTTGGATGTGTTGTCTAAAATACAAGAAATTACAGTGAATAGAGATGTCTACTTGGCATCATATGATGTAGAATCTTTTTATACAAACATAAATCACAAAGATGGACTGAAAGCGACACAATACTTTCTAAGCATGAATACTAACTCTGATCGGAATGAACTTATCATCACCCTCTTACAATTTATTCTAACGAAGAATTACTTTCTATTTGATGAGAGATTCTATCTTCAGATTAGGGGTACCGCTATGGGGACATATTGTGCTCCGACTTACGCCAACCTACTTTTGGGTTGGTGGGAGAAGGAAGTAGTGTTTTGTGAAATTAATGATAAATATATCAAACATGTCCTACTTTGGCTTAGATATATAGACGACATCCTGATTTTGTGGGATGGAGACATATCTATGTTCAATGAGTTCACTACAATTCTGAACAGTAATGATTTAAATCTAAAACTCACTTCAGAAATTGATCTTGAAAGGATCAATTTCTTAGATTTAATAATTTACAAAAATGCAGATGGTACCCTAGATACGGATGTGTATAGAAAATTGACTGCCACCAACAGCATACTGCACAGTTCAAGTGCACACCATCCAGCAGTAATCAAAGGTATACCCAAAGGGGAATTATTACGAATGAAACGAAACTGTTCTAATAAACAAACCTTTGATAAAAGATCAGAAGAACTTATAACGAGACTTAAAAACAGGGGATATGGAAGAAGAAAGATTAAAAATGCTAAAAACTTTGTATCAAAAAAAGATAGAGAATCTCTGATCTACTCCTCTGAAAATCAAAAACATGATATTTATCCATCAAAGGTCAGGATGATCGGTACCTTTTGTAATGAATGGAAAGAACTCCTTGATATATTCCAACATCATTGGCATATTCTTCTCTTAGATTTGGATTTAAAAAATATCTTAGAGGAAAAAATTTCCGTCAGTTGGAGAAGATCAAAAAATCTTAATGACTGTTTTGTTCATAGTCATTTTCAAAAGGATATACCTAAAAAGAATAAAACTAAAGGCTTCTACCCATGCGGGTCATGCAAAGCATGCCAATATACAGTCACGACAAAAGACTATACGGATAAGTATGGCAAGATCTGGAAAATAGATGACTTTCTGAACTGTAACTCCTCTGGGGTGATATATTGTCTAACATGTCCTTGTTCTAAAAAATATGTTGGCATGACCAGCCGCCCCTTCAAGAAAAGACTCCTAGAACATGTAGGTAACATTAAGAATGCGGAGAAGGATCGAAACAATAACAAAAAAATAACTTCAGTAGCAAAGCATTATCTATCTTTTCATAATAGTAACCCAAAATTTGTGAAAGCTTATATTATGGAACAAGTACACATGGGGATTCGTGGAGGAGACTTACAAGGAGAACTCTTGAGAAGAGAAACCAAAAAGATCTTTATCATGGGTAGTTTGATACCGGAAGGCCTTAATGATTATACCAGCTATTTGGCCTTTCTTTAACAAATCAATTTAATAATAAAAAAAGCACTGGAATATTAAAAATTAAAAATAATCATAGAAACAATGGAGATATATACAATACAAATGTCGGATTCACTTACATACATAATAACACAAAATCACCCCCCTCCCCCCTCTTCCCTCCCTTCTTTTTGTATTTTATATTTATTAAATCACTTGCCAGGGAACTGGCTCATAATCCATTAAAATCATGCTTACAACATGAATGATGGTCCAAATCACTTATAAAAGTTAAATGTTGCATAAGGTTCACCACATAGTTCTACACATCAGTTTTTGATCTTAATCACTCTATTAGGATGTGATATTTGATTAATATCACCTTCAATAATTAATCAACTTAGTATATAACATAATTCCAGTTTATAACTAAATTTATTTTGTAATACACCTAAGGCACTCTAGTACCTATATTGCACTTTATAGTGAATGTATTGATAAAATATAGGATTAATATATATCAATATAGTACATTTTTACTCACCCTAATATTAGAGGATCAATCTAGGCACCATAATCCCATATCTATATCTCTGTTGAATTAAGGGTAATATGCAACCTATGATAGGGTAATTCACTACGGACACCCACCTGAATATTTTTAATAATGATATATGTTAATACACAACACAATTCTAGCAGATAATCTTAGTAGGTTAAATTATACTTAATGTAGCTTTATTATACCTAATTAACATTATATCTATACCCATATGACATAAGACTGCTATATATAAATACAGAATATCGTCTTTCTTTTAATGTTATAGGATCAATCTATTATTACTGTATATCTATATCTACTGTTGGTCAGTGATGATATATAATATATGATATTGTGAACTGCTGATGGTAATTCATTGAAAATACTTACCAGAATACGCTCAGAGATCCTGTTTATTAAATGAAACTTCACCTTAAATCCTATGATAATTTACAAGCAATAATATCAATCAAAGCATTAAACTTAGTTCCCTTTCTAATGCCTTTCAAGAAATATGCTTTCTGTTTCCACTTCGATACCAATAAGATTTTCAAACACCTTCTATCCGAGATTCTATAGGCAGATACCGCTGTCCATCATCCCCGCGAGATCTGCCACAGGATTGGATCTCTATTAATGACGTAGATGAAGGGAGGGTCTGTATACAGCTTAAATATCCAATCATTGCTAAGGCTCGTCTTGCCTTGAAAAAGCACACAAGCGAAACGCGCGTCGGCGTTCGCTGTGTTTCTCACGCTCTGCTGATGTGATATTCTCAACCCACTAACAGTTTAGCTAGATATCAACGTACTCATATCAAGTTAGATAAAGCTCAGATTTGGCAAATATATATTACACCTTGGGGGTCAATCACGCTAGTCAATGGGGATATAATGAAAAGAGATAGATCTCCTCAACCCCAGGACAATACACAGCTTAGCCAACGGCATTCATATTTATATGCCAATCACGCCATCTGTATTGTAGCAACTCCAAAGTGTCAAATGTATTAAGCCATCAATTAAATAAACCAGTACACAATATCAGAACATAGGGTGTATATTCAAACGACTACAATAAACTTATACCTGTATCTTGATATACTATAATAATGTAATGAGCTTGAATCACAAACAGTCATTTTATATATTAATTTATATCAGCTTTAGATAGTCAATTAGTGTCTCTACATTTAAGTGAACAAGGTTGTTTATCTTAACGAATTTATAGATACTATAATTTATCACCTTGTTTCATTATAATAAAAACATATAAGTGATATCATTGACCAATAACTATACAACAACTGTACCCAATCAGCAGTATAATTTAATACTATAATATATAATATAGAAATTTTTGTATTTACTATAACTCAATAGCGTGACAACACAGCGATTTGCAGTTAGATCTGCATTTTTTATTGTCACACAGCACATGTTTTTAATATATTTCGCTAGTTGTTAGATATATTATTATATTTTTAACGCATACCAATAAAATGTTATTTCAATTTTAAATACCCCGGAGTGCCCCTTGACATACTCTCTTTCTCTCTGGTTCTACACATTAATTACAAGTATAAGGGAGCACCCTCCAGTCATGATAGGAAAGTTACACTGGAATACATTATAAGTAAGATTGGGGGTTTAATACCATTTATCTATTAACCCACTTAGTGCGGTCATTCCACTTCTAGTTACTTAATTTGCCATGTATCTGCACAGCACAGAGAATATCCTAGACATTTATTCTTTTAATTACTTCTTATGTCAATAAATAAATTACAGAAATAATTTATTATTGCTGTAATAGGAGTTATAGTAGGTGGGATATATTTGTAATGATGTCCTTGACGATGCTTCACATATACTGTCTAATGCTGTATGTTCATTGTCTCTCCCATACACAGCTTGATGATCTATCTGCAAGGAACCCAGGAGGCCATGTCGTTAATTCTTTATGGCCGGAGAGTTGCTACAGATCATCCAGCAGCCACTGCTTATGTACCTTGTAAACAACAATTAAAAGAGCAATTTAATGTATACAGCTGTTGCTTTGTGTTGTCTCTTATTAAACTACTAAACTTTCTAATTAAACTAAATTAAATTAAACACTCTCTTATTAAGTTACTGATTCAAGAGTTTTGAATAACTGGAATTCACATTAGAGTCAAAACATATTCATTATTAAACTACTTTATTGCCACTGTGCCCTTTCTTTATCCCAAATGCGCCCCTCAAAATGCAGTAGGAGGGGAATGCTGCCACCACTAGGCTTCTTCAACGGCATCTAGAGCCACTTCCTTCTGGGTAACTGTCGCTGCTAGTGCACCCCTTTGCTGGGCACCTGGGCTGGTACACCTGACCTCTTCCTTTAGATCTGGGTTGCTGTGAATGATTCCCCCTGGCCTATCACACTGGCCAGATCTACAGGGCAGCGGGCAGAGCACTGGTACTAGATGCTGGGTCTTGACCTCAGAACAGCCGGTTAACGGATTAGATTGGTCTAATCTGTAGGTCACAGGAATTACAGCAGGTATGTAGGCATCAAAGCAGGATCTTGAAGCAGTGATGTTTTATTAGCTCGAGTAGTTCTAATAAGGACAGTTAGATGCTGTTTGAGGCTCTAGTGGTCTCCAGAAGTTACAGATGGAATGATACATTACATGGTAAAACATAGTTCTTTTTATACAGTTTTAGAGACACATGTTGGCAGGGGGTAAACCAGCCCCCTGATCTTCGCTGACACCAAAGCGTCAGAGATATTACATCTGATATTTATCATCAGGATGTGATATATTCTCTAGACTTGGAGTTAACGCAGTTTTAAGCATTAGCAAAATTTACATCAATCAGTGATTTCCGAAACTACTTGCTGTTAAGTTTCCTATCTCTCTAGGACAAAGGTAATGGCTCTGCTGTGTATTCAGGCTAAACAAGTGTTGTTCAATCACATGAAAAGAATTCATTTAACTTAAGTCAGGATTTCTTTTCTTCCTTTCTTACAAAAACATATTTACTCCACCATGGATACGGCATCAGAAATGAATACATTTCTAATACAGAAATGAAACATAATATAAAAAATGAGTACAGTTACAATGATATACAGAGGTGCACTACACCCGTAATTGAAATAAATATCTCCAATAAGTTATTTATTGTGATCCAGCAACATTCCTCACACCTTGTCCATGCAGGCCCCCAGAAGGCCATATTCCCATGATTTGGCTCCTGGTCCCTCAATCTTCTTTAATGAACTTAATTTCATTAATTTATGCTGTTTATCTCTGCAACTGTCTTTTTTTAAAAAGTATGTAACAGAAATTAGTTATCTTGCTATAATCTGTGAGTTGCTGCTCATTGAACCATTTTACGACACATGCCTGCTCTTGTAGACTAATACTAGAAATGGTTGGCTTAAGCAACACAGTTGAACAAACATTGGAATACATCTGAATACTAGAAGGAATAATCTACATCTGCTGCAGTATAAATCTGCACTACTTTTCTAACTACACTGAACATTGCAAATTGGTATTTCTTTAAACTCCCTTAAGTTTGTGACTTTTTATATCACAATGTTTAACAAATTGCTTTACTTACTCTTCTTTCATGGCATTATCTTTTGGACTGTATCATTCACCTTCACCCTTCCTGCCACACAAAAATTTGTCCAAATTGCTCTTCATTACTCCACACATCCCTGAATAACCCTCATAAACTTTTGTCCTATTTATTTTCTCTAACTGGAACAGCCTCCTACTCTCGCCAGAAAATAGAAGAAAAATACTCAACCCACACATACCCTTTTTTACCCTTCTATTGCTCACCTAAATCCACGGGGATCCTTTTCTTTCTTCCAGCTTTCAATCCATTGGGATAAAAAAGGCATGTATGCCGATGGTCTACTCCTTACAGAGCTGCAATGTGAATGAGAGGCTATGATACCTGTCAGCTTCTATTGGATACAGAGCGACATCGCTATGATTGGTCAGAGCATGGAAGAGCCGTTATCTATCAAAATAGCAAAGTTCATTCAAGTTCATTTGATCAACGAACCTCATTATTATTTTTTTCATAATCTTTCTTTAGTCATTGTTTCAAAACACGATTTAGCAATTATTATTATTATCGTAGATTTGTAAGGCACCACAGTGCTCCACAGTAAGGAAAACAGTACATACATAAAACAGGGACATACAAAGTTGAAAAAATAAATGTAGACATGAAAACAAAGGGTATGGAGGACCCTGCTCATTAGAGAGCTTACATTCTAAGTGGAAGAGGGCACAGCTAAAACAAGAGAAGCAAATGTGGCTCAGAGTGGAGTTTGGGAGAGTTGTGAGGGTCCATTAGTGTGAATAGTGTTTTCGGGGATAAGGTCACCTCTAAAAAAGAGATGTTTTTTTTTCAAAGCGCGTCTAAAGACTTGAAGGCTGTAGGAAAGTCTGATTGAGCTTGGTAGGGAATTAAGTGGGGAGCAGCATGGGAAAAGTATTGTAGACCGGAGTGAGGTGTGGTTTCCAGGGAAGAGACAAGGTGCAGGTGGGAGGTAGATCTAAGAGGGCTGGAGGGGAGTATTTTGATATGATATTTGAGATGTATGCAGGGGTAGTGTTGTTGAGGGCTTTGGAGGTAAGGGTGAGTAAAATTGATTTTGATTCTGGAGGACACAGGGAGCCATTGTAGGGATTTGCAAAGTGGTGCAGCCGATTTGGAGCAGTGAGAGAGGAAGATCAGCTTTGCAGCAGCATTTAGGATGGATTGAAGTGTGGATATATGGGTGTCAGGAATTCCAGATAGCAGAAGGTTGCAATAGTGAAGATGGGAGATGATGAGAGAATGGATAAGTGTTTTGGCAGCATGTTGAGTAAGAAAAGGGCGTATTTTGGCAATGTTTTTAAGGTTAAGTTGATAGGACTGGGAGAGAGTCTGAATATAAGGAATAAAGCAATGGGCGGAGTCAAGTGTGACACTAAGGCAGCGGGCTTGGGAGACTCGGGAATTTCTAATGTTATTGACAGTTAGAGAATTTTGAGGGCAGATGGTGACTCTGGCAGGAGGGAAGATAATAAGCTGTTTTTGACATGTTAAGCTTTAGGTAGCATTGGGACATCCATGAGGAGATAGCAGGAAGACAGGTGGTTACACTAGATAGTACAGAAGGAGAGAGATCAGGGGAAGAGACATAGATTTGGGTTTCACCAGCGTAGTTGTAGTAGTGGAGGCCGAATGAACGAATTGGTGTCCCAAGAGAAGAGGTGTACAATGAAAAAAGTAAAGGGCCAAGAACCGAGCCTTGTGGGACCCCAAAAGATAGTGGGAGTGGAGGGGAGGATGTGCCAGAGGTAGAAACACTAAAGGATCGGTCCAATAGGTAGGAAGTGAACCAGGAAAGAACTGTATCACAAAGGCCAATGGAGTGAATGGTGTGTAAGAATAGAGGGTGATCAACAGTGTCAAAAGCAGCAGAGAGGTCAAGGAGAATGAGTATTAAGAAATGACTCTTAGACTTTGCAGTAAGTAGATCATTGATAACATTTGTGAGAACAGTTTCACTGAAATGTTGGGGGTGGGAGTCGGATTGCAGAGAGGTGAGAATGGAATGAGAGGAAAGAAAGTGAGATAGACATTTGTACACTAATCGCTCAAGTAGTTTGTAGGCAAAGGGGAAGAGAGAAATAGGGCAGTAGTTGGAGAAGGAGGCTGATCGAGAGATGGTTTCTTTAGAATTGTGAAATGAGTGCATGTTTAAAGGAGAATGGAAATGTGCCAGTGGAGTAAGACAGGTTGAAGAGGTGAGATAGTGGAAGACATGCAGTAAAGGAGAGGGAGCAGAGAAGTTAGGAGGGGATAGAGTTGAGGGTACAGATTGTAGGGTTAGATGATAAAATTAAGGCTGCGACTTTGTCTTCAGTTACTGGAGAGAATGAATTGAGGGTGCATTGGGGAGTGTAGGTAAAGGTGGGTAGAGTGAGTGGACTGAGTGGAATTTGGCATGAGGAAATCTTGTTGAATGGTGTCAATTTTGTCTTTGAAATAGGTGACAAAATCATAGGCTGTGAGAGGTAGGGGGGAGCTGGTGTAGGTAGACCAAGAAGTGAGTTGAAGGTGGCAAAGTTGCAATGTGGGTTAGAAGACTAGGTGAATATTAGAGATTTGAAGAATGTTTGTTTGGCAATTGAAAGGTGTCACAACCTGCATCCTGCAGCTCCTGTCTGAAGGTACTTTGTTGGACTTTTGCATATATTGTACCCTGCCTGTAGTACCACTACCCACCAAAGGGGTCACTGTGGTACTTAGACTGCTCTTACCTGCCTCGTTATTGCTGGAAGCTTTACACCTGCTTCTTGCCTATTTAAGCCTGTCTGTCCCAAACAACCTTTGCCAGATCACCAGGTCACTCAATCTGATGGGAAACAATCCTTTGACTCCTGGTTATTCACTGCTGCTGTATATTGGATTTCCTTCATCTATGCATACCTGTGCCACAATCCGTGGTAAACTGCTATTCATCTCTGCTGTGTGTTCATTGATGCTGTATATTCAATTTCCTTCTTCTCTGCATACCTGTTCCACTACTCGTGGTAAACGCTATTTACACCTGATTTACACCTGTCATCCAATCAACCTGCATCGCTGACTATTGTTATCTGTTCCACAATCCGTGGTAAGCTGCTATTTATCGCTGCTGTGTGTTCATCGCTGCTGTATATTGGATTTCCTTCATCTCTGCATACCTGCTCCACTGTTCGTGGTAAACGCTATGATCTACATCTCTCATCCACTCGGCCTGCATCGCTGACTATGGTTACCAGTTCTACAATCCGTTACAAACTGTATTTTAACGTGGCTGAGCATGTCTGGACTTTGCTGATTACTGTGTCTTCATTCTATTACTAAAGAGCCTTTGATTATTGCATGCAGCCTATATTAATGAATGTTGCTGACAGTTACTATTCTGCATGTCTTCATGATCTTCCTTTGCATCTTGAACTGGTATTACCTGTGTTCCTAATAAACCACTTCATTCACTTAACTTCTCTCCGTGGTCTTACCTTGAGAACCCTGTCAAAAGGGCAGAGCTGTAAGATGAAAGGACAAATTTATAGTGGAAGAAATCAGGATGGGAACAAGATTTCCTCCAGTGGTACTCTGCAGTGCGGAAGCACTTTTGCAGGTAGCGGGTCTGTTTGGTGTATCATGGTTGGGGTTTGGATCATCTGAGACCATATGTAGTAGCTGAAGCTGCATTGTCTGAGGCTGAAGTGAGTGATTTGTTATAGAAAGAGGCAGCCTGATTAGGATGAGAATATATAAGGTATATAAGAAGATTTAATATATAAGGTATATTATATAAGTATTTGATAATAATATCGACTAACTATTACCTGTGCTGGATTAAGTAATCTGAGATAGGTCTATGTCCCTAACAGTCATACTTAAATAAAACACCAAAAATCCACACAAGGTTGGGGCTTTCCTTGTCCATATAATACCATAGATATAATTCTTATATCAATAAATAGTGGGCGGTATATTGCCAACTGGTTATCGCAAATCACTATACGTGTATAAATGATTGCGTAATTTTACCATAACTATTAATCTTTATACACTATGATAATATACTTTAGGTATATGTGTGTATATACAAGCACACTTCATATGACTTATAGTATTGCACATTATTTACCTGTCTCCTTGAGTATAAACCGATATTTCCAATAATTTTTTAATTTATCAAATTGCTGGAGTTTATTGAGCATGTATGTTAATTTGTTTGGTTGCACAGCTTTTGTATGGTTGTAACAATGTTTGTTATGTCGTAAGCACAATGCACTTTATAATTGTTTTTACAAATTCTTATTTAATTCTAACAATTTGTTATATCATAAACATCAAGCACTTAATATATGTGTTATGCACTGGCACTTTATATACATGTAAATATAGGAAAAAATGAAACAAAATTAACAATATGAAAATAATGGGTGGGTATGGCATATGATTTTTTTATTGACAAGGATGGCAAATGATTTCATGGTGTTATAATAGTCTGATAAGAATTTCATTCATAGCACATATGTATGTAATAGTGGTAATGGAATAATAAATTAATAATTTGTTTTTGGTTTCATCGCTCCCTTTTTGTTTTTTGTATAATAGTGGCACATGACTTATATGTTGATAAGTATGAGAAATAATCTTATACTGCTATAATAAGCTGATGACAGTGTCAATCAAAATTAAATGATCCGATTGGCTAGTATGCACATAAAGGGAACTCTGTTGCATATGATCGGGTTTCCTTGATAGTCGGGCCAGAAAGCGGCAGTGTCGCATGTACTCATGAGCGATTAGTAGTTCATTTATTCCACAGGCATTTATACATAACAGAATCAAGATATACTTAGGCAGTAAAGAGGGACTATAGAACCATGTACTCCTGAATTATTAGTGGTGCTGTAGACAATCGGGAACTTTATCAATGGTAGCCTTACATCTAGGCAATATTAAAAGATGACAGTACCCCATCGTTGGTAATATTAATATACTAACCTGGGTGTTAATACTACAGAGGGGATAACAAATAGATACTGGTAATAGGTAGTGGGATATCCTTTAAACAGATAGTTAATTCTAAAGGAAAGGGATGATATGATTAATATATAAAAGCTGCATGAGAATATAACAAATATAAACAAAAATGTATTTAAACGAGTATTTGTAAACCTCTAGGAACCATTATCGTATAATTTATTAACTTGGATCAGGACTGCTTAATCTCCTGTACATCGCATTGGACTGTATACTGAAGTCTAATATACCTTAGATTCTAAAAACAGCATGATCTCTGATTATTAATAGACCATTACAACATGAGACCTATGTAAAACATCACATGTGGGACATTATATATTAAGACCTGTGTGAGTTAATATGTATGGACCGGATTCATTAATGAAGTTAAGCAAGAAATTGAGTACGTTTTCTTACTTAAGTTTTCTGAACAAAACCATGTTGCAATACAAGGGATGCAAATGAGTTTTTTATTTTGCACATAAGTTAAATACTGTATGCTTTTTCGTGTAACGCACAAATAGTTGATAGCTTATTCGCACACTGAAGTTTAAATTTGATCTAGGAAATAAATGCCAATATTTAACTTATGTGCAAAATAAAAAACTAATTTGCACCCCTTGCATTGCAAAATGCAATCCAGAAAACTTGAGTAAGAAAACTTATTCAATTTTTTGCTTAACTTTCCTTAATGAATCTGCCCCTACCCCAGCCCCGGAGTGGTAACAACATTGAAAGCTGATCAGTATTTAGTTTATCACTTGATATCTTTTTTAATTGAAACACTGTATAGCTAATGTTGCTGTATAAGATAAAGATTGCTTCAGCATACCAATCTGGGTATATTATAATTCCAAGCTGTTATATATTGCAACTTCAAGATTGATAATGCATAATTGTCTTGTTAATTTATGCATTTTGTCTCTATTCCCATAGATAAAGGGAGTCAAGACTTATGTTTTTCTCTACAGACATGTGCAATTTTTTTAAGCCAAACCTTTCCGAGGATTCATCAAAAGTTCAGAATTTTAATCAGAATATAACTGATAACTGTATTACCCTGTCTTCCAACGATGGTTTAATTTTTATTCTATATGTTGATAACCTTCTTATTTGTTCACATAATTTTGAAACTTCTTTTACAGATACTCAAGAACTGTTCGCATACCTTGGGGACTACCTGAGAAAGAGTTACATATACTGGTCACTGTCTATCACCAGGTTCACAGATAGCAGCCCAACTGTATGACCTCACAAAGGGCACAGCCCCAGATCCAGTCATATACACAGAATTAAAGGAATGTTTCACTGCACGGAATCAAGCATTACAGAGTTTACCTGCACTGGGTATCCCAGCATATGACAAATCTTTATTTTGAGTTGTTATGGAAAATAAGGAATTTCCTCACATCAAATGACACACCCATTGCACATGGTAACATGGTATAAGAACTATAGAATGTATTAATGCTTCCAAACAGTTAAAAGCATCATAAAATGCCAAGTACACACCACAAACATGGATGTGTTGTTCAAAAGTAATAACAGAACAGACAATGTAGTCCTATTATTTTCCCTGATGAGTAAATGCTACTCTACTGATTCTATTCAACTCCCAATTAATAGAATGTTACAATATGTTTTGGGCCACAGCAAACATAAGTAGACACTAGAAAGATTTAAGTGATATAGACTCTGCTGAGTAATCACTACTGTGTTTTAGAGAAAAAGACTTAAGATTTTATGGGCTATTATTCGTAATTCTGCATTAGCACTTCTTGACTATAGTAAGCCATTTACACTCTTTTGTTATGAAAATTCAGGTCATGTTCAAAGGGTGCTGACCAAACAAGCAAAAGCCATTAAGATATTATTCCTTACATTTGGAATGAGATGGGCTCTCTTATCTCTCTTTTGTGCGAACTGTAGTTGTAGCAGCCACACTTATAAAGTTGCAGATATTATACTAGAAAACCCATTAATCATTCAGGTATCTCATGCTGTCACAGAGATTCTGAATCAAGCCTAAACCAGACACTTGTCAGCTGCAAAGCTTACAAAATATAAGGTAGCCTTCCTTACACCTTCCAACATCACCATCAAAAGAGGCATAGTTTTGGACCCAGTAGCAACAGTGTTTTATCGCTGGGTCCAAAAGAGGGGGAAATTGAAACAGGAGGATGGGATGTTGAACAGTTAGGCAGAGCAGGGGGAGATACAAATGAGACTCAATATTTTTATGAATACTGATTTACAGCGATTTGTAGATGGTTCTTGTTATCATGTAGATATAGATGGAGTACCAGATACAGGTTATTCAGTAGCCATAGAAACTGAAACTTTTAATACAGGAAGTGTTACCACCCAGCAGCTTAACTGAACTGCAAGCTCTGGCAGCGGCCAGTATATATTCTGAAGGACAGACATAGTTACATAATTACATAGTTACATAGTTGATGAGGTTGAAAAAAGACACCAGTCCATCAAGTTCTACCTATTTTGGATCTCCTGCGATCCTGCACTTATATTTGAAATTAATCCAGAGTAAGCAGCCGCCAATCTGTTGTAAAAATCCCCCCAGACTCAATATTGCAGTCCTATTTTTTACCCCATATCCACTACTATCCTTCATTTTAATTAATGGTCGTATCCCTGGATACACCTTTCCGCTAAAAATTTGTCTAACCCTTTCTTAAACATATCTATTGAATCTGCCATCACAACCTTCCCTGGCAATGAATTCCATATCTTGACTGCCCTTACTGTAAAGAACCCCTTCCTTTGCTGGTTGTGAAATTTCCTCTCCTCTAACCTTAGGGGATGACCACGTGTCCTGTGTACGGTCCTTGGGGTAAAAAGTTCCCATGAAAGCTCTCTATATTGACCCCTAATGTATTTGTACATAGTAATCATATCTCCCCTTAGACGCCTCTTTTCTAAAGTAAACATGCCTAAACTGGCTAACCTTTCCTCATAACTTAATGACTTCATACCCTTTATCAATTTTGTCGCCCTTCTCTGAACCCTTTCTAGTTCCAAATTATCTTTTTTATAGAGTGGTGCCCAGAACTGTACTTCATATTCAAGATGAGGTCTTACCAACGATTTATACAGTGGCAAAATTACACTGTCTTCCCTTGCATCTATGCCCCTTTTTATGCATGCCAATACTTTGTTTGCCCTTGCAGCTGCTGCTTGACATTGAGCACTATTGCTAAGTCTACTGTCTACGAGCACTCCCAAATCCTTTTCCATTATAGATTCTCCTAAATTAATTCCATTTAATTTATAGATTGCGTTCTTGTTTTTGATCCCTGAATGCATAACCTTACATTTATCTGTGTTAAACCTCATATTCCATTTGGCCGCCCAATCCTCCAGTTTATTTAAGTCCCTCTGTAGAGAAGCTACATCTTGCTCTGATTTTATTACCTTACAGAGTTTAGTGTCATCTGCAAAAATAGAAACTTTACTCTCTAAACCATCACCAAGGTCATTAATAAATATATTAAAAAGGAGTGGTCTCAGCACGGAACTCCACTTAAGACTTTTGATCAATTAGAAAATGTTCCATTTATCACAACTCTCTGTTCCCTATTCTCTAACCAGTTTTCGATCCAAGTACAAATTTTGATTCCTAGACCCAGTTCCCTTATTTTGTAAACCAACCTCTTGTGTGGCACTGTATCAAAGGCCTTTGCAAAATCTAAGTAGACCACATCTACTGTCCTGCCCTGGTCTAAGTTCCCACTAACTTCCTCGTAGAAACTAATTAGATTAGTTTGACATGACCTATCCCTCACAAATCCATGTTGATTCCCACTAATAATTTTATTGCGTACCAAGTAATCCTGAATACTGTCCCTTAAAATACCTTCCAGTAGTTTCCCCACTATTGATGTCAGGCTTACAGGTCTATAATTCTCTGGTTGTGATCTCGTCCCCTTTTTAAACAACGGCAACACATCTGCTATTCGCCAATCCCTTGGTACTGAGCCTGATGAGATTGAATCTCTGAAAATTAAGAATAGCGGTCTAGCTATTTACGAGTTTAACTCCATAAGGACCCTTGGGTGTATGCCATCTGGACCAGGAGCTTTATTTATCTTAATATTCTTCAGTCGCCTTTGGACTTCTTCCTCTGACAACCAAGTATTAATTAATGGCATGGTTTCATTTCCATTTTTTTGTATTATTCCTGCCATTTGTTCCTCTCTGGTAAATACTGAAGAAAAGAACGTGTTTAATACCTCTGCTTTTTCCTTAGTATCATTTATCAATTCACCCATCTCACTTCTTAGGGGTCCTATATTATCTTTTTTAATCCTTTTGCCATTTATATACTTAAAAATTGGGGGTTTGTCTTACTTTCTTTTGCAACGTGCCTTTCATTTTCTAATTTAGCCAATCTAATTTCCTTTTTGCATGTTTTATTACATTCCTTGTACCTACGGAAGGACTCCTCTGACCCTTCAGACTTAAACAATTTAAATGCACGCTTCTTCCTTTGCATTTCTTCCCTTACCTTTTTATTTAGCCACATTGGTTTAGACTTAATTCTTTTACATTTATTTCCCATAGGAATGAACTTATACGTGTATGTTTCCAACAACATTTTAAAGACAGCCCACATTTCTTCCGTATTTTTTCTTTCAAAGGCTTTGTCCCAGTCTATGCTCTTTATAGACTCCTTTAGCATATTGAAATTTGCCTTTCTAAAGTTTAAAGTCCTAGTTGATCCCTTATACTGTTGTTTCTGAAAACTAATTTCAAATGAGACCATATTATGATCACTGTTTCCCAAGTGCTCCTTTACTTGAATATTTGATATTACGTCTACATTGTTTGTTATTACTAGGTCCAGTATAGTCCGGTTCCTAGTTGGTTCCTCTACTAATTGGGACATGTAATGGTCTTTTAGTGTGCTCAGAAACCTATTTCCCCTAGCTGTACCGCAGGTCTCAGTACTCCAATCAATGTCCGGATAATTAAAATCCCCCATAATTAAAATTTGACCTAGTTGTGTAGCCTTTTCAATTTGCTGTAGAAGTTGGGCTTCCTCAATGGTACTAATATCTGGCGGTTTACAGCATATCTTTATCAGCAACTTCTCTGAACTTTTTCCTCCGCTGGATATTTCCACTCACAATGCCTCTATATTATCACCAATATTCTCGAATATAATTTCAATATAATTTCCTGAATACTTGGTTTTAATTCTGGCTTAATATAAAGACATACTCCTCCTCCCCTTTTATTTACCCTATCCCTCCTGAAGAGAGAATAGCCTTCCAAGTTGACTGCCCAGTCATGTGCATCATCCCACCAGGTCTCCGTAATACCTATAATATCATACTGCTCATTCATTGCTACTAGTTCTAACTCCCCCATTTTACCTGTCAGGCTTCTTGCATTTGCAAGCATACACTTAAGTCTATTGCCTCCCTTAGGTATTTATTTTTGCTTTAAAAAGGGCCACTCCTTATCGGCTATGCTTCCCTTACCCCCCTCTCCACCCCCTTGACTCTTGTTGAATTCCTCCTTACTACTCTCAATGTCTATCCCATAAATACTTGCTTGCCCCTCCCCCCCGGAGCCTAGTTTAAAATCTCCTCCAACCTTCTAACCATCCTCTCCCCTAGCACTGCAGCCCCCTCCTCATTCAGGTGCAATCCATCACGACAATAAAGATGGCAACTGACCGAGAAATCAGCCCAGTGCTCTAAGAATCCAAAACCCTCCTTCCTACACCAATCTTTTATCCACGCATTAACCTCCCTTATCTCCCACTGCCTCCCTGGACTAGCGCGTGGCACAGGTAGTATTTCCGAAAATACTACCTTGGATATCCTTGCCTTAAGTTTGCGACCTATGTCCCTGAAATCATTCTTTAGTACACCCCTTCTTCCTCTTACTCGGTCATTGGTGCCAACATGCACCAAAACCGCTGGGTCATTTACAGCCCCTCCCAACAATCTGTCCACTCGATCCGCAATATGCCGAGCCTGAGCACCCGGGAGACAACAGACTTTTCGGCATGCACGGTCCCAGTAACCGATTGCCCTATCTACCTTCCTAATAATTGAATCCCCTACCACCACAATCTGCCTGGGTCCCTGAGTAACTTTGGTCCCCTCTATGCTGGAGAGACCATTCCCCTGGTTGCTAGAGGAAGCAGTCTCATCCAACTCTACCAATTCTGAACTGCCTTCCACAGTATCTTCATCCAATCTGGCAAATCTGCTGGGATTGCTTAGCTCAGAACTGGCCTGCCTCTTCCTCCCTCTGCTACCCCTAGTAACTGTTACCCAGCTGCCTACCTGTGCATCCTCCTCTGTCTCTGTTCCACCCTGCTTAGCTAACGCATCAATGGTGAGCTGTAAACTCTGCTCCAGGTTGGCAATGTCTCTCAATGTTGTAATGGTCTGCTTTAGATCAGTTACCTGGGCTTCCAAAGAGACCAATTGCTCACATTTCTCACAGGGGTATAAACCTTGAAACACTTGCTCCAAGTGTGCATACATATGACAAGATATGCATTGAGTGAGATCATCAAGCCTGCTACCACTCATCATATTATGGCTAACCTAACTTCTTATAGCCTACAGTGAACTTGAGTACTAGCCTTTGCTAGCCACTTACCAGATTAAACCCCTTCCTGGATTCAATTCCTTACTGGATTTAACTCCACACTTTAAACAAAAACAGCACTTGAAATAAAAAAAACAGTGAAATCCCAAGCTCAATGAAATCGCTTGCTACCTCTTGTTAAATAGAGCTTGCACTAACCAGCTGTATCAACTATGCAATTAAACCACACCCACTAGCTCTAACAGAGAGAAGGAAAAAAAAGAGAAAAGAAAAGAAAAAAGGGACACTTAATAAACACAGAAAAACAAATCCCGTTCAATAAACACACAGAATAATTCCCCAAACTATATCACTCTCTCAGCACAGCACAACAATCCTTACTGGATCTAACTCCACACTTTAAACAAAAACAGCACTTGAAATCAAAAAAGCAGTGAAATCACAAGCTCAATGAAATCGCTTGCTACCTCTTGTTAAATAGAGCTTGCCTAGACGGTTAGCATTTACACAGACTCTTGTTATGTGTTTGGTGTAGCACATGACTATAGCCCTATTTAGAAGAGCCAGGACTTTATGGGGTCCTCTGGGAAACCAATCAAACATGCTGTTTGCATTCGGTCGCTATCTGCTGTTCTGCAGTTACATAAGCAGGTGGCTGTGGTAGAGGTGGGGACACGCACCAGAGACAATACTCTAGAGGTTAAAGGGAATCCACTTGCAGAACTAGGTAGCCAAGGAAGCAGCCTTGAAGCCCTGTACAGTTAATATACTGTACTGTACTCACTTTGACAGTTAAGACATTTGAGTTTGACATACCAAAGCAGATGTAGAGACAGGTGTCTTTAAAAGAGAAGAATGATAAAATTGCCCCGATCACTCTAATCAGTAATGGTCCAGATCTTGCATGGTGAGGCACACATTCCAAGCGACACGATGGTAAATACCTTAGACAAGTACTGGATAGCTCCAGACTTCACCCAGACAGCACCGGCTTATACTACAAGCTGTACAATATGTGCTTTGCATAATCCTGTCAAAACTGTCCCAGTGCCTGTTAAAACCATGCCCAGAGCTCATTATCCATTTCAAAGACTACAGATTGATCTTATACAACTACCTAAGGTGGCAGTGTAGGAGTATGTCTTGGTGTGCGTGGACATTTTCTCCAGTTGGCCGAAACCTGGGTCTCTAGGATAGCAAACACCAGAACCGTAGAAAAGAAACTGATGTCAGAAGTAGTTTGTAGAATTGGTGTCATAGAGGTAACAGAAAGTGATAGAGGAACAGATTTCACTGTAGAAGTAATGGGACACATATTAGCAGTTCTAGGCATCTCTTGGACTCTCCACATCCCCTATTGCCCACAAAGTAGTGTTGAGGTAGAAAGACTAAATGGTACTATCAAGCTAAAATTGCAGGAATTGATGGCTGAAACTCAGAACAACTCGTTAGAAAAAAAACTGCCTTCTATTAGATCTATTTTGCAATAGTCCTAGTAAAATTCATGGTTTAACTCCTTATGAGATCCTTTTCGGAACCCCTGCTAGGACAGGATGTTACTTTCCTCAGCAATTGCAGCATAAAGTTGCAGATTTGACTCAATATTTGATATGAATGCAACAGGAACTAACTCAAATATAATACAGAGTATATGCTTCTATTCCAGATCCCAACCTATGAGATGTATAACCTCCAACCAGGTGACTGGATGTGTATGGGGAAACACGGGAGAAAGGGAGTGGATCCTTGATCTGAGGGGTCATATCAAATTCTCATGACCAGGCCAACTTCTGTCGAGGTGGCTGGAGGAGATACCTGGATTCACAAACCTCACTGCAAGAAAATTAATAAGAGGAGTAATGATGTATTTCCTGTTGCTAATGTTAACCTTGCATTTGTGTCTGGGTTTAGAATGGAACAATAGACTTGTTCAAATGCACCATATACTTGCTAGGACAAAAAAAAATTCTGACTGTCGGTGATGCACTCAATCATCTGTTTTGTCGGAAATAATGCCTTTTCTAACTACCGCTGTGTCACCAGAGGAGCTTAGTGGTAACAAAGGATGGAAAGTCTCTGATGATTTTTAGGATGGATCCATGCTCCTTGGTTTGTGGTAAAAAGACAAAGTCCATGATCTAGTTTATTAACTGAGACACCAAGCAGGGATATTCATTGAGCCTTTTTAGGGACCAGTTAAAAATGCAGACAACATAAAGGTTCTGACCAAATTATTTGATAATGTCACAGACCAGATCCTAAATTCTGTTTAAATTCAGACTGACACTTTGCGTTTTCAGGTACTTGGGCAACATCAGCTGGTACTTAATTATCTTACAGCAGTTCAAGGGGGCGTGCGCTAAATAGTAGGCCCCACATGCTGTTCATATACTCCAGATACTTTCAGTGATCCTAATGCTGCCCATACTGCTGAAATCCCCAGATTAAGTCGAGTTTAAAAAAAACAAAACTTGATGATCCAGAGTATGATTTAGAGGAATTAAGCTGGTTGTCATCGTTAAACACAGCTAATTGGTTTAAGGGTATTGAAGGATGGTTTACAGGTATTTTGCAATCATTGACTCATGAAAGATAATACTTTTTTGTGTTCATTCTAGTTACATTGGGAATCTACCTGATAAAGAAACTAATAACTGCAAAGTGCTGCTCGCTCAACAGAAGCAAATCTGCCAAAGCTTCAGCTGAGACAGTTATAGGACTTGTGACAGAAATCTCATCCTGTACTGGTTATAGCACTGAACATTGTCCTAATTGCCATCATCTGCAACCAGGAGGTCTGCATACCTGTCTGCATTGCAACAGTCACCTACAAGAATAATTATTGCTTTAAGAGACTTTCCAAATGAACTTTTTGTTTTCAGATTTGCAATTAGCTATGCAAAAACCAATGAATGTCATACATGGTTCAAGGTTAGGGACCTCTAATGTCTGATATGTTGAATGTTGGCAGCTTTATCCTAATAATAATTGAATCTACCTTTTACCTTTGTTGTATGTCGCCTTCTACCTTTGGAGTTTAAAGACGGTCATGTGACACTAGCTAGATTAGTAATAAAAACAAGAAATGCTTATAATGAACTGATTATATTACAGATTTAAGATGTTTAATGATTAATTGTAACTGATATATATATATATATATATATATATGTATGTATAAAAATATAAATATATATTTACACATTAATCAAATTTGCTTAAATTGCAGTTGCTAAGAAGGAGTGCAGCATGGTGTCTAAGTGGTTAGCACTTCAGCCTCACAGCGATGGGGTCATGAGTTCAATTCCTGACCATGGCCTTATCTGTGTGGAGGTTGTATGTTCTCCTTGTGTTTGCGTGGGTTTCCTCCGGGTGCTCCAATTTCCTCCAGCACTACAAAAACATACTAGTAGGCTAATTGGCTGCTATCAAAATTGACCCTAGTCTCTCTCTCTCTCTGTGTCTGTGTGTGTGTATGTTAGGGAATTAAGACTGTAAGCTCAAATGGGGCAGTGACTGATCAACATCATCATCATCACCATTTATTTATATAGCGCCACTGATTCCGCAGCGCTGTACAGAGACCAAAGTTTTATTAACAAGTTTCCAGGACTGAGTTGCAAGAACTGCAACTATTAATTGTAACAGTTACGTCTAGTTTCACAAGACATGTATATCTTTCTTTGCGCATTGCAATATTTGCTGATGCTGGATTTTGTGTTTCACACTTGTGCAGTACTAAAATGTCTATGTGACTGAAACATTATAAATATATGGTGATTTGTCTTGATCAACTCAGAGCATATACTACACCCTACCTGCGCGTGAAATTAAAGTCTATCCGGCCGTTATGATATATCCTACCTGATCACTGACTACTTAAGAAATATCGCTATCACAATCAAGTATGTCTATTCATTGTTACCTTTTTCTACACATCTATTTAGGACTAGTTTACCTTAGCTTATTACCACCTGTTACACAATTTCACACAAGACAACTACCCCCTGACCAACATTGTTGTGTGACAGGATCATTTAGCCTATGAGTCACTTTTACCTTTGCAGTCTGGCTGGGTCAAAATGCAAAATGTAGACTTAGCCTTAGCCTCATGTGTCAAACTCCCATTGTCCCATAGATTGTAAGCTTGCGAGCAGGGTCTTCTCACCTCTTTGTCTGTTTTACCCAGTTTGTTTATTAGTTTACTATGTTTGTCACCAATTGTAAAGTGCTACTAAATATGTTGGCGCTATATAAATAAATGATGATAATGATGAGGGTATCTACAGTTGTCAGTGCTTTTTTTATAAGCAACAAAAAAAAATATGTACTCTTATTTCAATGGTATTTATGAATCTTTTGCTTATTGTCTATAAATATAGTAGTAAAGTAAGTTTAATATTAGATGAATATTGTATTGAAGTACAGTATAAATTGAATATTGCAGTTAAACATCATTGCTGTTCCTTCAAAGCTATCAGGTGCTTTTGTAGATACGTAGCAGAGAAGATTGTCACACTGCTGAGAGTTATGAAAATTATTACATTCAATTTTATTCTCAATAATTTACGTACTTGGAGATCAGTAACCAAATATCATGCAAAACTTATAGAAAGCAGTTCTATGATTAATTTTAGCTTAATATCATCTCATGTCACAGAGCAGCCTGTCTCACCCAGAATAAACAAGAAGTACAGTGCTGGGTGGTTATGATGATTCTCTGACAAAATTGCATAATTCTGAGAAAGTAAAAGATGGATTACACAATGTTAACTTTGTTATTAATTGCAATTTACACGTCGGCGGTCATCAGATTACTTCTCAATGCATTTATAGTGACAAACAACTTCCTTCGGTGGCAGAAGGGTCGAACTCTACAAACTGTGGACATTATCGTGACCAGCCTGGGAGCGGTGAGGATCAGTCTTCTAATTTTGTGGCTATTAATTTTTGAGATTATAATACAAGTTAAATACATTTTGGAATACATTTTAATTGTAGCAACATCTGTGACATTCTGCCGCCTGTGGTGGGGCACCGTGCTCTGTGTGTTCTACTGTGTAAAGATCACAAACTACAGTAACAAATTATTCCTGAGACTTAAGATGAACATCTCCAGGTTGGTGCCGTGGCTGCTTCTGACGTCAATAATGGTGTCTGTTCTCTCCAGCCTTCCCTATGTATGGTTCATGTACTCAGTACATTACATTAATTCTACACATTTCATTACTGGTACTAATGATGGAAATATAACTCTTGAAATAAATTGCTTCAATTTAATCATCATCAACTTTGGAGGATCCTTCATACCGTTCCTCATATTTTGTGCAGCCATTTCTCTTCTGATTGTATCACTCCTGAAACACACCAGGAATATGAGCAGCAAAGATTCAGGATTCACAAAACCTCAGTTTGCTGCCCACATAATGGCACTTGTAAATATGGCCTCTTTTCTGTTCTTTTATGTCGTCTTTTTTACAGGTGTAATCTTAATGCCTTTAACCTTCCAGTTCCAAAATCCATTATACAAATATCTGTGCTCTATTTCCTTTGTTTCCTACCCAAGTCTGCACTCAGTTATGTTAATAGTCAACAACAGAAATCTGAAACGCTCCATTCTTACTGTTCTCTGCTGTGTAAGGAAAATCGATCTTCATTAACACATTTTATACAGCAATCACTATTGGATCCTATGTAAACAGTAAGCTGACAGCAGACATAGGCTGTAATATAAATGGCAGTTGAACAGCAGCTGTAAAGTAACAATTTAAATAACATAGTTTGTCTGGAATACTGTTTAAATAATTATTTACATAGTTCAATGCTTTAAATTTCTTCAAATAGAAAGATAACAACTATGACGAGAAATTATGGAGTTTATAGGACAATAATTTTTTTTGCCACTATTATATTTGGCTTCTCTACTGCTAATGCAGAGGTGCAAAGAGTGGGGATAGTAAATTGAGTTCTATTAAAAATATTTTTTTAAAGGACACTTATTAAGGAGACAGGGAATCAAAATAAAATAAAATTTTCAGATATTTCAGAAAAAATGTCAACCTGTCTATTTACTTAGTTCAACCATGTCAATTCTATGGAGATCTCAAACTCTCAATTTAAAAGAGCAATTAGGTGATTCGCAAATAGGTGCCATGAAGAGCTGGTACAAGGTTTTAGGTTGATACAATTATTATCAGTATGTAGAACAAATCTTCCACCCCTGGGTAATACTGCACATCAAGTCATGCCCTAAATATTTCTATTCTTAGTAACAAATGATCAACTTCAAACTCATCGGAAATCTTTGCAATCAAAATAAGAGATGATGTCAAAAATGAGTATAAACAGTTTTATCTTGTGCTGCATATCTCTAGTGACATTTTCCTCTTTTGAATATACATGGAGAAATCTGAGTAACACGGAGTAAACTTCTGAAGTTACAAAATAGAGACGGAATTATAGAATTATGCGGTTGACCTGAAATAAATAAAAAATAACAAATTGGGAAAATATTTGCAGTTACTACAATTAAGATATGTGTTAATCTGTGGATTTCCGGGACACAGGAGCTTTCCAGATGTCACCAGCAAAAGGAGACCAGATAGATACACACAATGCTGGAAGTATAAATCAGCACTTCCAAAATTGCTCGGAACTGGCTACTGATGATAATAGTGATCTGGAATTTAACTCAGGTAAGAGCACTGGGATGGCTCCATGTTCACCAATATCTAATGACACAAGTCACCAACCTCACAAAAAGACACTAAAGTAGCAGCGGAGCTAAGGGGTGGAGAGAGTGGAAGTTGTGTCAATCAGTAAAATGAAAGCATTGTCGAAGTCAGTTGGATAAAGTCATACTAAATTAATAAATACCAATTATAATGTTTTCCCATGTGATTGCGATTCGTACGTGACGGCGTACTGTGGCTAATTATGCAATCACATATTAAAACACAGTAAATACATTTACATTAGCACCTACACTTGTAAAGAGTTCACCTTTAATTAAGTTTATAATTCACATTCTTTTTTTATTAAGATTTAGAGATTTATTACATAAAGGTAAATCTACATTAAAGATATTTATGATTCAATTCATAAGAAAGGTATTGTGTTTGGCCTTATATTAATCCACATTTCGCCAGCAGAAATCTGCTACCATCGGAGAAGCAATCACATATTGCTGCCACAAGTTATGATTAGTATAAGATTAATTTGCAAATATACTCTGTTAATGGGTGAGTTTAAACCAGATTTTTGGTGTTTCCCTGAGTCAAGACACTTATACAGCTGTTTGAGTGAGTTGCCCCCACCTTTGGAGAAGTAACGTTTAAACTGACCTATGGCCTGCATTGTTCTGGACCATCATAAATTCTGAACCAATGAATAACTATCTTAGTGTAATCTTTGTGTTCATTTGTGATGATACCGGATTTAATGTAAACCTCTGTGCGACACAGATGGCCTACCCAGTACCTATCCAAGCTTCAAAATTACCCAGGCAATATCCAAAATAAAATAAACAGGTTTATTTAACAAAATGGTAGCACCAAACAGCAATAATAATATTTAAATAATAACCTGCAACAAATAATAATAATAATAATAATGAAAACAACTCACCAATATCCTAGCCACTCTCAGGCAATGCTGTCTGTACATCCTAGCTTCTCCCCCTCTCTCCTTTGAGGTTACCAACAAGGCAGTGGTTCTGAGTCACTGTCACTCTGCTTTTGGCGGACACACAGCTCCCCAAGACCTGGAGAGGTAGATCAGGACGAGAGAGGTACTCCAGGTACCGATTGTCATTTCCTGTCAGGGGCAGAGATCTGGATCTCAATTCCAGCCTGATTCAGCTCTCACTGGGTAGAGAATTCCTCCTTGTTGTCCTCTGAAGCTCTCTTTTAAAGCCAGAATTGACATTCACAGGAGTTTCAGGACCTGCCAGATTGGTCCTTTTCTGTGTTTACCTTTTCACAGGTAAACATACAGACAAAAGGATAGCAGACGGCCCACTCTTGATATAATTAGGGATAGGTATTGTTCTATGGCTATATAGCAGAGTTTGTTTAAACAGGAAAGATCACAATGTAGTCCTCTGTAAGAGCTCTATCTGTGGACGTTTTCCCTATTTTAACACATGAGACCTCCTGGTGTGATTAACATTCATACAGTAATAGTGGATTATAATCCTTTTGCATAGACTGAAACAATGTACTAGTCTGCAGGTATACACAAGATAGAAAATATATGCTGCCAGACATATTGCCACGTAATAAAACAATATATATAACTTTAAATATGGCTGACAAATATGGGGAGCCAGCGGGCTAGAAAAAGTATTTGTTTTTATAGTCCACAGTTTGTAAAAATCTAAGTCCAGACTGGTTGAGGTGCTATTAAGGTGTAGTCTGGGATCAGCTTTGAAAGGTCCCGGTCTTTGTGGAACGAAACGCGTCAGCTGCTAATCATCGTTTGGCACATTGGTGCTTTATGTGGTTGATGAGTGAAAAAACATTCTTTCACCTTCATCTTTTTCCACTGTGTGGCGGAACTGATTATCAATACTTCATTGGTTTCTGAACTTTTTTGTATGCTTTGTTCGTTTAACGATTTGATGATTCGTTGTTAGAGCTGCAGGGTATTGCCTGGTTTTTATTTTGGTTATTAAGTCCCACGGATTATTATAGTGGACTGTTAGCGCCGTTGGCATTTCTCTAGGGAATCCAGTTTGAGGTGATATTAATACCTCAATTCATCACAACATTGTGATATCATCACTGTATAACTCACCACACAGACTTCGGGATCCAGTGCGCAAGCGTAATGTATCGGTTATACTTTCTTGTATATTGTTATACTTTGATACATGTTACTAGCGAATCTCTAATCTCATCAGACAATATTGGTGACGATAGAAAGGGCATTACAGTGTGTGGGCTTGTGAGATACAGATTTTGGTTTACTAACAAAGGGTGGGAGACATGTCACAAACAGGTAAGAACTTAAATTGTTCTTTACCTTTTATCATCCAGTGTTGTTAAACCGAATATCTGCGTTGTGTAATCTAAGGGGTGCTGGTGAGAATCTTTGAAGAAGAAAGAAAAATTGTTTCTTTATCATGTCAATTTGCGATTAATATGTGGTTTGTTATCATATCATACGCATATATATTCCCTTTACTATATTACCACATTTTTAAATGGTTATATTGATAGATATTACTATTGTGTTTTATAGTGAAAGGAATTGTTAAAAACTCTGAGAAAATATTACCAACATTTGTGAAACTAGTTTTATGTACAGAAAATAAATGTGTATGTGAAATGTGAATTGTGTGATTGGGAAAGTAAAGGAATGTAAATAAAGGTAGTATACAGTGAAAATACAGGTTGTATACAGTGGAAATACAGGTAGTATACGGGGAGAAAAATGTAGGTAAACCTTGAAAACAGAGGATTTCGTTTTAATCCCTATTGTAATCGTAGAGCAGATAATTAGTAGCTGTAAGCTGTGCGATCGGCTCACACGTATTGCATATGCAACCGTGATCGTGAATTGTCAATACTGTGATTTGCTAGAAAGGCTGGTATTAAGTTCAATATTTATTGCTCTCAGTTCTAAAGTACTCAGCATTAACTGCACTGGAAAGACGGGGAATTGTCTTGTGCTACGAAGCATTGAGGATTCCATTTCCACACAGGCATTAAACATTGATAAGCCCTGTTTTTGTTTCAAAATATTGCCTTTTTGTCATAGCAGCTGTCCATCAAGCCTATTTAAGGCACATTTGGGTGTGGCTCACAAGCCAGCCTTTGCTAGATGTAAACCCCTATACCTGGGAGGTGAGTGCATCTGATTTTAACTGCATTTTAATAGTATTTAAAGCATATAAGTCAGTGTAGGACCTGCATATAATGAGGTACTCTTGACGTTGGGATGCAGGCTTAAGTCTTTTGATCAAAATATGAACTAATACCTCATGTTTTCATTTTGCTAGACACACACAGATATGCAGTTTAAAGGATAAGCGCTGACAACTTTCTTTTTGTTTTGTATACATATATGGGCATTTATATTGCCACGCAGCTGGTACCACATAAAATATGGGATATACCGAGCGCGGGCGTATTGCCAAGCAGCTGGTACCATATATAATGTGGAATATACCGAGCGCAAGCTTATTTTTCTCTGGTTTTGTTTCAATATATATATATATATATATATATATATATATATATATATATATATATATATATATATATTAGTCGTGGGGGTTACAGGAGAAGTGCACCATTATCCTTGAATGTACCGACAGAAGTTAATATTGGGTCAATCTAAACATTATTTTTTCTAGTTGTGGTGGCTCGTGCTAACTTACTTGGCCGAGATTTATTATTTAAAATGGACTGTGTAGTATACTGTACTTCTGATGGTGTTTTTAGATATTCCAGGAATACACGCATGGAAGCTACGGGATATGCTTCACAAGGGCTAATTTTGCACTTAACTGTTATAAATATAAGTCCATCACAGGTTGTAGAAATATAGTTATATAGTTATCAGAGATATGGGGTTCCTTATGAACTAAAGATAGACAGGACGCTGGATTGGATGGGTAATATAGCTCCCTGTTAGGATTAAAAAGAATTGGGGATGGAGCAGAGCTAAGATTTAAGGGGATTAATAAACTATTTGAGAGCCAATTCCTCGCAATGCCCACTCCAACTGTTATCTTGATGCAAATCTCAATTTCTACATATAGTTATTATGTTTTGCTGTTTTCTTCTCCGCTCTTATACTTTTTGACTATCAAGTATCTCTTTTGTTTCTATTATAAAGGGGTACAATATACATAGCCTCAGTATCTTGGCACAAGCCTGGCATGACTGTTTTCAATCTTGCCAACCAAACAATGGGTGCAGTATGGAAATGTAGTGTTGCTGTGTTCTGATTCATTTACATTATCAGTGTTTTAAACAAAATACTTATTGCTTTATTTCTGAGTAACAGGACACAAGGTTGCAAAAGGAGAGAGTACAATCATGCCAGACAAAGGGCAAATATTTGAGATACTGTTTCATCTAAGGGGATGAGACAATTGACAACGGACAACTTTAAGGTTATACACTACACTGACACGGCTACAAAGGCAGCTGCAGATTTGTACTTCTATACTTACTGAAACAGCAGGTTTTTTCTGCAGGAGTCTTGTCGCAGAAACATGATTCAGCTGTTTATACACCACGTACGGTATCTGTCCTCCTACACTCTACCTAAATTAGACATGTCTCCTAAGCAAGGTGTACAAAATGTGTCTTGAGATGCACAAAGGGTGGAATAAGACGGAACTCTTGCTGAGGGTGAATTTGGCAGCTATACAGATGACTGTATGGATTATTTGAATCAGACTTTTTACTGCAAGACCTGACATACGTGACACCCCCTTAGAAAATGTAAAAATGTTATGTTTTATGTTTTATATTTCTCATAGACAGATGGACACGTACTGGGTATACTGTTATAAATGATGAAAGTGCATTAGAAACTGAACCCCTTGGCCCACCTCATTTAGCCAAGTAGGAGATCTCGTGAGATTGAGAAAGCATGTGAGTTGGCAGAGGGTAAATCAGTTAATATATACAGCGACTAAAAGTTTGATTCTAGGACAATGCGTGACTTTGGGGTGACCTAGGAACTCTTATAACAATAACAGGACACTAGTAGCGCACTCACATCACATAGAGGACTTTTTGACAGTGATACAGTTTACCATAGGAATTAGCCATCATCAAGTATAAAGTCCACACATAAGAAAAGTATCCGATATCACTTGGTAATAAAAGAACAGACAAAGCTGACAAATGGGCAGCAAATTTATCTCTGAATATGACAACTGACAAAGTGATGGTCCTTGAAACAATAAACACACAAAAAATTAATTGAAATACAGGATTTGTGTTCCCTACAGGAAAGAGCAGTCTGGAAGGCAAATGGGTGTGGTCAACAGTCCTCTGGACTCTAAAGAGATGTACAAGGTATACCCATGGCTCCCAGAGCATATCTCCCAAGCCTAGCTGAGGCAGCACATGGTCTGACTCATCTAGGTAAAGAAGGTATGTGAAAGCTGGTACGAGCATACTGGTGTGCACCAGGTCTCTCTTCTCAAGCTAGTAAGAAGACAATGTTTTGTCTTACTTGTTTGAGAAAAATCTTGGAAAGACAATACCACCAGAGCCATCCCATATCCCTCCTACAGATGGACCTGTTCCAGGTAAAATAAATCGACTTCATCTAATTACCACCTTGTGGGAATCTCAAGTATGTTTTGGTGTGTTCTGATGTATTTTCTAACTGGGTAGAGGCATTTTGAGCTATCACTAATACTGCTGTTTTCACTGCTAAAAAAAATAAATGTATGCAAATGTGGTATCCCTAGAGGTGTGATGATAGGGGTACTCATTTTACTGGTGATATTTTTCAGATCATGTGTAAATTTATGGGAATTGATAGCAAACTTCATACTCTCTGTAGGCTACAAGCCAGTTGGAAAATACAGAGAGTAAATGATACTGTCAAGACCAAATTGAGTAAGGTGATGGCTGAAACTGGATTGTCATGTCAAGTGGCTTAGTCCTTAACAGCATCAGAACCATTCCTAGACCACCTCTTACCCTGTCATCTTCTGAAATACTTTTTGGCAGACAACCTCAGGAGTTTAAAAATACTGTCTCCTGATATGCTAGATACTGTCACGATGTTGGACTGGGAGAATATGTTATGAATTGTATTTTTGTATGCTCAAGTTGTTTAACAGACAGTGGGAAGGCCCGTTCCAAGTGTTGATGACCAATGCACATCTCTGAAAGTAGCAGAAAGAGACCGTTGGGGGTATATTTACTAAACTGTGGGTTTGAAAAAGTGTAAATGTTGTCTTTTGCAAATAATCAGATTCTAGCTGTCATTTTCTGAATGGTTGCTATAGGCAATATCTCTACTTTTTCAAACCAGCAGTTTAGTAAATATACCCCTTGGATCCATTCCACCCACTGCAGAAAAGTTAACAATTCGGAGAAGGTTCAAGATAAAACCGAGGCTGACACTACAGCCCTGTCATCCGTGAATCTGTTGCGGGAGACCTAAGATCACAGCTAATCACAACGCCAAAGACTATTATCCCATCATGGAGTGCCAGTTTCTCTGTTTTTCCCTTTACTGTGTTTTTCTTCATACATTTTTGCAATGGTGATCAGATGATGGAGACTGGTTCGGGTATTGATACTGATGATGTGGAGATGAAGGAGAGTTTGTTAACCCAATCAGTCCAGCCTATTACATTATTCAATTTGGGGGTAAAGAAAAGTTATGCTAACCTTGGAGCTCAAATTCAGTATGAGGGGCTATTGTCAGAAGAATATTGTGTCTGTAAGTACTGTGACCCCAACAATGCCAGTCCAGTAATAATTTGGGCTTGTGTGGGCATCCATGAGAATGATTATATTTTTTTGGTGGGTAAGGTCTTAAACCAATCTGAATGCTGGGTATCTCTGAGGTTCTTGAAATATTGGAGGGGGGGGAACAAATATAAGGGAGATGTAATATTACTAGGTCCCCTAGTTTTAGACTTCGCAAATACGCATTAGACCAGTCTCTGCTGTGTCTGAATTTTTCACACACAAAGAAATTTGAGTATTGGGAAGGTAAACAGAATGATCAGACAACAGCCCACTCCACAAGTGTTGATGAAAGCCTCATTAGATTAAGGTGAACATGAAAGGCTGAAGTGTAGTATAAACGAGGTTTTGTTAATAGACATAAGAACATAATGATTGGTAAAATTCCTCTAGGTTATTTTTTAAATGTTATACAAGTCGTGACTTGCCTTGAACAGATGGAAATGCTAGGCATGGGGAACTCTACTAGAACATTGTGTATTGATGTAACGTATTAAATTGTGCCTTATATCCTTACGGATAATGTTTTATATACGTGGGTGTTGGGTATATAAATGGTTAACTCCAAGCACCAAAGGTATATGTTTCCTAAGAAAAGTAATTTCTTAAATTATGACTCTTTCCCATGATAACATGGCTGATATCCACAGACAGTGTGATGGTACTAAGAGGGACAAATATCCCAGAAAATTAATTGCACTACTATGATCCTGCAATAAAACCTTAAAAGGGTGGGAGTGTAAAGGTGGCCTGTCAAAGTCAAATAATTGGATGAAGTCGTTCTAATTTAATAAATACCGATTGTAATGTTTTCTCATGCGATTGAGATTAATACACAACTGCGTACTATGGCTAATTGCGCAATCACTTAGGAAAACACAGTTGTGAAGATACCGGGTTTATCTGGCCCAATACTACCCACTTCACGCTGGGAGGCCACCCACGGGTGCCTTCCTATGCCAGGGAAGTCTACCCAGTTCCTTCTAGGATTCGTATGGTCACTTAGGCAAATGCAGTTATAAAAATACAACAGTATATTTATTGTCATACACACAACACTAGAATATTATGTACACACAGTAATTAAATGCCAGGCAGGTTTACCACATCATCTGTGCCTTACCCCACTAGTTTAAGGCGCTATATTCACCTGGCTGTCCAGACTTCACGACCCATGGATCTCTCTCAGCTGCATATATAGACTATAGTTAGAGAATTGCAACTCAAAACTAGTGCTTGCAGTCTTCATGAATGAAATCCCAGAATGAACACCCTTCCCCCCTGGAGTTGTTCCTTATATCACAGGTCTAATTTCCACAGTCTTTCCCCTCCCTGGGCAAACCCCCGGGGTCTATTCTCCTTAACCATTGGTCAGTGCTGGTCTAGGGGGGGTTGGAGAGGGGAGTGAAAATGAGCTGTCCTTCCACAGAACCTCCCCTGTTAGAAGGCCTGTCTGGACTAGCCTGGTGAGATCAATGGACACTAATTAATTTTCTCACTCCAGGATCTTACAACCTTATCCCTACCCATAATACCCATGGCTTCACTTTAAAGACAATGAATAGCAACCTTACTGCAAGTCATCAATATACAATACACAATATACATATTTACACTGAACTATAATGTCCCCTTAGCCACATGTTATTGGACAATGCAGTTGTAGTCTGGTGAGCTGGGGAACAAAAGCATGGGCTATAAAAAGTACTTGCTATAGTCCACATTATGTGAGAAATGAGAAACCGAATTGTCACAGGGTTATCACACTCATTTCGTCACAACAGTAAATACATTTACATTTGCACCTACACTCGTAAATAGTTCACTTTTAATAAAGTTTCCAATTCTTTTATTATTAAAACTTAGAGATTTATAACATAAAGGTAAACGTACATTAAAGATATTTATGGTTCAGGCCACAAGAAATGTATTGTGTTTGGTCTTATATTAATCCACATTTGACCAGCGGGACTCCGGTACTATCGGAGAAGCGATTGCATATTAATGTCGCAAGTTATGATTATAATAAGATTAATTTGCAAATATACTCGCAAAGATTAGGTTAGTTCAAACCAGATTTTTGACGGTTCCCTGAGGCAAGACACTTATACAGCTGTTGGAGTGAGTTTCCCCACCTTTGGAGAAGTATTGTCTGAACTGATCTATGGCCTGCATTCTACTGGACATCATAAAACCAATGAAGAACTATCTTAGTGTTATCTTTGTGTACATTGTGTCATCATCACTGTTCTTTTGTGAACTCAAACTGCATAAAAAGCCACTGGACTGTATTACTCTCTCACCACACCGACTTCAGGATTGAATGACCGTTATTGGATCCAGTGCGCAAGCGTAATGTATCGGTTATGCTTTCTTGTAATTTGTTATACTTTGATATATGTTGCTATTAAATCTCATTTTTATTGCTGACAATAGGAACGGACATTACAGCAGAAACCAAAAAACAAACTGAACTTTCTGTTTTCATTTTGCACAATAACATTATTTGAGCAAATTGATTTGAGTAAAAGTTTCACTAAGACATGGGGGAAGGAGGGGTCTGCAAGTGCATGGAGTAAGACGTAGGTTCCTTCCTCTCTTCCTTTCTATCCTGAATTTTTTCTTTTATAAAAACCTTCTGAGACCCTGATCTTCAGCGCTAGCCCTTTGGTCAGTGAGGAGTACCTGGCGCCCATTCATAGAGGTGGAGGAGGTTGCAAACCGTTCCTGTGTCCCTCCAAAGCTGCACTTGTGTATGGAAAGTGGGTGTGCTGCTTGAGTACGGGACTCCTTAAGGGATACCCCTTGGTCTCTTGTTTGGAGCCTTTCTGCTGCCCCATATATTGCCTGTGAAAAGCCTGCCAACCACCATCTTGTCGGCGTAGAAGACAGAACGTCTCTAATTCCAAATTATCTCAGTGGCTGCCTGAGCACATACTTTGGAGCAACACAGTGGAGGTACCATTTGCATTCAATTTACTGGGCAGGAGGCCAGGGCCGCTGCTAGCGTGTCTGGTGCCCCCCGCAAAAGATAAATTTGCGCCCTCCTCTTTTATAAATTATTTGTTCATTTAAAGTGCTTTTCTTCTTTTAATACAAATCATATAATACACTTTAATAGAGTAATACAAATAAATACATAAAACAGCTAAAATTTATTGCTATATGAATAATATAAATGAAGTATATGAATTCTTTGTAATAATACGTTATTTTTGGCAAATTGATTTGGTGAGAAATATAGAAGACAAAAAATGTTCCCTTTTTCATCACATTGTACCCCCTTTATCATTACATTGTGCCCCTTCCATCATCCTTCTGTGCCTTCCTTCAACATTACACTGTGCCCTCCTTCATTATTACACTGTTCCCTCCTTTATTACATTGTGCCCGTTTATAATCACACTGTGTCCTCAATCATCATTACACTGTGCCCTCCTTTATAAGACTGTGCCCTCATTTATGCCATTGTGTCCTCCTTTATTATTCCACTGTGCCCTCCTTATAATTCCACTTTGCGCTCCTTTATTTTTCCACTGTGCCATCCTTTGTTATTCAACTGTGCCATCCTTTATTATTCAACTGTGCTCTTCTTCATTCCACTGTGCCCTGCTTTATTCTTTCACTGTGCTCTAAGTTATTACCTTTCTATGATCTTATCTTCCTTTTCTGTCTTCTTTCCTTTGGTGCTGCTCCCTGTGCGACTCCTCACTCACTGTGTAGGTAAGTAATGACATCATGCCTGACACTGTCAGTGAGCAGGGAGCAGAGAGGAGGGTGCCGGACGCAGCAGCCAGTGTTTTTTTTTTGCTGTTGGAGTAGCGGGGAAAGCAAGCGGGGAATGTGCCTTTCCTCCATTGTGCCTCCCCCCCCCCTGCTTACGGTGTTCCGCCGGTCCTGCAGGAGTCTTACCGGGGCTCCAAGAACTACTACGGTCTCATAATTAGTCATGTTGGAGCCTGCTTCAGCGTCTGTCTGATAATTACTAAGTTTGCATATTTGTGAAGACGACACTTTAAACTGCATTGTTTTATATATCCCTGTCAGTTCATCACTTGGTGAATATATTGCATAACTTAATTAGACCTCTATTAGAATACTAAAATGTGTGTATATTTGTTTTCTGTCCAGCCACTGAATATATACCACTGCTGTACTATTAATCATCCTCCTATAGAATCATATATCTGTAGCAGATATTACTTGTGTTTCAGCCTCATCATCAGTGGGTGACTCTTCTATATCAGTTATACTCTGCAAGAGTAAATGTTGCTGTATTTCTATTTCTCTTATACAGTAAGAGCAAATTTTCAGGAAGAGTAGAAGGGGAAAAGTTTTGTATGAGAAATATATTTTTCTGACTGCAAGTTCCTGCTTATATACTTCTCTGCTATTGTTGCAAATGTTTGAAGGTTTTTGGGGTATACCCTTTTTGCCGTACTGGTTGGAGGTTAAGGGGCAGTGTATTTTTTGGGTGACATTTCTTTAGTGGTATGTGGGACACTAGGCAGAGAGATTAGTTTAGAGGACACCCCTCCCCTTCCCCCTTCTCACTTTTCTCTCTTTTCTCAGGTCAGTACCATATTGTGCAGTGATAGGAAAAAACAGAGAAGCTGCAGCCGCAGATGCAAAACTTGAAAGATATGCAAGATCAGTCACAGTCAAAAACTCTTGAGCAACACCTGCTTCTCCTAAGCAACCTCTTGTCTACCAGAAAATCCTGAGTTTCCTCTGGAAGCTGAGCATTTTTGCAACAGATTCTGATGACTATTGTGTCCTCTGAAAAATGTATAATGGACAAATTTTGCAGAAGTCCACTTTGATTTATCCTTGATTAGGCGAGATCTCCAGAAAACGATAGAAAGGATGAGTAAAATGGAGCACCGTATCTTCAGTTTGGAAGACAGCACTCTCTCATAAAAGGAGAAATCAACAGTCTAGTTCTGCAAATCAACAGCTGTAAACAAAAGTTGTTAGACTGTGAAGGTTGCCTGTGAAGGAATAGCTGAAAAAGTAGATGGATCTAATCCTGAAACATTCTTGGATTGATGGCTGGTTCAAGATTTCGGCACAGGGGCATACACCCCTCAAATTGCAGTTGAAAGTTTTTCAGCACCCGTTTAAGTGTCTTGAGCCAGGAGCTCCACCTCGTACATTACTCTCCAACTTTCTTGCACTACAGGAATGCATATCTTACATTGGACCACCAAGGGTGCCGTTGAAATATGATAATCAATATATAGCTATTATACCAGATATTGCTATTGAGGTCCAGAAAACCCATTCACAATTTATACAGGTTACATGCAGATTGAGTGCGCTGCAATTACCTTAGTCATTGTTATTTTCTGCTCCATTATGTGTAGTCGCGGATGAAAGAATGCACTATTTTACTACTTCTAGAGAGGTGATTGAGTGGATTGGAGGCCGCCAGCAACCAAGATCTCAAGCAAGAGAGTAACTTCCGGTTACATGGATTTACAAACATGGACTCAATTGCATAGGTGGACTCATGGTTCAAATTTAATTTTAGGATAAGTATCCTTGACCTCTAGTATTTATTGATTATTTGCTCCGTTTATCCTTTACTGTAGTATGTTGCTATATATTTATGGGTATATTATAGTTTGCTTAACGGGTAATACAAGTAAAATGTTTATGACTTAATAATACATTTGCTTGAAAGGTTATATTGCATGGGAGACATTGCTAAAATGCATACCCGCTGTCCTTTAGATTCCTTGTATCTTTATTTATTTTATCTCTCCCCCTCTTATTGTGGAGCGGGACTGCGGTGTAAAGGGGTTCTTCCATTTTAGTTCATCTTTCTTAGTTTTTTGTTTTTGTGAGAGTGCATATACAGAGGGTGTTAGTATTGGGTTGTTTAAGGTTGCAATGGATAGTTAGTAAATTGTTGCAGCTGGCAATATGCCATAAGTGGGGGCAGGTGTATATAATGGAAGAACATTATTGATTGGGATACTCTTGTTCAGACATTGGATTTATTCTTTGAGATCATACACATTAACTTGAGAAATATTATTTTCTATGTCATAAGGTATTGCTGCTTCTTGTATGCTGAGATCTTTCCCTTATCTGCTTTGCAAGAGGATTGGGTAGGACCACTGAGTTTGTATGTTATATTCTGTATAGGCCCTTTGCTTATAATATACAAATTCATGCTGGACCAACAAGCACACAAAAACACAGTTAGGTCCTTGACCTGGAATGTTTGAGAGTGAAATGATAAGGTCAATCGGTCATGGTCCAAGACAACTGAAATAGTGCAGCTCTGACATAACCTGTTTAACTGAAACACATTTGGTAGGAGGAAGACTCTGTCATTAAAAAAAGCCAAGAGTAGGGTGGGTTTACCATGCCTCTCACACTGCAAACTCAAGGGACCTGTTGATAATAATATATTAACATTTGTGGTTTGCTTTAGAAAAGGTTCATATAGACCCAGGTGGGCACTATGTGTTTTTTAGGTGCACTATAAATGCTTCCCGGGTAGTTATTATTGGGGCCAACGTCCCTCCCCCATATAATAGCGCTAGAAATGCAGCTGTATGCTTGGGAGACTTAAACAATGTATTGAATGGGGATCTTAATAGGTGGTGAGAGCAGCGGCTCCGTAGGGAGGTCCCGTGTTTGTCCGTCTTCGTAAGGAGATGTTATTGACTGATGTGTGGCGTTTTAATACTCCTTATTCTCCTTCACGTATAACTCTGTTTCAAAAACTGGCTTGGCCTTATCTCGTAAATTGCTCCTTGCTATGATGAAATTGCACTATCAGTACTGAGGAAAGGGAGTCGTCTGATTTTTTATTAGAAAATTAAAAAAAGTGCAGACTTCTGTTTATGAGACATGCCCATTATGTGGAAGATAACCCTGTTACATACAATAAATAGGTTTGACGACCTTTCAGGTCTTAAAATTAATTTGGAAATTCTACCGTTGAATTTCCAAATGAATTGGTCTAGTCTGTGTGGGCAATAGTCCAGAATTAAACTAACTATGTTTTTCCAAACTAAGACCTTGAACTACTACTATTCTGTTCAGCTCAGACTTGAAAAAATGGCTTTTTATTATTGACAAGTGGAAACTCTACTCATTATTAATTGAACAGGAGAGGTATGGTCATAGCCCATTGCAGGCTCAGTTGGAAGGTGGGAGAGTTGGCCACTGGGCACCATCAGTTGGTCAGGCTGTTGGAATATGGAATTCCACACAAAAGAGTTCTTGGTGTTAAGGGCGTTGATCCTGACACTCCCTTAAGGCATAATCTACACAGAATAAAGAAAGAGACAGAAAATGTGTCTAGTGGTGCACTCAAAGGGTTATATTCTCTTAAACTCTGCTTATAAACTTTATTAATAAATATTACAATAACTTTTACGTATAGTATCTGTAGTTCTAAAAAGTAAGATACATTTATTCAGATTTTATAACCTATATTAGCAAAATATTAAAATCAATGATGTAATAATTGACGTATGATGAAGAATGATTATGACTTTTAAACCTAGCAGTGACAAACTGTTATACCACATGACTGCTGCATGGTATATATCTCTTATACATTACTGGATATATTGCTCTAATGTGCTTAGTACCTTAAATCACTCCCTAAATATTGGTTCCAGTTTGATAATACAGATCATTAATGTTTCACGCCCTAATAGGCACCAATCTATAGATTGTATTATTTTTCAATTGGAAGAATCAGTCCCTAATCCTACTATTGTATAGCAATTCTGCTTGGGATACACTGAAGTAGGGTCTAAACTCTTTTCAGGACGACAAGTCTAAACAGGCAAAACTTCATGTACCAAATAATGTACTTCAATACTGTTATCGTCTATTTCCTTGTTACCAGGTGCTGGTGACATAAACGTGCTAGAGTATATGCACTGAGCTGTCACTTGCTGCACCGCTATATATCTATATATATGCGCTATCACAGATTTCAATACTGTTTGTATATTAATTGATCTGTCAGCAAACACCAAGCGGTAACTGGTAAAAATGCCTGGTTAGACTGTCTGATAGATATATAATCTACTCCCAACATGAGTATCCCCAATAGTGAGTATTGTGGTAAGTGATAAGAAGGAGCTAGCAGTTTGCGTGGCTGAACACCAACGCGCGTTTCGCTAATAGCATTTTCAAAGGCAAACCGAGGAAGCCTTCTTGTTAGTCTTTTAAAGCTGGTTGTCCCGCCCTCTTATGACATAATGCTTAGCAATGTGTACACATAAACCCCTGTCTCTAGCACGCGATTGACACATGAAACTTGATGACCCACCCACTGAAAACAGTGATTGATCTGGATTGACATGGCAAGGATACAACATAAGCATTACTTGCGTCCGCCCATTGTTTTTAGCACTCTAAAGACGATAACAATTACTGATTCATATACAGTTATTAAATTAATAAGGTAAGAAATTATTAATACCTTTTAACAGTTATTATGACATGTTTATCAAATGCTCATGTTAAGATGTCGGTATTTACAGTAGGTCATATTGCTGGAGCTAATACCAACTCATTTAGACTCTGAGAATTACTGAAATTCCAACATGCTAATACTTCAATCAAAATTATTAAAAAAGCGCAACTCCGTTCTTATAGCGTGCTAAAAATATATTTTTTATCATTCTGTGGTTCATATAAATATTACATATGAATTACATTGTTCTGCAATCCAATACGGGATTATGAGTGTTCCAATAATTAATAAATACCATATAGCCTAGTATAAATCACTCAATACATAAAATGACAAATAACTGTGACTTTGGCTTGTGAATGATAAAAAAAAAAAAATTAGACACATTTTCTGTCTTTCTTTTTTCCTTCTGGATTATAGAATTAGTATATGTGGGTGCATCTTCCCATTGATAAATACTTGATTTATATTTATTATTCATTATGAGAATACCAATTAAAGAGTAAGAAATTAAAGGGATATAGGGTTCACCCGGTGTGGTACATATTATTCGGACTCCCGTATTGCAGTCGGGGATAATGGAAGAACTGGTTTCAATAAGGGGCATAGCTGGCTGGATTCACCATGGTATAACCTCAGTGGGTCAGTTACACTCAGGTAGTACCCTACGATCATTTGGAGACTTCGAGCGTAATTTGGTATCCCAAAGAAATATTTTACAGATACCCGCTACTCCAGCATGCATTGGCTACTCAATTCCGCACCCAACCACTGGTAATAAATAAAGCCCCTGGTAAGACACTTGTGGTTGTGAATGCTCATTTCTTATGTTTACCTCTCTTTACAAATAGAAATATATAAATATACTTTGTCAGATCTTAGTGCCAAATGGGAGGCAAATTTGGGAACCTTTCATTACAAAGACTGGGAGGCTGTTACTTGTAGTCATAGGAAGGTTACTTTTGGATTAAATACCAGCAAATTCAATTTTATGTTTTACAGAGGACATACCTGGCACCCACAAAATTAGTTACGTTCCAAAGTTTGGAGGATCACAGTGCCCTAAATGTTGACATGGAGCTGGTACATTCTGGCATCTTCTTTGGGGTTGCCCAGTAATACAGACAATTTATCATGGAGTCACAAGATATATTACCAGAACTGGTATTGATATTCCAACTTTAACCTTTGCATGTGAAATTTTTGGTCTACACTTATTTAATGTAGTAAACAGGATTGCAAAGCAAATTTCGGACAGGTGAAATTAATCTGACTATGCTTTTGGTCTCACAGTTAATGATGCTGAATTCTGAGTGTCCAGCACATTGTATTGAGTTAGTATAACACATTGTTTTAGTAATGTATAATTACTGCAGAAGTGATATATCCTCTTCCTTGTTTATAAATGTTTCCTTCCTAAATATGACTTAGTTTGTTGGTAACATGAAAGAATAGATGTGCAAAGAATTTATATTTTTCTGCTATGTCAATCTTTTATACTGCAACTATGTAGCCAATCTTTTGTTAATTGTTGCTTCTGTTTTAGTTTTTTGCTTGTTTTGTTTTGTCTATTGCAATATAAGAAAATCAATAAAAAATACTTGATTTCAAAAAAAGTTTCACTAAGACTTTACACCTTCATATGGCATGAACCTGTTCAAACTGCGTAATTTTATATTGGTAACATTGTAATCTGTGCTAATACATATCTATCTATCTCAAAAACAAAATAGAGAGGGCACTCACCATTTTTAACAGATAAATTATTCTTTATTTTCTATACGGTTCCTTTATATTATAGTCGAGGTTTCGGTCTTGCATCCAGACCTTTTTCAAGACAGATTTTCATTGAACAGCAGATGAAAGAAGCATATATATATATATATATATATTAGGGAAACAGGTGCCATCTCCTGGGGTAGATGACAGCCTTGTCCTCACTAACACAATCACCTGAGTAGACTGGTCACTGCCTCGCTCAAGATCAGTTCAGTTATCTCCTGCTGCTATGACTATGAATCTGATGATCTAATTGTTCTCTCCCCATCCACTTCCAAAATGAGGCCATCCCAAATGAGCAAGAGATGAAGTGTAAAAACAGTAAGGTGCTCAATTGCATCTTAAAAATAGAGTACTATTTATTGCAAATTGATTTTTCAAAATTTGCAGCATTTAGGGATTATAAAATTGCAGTGAAATTTCATTTAAATCCAGGTTTGCAGTGGAACAGGTTGTTTTGCAGAAGTATGAAGTTCAGCTTTTGCTTTGCCATTCTGTACAATGCCATTCTACATTGTATTTATAAATTCACTTTGTACAGAATGTGTAGTCTATGAATAGACTTGGGCAATTCATCATGGTGTGTGGTGAGTTTGCAGGAGGACTGGGACACTTAAGACCAAATTTCGGCAGGAAAACATGTAGTAATTTTATGGTCAAATGTTGAATGAGGCAAATATTTTGCAGAACAAAGATGAACATTTTGCTATCAGGATTCCATATTTTTAAGAGTTGGCACCAACTGCAGAACTAGCACCATTGAAAGGGGAACACTGGCTATGGGGTCCAGAGAGGTGGCCCCCGCTTTACTTTTATACACATGAACAGTGAAACCCAGTTTTTGCTAGTACACATGTCCCCCACCCACACACACACATGTTTTTAATAAGGACAGAATGTGGGGACATAATGATAGACTGGCATTTCTTGGTCCAACCCTTAAATTTTTTTATTCAGCTCGGAAATGCAGCTTTACATCTCTGGTTGGAATAAGATTTTGCTTTGGGGGGAAATATTCTAATGATTTTTAAGGAATAAAGGGTCTGCAAATCCTATTTGGATGAGTAAAACAATCTGATTTTTTTATATATCCTCTGAGTGTGAGTAATTGAGAGACAATCACCTACTATCAATGGGGCGTATTTCTCACCACATAGAAATGTACATTTATATTGATGCATAAACCAAAGTTTTTCAAACATTAAAATGTTGAAATGTAAGATATGAAATTAAGATAGTCCTTATGTTCCTTTAGTCTTTTGGCTTTTTTAAGGCATAATTGAGGCTGCCATAAGGTACAGTAGATTATCACTTGAAATTACATTTTTACTTTTCCGGGTGTTCTATCCTGTTAATGATCACAAGGTCGCAGAATGTCATGCAGAGCATCTGTCAGAATGAACATAAAAGGGAGAAGATGGATATTTAAGATATTTACATTTATTTAAGATATTTACATTCAGAGTCTGGCCATCTTGCAGTTCTGGCAAATGCCAGATGGACTGGTGGCTAGATGGGCCGGTGGATGGCTCCTCCCCAGAAAGCAGCCACCTCACTAAATGTGCAGTGTTCCGACCCCAACCCCCTGCTGCTGGCGCGGCCTTAGTGCTCGGTGGAAGGGTCTTCATTGGTGGGGGAAGTGGGGTACTATAAAATATAAAATACTTACCTCATTGTGACGTTCCTCCTCCCTGTTCATTTCGCACTGAATGTTGGGCGTGACGTCATCACGTCACACCCAACATTCAGCGAAGAGCAAAAAAGAGCAAACAAGCAAGAAGACAGAAGACAGAAGAGGAGAGAAGAAGAAAATAAAAGAAAAGAATAGAAGAAAAGAGATTAAAGAAGCCAATAGAAAGGTAGGTAAAGTAATCGAGGCAAGGGGGGAGGCAGCATTAGACAGAGTGATGAATGAAAGCGGGGGTGGAAGCAGCATGGCACAGTGTAATAAGGGGAAAGCAGCATGGCACAGTGTTATAAAGGGAGGAGGAAAGCAGCATGGCACAGTTTGATAAAGGGGGGGGGGGAAGTAGCATGGCACAGTGTGATAAACGGGGGAAAGCAGCATGGCACAGTGTGATAAATGAAGGGGGGGCAGCATTGCACAGTGTAATGAAGGTGGACCAGTTGAAGGGGGGAAAGCAGCATGAAGGGTGCAGTGTGATCATAATGGGGGACAGCGTGGTTATGATGAAGGGGCACAGTAATGTGTGTGTGTGTGATGGCACAAGAGGCTTGTGGTAATGTATGTGATGGCACAGGGGGGCGTGTGGCAATGTAAATGTGTGTGTGTGATGGCAGAATGTGCTTGTGGAAATGTAAATGTGTGTGTGATGGCACAAGGGGCTTGTGTCAATGTAAATTTGTGTGTGTGATGGCACAATATTATTATATTATAATTTAGATATTTGTTGTAATGCTTTATAATGTTCCCAGGAGATTAGCGCAAACGAGTTCTGTTTGTTAAGATTATCTCTCAAGTCTGCCTGCCTGTGTGAGATGACTGCTGCGTCTCCCTCCTCGCCTGGCGCACCCATCAGGAGAATCAGGTAAGCTAATACAAATTAACAAAAACCAAAATATTTTTTTTTTAATATTTATTGCATGTTTTAGGCTATATTTGGTATCATTACCATTAATAAATGTTGTAATATTTTGCACCGATTGGTTTCTCCCATTTTTCATATTTATACCCTGGTATTTATTTTGCGCTGGTATATTTTGGTTTTTTTTCGTCTATATTGTGGGTTGTCACTCCCCTGTTTTTCAGCTGCAGCTGAATCCAGGTATATATATATTTTATTTATTTATTTATTTTCACTTGTAGTGCCTGAATTTCTTCTTTTTCAAGCTAATACAGTTTATCATGTACAATGTACTTTTGATAACTTTTTTTCCCTTTGTTGAACATGGGTCACTACTGCGTGGCATAGCATGGTTTGGGGAACTACTCTGTGGTATATTGTGATTTTAGGGCAGTACTCTATGGTATAATTTGATTTGGGGGCTCTGTAGTGGCTTAACATCAATTGGAGGCACGCACTCAGGTGTGAGGAATGTGTGGTCGTGCTCTTTTCGGCATCGCAGCTGTACGGTGACACACAGTTTATTTCCTACTCATCTATGGAGGCAGACCCCAAAAGTTCACTGTACTCAGACCCCAAATTTCTCTTGGTGGTCCTGTACATACCACTGCCTGATACTGATTTGCTGCAAATAGAGAGTTAAGCTGCGCGTACTACATTTGTACCTCACGGGACACCGTATAACAATGAGCTTTGCAAAAAGTAGTGTAATTATTATTATTATTATTATTTTTATTATATAGTATCTGGAACAGAGGTGAGCCTGTGTGCTTTAAATGCCAGGGCTGATTTTTAGTCCCAGTCCGGCCCTGAGACAAACACAGCACACTGCAGGATACTCATAATGCATATGGATATGTAAAATCCCATTAGAACATACAGATAAAAAATTAAATTATGAAATACATTAGGGTCTGTTATTAATATAATCATTAATGAAACAACGTTAACTAACATTGAATTTTTACATAAAATATATTTATCAGGATATTATTAATGACTATGCTACATAAAAAGCATTTTTACAGTTGCTCTTCATTGCAAACACATGTCCTAGCATGCATGCACATTTGTCATCACTATTATTCGGCACTTACACCTGATCTGTAGGTGGTGAAAGTAATATGGCTGAAAATTACGTACCTGAGATGGATGTGAGTGCACTGAACCTTACTGTACATTGACTACTTGTATACGCCCCTTTCTTCTCCAGTTCCCCCCTTGAAATAGTAGAATTTCGGAAGTGTCATTTGCGTTTGAAGAAGAATTGACTGCAAAGAGCTATTTTTTGCAAAATACGGCATGAATCTACATTTACATTCCGTAATGAATTAGGCACTATATATTTAAGTGTTTCAATCATGTATTTCTTTATTATTATTATTATTAATTTGCATTTATATAGCATCAGCATACTCTACAGTGCTTTACAGTACTAAAACAAGACTGTGTATAATTAAACAGACAAAGAGGTAAGAGGGTTCTGTTCACAAGCTTACAATCTATAGGAAAATATATGATACAACAGGTTAAATGCCACAGATTGCATAATGGTCTAGCCAAATTGCATGGTTAAAAATTGCATAGTAAGGGTATATGATCCAGGAAAACAGCAATGTTGGTTTGGGTGTTAGTTATTATAAAAACAGAATAACTAAGTTTTGTGTAAACTGTGTAGCGGTATGTTACTCCAATCGAGTAGAATAGCCTAAGGTGCTTACAAAGGGAGTTCAGTAATTTGATAAGCTTGTCTGAAAAGTTGGGTTTTATTTAGAGATGCTCACTGACCTCCGTGAAGTGGTTTTGGTTTTGGATCTGGATTAGCTTTGTGTTTTGGTTTTGGTTTTGGCAAAACCACCCTTGTGTGTTTTGGTTTTGGTTCTGTATTTTTTTTTTAGAAAAATTGCTAAAATATGCTAAAATCACATAATTTTGCTTTTTTTTTATCCTACATTATTATTAACCTCACTAACACTAATTTCAAGTTACTTGCAGTCAATTTTGACCACCTCACAGGTCACATTATTATTTCTATACACTTTCAGACAAATACTGCAACGACCTGGATGGATGCTAAGCGACAGAGCAATGACTCAAACAAACGGCAGTTCCTAGCACTTCTAGGACACATTAGTACATAGCAGTGGCAGAAAAGAAAAGTGGGGCAAGATGGAATTGTCCTTAGAACCTCCCACCCACCCTTATGTTGGATCTTAAAAAGGACATGCACACTTTAACAAACTAAGCACTTCAGCCACAAAAGTGCCACTCCTTGTGACTGAAGTGCTTGGTTTGTTTGGGCCCCAACAAAACAAGGTAGCAATGGCCCTAAGCCACCTAAGGTAACAGTGCAGTTAATTAACAGACAAAAAATATAGTTAACATACACTTAGCGCACACCTTTTCACATCTCACAGGAGATAGGAACTCCTATACTCCCTTCACTGGATAGATGACCCATATCTCTCTCCTCAATTGGAGTTCCTATAGTCTGAAAATCAGATTCATGGAAATATAAAACAAATGGAGAAATAATAGTGCAGATTGTCTAAAGTGAGCATATAAAAGTCCACAGAGTTCCCAGAAAAAGAGAGTCCCGGGAACTCTGTGGACTTTTATATGCTCACTTTAGACAATCTGCACTATTATTTCTCCATTTGTTTTATATTTCCATGAGTCTGATTTTCAGACTATAGGAACTCCAATTGAGGAGAGAGATAAGGGTCATCTATCCAGTGAAGGGAGTATAGGAGTTCCTATCTCCTGTGAGATGTGAAAAGGTGCGCGCTAAGTGTATGTTAACTATATTTTATGTCTGTGCTTTATTTGTGGAGAATAGTGGATACTCCTCTACATACATCAGGCTGCACACTGAGTGGAGCGCCACATCAGATCAATTACTTTTTATTGTAATAAGTGCAGTTAATTAACTCTACTGTGGCAAGATGTTGTTGTCATCATTCTCAGCCTCATCCTCACCCTCATCAGTGTGTACATCACCCTCACACATTATTAATTCATCACCGCTGGAATCCATCGTTACAGAAGTCTCAGGATTTTTTAAGTGATTGGCAGGAAAGGCCTTACTCGCCGATCGCTGACAAGGTTCCCAGCTGTGCTGAAAACTCTTTCCGAGTATACATTGGAGGGTGGGCAGCTTAGGCAGTGCAAAGCGAGTTGGTACATGGGTCTCCAAATTCCCTTTTTTCCTCCCAGTATGTAAAGGGACTGTCTGATGTGTCTATTTCTATGCTATCATGAAAATAATTCTCCACCATCCTTTTGGATGCTGATAGTAGGATCAGGTGGAGTTACAGCAGAGGTGTCACGTTTTTTGTTCAATTCTTTTAGACCAGACCAGATATCAAAATTTGGTGCAGAGTCATCTGTATCATCCCTGGGTGTCTTGGGAAAGTGACATTTTTTACTAGCAGCAGTTGAGTGAGAAACTGAAGGAGAAGAAGCCGTCCTGTCACGTAACACTTGAGCTGTCATCTTTCTCACCAGGAGCTCCTTGCATCTCTTCAGATCTGGATCAGTTGGAAACAAAGAAAAGACATTGCTCTTAAATTGAGGATCAAGCACAGTCGCCAAAATGTAGGGATCCGATTTCAATATATTGATAACTCTTGGATCCTGGTGAAGCGAATTAAGTACTTGATATACAAGTCCGACATACTTAGCGCAATTGCTTCGTTTAAACTCCTCCTTCAGTTTCTCAATCTTCTTTTCCAAAAGTCTAAAGGAATCACTTGACTCAAGCTAGCAATGTCTGAACTCACTTCACAGGTGGGGTACGGAAGATCGGTGCTGACTACATCGTCAACACTTGCCACGACATCTGAAGTCTGGCTGGCTGCTTCCATGATGAGGATCCTTCACGACTCTTCACTGAAGCGACTTCAATCAATCCCAAAGACAGAAGATGCCGGCTGGACTGGATGACGTCACTGAACTCGCCGATGCTGTTTACGCTGCTCTTAAGGGGGTAATGTAACTATGGGGCCATGTACAATGTACTTTACAAAGGGTTGTACATTGTAAATGGCCCCATAACTTTGCAGATAGCTTTGCCTAGATTACAGCTCTTTTTTTCTTGACCAAGGTAAAAGGTGTTTTTTTACATTTTTGTTTGCCTGACTTAAATACACTATGTACTTTTACATGGGCTTTACCAGATAACATACAGGTATTACTATCATCATGACTGGTGGCAGCAGCTGCTTGGTGCTCCTGCTCTTCTGTGTACTGCTGTAAATCCATTTTGATAACAGCGTACACTTTTTGGTGCAAATTTAGAAGAAAAGCCCGCAAGGACTAGTATTTGTATTTCAGCAATAACAATGTGTTTTACCTATATAACAGTAGCAGAATTACACCAACCCTGACAGCACTAGTATTTGTATTTCAGCAATGACAATTAGCAACGCAGCTCTCCTTTTTCTGTTTTACCTACATAACACAGTAGCATTTGACTGCATAATTACACCAACCCTGACAGCACTAGTATTTGAATTTTTCTGCAACAAGATTTAATACTGGAGCTCTCCTTTCTGTGTGCTACTTATATAACACAGTAGAATTGGACTGTAGAATTACAACAACCCTGTAAGCACTATTATTTGTATTTTTCTGAAATGAGAATTAGTAATGGAGCAATGGAGCTCTCCTGAATGTCACTGATTACTTTGTTGAACACTGCTACCACTCTCCTCTTTCAATTCTATAACTTTGCCTGCCCAACTGCTCCACACTTTGTGCTACCCCTTCTGTGTCCCTCTCTCAAATGGCGCTAGATCGCCATGGAGGGCGGTATTTATAGATTCCAAAAACTCGCGAGATCCAAGATCCGATGACGTAACAATGACGTTTTGCCTCGTTTTTGATTCAGAAAAAGCGCAAAAGTACTGAGCCGACTCGGCTCGGTACTCGGATCCCGTAAGTTCAGGTGTGTTTGGTTCCTGAGGAACCGAGCGTGAGCATCTCTAGTTTTAATGGAGATGATTGATGTGTGAAAAAAGACAGTTCTGCGTCTAGGATGACACCTAGGCCCCAAACTTCAGGAATGGGGTTTGTTGTCAAATTTTTAACAGAAATAAATGTCAGATAGACATTAATGTAGAAGGTGGAAGATCCAGAAAAGATAGATAAATTTTGGAGTCATCCGCATAGAGGTGATACTGAAATCCAAAGGAGCTTATTAGTTCTCCAAGAGAAGTGGTATAAATAGAGAAGAGCAGTGGATCAAACCTTGTGTAACTCCAACTGATAGAGGATATTTGGATAACATCTATATATATATATAAGAAGATGTTTTTTTTTCTTTTTCTGTTTGTTGGCGAATATCTTCGATACCCCTACAATGATTGGGATGAAACCAATGCAAACGGTGGTATGGTGGAGGCATCAAGATAAAAGTGTGGACCTGTGTCCCTGGATCTTGTATACAGCACACATTGTGTATCCAACTATAGATATATTTATTTGATATATACCACATATATGGTGTATAAGATTTTCTCTTTCTGTCTCTTTAAATAATAAATGAGATGAGCAGGTTTCCAAAATATAATATTTCTATAGTTTATTATTAAAATGATATTATACATAGATACAGCCATACTGAACGAAGCAGACATACGCTCAGGGTCTCAAATGCCAATTGACACCTTATATCTGATTAACTCCTACATTTATAGAGATGAAACTCTTTATTACTTTAAAACACACCTTCCCAGCTTACATCACTGCTGGCAATCTAAGTCTCTATAATTAAAATGACATGTTCATCCTGGACGGTCATCATGACCTTTAACGGTGCCAATATTTTTTGGCCATATCCAGATATAGTGCAATAATGGAACTTTACTAAAAACATGTATCTTGTTATGCAATTCTCTATTTTTCCATTTTCTTAAAGCACAGAAACAAAATTCAAGTTCATTAGTTCATTCTATTGAACTAATTGGTAATATAGGGTTTTTGTTAATAATTACTTTTATTATTAATATTTATTTATAAGGCGCCACAAGGCGTCTGCAGCGCCGTACAGAGACAAACAAAATTACAATACAATGGGAGACAGCACAGTACAGTAAACACAGTAACTCAGTAAGCTCAATGCACAGCTAGAGAGGGCGGGGAAGGGGGAGGGAGGATCCGCAAACGACGGGGCCCAAGAAGGAGGGTGCGGAAGACAGGGAGACCCCCAGGGGGGAGGAGGGAGCGAGAGTGGACGTGGGGTGGAAAACCCTCGAGGAGGAGGGCTAAGTAGCTGGAGAGCAGAGTTAGAAGTGGTGGAAACAGGAGGAGAGATGGCCCTGCTTAGAGGAGCGTACAATCTAAGGGGAGGGGTGGACAGACAGAGAGACGCAGGGGAGAGAGCGAGAGTAGGGGGACAGAGGCAGAAGATAAGGTAGGAAGTTAAGTGGGAGACAGAAAGGCTTTAAGAAAAAGATGGGTTTTTAGGGCCCGTTTGAAACTGGACAGATTAGGGGAAGTTCTGATGGAGGGAGGGAGCTTGTTCCAGTGGAGAGGGGCAGCGCGGGCAAAGTCTTGGATACGCACGTGGGAGGGTATAAGGGGGGAAGAGAGGTGACGGTCAGAGGCAGAACGGAGAGGGCGGGATGGAGCATGAATAGAGAGGAGGGTGGAGATGTAGGGCGCAGTGGAGTTGGCGAGGGCCTTGTAGGTGAGTGTGAGGAGCTTAAAGAGGATTCTGAAGGGGAATGGGAGCCAGTGAAGGGCTAGGTAGAGGGGGGAGACAAAAGAGGAGCGGCGAGAGAGCAAAATAAGCCTAGCTGCAGCGTTAAGGACGGATCGAAGGGGATCGAGATGAGAGTGGGGGAGGCCAGTGAGGAGGAGGTTGCAGTAGTCCAGGTGGGAGATGATCAGAGAGTGGATAAGGCATTTGGTGGCATCTTGGGAGAGGAAGGGCCGGATGCGAGCGATGTTGCGCAGCTGGAAGCGGCAGGATTTAGCAAGAGAGAGGATGTGGGGGCCAAAGGAGAGAGAGGAGTCGAGGATGACACCAAGGCAGCGAAGTTGGGGGACAGGGGAGATAGAGGTGTTGTCGACAGTGATGGAGAGGTCAGAAGGGGATGGGGTATGAGAGGGAGGAAAAACTATGAGCTCAGTTTTGGCAAGGTTAAGTTTGAGGAATCGAGAGGACATCCAGGAGGAGATGGCAGAGAGGCAGGCGGACACCCTAGAGAGGAGGGAGGGAGAGAGATCAGGAGAGGAGAGGTATAGTTGAGTGTCATCAGCGTAAAGGTGGTAGCTGAAGCCGAAGGAGCTGATGAGTTCACCCAGGGAGGAGGTGTATAGAGAGAAGAATAAGGGTCCCAGAACAGAGCCCTGAGGGACCCCGACTGGAATGGTGGATGGGGGGGAGAGAGACCCAGAGGTGGTGACAGAGAAGGAACGGTGAGTAAGGTAAGAGGTGAACCAGGACAGGATTGGGCCGGAGAGGCCGAAAGACTGGAGGGTGTGAAGGAGGAGGGGGTGGTCAACGGTGTCAAAGGCTGCAAAGAGGTCAAGGAGGATGAGAAGGGAGAAGTGGCCCCTGGCTTTAGCAGAGAGGAGGTCATTGGTGACTTTAGCCAGGGCAGTTTCAGTGGAGTGGAGGGGGCGGAAACCAGACTGGAGAGGATCAAGGAGGGAGTATTCAGAAAGGTAGGAGGTGAGACGGCTGCAGACGAGCCTCTCGAGAATTTTGGAGGCAAAAGGGAGAAGAGATATGGGGCGATAGTTCGAGAGAGAAGTGGGGTCGAGATTAGGTTTCTTAAGAATGGGGGATACGAGAGCATGTTTGAAGGAGGAGGGGAAGATGCCAGTGGAGAGATGAGATTAAAGAGGTCAGCGAGGTGGGAGCAGGTGGTGGGGGAAAGGGAGCGAAGAAGGTGGGAGGGGATGGGATCCAGGGGACAGGTAGTGGGGGGGAGGATAAAAATGAGAGAGTGGACTTCCTCGCCGGTGGTGGGACGGAAGGAGTGGAGGAGAAGGTGGTTGGGGGGGGAGGACAGAAGAGTGGGAGGGGTGGAAGAGAGAGTGGAGGAGGAGATTTCAAGTCAGATGGCATCGATTTTAGAGGAGAAGAAGGAGGCGAAATCGGAGGCAGTCAGGGAGGAGGGAGGGGGGGGGAGGGGGCCAGGAGAGTGCTGAAGGTGGTAAAGAGGCGGCGGGGGTTAGAGGACTGGGAAGAGATGAGGGATTTAAAGAAAGATTGTTTAGCGAGTGAGAGGGCAGAGCTGTAGGATGAAAGGATGAATTTAAAGTGGAGGAAGTCAGCCAGGGAGCGGGATTTTCTCCAGTGACGTTCGGCGGAACGGGAGCATTTTTGGAGGAAGCGGGTAAATTTGGAGTGCCAGGGTTGGGGTTTGGAGCAGCGGGGGTGGACGGAGTGGGCAGGGGCGACCGCGTCCAGAGCGGAGGTGAGGTTGTGATTGTAGAGGGAGACCGCCTGGTTGGGGCAGGCCTGGGAGGAAAGGGGAGAAAGGAGGGTATCGAGAGAGGAGGACAGAGAGGCAGGGTCAAGAGCGTCGAGGTTGCGTATGGACAGAGTAGGTTTGGGCAGGGGGAGGGGAGCAGGAGAAGAGGAGAGGGGATGGTGGTCGGATAGAGGAAAGGGAGAGATGGAGAAGTCGGAGAGATTACATAGGTAGGAGAAGACAAGATCAAGGTAGTGACCAAGGCAGTGGGTAGAGGAGGAGGTCCATTGGGTGAGACCAAGGGAGGAAGAGAGGGTGAGCAGTTTCCTGGAAGCAGGGTAGGTGGGGTTATCGATGGGGATGTTAAAGTCACCGAGAATGATCGAGGGGAGATCGGAGGAGAGATAGTGAGGAAGCCAGCTAGCAAAGTTGTCAAGGAAGAGGGAGGTGGAGCCAGGGGGGCGTTAGATGACAGTGACGCGGAGGTGAATGGGGTAGAAGAGGTGGATGGAGTGAGCTTCAAAAGTGGAGAAGGAGAGGGAGGGTTCAGGGGGAATGACACGAAAAGTACAGGTGGAGGAGAAGAGGAGGCCAACTCCACCGCCTGGGCGGGCACCAGGCCTGGTGGAGGGGGTGAAGGAGAGGCCACCATAGGAGAGGGCAGCGGGGGAAGTAGTATTAGAATCGGAGAGCCAGGTTTCAGTAACGGCAAGAAGGTTAAAGGAGTTGGATAGAAAGAGGTCGTGGATAGCAGTCAGCTTGTTGCTGACGGATGTGGCATTCCAGAGGGCACAGAAGAAAGGGGGAGAGGAGAGGGGGGAAATGGGGATGAGGTTAGCAAGATAAGCAGCGCGCGGGGGATGGCGGGGAGGAACAGGAGAGGTAGGGCGGGGGGAGAGTATGGGTATGGAGTGAGAGCGGGGAGGCATAGTACGGAGAGAGAGTAACAGAACAGTGAGATAGTGGGGACAGTGAAAAACAGGTAAGAACAAAGGCAAGAAGACAATGAAAAGGTGGAAGATAATAACGAATTAGGGCGTGGAGGGCATGGAACAACAGTACAGTGAGATAATAAGGACAATGAAAACAGGTAAGAATGATAGCAGAATAGTAAGATAATAAGGACAGCGGATAACAGGTAAGAATAAGCAGGGAGACAATAGCAAGATGGAGGACAATAACCAATTAGGGCGTGGAAGGCAAGGAATAATAGAAGGAGAGGTAATAAGGACAATGGAAATAGGCAAGAATAATAACAAGTAAAAGTAGTTGCTGGTAAATATAAAATCAGGAAAAACAAGATAAAGGCATATAAATAGTAGAATAATAACAGGTAAAAAGTAGTTACTTGTAAATGTACAATCAGGAAAATCAAAATAATGGCATATAAAATAATGTTTTATATGCAGTTGATGCAGTTAAGCCAGGGATTCAGCAGGAGAAGGGTTAACTGACAAGCCAGGTCTGTACACAGTAGATCAGTTGATGCAGATAAGCCAGGGATTCAGCAGGAGAAGGGTTAATTGACAAGCTGGGTCGGTACACAGTAGATCAGTTGCTGCGGATAAGCCAGGGATTCAGCAGGAGAAGGGTTAATTGACAAGCCCGGTCGGTACACAGTAGATCAGTTGGTGCAGATAAGCCAGGGATTCAACAGGAGAAGGGTTAACTGACAAGCCGGGTCGGTACACAGTAGATCAGTTGATGCAGATAAGCCAGGGATTCAGCAGGAGAAGGGTTAATTGACAAGCCGGATCGGTACACAGTAGATCAGTTGATGCAGATAAGCCAGGGATTCAGCAGGAGAAGGGTTAATTGACAAGCCGGGTCGGTACACAGTAGATCAATTGGTGCAGATAAGCCAGGGATTCAGCAGGAGAAGGGTTAACTGACAAGCCGGGTCGGTACAAAGTAGATCAGTTGATGTAAATAAGCCAGGGATTCAGCAGGAGAAGGGTTAATTAATAAGCCGGCACGGTACACAGTAGATCAGTAGATCAGTTGGTGCAGATAAGCCAGGGATTCAGCAGGAGAAGGGTTAAGTGACAAGCCAGGTCGGTACACAGTAGATCAGTTGATGCAGATAATCCAGGGATTCAGCAGGAGAAGGGTTAATTGACAAGCCGGGTCGGTACACAGTAGATCAGTTGATGTAGATAAGCCAGGGAATCAGCAGGAGAAGGGTTAATTGACAAGCCTGGTCGGTACAAAGTAGATCAGTTGATGTAGATAAGCCAGGGATTCAGCAGGAGAAGGGTTAATTGATAAGCCAGGTCGGTACACAGTAGATCAGTTGATGCAGATAATCCAGGGATTCAGCAGGAGAAGGGTTAACTGACAAGTCGGGTTGGTACACAGTAGATCAGTTGATGCAGATAAGCCAGGGACTCGGCAGGAGAAGGGTTAACTGACAAGCCGGGTCGGTACACAGTAGACCAGTTGATGCAGATAAGCCAGGGATTCAGCAGGAGAAGGGTTAATTGACAAACCGGGCCGGTACACAGTAGATCAGTTGATGCAGATAAGCCAGGGACTCAGCAGGAGAAGGGTTAATTGACAAGCCGGGTCGGTACACAGAAGACCAGTTGATGCAGATAAGCCAGGGATTCAGCAGGAGAAGGGTTAATTGACAAACCGGGTCGGTACACAGTAGATCAGTTGGTGCAGATAAGCCAGGGACTCAGCAGGAGAAGGGTTAACTGACAAGCCGGGTCGGTACACAGTAGATCAGTTGATGCAGATAAGCCAGGGATTCAGCAGGAGAAGGGTTAACTGACAAGCCGGGTCGGTACACAGTAGATCAGTTGATGTAGATAAGCCAGGGAATCAGCAGGAGAAGGGTTAATTGACAAGCCGGGTCGGTACACAGTAGATCAGTTGATGCAGATAAGCCAGGGATTCAGCAGGAGAAGGGTTAACTGACAAGCCGGGTCGGTACACAGTAGATCAGTTGATGCAGATAAGCCAGGGATTGAGCAGGAGAAGGGTTAATTGTCAAGCCGGGTCGGTACACAGTAGATCAGTTGATGCAGATAAGCCAGGGATTCAGCAGGAGAAGGGCCAACTGACAAGCTGGGTCGGTACACAGTAGGTCAGTTGATGTAGATAAGCCAGGGAATCAGCAGGAGAAGGGTTAATTGACAAGCCGGGTCGGTACACAGTAGATCAGTTGATGCAGATAAGCCAGGGATTCAGCAGGAGAAGGGTTAACTGACAAGCCGGGTCGGTACACAGTAGATCAGTTGATGCAGATAAGCCAGGGATTCAGCAGGAGAAGGGTTAACTGACAAGCCGGGTCGGTACACAGTAGATCAGTTGATGCAGATAAGCCAGGGATTCAGCAGGAGAAGGGTTAACTGACAAGCCGGGTCGGTACACAGTAGATCAGTTGATGCAGATAAGCCAGGGATAGATGGTATGGCCTTGTCCTTGGAGTGATGATGACACTCCTTTGTACCCCCACAATAATTTCCCACTGTCTTAACAAGTTTTTAGATGTTTTATAATTTTGGACAGATAATTGTGTGGGAGGAAAGACACAGAGCTGATCTAACGTGCAGCCTTCTCCAACTGCCGCCCGCATGCAAATACTTCGACAGTTTCCCCCCCTTGTATATACACATAAAAGGTACGTTTTCATGTGACTATAATTAATTGAATGGGAGTATATATTACTGTCAGCACTGATGTTCTCGGATCGGTTTGACTTTCGCAAATAATTGTATACAATACAATCCATACTTTAAACAAGTATACAGAAACAATATTGCCACAATTGATATCACAATAAATTTCATGCAAATATACATTAGGTTAGATAGACACTTTTCAAGTCCAAATAACCAAATGCTTGGATTTAAACATGTCCATAATGAATCATTTTAAAAGTCTTTATAATAATTTTGTCATCAAAATCCTTCTTCATATTATCGGTGTTGTTTATATAACGTGTAATTATAGCTTCTGGATCGGAAGTGTCGTTGATTAGGTAATAAACAATGGATTCCAAGTTCAGTCTCGAGGATTAAACTTTATCCAAAGTCAGACTTGAACCCCTCTAATCTATTTTGCACGCAGCGGCTAGATTGATTTTCCTTACTAACCATTATTCTTCTGCTGAGCCACTCTGTCAGTCTCTACTTTGGCTGTCTGTATATCAACGAATCCAATATAAAATTCTACTACTAACCTACAAGGCCATCAACAAAATTGCACTGACATACATCTCCTCACTTATCTCAAAATATCTCCCTAGTCGACACCTCCGTTCTGCACAAGATCTACGTCTCTCCTCCACTCTCATCACATCCTCCCATTCTCGGTTACAGGATTTTTTCCGGGCTGCACCCAATTTGTGGAATTCCCTCCCACGCACAATAAGACTTTTCTCTAGTCTTCAAACCTTTAAGCGTTCACTGAAAACCCACCTCTTAAAACAAGGTTATGATATTCCTCAACCACCATCTTAATTTCCCTAGATTACCCTATTACCATCCTCTACACTGCTAACGCAAGAAAACAACCCTCTGACCAACATTGCAACACTCACAGCCCACTCAATACTTTTACCTTTGCAATCTAGCTGGTCCATTGTGCAATATGATGTAGCACATGCCCTTGTGTTTCTAACTCCCATTGTCCTATAGATTGTAAGCTTGCGAGCAGGGTTCTCTTACCTCTCTGTCTGTATGTATTACCCAGTATTGTCTTATCAGTGTTTGTTCCCAATTGTAAAGCGCTACGGAATTTGCTGGCGCTATATAAATAAATGTTGATGATGATGATGATGATCCTCCTGTTTGAGCAGTTAAATAGTCCAAAACTACTCAATGTTGTAAAAGTTCATATTTAAATACCTGTAATTCAAGTCCAACATAATGAAAGGTATCATGATAAATTTCAGTCACATTATCAATTAAATCCTGACAAACGTTCAATTTCATAAATCCATAATTTCCATAAGTAAACATATTATCAATACTTATACCCACTTTATGTCTTACTGACTTATTCATGAGTAGAACCTATTTTTATTAATAATATCTCTTTCAACTCATCGTACAACACTGTATAAAACTGAGGAACCACTCTTCCTAAACAGCATAATTCATAATTAATTAATAACCATTTAAATGCATATTTTCAATATATATTTATATAATAAATGTTTCCGGGTAAAAGAAATGAACAACAATATTCTAACACCATGGTTGAGATTATCATACCCACGTGGCATTTTTATCTAGTATCAATTTTCGCTTAGTCTGAGTCTGGTTCTGGTAGTGTATGCTTAAAAGTTGATTATACTAATACAAAGTGCATTGTGTACATATTTTACTCTTTAGTGCTTTGGAGACATACCTTTCAAACTTAGTTACATCTGTTTCAAGTTTTATCTTTAATTTAGCTTTCTCATTTTATGTAATTTCTAAATCTCTGTCTACATCAAACGTACATGGTTCTTTACACTCGGGCCCATATGGTTTTGGGCTCTGTAACCACTGTATTACACTTATTCATGCTAATTCTTACAACTTTAAGTACTTACTGTTTTACGGCAGCAATGTATATACCTGATGCTGTCCTTTATCTTAGGAGTTCATCATCATCATCATCAACATTTATTTATATAGCGCCAGCAAATTCCTTAGCGCTTTACAATTGGGAACAAACATTAATAAGACAATACTGGGTAATACATACAGACAGAGAGGTAAGAGAACCCCGCTCGAAAGCTTACAATCTATAGGACAATGGGAGTTAGAAACACAAGGGCATGTGCTACATCATATTGCACAATGGACCAGCTAGAACGCAAGGGTAAAAGTACTGAGTGGGCTGTGTGTGTTGCAATGTTGGTCAGAGGGTTGTTGTCTTGCGTTAGCTGTGTAGAGGATGGTAATAGGGTAATCTAGGGAAATTAAGATGATGGTTGAGGAATATCATAACCTTGTCTGAAGAGGTGGTTATCGATTAAACCTCATTTATTGCTTTATTAAACATAACAGAAATTTATTCAGTTATGTGCTAAAATTATAACCGGAGATTTAGTCAAGGTATATATATTTTCAGCAATTCGACCATACTCACTAAGATCTCAATTTTGTTATTAACATATTACATCAGGACTAATGTGTGTCATTCTTCATAAGGTACTGGAAATGGTAACATTGGCATATTTTTACTCAATAAAGGAGCTTTAGTACACACCCAACAATTTGTAACTCCTAACATTTCACTTAGCATAACATGCTATCGGTCAACTGGATATTCTCTCCAGCAATATTCACCATATTAAACACCTTTCTTTTGGTGGAGTACCACAATACTCACAAATACATTTTGGAAATGGTGGTAATCCTTTACAATTTCTGAATTCTCTGGTTTTCCTGTTTAGAAAAGAAGTAGAAATGGTCTTATTAAAATCATCCTCATCTATTTCAGATGGGCTATCACCTTACCAACTTCTCCTCAATTCTTTTCCAAAATATATAAATAATGTGTTGAGGCTTCAAATATCGTTGTTCCTATAAGACAGGCAACAAGGTTAAAAGTTCTTTGCTTCATAAGTCGATAACCTTGTGGCTGATTATACATCATCACTTCCATCTTGATTGAAGAGTTCTTTTAAATATAACTCAGTCTCTTTATCTGTGTTCAGTTCTGAGTCCTTTGGCTCATTTAGTCTTGGGTCTTTGACCTGTTTGCAATGGGAACTATGGATCCAAATGTCTTTCTCTGCAACCTTTACGGCAGTATCAGTCATTATAGAACTTGTCTTTAGTAGGACCATCCCATCGATCTGTAAGGGAATCAGAGTGTAAGAAATTTCTTACCATAACATTGTCTCTAGGTTGTATCTTCTGTGTGCAGGCCCAAGAGGTGCTTCTGGTTGAATGTCTTTGTTCAAGTGTTCTTCTGGACCTTCTGAAGCTTCTGCAACTGTTTAGACAACTGTATGACATTGTGAGCAGTTAAATAATGATGCAGCTTGAAGTCAGTCTGTGGATTAATAACGTATCTTGGCTGAAGTCCAATAACAGTTCATATGGAGAGAGATTGAGAAGAGGTTTAGAAGTGATTCTAATACCATGATAAACTAAAGAAGTGCCATTCCTGTTTCTTTAGTAAGCTTAGTTATTCTTTAATTACTACATTTATTATTTCAACTTTCTCTGAAGCTTGAGAATAATATAGTGTATAACGTTTCAATATATTCCCATCATATTACACATTCTTTGAAACACTTTTTCTCTGAAATGAGTTCACTCTCTGGGTAAACTACATCTACATAAAAATTTGGCAAAATCTTTTTAGCAATTAAGTTGCACTATGTCTGCTAGTTTGTTTTCTGGCAGTTCTGTTGCTGGCTATAGCAGTGTACTAGGGGATCTCTCTGTTTGTTTGTACCTTTCAGGATAACCCCTCCCTTTCAAGCACCTGCTATACCCTATAAATTGATTGAGTAAATTCCACTTTTTTTTTTTATATTCTAGTAAGATTTTATCTGTCTGTTTGGTATGTGCCTGGCACTCAATGGCTGCAACCTCTTTTGGCAACTGTATAACCTCTATCAGTTGCTTGACTGTTTGTGCATGTTATATAGGTGTTCCTGTTGATGTTAGGTATCCCCTATATTTTCAAACATTTCCAAAATCATAAACTACGGTGTTTAGTTACTATGCATAATGTAAATTTGTGTAAATGTTTACTCATTTCCCTTTCCTTTACTTTACCTAGCTAACATGCTCTGATGAGTGCTCTACGTTCTAAGTGACCTAAGTGTCCGTCTAATGACTCAACTTCAATTTCTCATTATGTATAGTGATTGCACACCCTGTCACTAGTGAGCCATCATGCATTTATCTATAAAACATTTTCATCAGTAAAGAAACTTTAATCTAGATTCTTCAGTGTAGTCTCAGAAATGTCTGGTAATACAGAAAAACTTACACATTTACTTAATTCAATAATGCTCACTGTCTTCCTTGTCATGTGAGGTTTCTTATGCAATGAAGTAGCAAAATTGAGATTCTGACATCTGCATATTGTAATGTTAAAAGAATTAATGCAACTTAATTTAATTTTAATTTCCCACTGTATAAACCTTACTACAGAAACATGTCTAATCTGTGCATTATTCAGGAGTTGTGTGACAACACGAGGAACAAACAAATGTAACCCACGCTGCAACACAATATCCTGTCTTTTCAACAATAATAGCTGCTATGGCTATAATCTGTAAACATGAAGTTAATGCTTTTGCTACCTATCTAATTGTACACTAATTATCTTTTAAATATCCTAAAACAGTATTATCTAGCATACAGCTGAAAATCCTAGTATTCACTGGCTACAGAATTGTGACATATCAAGAAATAAATGTACTGCTTTTATTTCTTTCTTTTTTTTTTTTTTTTTAAATATTTTAAGGCAGAGGGTGTTCAAATATCAGGACCACCCTTTAGGAAATCTAAATATCTCTGGCCAGGTGTCCAACAATTTCACCTTTTTAATAGATAAATGAATTTTCTCCTTCTTGGATACTTCTGAAAGAAAACACAATAATTAGTTAGTATCTTCACAGCAGAACATCATTCACATATTCTGATTTCTGGTCTCCTGTGGGTACAAAAGATTGTAAATTATTCTGCACACATTATAACAAATAATTAGAACTGTCTATAAAACTTTATAAAGATTGAACCCCCTGTTGGTAACAGCAAAAGACAATATTCTGAATAATTCTTATTGGCATTAAAAATCAACGCTGCGCAATCTATGATTGAGATCTGCATTGGTATGCAGGATGGGGTCCAGTCATTTGTCCGTTCTATGGTACAAAGCTGTGTTCACGCTCATAACACAGGACATTTTCCATATACTGAACTCCTCCTCTTGGCATGAAAATAAAACATCCACCTCATTCCATAAGACGAGGGAGATGGGGGGAGAGACATCTTTGTAAAATTGCGAAACTTCAACAAACGAATCTCTGATGCAGCTACAAATCTCACTATGTAAACCACTACACAGTTGCTATTTTCAAAGCAAATCAACTATTATTTTCAATACAATTATTTTCTGATAAAGCTAACATAACACAAGTTTTGTTGCCATATTTCAAATAACAATTATTCTAGTTCAAAACAAAGACTTCTCGAAGGTTAAACACACACACATTGTGTTCTATGATCGGATATTCGATTCAAACTACATGCCAAAAATATTATGCAATCACTCTAAAAATATTTTAACATACATTTCAGCTGCAAAATCACTATTTAACACACATTAAAGAACGTATTTAAATATTCACCTCATGTCTTTCTGCCGATTCAATCAGGAAAGACATTTCTAGTCCCTTCCAATCTGGGTGTGACCCTGTCTTGTAGTTAGTTACTCACTGTAAAACTGACAAATACTATTTATTTACTTAATATCTCCATAGAAGTCCTTTAAATCTTAAATTTAATCTGTACATCTTCCAGATTCATAAAATCAGCATATTTTGTGACAATTTTTATTTATTTTTTATTTATTATTAATCCATTTTCTCATAAAGTTTGGACACATTATTAAAACGAGATGTTTCACTGAAATTGCACACACAGAAAAACTCTGGAATGTGCGTTCACAAGATAAGCTTAAGAGAAGTTAACACTTGCAACGGGACATTTATCTATGCTTTAAAACCACATTTGATCATTACACAAGTCTTAATAGGCACTACAAACATCAGACTATCTTTAGCCTATTGTCTTCACAAAACAAACTTATTTACACCTCTACATATTTATTCACACCTCTGTCTCCAAGAGGATAAATAAATTAAATGTCCAGCATTTACTGCAATAGAGCTGAGTGGATAGCCCTAGAATGACAGAAGTACGAGACAGATATACCATATCATTTTTCATATATAGAGCAAACAATTCACTGATCAATAATATTAACACATCTCAAGTAAGGTTTGCAATTCTAAAAACAGATTAAGTATTTTACATCTACACAGCGGGACAGTCCCATCCTCTGGAAGTTTAGCTCAATGTATTTCCAACATTTGCACATCATCAGGATAATATAAATAAACAAAACTCAAACCATTCAGTTTTTTTTTTTTCCCAGGGAGAGATGAAACATGAGAACTATAAGCTGCGCTGGCTGTATCATTATATATTTATTTCTGCTGTTTGAAATTTATGCTGTTTTGACTGCTCATATCACTTATTAACAACTAACAATTAAATAACATTTTAACTGTCTTATTTTTCACTTTACTCTTATAAGAGAATTTCATCTCTCGTTACGTCTATAAAACCCATTTTATAACTTCTTTGTTATTTTTCCTTGCATCCCCTGTTTTAGAGTTTTCATGCAATCAGGATTAAAACTCTATAGGCACACACTTTCCCGGGAGGGAGCTACACCCTTTCTCTCCTTATGAACAGCATACCCTTATCCTGACTTAGGGTCTCTATTCATCTAAGGGATGCGTCCATCACGAGAAACCGGCATTTCTACTCACTTTATAACTTATTAATTTCAAATAAATCTATTGAGTAGTTCACAACACATCTCAAAGCTTTCTGCCAGATATAGGTTATCAGCCTATACTGCAAAAGCATTTAATTTAACACATTAACTTTGCAAGTCACATCTCTTCACTTTGCAAGCAGCTATACACAGTTTTAAAACACTAAAATGTCTTTTTCCAGTTATGGGTGGCCAGTCCATACTGGAGAAAAGCACATTTTAGCAACATTTAAACTAACAATATTTTCTTAAGTTTCTAAGTTTCTGCAGAAACACATTAAATTAGCTACTACACATTTAGCAATAAGGTCCTAGGTTACTTTAAATATCAGCATCCACCCCCACCCTCTCTTCACTCACTGCTTTGGTACCTCAATACACTTTGGAGCACAGATATATTTAACACATCTGATACTCACCAGTGCAGAGGAGTGTAGATTATCAACGTCTCCCGCCTTGTCGATGCAGTCATGAAGAGAGTAAGGTGTGGTATGTGATAGCCATAGGACGAGAGCCCCCAGCTTGTATAAGATTTTCTCTTTCCATCTCTTTAAACAACAAATAAGCTGAGCAGGTTTCCAAAATATAATATTTCTATAGTTTATTATTAAAATGATATTATACATAGATACCGCCATACTGGACGAAGCAGACATATGCCCAGGGTCTCAAATGCCAATTGACACCCTATATCTGATTAACTCCTACATTTATAGAGATGAAACTCTTTATTACTTTAAAACACACCTTCACAGCTTACATCACTGCTGGCAATCTAAGTCTCTATAATTAAAATGACATGTTCATCCTGGACGGTCATCATGACCTTCAACGGTGCCAATATTTCTTTGGCCATATCCAGATATTGTGCAATAATGGAACTTTACTAAAAACATGTCTCTTGTTATGCAATTCTGTATTTTTCCATTTTCTTAAAGCACAGAAACAAAATTCAAGTTCATTAGTTCATTCTATTGAACTAATTGGTAATATAGGGTTTTTGTTAATAATTACTTCGACAATGGTCATGAAGGGGAAACCCATCCAGTCAAGTAGTGGTTAAACTGAACAATGATTCATACCTTCCAACTTTTAGACATGCCAAATTGGGACAAAATAAGCTCCTTCCCAACACGTTCACTTTTGGTCCACCGCTTTCCAGGTCTGGAAAATAGGACTCTCCAGCCAAAATCAGGATAGTTGGGAGACAGTATGGCCCTATATGGTGAAGAAACTGCAGGCAGTAAGTATGTGAAATGGTAAAAGCCCCACATTAGGGTCCCGGGCGGACCTTCAGTTGGTGTACGCTCGACAAAACTTTGACCAAGGAAGCCTGTTCTGGGTCTTACACTGGATGTATTTAGATAACATCTATATATATATATATATAGAATAAGAAGTTTGTTGCTTCCTTGTTTGTTTCTTGGAGAATATCTTCAACATCCCTGCACCAATTGGGATGAAACCAATGTGAGATGGTCCATTTGGATTGTGGCCAGTTTTTAGGGGGGATAGAGTACCAGTCAGACCTCCTGCTGGTGTACGCTGGCCAGAACTTTGACCCGGGAGCCTGTTCTGAGAATTCCACTTGATGTATTTGGATAACATTTAGTATAACAACAAAAACGACACTGGGCAGCCAAATTATTTTTAAAATGTTGATAGTTACATACAACTCATTGATAACTTAATAATTTGAAGATTTAAACCCGGGCAACTCCGGGTACATCAGCTAATCCTGGCCAGGTTTTAAGGGGGTTAGGGTCCCGGTCAGACCTCCTGTTGCTGCAGAACTTTGACCTGGGGAGCCTGTTCTGAGCCGTCCACTGTATGAATTTGGATGAGAAGTTCACAGACTGGTAACATCGGATCTCATAAGACATACTAGGGGGTTGAGGTCCCAGTCGGACCTCCCATTGAGTTCACGCTGGCCAGAATTTTGACCCGGGGAGTCTGTTCTGGGTCTTCCACTGGATGGATTTGGATGACATCTTATATATAGAATTCATTGGTTTATTTGTTTGTCTGTCCAGTTATGCATTAAGACACCACTGCACCGATTGGGATAAAACCAGTGCGAGGTGGTCCAGTTATATCTTGGCCAGGTTTTAGGGGGCTTAAGGTCCCGGTTGGACCTTCGTTTGTGTACGCTGGGCAGATGTTTGGCCAGGGGAGCCTGGTCTGGGCCTTCAACTAGATAGATTTGAATTACATTTAACACATTCAACACACCTCATGGATGTGCTGGAAGAGCTGCTAAGCTGCTAATTAATTTTAAAATGTTGACAGCTACATCTAACTCACCGATAAATAAATAACTTGAAGATTTAAACCCTGGCAACGTCGGGGATATCAGCTAGTGATTATTATAGCTAAAGTATTATAATTAAATATCTATAGTCACTGTTTTTGTTTGTATACAAACTTAATTAGGACAAAAATTTACAGGTATTCAGAATTTTCTCGTTTTGTTTATGAAGTTCCTAATTAATCTTACCTGTTATTTCCATGCATTAATCTTTTATTTATTAACTATACATATTGTATTAAAGTAAGTATTCTATATTATAAATCTTGAACCTGAAAATATTTGATATCCATTTATTTCTTGCATTGAAGCATCATTTGCAATCTAGATTATTTTACAATAAAGAAGGACATGGGTTATATTGATAAAGCACAGTGTTATGTAACTCAAAACCAAATATATTTAATGTAATATGGGCGCCCCTTGCAGTTAAACATAATTGCTATTCCTTAACAATATCAGGTGTCCTTACAAATGCAAAACAGTAAAAAATGCACACTGCTTAGAGGAATGAAAGCGACAGTATTAAAATGTAATCTAAATGGTTTACTTACTTGGAGATTGGTAGCCAAATGTCATGCAAATCTTATAGCAAGCAGTTCTATATTTAATTTTAGCTCAATATAATTTCCTATCACAGTGCAGCTTCTCTCATCCACAATACACAAGTAAGATGTACAGAGCTGGGTGGTTATGAAGAGTCTGTGAAGCTACATAATTCAGAAAAAGAATAGATGAATTACGCAACATTCATTTTCGTATCAGTTGCAATTTGTTTTTTGACGTTCATCGGATTATTTCTCAATACTTTTATAGTGACAAAAAACTTCATTTGGTGGCAGAAGGGTCAAACTCTTCAACCTGTGGACATTATCATGACCAGCCTGGGGGCAGTGAGGATCATTCTTCTAATTTTATGGGTATTTCTAGAATTCCTACTTAATGCTGAGATTAAAACTCCAATTAAACACATTTTGTAATATATACTAATTGCAGCAATAACGGTGGCATTCTGCAGCCTGTGGTGGGGCACCGTGCTCTGTGTGTTCTACTGCGTAAAGATCACAAACTACAGCAACAGATTATTCCTGAGACTTAAGATGAACATCTCCAGGTTGGTGCCGTGGCTGCTTCTGACGTCAATGATGGTGTCTGTTCTCTCCAGTCTGCCCTGTGTATGGTTAGTGTACTCTTTACAAAGCAGTAATTCTACCAATGCCATTAATGGTACTAAAGATGGAAATATAACTTTGGAAGTAAATTATACCAATTTAATGGTTATCAACCTTGTAGGAACCTTCATACCGTTCCTCATATTTGGTGCAGCCATTTCTCTTCTGATTGTATCACTCCTGAAACACACCAGGAATATGAGCAGCAAAGATTCAGGAATGACAAAGCCTCAACTTGTTGCCCACATAAGGACAATTATAAATATGGCCTCTTTTCTTTTCTTTTATGTCCTTTTTTTAATTGGTTTAAATGTGATTCCTTTAACTATCAAGTTACAAGAACAATTTTACCGTCACTTGTGCACTATTTGCTGTGTTTCCTACCCAAGTCTGCACTCAGTTATGCTAATAGTCAGCAACAGAAATCTGAAACGCTCCATTCTTACTATTCTCTGCTGTGTAAGGAAAATAATTCTTCATTAACACATTTCATACAAGAATCTCTACTGGTTACTACATGGACAGTAAGCTGACAGCAGAGATAGACTGTAATATAAATGGAAGTTGAACAGCAGCTGTACAGTAACAATATAGATACCATAGTATGTCTGGAGTCTACCATTAAATGATTATTTAAATATTTATCAAATCATTATCTTTAATTAGAATGGAAAGAATCTGTGAGGAGAAGTTCCAAAATGATGCAATTTAAAGGACAGTAGATTGATAGCATGTTGCAATATAGGACTAAAGGTAATTGTATTGCTGCCTCCATTATATTTGGCTTCTCTGCCCCTAAGAGGAAATAGTAAATTGAGTTCTAGTAAGAACATTGTGGCAGAGTTCTATTAAGGACACCTAGGGCCTGATTGATCAAGGAACGTAAGTCCCGTTGTGTGCAGTATTTTGCATGAAATTACTCTGCGCATGTTCAGAAATGGACACAAGTAAACACAAATGCATACAATTCAAGTTTGAATGCAAATAACACTTCCGACAGCCTATGATGGGCAAAACAGGGGAGAGAAGGGGTGTATGTACGTAGGCAATGTACAATTAGGGTGAGCAGAGGTAGAGTGCATGCTAGGGTGAGCAGAGGTAGAGTGCATGCTAGGGTGAGCAGAGGTAGAGTGCATGCTAGGGTGAGCAGAGGTAGAGTGCATGCACATTTGTCTGATTCAAGCTCTGGCCATCTTTCAGATACATGATTTTTTAGCTGTATCACTTGCTCCATCTACAGGTCAGGTGTAAATGGCGACGGATAGAGATGGCGGTCATGTATGCATGCTTGGACATGTGTTTGCAATAAGGAGAAATTGCAAAAATGTATTTTATCTACATTAGGCATTAACAACATCGTGATAAATTAATTTCATGTAAAGAAAAAAATGTAGATTTATTAATAATTATAGCATTAACAGGCTTTTTTTTCTAAGCGTTCTGATAGGACTTTATAGTACATATTTGCATTGTGTGTATCCTGTTTTCTGTCTGTCTGCATGCAGCAAATATTGTATAGCCAGAGCGTACTTTTATCTGTATTCAATTGGAAACATTTCTTCAGATCCACTTGCACTTGGTTACGGACATACTGTATGTCTGCAATTTCCACCTTTAAAAAAATCCAATTTGTGTTCACTTTGCGTTCCTTGATGAATCAGGCACCTAGGGCCTGATTCATTAAGGAACTTAAATTAAGAAGTTTCTTATTTAAGTCTCCTGGACAAAACCATCTTGCAAAACCATATTACAATGCAAAGGGTGAAAATTAGTTTTCTGTTTTGCACGTAAGTTAAATACTGTCTGTTTTTTCATGTAGCACACAAATACTTGATAGCTAATTTGTACACTAAAATTTAAAGTTGATATTTGTGTGCTACATGAAAAAACAGTCAGTATTTAACTTATGTGCAAAATAATAAACTAATTTTCACCCCTTGTATTGTAACATGGTTTTGTCCAGGAGACTTAAATAAGAAACTTCTTAATTTAAGTTCCTTAATGAATCAGGCCACTAGTGTTCAGGAAATCAGGGGATCAAGACAAAGGTATATATCTACTAAGCAGCGGTTCCGACGAACCACCACTTCCCAGTGCTATGCTGTAATTTTTTTTTTAAAGAACAATTTTATTCAAGACAAAAGCCGAAGGGCTTTGTTGTTAATAAAATTGCCGTTTTACAAATATGACAGCAAAGCGCCAAGAAGCAGCCATTCATCGGAACTGCCGCTTAGTAAATATACCCCAAAGTCTAATTTTTAGATGTTTTGAAAAATATCTTATCCTTTACCTATATTTAGAATCATGGCCACAAATATTGGCGCTCTTTCCGTTTTTTCTAGTAATGCACTATTTATCTCAGAAAATTGTTGCAACTAAAAAATTTTTTGTTATTCGCAAATGTATTTCTTTGCAGTGGAATAAACCAGAAAATCTGAAAAAAAGTCGTAGCTTATAATTAAGATGTCAAGCAGGTGATTCTCCTTCACTTTGGAACCGACTTTACTTGTGGTGATTAGCAATTACCTGCAATATAAAAATCACTCCTGGTATATCACTGTGTATATTGCAAATAATATGAAGAAAAGAAAGAAAGACAGAGAATTGTCTGAAGAGGTCAGACAGAAGATTGTAGCAAAACGTGGATAATCTCAAGGCTACAAATACATCTCCAGAGACTTTTATGTCACTGTTTCCATCATACATAATGTTATTAGGAAGTTTAAGGTCAATGGCACTGTAGTCAAACTCCCGGGACATTGCCTCAATTGAAAACTTGCTCAAAGATTGCAAAACGGGATGTTCAATGGTGAAGAACCACCTTAATCAACTGCCAACCAGATTCAAGCTGACCTTCAGACACAAGGTATGACAGATTCCACTCCCAACAATCGTAGCCAACTCAATAAAAGGTGGCTATAAGGTAGGAGGCCTAGGAGGGCCCCACTGCTGAGAGGGAACATAAGAAAACTTGAGTGGCGTTTGCCAAAACATCTGAACAAACCAAATTCATTCTAAGAAAATATCCTGTGGACAGAGGAGACCAAATGACAGATTTTTGGTAACACATCCTCCCTATGTTTACAGAAAGCCAATTGAAGCTTTTTAAGAAAAAAAATACTTTCTATACAGTTAAACATAGAGGGGGTTCTGTGTCATGTGCATGGCATCATGAAATCGGGAGATTACCAGGATATTTTGGAGCACAGTCAGAAAGCTTCCCCAAAGGTCATGGGTCTTCCAGCAGGACAATGACCCCAAACACACTTCAAAAAGCACCCAGGAATGGTTCAAAATAAGATTCTGGACTGTTCTGAAGTGGGCAGCTTTGAGTCCAGATCTAAATCACATAGGACATCAGTGGAGAGAACTGGAAACAGCAGTTGGGAGACAGCAGTCTTTACATCTGGGAGAACTGGAGCAGTTTGCACAAGAGGAGTGGACTAAACTGTCAGTAGAGAGGTGCAGGAAGCTCATACATGGCTATAGGATGCAATTGATTGCAGTTATTTAGACCAAATGCTGTGCTACTAAATACTTAGTCTAGTGTGCCAATAATTTTATCAGTTCCATTTATTTTTCTTTTCTGATTTAAAAGTATACACCATATTACATTCAAAATTAGACAAATGCTCTGTAATATTAACAGAGTAAGAATTGTGAAGACCAAATACTGTTGTTAATTTCAAATTGTGAGTTATTTGAAAAAAAGTGCAAGGGTGCCAACATTTTTGGCCATGACCTGTAGATTTATTTATATGTACACCTGTATATCTACCTAGCTGAACAAGGTCAAAACTATGCATATCTCCCAAAAATCAATGGAAAATAAAAAGTAGTGATTTGCAATTTAGAAGCTAGTTGAATAGTGCTTATAGCTTCATGTATTTATTGTCTGCAAGAAAATACAAAATTCCACCACGGGTTAATACCGCAAATAAAGTCATATATATATAGTCAAATATTTCTACTCTTAGTAACTTTTGCCACTGTCATTGCTAAACTGGAAGTTACTAGTATGAAACAAAGTATCCTCTTTAAACTTAACACTTTATAATCGACATAAAAGATATTGTTAAAAAGAATGGAGTATAAGACATTCAAGGTTACAAAATAAAGACAAAAATTATAGAAATGTGCGGATAGCCTTAAATAGATAAAAAAACAAACAGAAAAGTTTTTCAGTAGCTGTAATCGAGATCTGTGTTAATCTGTGGATTTCTGGGACACAGGAACTTTCCAGATGTAACCCTCATTGTCATCAGAAAAAGGAGACCAGATAGATACACACAATGCTGCACTTATAAATCAGCAGTTACAGGATTTCTGGCTACTGATGATAATAGTGAATTGGAGTCCAGCTTAGGCTAAAGATCTGGGGTGGCTACATCTTCCTAAATATCTAATGACACAAGTCACCAACCTCACAAAAGGACAGTAGAGTAGCAGCTGAGTGAAGGGGAATGGGGGATGTGGTGTCAACCACCAAAATGAAAGTGAAAACAAAGATAGCCTGGACGTCCTCTTTTCGTTTTGAACATTATCACCATTTGAGGATAGTGATTTTTTAAGAGTTTACATCTTCATAAATTTTTGAAAGACACTTGACATTCCATCAATTGTTTATAAAGACAATTTTAATCCAATATTTTTTTTCCAGGATCATACAAATAAATCTTTAGATATCCCAAATCGCCATACAGCTATGTTTTCTGTTGCTTGGTGCATGTGCTTGGTGTTCTGTAGGTTGATCTCCGTATTGGTCTTGCACTACATTCAAGGGTCGCAGGGTTGCTGCCGAGGGCCGAGAAAGGAGTGGTGGAGGGGGTTGATGTTGGAATTTAAGGGGCACAAGAAACAATTGCTAATGTACTCGGGAAGAGATGTGTATGTTAGTGACAAAAATAACTTTATAGGAGATATAAAGGGCAAAAAAAAAGATAAAGAGATGAGTAAATATGAAATAAATGAAAGTGAGAAAGAATGTGGGGAAAGAAGAAAAGTCAGGAAAAGAAGAGAAAAGGAGGGTGGAAACAGAGAAGAGGGAAAATACAGATAATAGTAGTGTAAAGGGGTAATACAGAGGAGAAAGGGAGACCAGACCACCAGTGAGCATGGTAGAAAACAAGTGAAAACAGTCTGTATAGGAGTAGTACTCTTCCCTAAATATGTTATTTAAATTACATTTTAATGCCCGCGACTTTTCACAATGAGTATGACGAGACAGTAGTTCTGCAATGTCATCATTACAGGGATAATGAGAATAAACACTTAGGGCTATATTTACTAAAATGCGGGTTTGAAAAAGTGGAGATGTTGCCTATAGCAACCAATCAGATTCTAGCTTTCATTTTGTAGAATGTAGTAAATAAATGATAACTAGAATCTGATTGGTTGCTATATAGGCAACATCTTCATTTTCTCAAACCTGCAGTTTAGTAAATATACCCCAAACTCTCTTTTCATTCTCAAATATGTCTAATCTAACTTGGTAAAAAGGGGCAAATCTGCTCAGACAAACCCACATTGCTAAATACAATGCTCGAAAAATGAAATAATTGTCCATTGTATACATTGGAAAGCAATTTGTGTTTGTGTTTGGAGATCAAAAGCAAAATTGCCTGCCCCATCAATCACATCTAAAAAGAGCAACTCCCCCTATCTAGCATTTCTGTCTTTTCTGATGGTGTTTAGGGTGACAATGATGGAAATGTTGATCAGTCTCTGACAAATCAATGTATATTAGCTGAAAATAAACCCATTCTCAGATATTTATGTTATATGAACAGAGAACCAATGTGTTTAGAATAGCTCTCCTACTGCGGAGAGGGGAGAGTCCGAGTTGTAGTAGTATCACTGTAACACTACAGACCTCAGCCCAGTCTCCTATTAAAGTTCCTACACCTTATCTATATGATCTGTGTATTTACACAGAATACGCAATCAATATACATTCTGATTGAATACCTTAGAGAAAGGACGGCGCGTACTAGCAGAGAATGCTAGTCTTAACAGTTACTTATTAACCATTTCGGTCCAATTTGTCAATTACATCTTTTAACATTTCACTGCTCTACTATTTATTATTTTCGATGATTTTATTTTAATACATATCAATAAAATTTAGTAAGTTTTAAATTGATTCTATCCTTTGAGTGCCCCATCTAAACACATTGGTTCTCTGTTGATTTGAATTCTTGATACTCTGTGTGGGAGCACCACCTTCAGGTTATATGGTACTAAATACTAATAAAAATACTAATTATATGGATTAAGATAACGGAATAACCATAACCTGGAAGTATACAGGATATTCCTGGTGCGATTTACACGAGTTTTGATTTATGTTATATGACCAAGCCACTAATTCAGTGGGTGCACACATACATATAAAGTTAACTAATTAAGTAAAGGTAAGTTAGAGAAACACCTCTCTCGAACATGCAAAAGAGTATAAGAAGGTCTGGTTGACATGTTTATGTAAGTATAAATGGTCCATTTATTTCATGTATACTATCCTTCTAGTTAGTACACAGCATTTGATACATATTAACGTCAAATGGTGACTTTATGTGCCCTTTAACAGATTAAAGGATACCTATGTATAGACATATTGATGGATGAAAAGGAAGCTGTAGTTCCCTGTCACTAGATTTCCATTACACAATGTACAGGTTAGCCTTGAAGTTATCCTAAAATCAGTGCTGTAATACCGATATATAGAGACTTTATAGTGGAACGAAATCGAAATCGCATCTACTCTTTTTGTGAATCCTTAAGAGAGGATGCAGCTCCAGTATGATCTGGACAGTCTGATGGATATCTACCTGGAAAAAATATTATTTGTGGGAACCCAGAGAGGAGGTCTGTAATTTAGATTTTCTTGTTTAGATTTCTTTAATACTTCTTGGTTGTGTGACGCCTGCTTATATGTATGCGCATAAGTGATTCAGTGCATGATGAGTAACTGAGGGACCAAAGCATTTAATATCCACTCAATATTTTAGTTTTGGAAATTACTCCTGTGTGAAAAGCAAGAATCCCTTTGTCAGTATACCGGGGTATTAGAGCTTAAACTCACAGAGTAGCCTGGTATCTTGGGGTTCTTTTTATCACACAGGCAATCCTATCTATGTCCTGTTACTAGCCAAGCTGTACATTTACATTGTCTGGCCATGCTGTAGAAATTGCAAAGGACCAAAAGAAAAGAAGTGTATAATAGGTCACTCAAGGATGTAGTAGGGTTAAAATGCTTTCAGATTTTATGGGTATAGATTAAAAATAATTCAACCTGGTTGACTAGGAAAGTAGCGAATTAGTAATCATAACATACAAAAAGTGATTTAAGATTGCAGTATTTCTCTGCAAATTTTCCACTGTCTCATTATCATAATACTGTCACTCACCGGACTGTGAGTGCTTCTTCCCGGACATTTAGGAACCGTGGTCGTCCTCCATCCTGAGGGTCTGCGCATGCGCAGCCCTTTCCTATACTTCAGTGTATGTCCCTTTAACTCAATTGGCAGATCAGGCAACACTCCCTATATTAAGCACCTGTGGTCAACACCACGTTGCCTGATCTTGGAGTCTCATTCCCCATGAGTCTCTGAAGGTGTTCCTGTGTTTCCTCGTGTATTCAGCGCTGCTGATTCCTGTGGTTTCCAAACCATTTCTACCTCTGTGGTTTCCAAACCACTTCTATTACTGTGGTTCCCATACCACTTCTACCATCAACTGTATCATCGTGACTGTTAGCTGATTCCTATCCGCTGCCTCCGTGCACTACAGTCTTCTATACCACTTCAACGCTATTATATATCATTGTGACTGTTTGCTGATTCCTATCCGCTGCCTCCGTGCACTACAGCCTTCTCTCCACATCCACTCACCTGTTCATCATCAAGTCTGTGAGCTGATTCCTATCCGCTGCCTCCGTGCACTACAGTCTCCAGCTTGCAACTCGCCTGTGTTCATCATCGTGACTGTTAGCTGATTCCTATCCGCTGCCTCCGTGCACTACAGTCTCCAGCTTGCAACTCGTCTGTGTTCATCATCGTGACTGTTAGCTGATTCCTATCCGCTGCCTCCGTGCCCTACAGTCTCCAGCTTGCAACTCGTCTGTGTTTCATCATCGTGACTGTTAGCTGATTCCTATCCGCTGCCCCTGTGCACTGCAGTCTCATCTCATCTCTCCTGTGTTTCCTCGAGACTGCTGCTATCATTGCCATCCGCTACTCTCCGTGATCAACAGCTCCTGGTCTACTCTGCTCTCCCGTGTTCCATCGCTATTGGCACCTGTTGGTTGCTACTGGTTACCTCCGTGTGCCCGCAGAGTCCTGCTGCTGCTGTCAGCGCTATCGTCCATCTACTGCTGATCCGCTCTCCACGCCTTCCCGTGTCCCGCTGGTCTCTACCCTCCTGTCAGCATTGGATTCGTATCTCATCAGCTACTCCTCTGCTAGATCATCTCCATTCTCCTGGGTCCTCCATGAGTCCAGTTCCACGTTCTACTGATTCCTGTGGATTCGTGTCCCTGTTGGTCTACTTACCTGTGCGCTGCACCTACTAGACCTCTGCCTCATCCATCCAGGGACTTCTCATCCAGCCGGCCTCCTGCCGCTCAGGTATCGCTGCACTCCTATCTGACTGCCTGCTTCTGAACCACGGTATGCATACTTCTCATTGACTGTGCTGGTGTATTGCATATCTTGCTGGACTGTGTTGGTTCTCCTCTGGAGTCTGCTATCCGCTGAGTCTATTGCCATCATTGACTGTGTTATCTTGTGCTGGATTACTTCAAGAGACTTTCTATATTTGCAGACCTGTTCAGTCATTTATATATATTGTGCATATTACTGTGGATCGTGTTTAAGGTGCCCGTGTTATCCTGTGTTGCAGTCTCTCCCCGTGCACCTCCTCACATATATATTCAGTGGTACAACTTGCTGATGGCAGACCACTGATCCCTGTTTCCTGTATCACCTGTTCCAGTATCCTCTCACATAGCAGTGGTACAACCTGCTATCGCAGACCACTGACTACCCGGATACCTTCACTTGGATTCCATTCCTTCACTCAGAAAGCGGTACAACTTGCTATCCGCAGACCGCTGACTCTCATCACCTCCTCGTTTCTGTTGGACATTCCTCCTCACTATAGCAGTGGTACAACTTGCTATCGCAGACCACTGACTACCTTCACGTGCCCTTGTCCATACAGTTCCTCGTGTATTATTACCTCCATATTACCAGTGCTGCTAGTCATAGACTTTCCTGAGCATCTCATCATCTACCATTTCCTGTTCCGTGATCACCCTGCTACCAGAGTACCCTATTACCATCTACATTGCTCTGGTAAGCCTACCACCTGGTGATCCCTGGGTAAAGACTCCTAGTGCCCGTGACAGTAAGATCAGGCCATGACAGACCCAGATACGGAACCTACTGCCAAAGAGATGCTGCAGCATCTGGTCAGCCGTGTGGAGCAACAGGATGCCCGCCAACAGCTGTTACTTCAGTGTTATCAGTCATTAACCTCCCAAGGAACATCTGGACAGACTGTGACAGCTACTACTGAGGCTCCTGTGCTTTCCTCCGTTTCCCCAGTGCCATCCCAGGTGTCTACAGCTTCCACGCTTCACCTGCCTACTCCGTCAAAGTACGATGGAGACCCCAAAACTTGTAGGGGTTTCCTTAACCAATGTTCAGTCCATTTTGAGCTCCAACCTCAAAATTTTTCTACCCATCGTTCCAGAGTGGCCTATCTTATCTCTTTGTTTTCAGGACAAGCCCTGGCTTGGGCCTCCCCTCTGTGGGAGAGAAACGATCCAATATTACAAGATAGTGCCAAATTCATTTCTACATTCCGAAGTGTGTTCGATGAACCAGGTCGGGTGACCTCCGCTGCTTCCAGCATCCTCCGTCTGCGACAAGGATCTCATACAGTAGGCCAGTACGTCATTCAATTTAGGATCTTAGCCTCTGAACTTCAGTGGAACACTGAAGCCCTAGTTGCCGCCTTCTGGCAGGGGCTCTCCGATAGAATTAAAGATGCACTGACTACCCAGGAGCTTCCTTCGTCACTTGAAGATTTGATCTCTCTATGCCATCGCGTTGATATGAGATTTCGTGAAAGAGAGGCTGAGAAAACAACTTCTGCTAAAGCACCTCTTCGTTCTAACCCTCAATTTCGTCCAGTTTCACCCTCTGTGATTCCCATGGAGATAGGACGTTCCAAATTATCTTCAGAGGAGAGGAAACGAAGAGTAAAGAATAGACTCTGTATCTATTGTGCTGATTCCACTCATATTCTCAGCTCTTGCCCTAAGAGATCGGGAAATGCCAGGCCCTAACTAGTTCTGGAGAGGTGAAGTTAGGGTCCCTGGAGTCCTCTCCATCTTCTATGAAATCTAAAGTCTGCGCTTTTGATGTTACGATTTCTTTTGCTACCAAAACCTTTGAGTCACAGGCATTGATTGATTCCGGAGCAGCAGGAAATTTTATTTCCAAATCATTAGTAAATCAATGGTCTCTACCAGTGATTACCTTAAAAACGCCCATTACTGTGACGGCTATAGATGGATCACGTCTCATCAACGGTCTCATCACCCAGAGTACGTCTCCAGTAACACTTCAGATTGGTGCCCTGCATCATGAAGAAATATCGTTTTTAATCCTTCCGGTTACGACAAGTCCGATTGTCTTAGGCCTTCCATGGCTTCAGTGTCACTCTCCCCAGATTGACTGGCGCACCCCTCAAGTTACGTCTTGGGGGTCTGAATGTCACCATCGTTGCCTTTCCCAAGTTATTCCTCTCAAAGTACAGCAATCTTCCATCTCATCTACCTCAGCGGGACTCCCTCCTCAATATGCTTCATTTACTGATGTGTTTGATAAAGCTCAGTCTGAACGTCTTCCTCCTCATCGTTCTTGGGATTGTCCGATCGACCTTCTACCTGGCAAGACTCCCCCCAGGGGCCGGGTCTATCCACTCTCGTTACCTGAAACTCAAGCTACATCTGAGTACATACAGGAGAACCTCCAGCGTGGGTTTATTCGACCTTCCACCTCTCCCGCTGGAGCTGGGTTCTTCTTCGTCAAAAAGAAGGACGGATCATTACGCCCTTGCATAGATTTTCGTGAACTCAATGCCATTACTATCAAGAATCGGTATCCCATTCCGCTGATCACTGAGCTATTCGATCGCATCAAGGGAGCCCGTATCTTTACTAAGTTGGATCTTCGTGGTGCCTACAATTTAATCAGAATCCGTTCCGGTGACGAATGGAAGACAGCGTTTAACACCAGAGACGGGCATTACGAATATCTGGTAATGCCTTTCAGGCTGTGTAATGCCCCCGCTGTTTTTCAAGGCTTCATCAATGAGATCTTTCGGGACTTATTATATGTATGTGTCGTCGTCTACCTGGACGACATATTGATCTTTTCACAGGACCTGCCTTCTCACCACCAACATGTGGCAGAATTCCTCTCCAGGCTACGGAAAAATTCATTGTTCTGTAAATTAGAAAAATGTTCATTCGAATTGCCCCAGATTCCATTCTTGGGGTATATAGTTTCCGGAGTTGGCCTGAAGATGGATCCAGACAAGGTGAATGCTGTACTACATTGGCCCCAGCCAACTACTCTTCGTGCTATCCAGCGTTTTTTAGGTTTTGCCAATTACTATAGACGCTTCATTCAAGACTTTTCTTCCATTGCATCTCCTATTGTGGCCCTGACTCGGAAAGGGGCTAATCCTAAGCAATGGTCACCTGAGGCTCTTCAAGCCTTTCAAACACTCAAAGAGTCCTTCTCTTCGGCTCCAATCCTTCGACAGCCTGATGTGACACTCCCCTTCTTTCTAGAAGTAGATGCCTCTAATGTGGGCTTGGGAGCCATTCTCTCCCAACGCTCGGAACAGCAAAAATTCCATCCTTGTGCCTTCTATTCTCGGGGTCTTCTGCCCGCAGAGAAGAATTATACTATCGGGGACAAGGAGTTACTGGCTATCAAAGCTGCATTAGAGGAATGGAGATACTTATTGGAAGGAGCTCGCCATCCGGTGACGATCTTCACGGATCATAAGAACTTGTCATATCTCCAGTCTGCCCAATGCTTGAACCCTCGTCAAGCAAGATGGTCTCTTTTCTTTTCCCGTTTTGAATTAATAATAACCTTCAAACCAGCTGCCAAGAACAAAAAAGCTGACGCTTTATCCAGAGCTTTTGTGACGTCCTCTGATATAGAAGAGGTTTCCAACCATACCATTCTAGACCCCAAATGTATCTCACTGGCTGCTTCATCCACCAAAACGCTACCATTTGGGAAGACCCTCGTGCCTCCTACTCTAAGGAGGAAAATCCTTTCGTGGTTCCATGCCTCTCGTTTTTCTGGACACGCCGGTGAACACAAGACCTTTGAGATTCTCTCTCGAAGTTACTGGTGGCCTTCAATGAGGAGAGACGTCAAAGAGTTCATTGCTTCCTGTGAGCTATGTTCCCAGTTCAAATCCTCCCGCAGAACCCCAGCAGGGTTGCTGCGACCACTACCCATTCCGTCCAAACCGTGGACCCATATTAGTATGGATTTCGTTACTGATTTACCACCTAGTAAGAATCATAACACTATTTGGGTGGTGGTGGAGAGATTTTCGAAGATGGCTCATTTCGTCCCTCTGTCTGGTTTGCCTTCCTCGTCTATCCTGGCTGAACATTTCATTAAAGAGATCTTCCGTATCCATGGATGTCCGTCTGAGATTGTGTCAGATAGAGGAGTACAATTCGTTTCCAGATTCTGGCGAGCCCTTTGTAAAACCTTGGGCATACGATTAGCACTCTCATCTTCTTACCATCCGCAATCTAACGGACAAACTGAACGTGTCAATCAAGATCTTGAGACTTTTATAAGGATGTTCTCATCAGCCAATCAAGACAACTGGGTAGAGTTGCTTCCTTGGGCTGAATTCGCCCATAACAACATGTACCATGAGTCATCATCCAAAACTCCATTTTTTGTGGTCTACGGTCACCATCCGTCTTTTCCGGAATTTCCTGCAGTCCCGCCCACCCAAGTTCCTGCGGTGGAGACTGCTTGTCAGACCTTTAAAAATATCTGGTCTCAGGTCAAAACCTGTTTAAAGAAGACATCTATCAAATATAAATCTTTCGCAGATAAGAAGAGGCGGGCTATTCCACCACTAAAAATTGGAGATCGTGTCTGGTTATCTACTAAAAATATTCGTTTGAAGGTTCCATCTATGAAATTCGCCCCTCGTTTTATTGGTCCATATAGGATCATTCAAGTAATCAATCCAGTATGTGTGAAACTTCTTCTTCCTAAGAATCTTCGGATTTCTAATGCCTTCCATGTATCCTTGCTCAAACCTCTTATTATCAACCGTTTCTCAACTCCTCCCTCAGCTCCGCAGCCAGTTCAAGTTCATCAGGAGGAGGATTTCGAGATTACTGAGGTACTAGACGCAAAAATTTCGCGAGGAGTCCTCCATTTCCTCGTTCATTGGAAGGGCTTTGGTCCTGAGGAGCGCTCTTGGATCAAAGCTGAAGATCTTAATGCTCCTGCCCTTTTGAAGAAGTTTTATTCCAAAAATCCGGACAAGCCCGGTTCCAGGCGTTCTGTGCCCACCTTTAAAAGGGGGGGTACTGTCACTCACCGGACTGTGAGTGCTTCTTCCCGGACATTTAGGAACCGTGGTCGTCCTCCATCCTGAGGGTCTGCGCATGCGCAGCCCTTTCCTATACTTCAGTGTATGTCCCTTTAACTCAATTGGCAGATCAGGCAACACTCCCTATATTAAGCACCTGTGGTCAACACCACGTTGCCTGATCTTGGAGTCTCATTCCCCATGAGTCTCTGAAGGTGTTCCTGTGTTTCCTCGTGTATTCAGCGCTGCTGATTCCTGTGGTTTCCAAACCACTTCTACCTCTGTGGTTTCCAAACCACTTCTATTACTGTGGTTCCCATACCACTTCTACCATCAACTGTATCATCGTGACTGTTAGCTGATTCCTATCCGCTGCCTCCGTGCACTACAGTCTTCTATACCACTTCAACGCTATTATATATCATTGTGACTGTTTGCTGATTCCTATCCGCTGCCTCCGTGCACTACAGCCTTCTCTCCACATCCACTCACCTGTTCATCATCAAGTCTGTGAGCTGATTCCTATCCGCTGCCTCCGTGCACTACAGTCTCCAGCTTGCAACTCGCCTGTGTTCATCATCGTGACTGTTAGCTGATTCCTATACGCTGCCTCCGTGCACTACAGTCTCCAGCTTGCAACTCGTCTGTGTTCATCATCGTGACTGTTAGCTGATTCCTATCCGCTGCCCCTGTGCACTGCAGTCTCATCTCATCTCTCCCGTGTTTCCTCGAGACTGCTGCTATTATTGCCATCCGCTACTCTCCGTGATCAACAGCTCCTGGTCTACTCTGCTCTCCCGTGTTCCATCGCTATTGGCACCTGTTGGTTGCTACTGGTTACCTCCGTGTGCCTGCAGAGTCCTGCTGCTGCTGTCAGCGCTATCGTCCATCTACTGCTGATCCGCTCTCCACGCCTTCCCGTGTCCCGCTGGTCTCTACCCTCCTGTCAGCATTGGATTCGTATCTCATCAGCTACTCCTCTGCTACATCATCTCCATTCTCCTGGGTCCTCCATGAGTCCAGTTCCACGTTCTACTGATTCCTGTGGATTCGTGTCCCTGTTGGTCTACTTACCTGTGCGCTGCACCTACTAGACCTCTGCCTCATCCATCCAGGGACTTCTCATCCAGCCGGCCTCCTGCCGCTCAGGTATCGCTGCACTCCTATCTGACTGCCTGCTTCTGAACCACGGAATGCATACTTCTCATTGACTGTGCTGGTGTATTGCATATCTTGCTGGACTGTGTTGGTTCTCCTCTGGAGTCTGCTATCCGCTGAGTCTATTGCCATCATTGACTGTGTTATCTTGTGCTGGATTACTTCAAGAGACTTTCTATATTTGCAGACCTGTTCAGTCATTTATATATATTGTGCATATTACTGTGGATCGTGTTTAAGGTGCCCGTGTTATCCTGTGTTGCAGTCTCTCCCCGTGCACCTCCTCACATATATATTCAGTGGTACAACTTGCTGATGGCAGACCACTGATCCCTGTTTCCTGTATCACCTGTTCCAGTATCCTCTCACATAGCAGTGGTACAACCTGCTATCGCAGACCACTGACTACCCGGATACCTTCACTTGGATTCCATTCCTTCACTCAGACAGCGGTACAACTTGCTATCCGCAGACCGCTGACTCTCATCACCTCCTCGTTTCTGTTGGACATTCCTCCTCACTATAGCAGTGGTACAACTTGCTATCGCAGACCACTGACTACCTTCACGTGCCCTTGTCCATACAGTTCCTCGTGTATTATTATTTCCATATTACCAGTGCTGCTAGTCATAGACTTTCCTGAGCATCTCATCATCTACCATTTCCTGTTCCGTGATCACCCTGCTACCAGAGTACCCTATTACCATCTACATTGCTCTGGTAAGCCTACCACCTGGTGATCCCTGGGTAAAGACTCCTAGTGCCCGTGACAAATACAATAAGCAACTTTAATTTGTGTCAATTTTATTGACTCCACATGTTGTAGATGGAACCAACACCGATGGTTCTTTCTCATGACAAGAATGGTTCTTTCTCTTTTTGCCTTGAGAAAGAACCCTAGCGAAACTCGCGACGGTGTTGGTTCCATCTATCTCATCTGACTCCCTTTGTTCTAGTATAGAGCCACAGCTTAGATTCATTTAAGGCAGCCAGCAATTCACTTTCCTCCAATAGTGCTTTTTGCTGTCCGCATTTATTTTGAGTGCGTGATTACCTTCTGTGCCATTAGTATTTACCACTGAATACTTCCAGAAGATAAACTGGAAATAGATTAATTTATATCAAGTACTCTAAGAGTATACTCTTATCTGCATGTGTGATTGATTTCTAGTAAACAATGATGTTTTATCCTCTTACAGACAATAGCAGATTCTAATGGCTGCACTTCAAGGATTATATCCATACTACTATCTTATGGATATCATAGGTTATTTACTATAGACTAGGCAATTATGGTACACTAATACTTGTATTTATATTTTACATACTCATTATGATTGTATCAACCCAAATATATCATAATTATAAATGACATCTTTATCTACTTTTCTGAATATACCTTGCTTAATAATAGGAAGACTACGGACTTTTTTTTTGGGGATATTATTATACCAATAGGGGATCACTATATTTACCCTATATGAGCAATAATTATTTTGATAATCAAATCTAGCTTACTAAACAAGTGGAGTCAATAAAATCGACACAAATTAAACTTCCTTATTTTATTATGATAATGAGACAGTGGAACATTTGCAGAGAAATACAGCATTTTTAAATCACATTTTGTATGTTATATTTAGCCCTATATATACACATCTTTTTATCTGTTTTTTAACCACTATTTTGCTACTTTCCTATTCAACCACTTGGTATTATTTTTAATGTATAACAATAACATTTGAAAGCATTTTAACCTTACTACATCCTATTATACACTTCTTTTCTTTTGTTCCTTTGCAACTTTATATGTGTTTAGGTGAACCCTTCAGGTAGTGAACAATATCATTTCCAGAATGTTAATTGGTTAATATTTCCATATAGAGAGGATATATGAAATGATTACCTAGTGTGTTTTTTTCTTGTATAATCATGCTGTAGAAGTGTCAGCAGACAGATCCTCCAGTTACTCCCGATGAATTACAGTATCACTGGCACTGAGCTTTCAGCACAATGTACAGTCAAATTCACTTAACATCACTCCAATAGGTTATAGTCAAAAGGGCAAAACTTAGGGATAGCTTTTCTAAAGAGCGATTCTGGGTGCAGTGGGGTTTTTAGCCCCAAATAACAGGATCTACTATCCTGTGGTTTGGAGACTGAAAACTAAATCTGCTTTCAGTGTTGAATGGTTTACAAACCCCTAAACCTCCTGCTGCATAGTAGAACCGGATTGTTACATATCCAGCTTTACCTCTTTCATTGTGCAAGAGCCCACTGTTACTCAGCATAGGGCCCGTCCTCTAAGAGAGGAGCCCGAACAAATGATTCCTGCCCAATGCGGAATCCTTGCCCAATGCTGATTAGTACTAGGCCCTTCCTTGTACCCCAAGTGGGTGGATACCAGAGTAATTAAAAGAATTTAAATAAATATTACTGCCTCTATTATTAATATAATAAGCAGTGCCCATGTAGAAACTACTGCTTAGTAAATCTACCTAGGACATGACCCAAAGCTTAAATGTATTACTGCAAATTTAACACAGACTCTTTTGACTGGAGCCCCAGGGTCTCTGAGTCAACTGATTTTTAAAAATTGGGATTCCCATTAGTCTCAGAATACTCCCCTCACTCACATGTTGCAGGGGGTATCACTACCTCATGCTTATACTTAAGGGGCATTATATGTATGTGATTATTAAAGTGTGACTACCGTGGGCAGCACAGTGGCTAAATGGTTAGCACTTCTGCCTTACAGCACTGGGGCCATGAGTTCAATTACCGATCATGGCTTTATCAGTGTGGAGTTTGTATGTTCTCCTCGTGTTTGCGTGGGTTTCCTCCGGGTGCTACGGTTTCCTCCCACACTCCAAAAACATACTGGTAGGTTAATTGGCTGCTATCAAAATTTACCCTAGTCTCTCTATGTCTGTCTGTGTGTGTTAGGAAATTTAGACTGTTAGCTCCAATGGAGCAGGGACTGGTGTGAATGAGTTCTCTGTACAGCGCTGCGGAATCAGTGGCGTTATATAAAAAAAATTATGATGATGATGATGAATATCTCAATATTACTCTTTACTTCACATCTAATTAGAACTAGGATTTCTAGATATCCACATTTTGCTGCTTTTTATAATTTTTTTATTTTTAATTGTTTGATGAATTTCCTGCATAATCTGTTCTGGTATTGACTGTAAATGTTGTACTTGAGTAAGTATTGTACTTTATAAATATTGAACCTTAAAATATTTGATATCCATTAATTTCTTGCATTGAAACATCAATTGCAGTCTAGTTTATTATTAAACAAACAGGTGCATTGATTATATTGATAAAACTCAACGTGCCACACTGCTTAGAGCAATGGAAATTAATATATTAAAATCCAATCTCACTCATTTACTTACCTAGAAACCAGTATCCAAATGTCATGCAAAACGTATAGCAAGCTGTTCTATGTTTAATTTTAAGTTAATATAATTTCATGTCACAGAGCAGCCTGTCTCATCCACAATAAACAAGTAAGACATACAGGGCTGGTTGCTTGTGAAGACTCTCAGAGGAAAGTACATGATTCTGAAACAGATAAGATGGATTATGCAACTCTCATTTTAACAACTGCTACTTGGTTTTTAGTGATCATCGTATTAATTATCAATACTTTTATAGTGACACGAAACTTCATTTGGTGGCAGAAGGGTCAAACTCTTCACCCTGTTGACATTATCATGTCCAGCCTGGGAGCGGTGAGGATCATTCTTCTAATTTTATGGGTATTTGGTGATTTCCTATATGATGCTGAGAATACAATTCCAATTAAAAATACTTTAGAATATATTTTAATTGCAACAACATCTGTAGAGTCCTGCAGCCTGTGGTGGGGCACCATGCTCTGTGTGTTCTACTGCGTAAAGATCACAAACTACAGCAACAGATTATTCCTGAGACTTAAGATGAACATCTCCAGGTTGTTTTATATGTTATGTTTAGCACTATACACACACATATTTTTATATGTTTTTTAACCACTATTTTGCTACTTTCCTATTCAGCCAGGTGGGATTTTTTTTAATGTATACCAATAAAATTTGAAAGATTTTTAACCCTACTACATCCCGGCGTGCCCTATTATACACTTATTTTCTTTTGTTCCTTCGCAACTTTAAATTACTCAGTATCAACCTAATACTATAGAAAAGTATATAAAATCAGTCAGCAGAAGAGAGTTAATGAAAAACAGCATGTGAACAAGATCATTCAGGAATAGGAACCTGCTAATTGAGCAGCATGCATCTGAATAGTGATATCGAACTCAGATGAGCTGTCATTAAATGAATATTTGATAAAAACTAAATGTAATATAAACAAGGTTTGGATGCTCAAATATTATGTTTAGGTTGACAGCAGTGAGTTAGGATTTGAGGCATAACTGGACAGCGAGAGAGTGCGCTAATTATACATACATGCTGGTTAATCCAGCAACCTGCTATTAAAACAGTCCGGCTGTGTACAGGATGCAAAAGAAGTAACTAATGCTGGAATTAATAAATATTGAGTGAATACACACAGATTCAGCTTGAACGCTCATGAGATATATAACGATATCAGAGGTACGAGAGAATGAATTAAAGTGTGTGATCAAGTGAGCAGCATGGGGTTTGAAGTGCGGGGAATAATAATTATATCATCCCCTCTCAAAGACTGTTGTGCAGATCATATGACTCACCTGATGATTTTTTAGGAGCTTGATAATGATCCTTAGGGGCTGATTCTAATACTAGCGATGTGTCGCGGAGTGCCTCCAGAACGGTTGTGAATAATTTCAATGGCTAAGCAATATTACATATTTTTTCTTGCGCCCTACAGAGGTCGTACCCGTAAATGTACGTGGCCGGGCATTGTGGTGATGTGTGGTAGCACAATGCTAGTAATTGAATTTGTCCCTTAGTGTCATCTTGTTTTGTAATTCATGGCAGTCTAGAAAATACACTTTCTGAACCTTATTGATACATAATGCATTTGAGTGTTTCAATCATGTTGTCTATTATTATTATTATTCACACATCTCATTCTGTCTGGGATTACTGATATCGTGGTTTCCCTTGACTACCGCTACCGTTTGGAGTGCTTGACGTTCCTGGGGATTTTGGCCGGCAGTTGCTGCGCATGTGCAAGCCCAGCACTTTCAAACTTCCCCTGGATTCACATTGGCTAACTGCAGGCCAGTTCACTATTTAAAGCATTTCCTCCTACCTTCTGTTGTCAGATCTTCAGGTCTCACTCCCTGTGAGGACGCTGTTCTCTCTGACTCCAGTCATCTTCTTTTGGTATCAATCAAGACCTGTGACAAGTCTGCAGCTCATTGCGAATCATCATCGATCCTGCTTTCCAGCTATACTGCCTCTCAGGACCTCAGCGCTTCAGTTACTTGCAGCTTCCACGTGTTCATTGTATTCATGTTACCTGTTCCACGATCAAGACTGTGTGAAAAGCTGCAGCACATCGCGCACCATCTTCGATCCTGCTTCCAGGCCTAAGGACCTCAGCACTCCAATTACTTAAAGCTGTCACTTCTCGGTTGTACTCGTATTACCTATTCCTTGATCAAAATATGTGGCTAAACTGCAGAGCATTGTATATCATCATCGATTATGTTTCTAGACTACACTGTCCACCAGGGTCTTAGCGCTCCTCTGCTCTGCAGCTCATTGCCTCTTCCTCTAGTTTGGGTCATCCATCTCTCAACCCACTGTCTAACTTGGAAAACCAGAGCTTCCAGCTACTTGACCTTAGCTGGCAATCCAGACATCCAATACCTGCAGTCAGCAGTCTAACTTGGAAATCCAGAGTCTTCAGCTTCCCAGCTTAACCTGGCAATCTAGACATCCTGGTACCTGCACTTATCTACTATACCTGGACACCAGCTTCTCCTGCCCCAGTGGCTAATCAGGATATCCAGTCTCCTTGTACATGTTGTCAAAGATGTTTTTTGGATGTAGTCAATTATTTAGCACGAAAGTATTTACATTGTTTTATCTTATTTTAGTATACAATTTATATTTTATGTGGTTTTATTATGTCAATTTGATCCTTGCGTGTGAGCTTAGGAGAGGGATATGAGCAGGAAGGAAATAGTTAATTCAAGGAACAGATGTTTCTAATCAGAGTTGGTGAACAAAGACTTTTACAAGAATTTATCCAAAATCTCCATTGTATCCAGGGGAGCCAAAAAGGAGCAAGAAGCAACTATATGCCGTCTCAGCCAATTGTAATATGACATTTGTAAATTGTAATATAACCTACTTTTGTTGCTACAAAAGTAGCTGTCTGGTCTGTAGACAGGCAGAGACTGAAATTTGGACTGATGATATTATCACAGCGCAAGCTTTTATTTTGTAAATAAACAATGACATAAATTTTATTCTTAAAGTTTCTTTTGCTGAAGAAATTAAATTATTACTTTAACAAAATTGGAGGCATTCGCTGAGTTTTCTCAACATAATTTGATGTGGAAAAGGACATTTGTATTTCTAATCATGGAATGTATGGTAGAAGATGGACTTTTCTCTTTTATAAAGGAAGGTAAGCTATTGCCGATCCTTTTGAAAGAAAAAAAAAATATGTGTACACCATAGATTGCAAACTGGTTATTTTGTGTTTTTTTTCCACTGAAATTTATGTTCCATAAATGTGAACTTTTAGCTTATTATTTTTGTTTATAGTAACTGTTTCACAATTTAAAACTTAGGGTTTACAGAGTTACATTTTTTCTGTCTGCCATTATGCTAAACAGTACATCATATATATTTCTGTTATTGGAGTGTAGGCAATATAAAAAATGTTTGCTTGAGTACAGGGGAAGCTGTTTTGTGAACTGCTTATCTGAGTATGAGTGTGTGTTAATGAGTGTTGGGAAGTTAAGAGATAAAATAAAGAGTTAATAAATCTACATAGTCACTGAATACAGGGTTGAGATTGAGGCTATCTTTTCAGATGTGAGGCCTAATGGACTTTCAGGATAGTGGAACTGCGGGGCCACTATCCATTGATTGCGCACTGCGGAACGCGTTCAACTTGAGAAAATTGGACGTACGTACTGCAGGGTCCAGTTCTAAGTATGAGAAATAGATTGTCCAAAGGTTTAGATATAAAAAGAAGTTATATGTTTGTAGAACTGCTGGGCTACAAAACAAAAATGTGTTTTGAGTGATTTGTGTAAGACTGTATGAATATGACTAATCATTGTGATAAGCAATTTCCAAGTACAGGGTCCTTTGATAAAAATATTTTGGATAATATGCAAACAGAAATTGAGAAATTGAAAAATCAGAAAACAAAGTTATTGGTACTGAAGTATTGTTTGACAGAGTGAAAGGGCTAAGAACTGACAAAAAAGTGTTTTACAGTCACTTCAATCTGATCTAGGTGATTCTGAAACAGTTATGTCTGAAAAGACACATGATAAAAATTAAAAGAGTTGGAGAATTATCCCAATACAAATAATTTAATAGGGAGTGCCTGCAATACCAGAAGTAACCAGTAGATGGCGCAGTAGCTGCTTTAGTATATCAGAAATAGTTAACTGTAAATTTAATTTAAAAAAAACCAAACAAAAACCCATATTTGTTAGGTTGTCAGAAATTTATTATGGGTATTGGAAATTCCCATGCCCGAGGGACATTGTTCAATTTTGTGATAATTCTAAATACTGTGCATGAATGACATTTTTAATCATACTAAAACTACTAATATTTAATATCATTGTGTTGCTAATTATGTATTTTCTTTTATGAGTTGATTAATAGAAACTTTTCATGATTAAGCTAAAGAATAGCAAATCTTTTAAGAATTATTATGCTTAAGATGTGGCTAAAATGTCACATTAGATGGTTATATCTATGTATATATTTGTATATGTGGACATAGCAGAGCATAGCTAAATGGCTGTTAAAGTTCTGGAGTTGAAGGGGGGTATTCAATTGTTCCTAAGGGCGCCGCCGGAACGAGCGCGTTAAAACTATTACCGTTAATACGATAATTACTCGCTGAATTTCATCCCGCAGCTCCCTGAGCTGCGAGATGAAATTCAGCGAGTAAACTACCGTATTAACGGTTTTTAAGCGCAAGTTTACCGTATAAACGGTAATAGTTTTAACGCGCTCGTTCCGGCGGCGCCCGGAGGAACAATTGATTACCCCCCGAAGTGTTAACAGTAACATTGAGAAGCCGGGTTCAAATTGCAACTCTAGAGTGTAGGAGTAAGACTTTTGTCGAAATTAGAGTTGATCATTAATCGTGATATATTAATATTAGTAAGAAAAAGGAAGATTTGAAGCATACATTATTGACTGTTCAACTAAAAGCCTTTAGACAAACAGAATTAATAGCCCAATAATTTTAAAATATTCAATATGATTGTGAACCACACCTAAAAATGGCTGGTAACTATTTCACATGTCGACAAAAATTATTCCTATCATTGTTTTTTTTGTTAGGACAGAGAAACACAGACCCATCCCCCACAGCTTTCACTCGTAGTGGAAGGTCCCTTTGTGTCCAGCAGATAGAGTGGGGGGCCATGGGCTTTGAAGGGAAAAAAAACACATCTGCAGATTTCTGACCAACAGCAGAGAACTTTAGATGTTGAACTATTAATTTTATTGTCTGATACTCCTGAGACTTTTATATCACACTGTGATTTTGTATTGATCTTATATGTTAATAACTTACTTTTGTTTTTTGTTTTTTACAGTCCTTGTAGATACTAATTTTAGCTGATAGTATTCCAATATCAACATGGCTACACGGTTTCCAGAAATAAACTGCAATTTTGCCAGATTCAGGTTAAGTATTTGGGTTATTGCTTGACCCAAGGACTGACACATCTTTCTTCAGAAAGAGTACAAGTTATTCTGCATGTGCACTAGTCGCTAATAAATCACAAGTGCGCATCATTCTAGGGGTGTGTAGCTGGAGTTTACATGGAAACTATCAAATACTTATTGTTTTTTATAGTGCTGAATTTAGACGTAGATGCCCATTCATTGTCAATCTGTTTAAAAGTAGTTGCAACTGTAGCATTATTCATGGATAAAGCAGAATATCTAGTACTTAGTCATGAATTATCCCTTTCATACCGTATGCTGTTTTGCTCTTGATGAATTTTGCAAAAACATGACAAGTCTTCGCTGCCAAATTTGTAAATTGGAAATGAGCTCTTATGGCTCTTCTTTATCTTACCATTTGTTGGTGTAATATAATTAATACTGTTATGTTCTTAATTAGTGTGCATAGGAATGCACAAAGGGTAGATGAGAGTACTGATAAGTATCTAAAATTTTTGATGAATTAATGCCTATTTATGACTGTATGGAACTTTTGGACTAGAACATTTACTGCTAGATCTGACATGGAGGATACACACTTACTAGGAGCAGTTATCATTTTTAATACAGATGGTAGTTATCATAGATAAAATGAGATTGGAAAATTATGTATAAAATATGCAAGTAGCACTCACAACAGTGTGTGAGTTGGCGCAAGGCAAAAGTATTAAACATTTAGACAGATAGTAGATATGTATTCTGTGCATTGTGGTGGTTTAGAGATTGTCTAACTGTAGTAGGTACTTCGATAGCACATTTTTAACATGTGAAGAAGATGCTAGATGCTATTCAGATGTCATTGCAGGTAGCAGTGATTAAGTGTTAAGATCACACAAGTAATACTGATCAATTGCATTAGGTAATAAAAGGACAGATGAAGTACAATAGGTATAGTAAGAAGTCCATTACTAATTAACATGTGTTCACAGGACTTGAATTTCTTTTTGTTTCAGGTAAATACTGATCAGAAATTAATCAGAATGTAAAAGTTTTGTTATTCACAGGAATTGGCCCTCTGGAAGTTGAAGGGATGTGTACAAGATACCAATGGTACATGGGAAGATGGTAAAGTTGATCAGTGGCCCCAAAGACTAACCTACCAGCACTGGCAGAAGCAGCCTATGGTCTGACTCATTTAGGCAAGGATGGTATGTGTGGACTTGACGCCTACTGGTGTGCACCTGGCTTCTCTTCTCTTTTCATGCAGGTAAAAAGGCTGGTTCATGCTTTATTTTCTTGAGGAAGAATCCAGGTAAAGCCATATCTGTAGAACCATCACATATCCCTCCTGCAGAGACCCTTTACAAGTAATGCAAATTGACTTTATCCAAATGCCAAAATGTTGTAATCTACATTATGTACTAATGTTTGTAGACATGTTTTCTAAGTGGGATATAAGTGTACTTCAACTGCAAGTTGCACTGCAGTATTTACAGCAAGGAAATTAATATATGAATTTGTGTATATAGATATGGTATATCACCAATGATGGAGAATGACAGAGGGACACATTTCACTGTGTACATTTTTTTACAAAATGTATTTTACTAAGAATAAAAAATAAGTTACTGAAACGATTTAATGGTATATAAAATAAACTGAGTAAAGTGATGAAGAATACAGGGATGATTTGGTTAGAGGTTTTATCTCTAATATTTTATAGTATCAGAACCACTTCCAGACTTCCATAAAAAATTTTCACCGTATGAGATTTTGTTCAGAAGACAACCCAATATTATTATCAGCCCACAAGAGACTTTTAAAATGTTTGCAAAATATAACTGTTAAGTACCTGAATGAGATGAGTAAGCAGTTACAAAAGCAACAAGATACTTTGAAACTGATTGTACTACAGATGCCTATTGAGAACTGTCAGAATAAACAGCCAGGAAAATGTTATGGTCAGAAATTTTTAATGTTCTAGTTATTTGACAGATCGATGGGAATAACCACAGCATTGAAAGTTGCTGAAATAAGATACTTGGATTCACATATCCCACTGCAAGAAGGTAGTCGCTCCGACAGTGACCTGGAAAGATGCAGAGAATAATAACGTTTCGGAACCATATATAACAATTTTGTTTCAGGACTTGGACAAAGATGTGGTTCGGGAAGAAGAATCTGACCCAGAAGTCAAAGGAAAATATCCTTATTATTGTTGTCACCGCTATAGGCATGATTTTTTTTATTTGTTATACCTTATATTATTTTTTTATAGACATTTGTTTATGAGGACCTGATGGTAAGATCTGGTAGTGTTTTTGAGGAAATGGGGGCATATAGTCGTAAAAATAGAGAATCAGAACTGTCTTCATCATTCATTCTACTCATAGCTAATAACACATACAATAATGACACATATAAGGAAGAGTTAAAAGATAAGTAATTGGAGATGAAATGTGTACATGTCAATATTGTGGTAACCCTACTGAAAATGGGTAAAATGGTACGATAGGATGAGCAAATAAGTGTTGGATATTTACACATACACTGCATGGACACCAAAATGTTGGATTGTTGCCAATCAGGCGCGGGCTGGGAGAGGCCCTAACAGCGACCTGACCAAGCAGCCAGGGGGGCCGATGCCCCCCTGCCCCCCGGGCCAGTCCGCCCCTGTTGCCAATACCTTTAAATTTTACAAAGTTACTTAATTTGTTAGAGGGAAGACCAGTAGCTGGGAAATATAATGAAACGCAGCCTTTTTACTTAAAATTGTTGCCACATGTATTGACTGATAGTGTTATATGTATATATTTTACTAATAGACCTATAGATGAGAGAAATGATCATCTAGGTAAAATGGGGAAAAATCCTGCATTTAAAAATAAATCTAAAATTTAGATATGTTGGACCAAAGAGATCTTTGGGAACAAGAGCATCAAAATACAATACAAGATGGTGATTGTAAAGAACAGTTAGAGAATAACAAGTACGGAAAGTTTATAGATATTGTATACATAGATATATTACATGTAGCAATACCATGTATGTTATCAGATAATATATTACAAATGTGGAAGTAAGGCATATAAGTGTATACCACTGAATTAAGGTAGAATATGTTATCTAGGTGAGGAGATTCCAGTTGTTAATGTATTTACACATAATGATTTAAATGAAATTGTATCGCAAAAGTATTTAATAGATATTTGACTATAAAAAGAAAGAAAAGAAGTGATGAAAAGAGTGAACACCAACCAGTATCACAACCTATTAGTGAATCAACTGCTGTACAAGTTTGGATTACATTAAAAGTTTTAGGCATTGCTCATAGAAATATGAATTGGGTTTATATCGAAGGTTTAGCTACATTGATTGATAAAATACCTAATGTGTATGATGAAACCTTTTGTTATGTTGCAAAAGAGCTTCAAGTTTTCAAAATATAGTTAATAGAACATAGATTGGTCTTAAATTATTTTACTGCACCAACAAGAGGTTATTGTGTAACATTACAGATGAAGTATGAAACATAAAGTTGTATTTTTTTGACAAATGAAACAGATAATCTAGAGAAGATAATTACATGGATGAAGTAGTAAAAGTAAAGAGAGATTTTTCAAAGACACATAACATGACTTTATCTGCAGTAGATAAAAGGTTTTCGTGGTTAGATTAAAAAAAAAATAATAATAATAATTTTTCAGGGTTTGGTACATGGTTTCAATCATTGTTGTATTCATTAGGAATATCTCTTCTCTTTATATTAGAAATACTATTGATTATCTATTTTGTATTAAAATGTGCACCAGTACTGTTGAAATTTTGTAAGAAAACATTGAGTAGATAAATTAAGAGAGTGAATAATACAGGTGAAGAAATTATAGAACTGTATGAACAAATAAAAAATATTGTGTGATTGTTTAGAGAACTATCAAATCGGGAAACTGTCAAAGATTTTTTTTTGGATGAAGTCAATTATTCAGCATGAAGATATTTACATTGTTTTATCTTATTTTAGTATATCATTTATATTTGATGTGGTTTTATTATGTCAATTGGATCCTTGCGTGTGAGCTGATGAGAGGGATATGAGCATGAAGGAAGGCGTTAATTCAAGGAACAGATGTTTCTAATCAAAGTTGGTGAACAAAGACTTTTACAAGAATTTATCCAAAATCTCCATTGTATCCAGGAGAGCCAAAAAGAAGCAAGACACGCCTATATGGCATCTCAGCCAATTGTAATATGGCATATGTAAATTGTAATACAACCTACATTTGTTGCTACAAAAGTACCTGTCTGGTCTGTGGACAGACAGAATTTCTAAAACTGAAATTTGGACTGATAATATTATCACAGCGCAAGCTTTTATTTTGTAAATAAACAATGATATAATTTTATTCTTAATGTTTCCTTTGCTGAAGAAATTAAATTATTACTTTAACAATGAACTCCCTCTGTCATGCTCAGATACCAGTATTACCAAATCTTTAGCTTCTGTTTGATCCGGTGTGCCTTTGTATCGTGACCTGTTTCTGCCAAATACATTTTGGTTGCCCACTACCTGCCACTTGTTCACTCAATCAGACAAGTGCCAGACTATCCTGTATTAACATAGAACACAATAGAGGAAAGGGAAAGGAATGATCTAGTGGGGCACTCAAATGGACAAGTATATTTTTATTTTTGATTATCAAATTCTGTTAAATACATCTTTATTACTTCATTCATTAAAACTTTCTAGTAGCGAAATATAAAAAGTGCAAAGTGAATCGAACATGAAATAAAGATAGACTTATAAAATAGACAATTTTAATTGTCTAACCGCGATACTGCTCCGAATGACTACTGAACATATTATGGTTATCATGAACACATTTCATAAGATTTATTCCAATAGTTAGTTCAATTCCATAAATTTCCTTCTAGTTAGTAATGTTGGCCTCCAATCAACCACTTTTACTGATATGGGTGGTATAGCGAATCTTCTCTCACTGCATACTAAGGAGACAGTGCCGATGATTATATAGATATCAATAGGAAGTCTATTATTGCTAATTTGCCCATTTGTCTGTGTAGCTTGGAGCCTGTGTCATACTTTTGACACCAGATAAACCCTCTAACAGAAAAAGGGATTATCGCCTAAAAAATGTGATCCAAATTGATCAGCTCTTGGAGGGACTGTACCTCCTTCCACCCGCTAAAGTGGCATTATAATTCCTTTAAGTAAAGAAGGTGTGTTTATCTCACTTTGCATGACTGAAACCATACCAACTAGATCTAATTGTCCCCTAAAGGCAGCGTGAATAACCACTCCTGTCCAATCCTATGTAACGAAATTGGGAATGTATAGAGCTCAGAATATCGGAGAAACCTAATGGTCAGTATATAGTTTATCCCCTTATAAGCGTGATTCAAAATGGAATTATAAAAATATTCGGCTCTAAATAGCCAAGAAGACCTTTCTGGCCAGTATATAAAGTATCCTCTTATAAGCGTGACTTGAATTAGTAGGATCCGTGAGAGGTTATCATCCTTATTGTTGATAGTACAGTGCTGTTTAAGCCTAATACGGATCGAAATGAGCGGCATCAGAGGTGAGTTAAAACACTATACCTATCTAGTCTAGTCTGTGCTTCTGGGGCTATCTAATTTGAAATTAACAGAGGAAAATGTATAGGATACTGTGCAGTAAACGCGGCATCTGCCGACGCGTGTTTCGCTATTAGCTTTATCTAGGCAAAAGCTTTTGCCATCTTCTTTCCGAGAGTACAGATGGTCAATTAAGTAATGTGATTAGACAGCTGCAACTTGGCATACTATAGTTGTGACGCTAATGATTTCAGTTCTATCAGCTGCCAGAGTCAATACACAATTAGCCAATCAGAAGCAGCTAGATGGTGCTCTTTATGGCTTATCATCATTGCCTATCTTTGCATTAGCTCTCCAGTACCTGTAAGAGATACAGGTCCTAAAATGCGTATTTAAGATTGCGTCCACATTTAATTATGTTGCATTTACGTGAGAATGCCCTTACTGAACTCAGTTATGCCTGTATTTTCCTGTCCACCCTTTCTCCGCTTCTCCAGGCATAAGGGGACACAAGTCAACGATATACAAAAGTGTATATGCAGATATATGATTGCACATTTTTAGTGCGCATTCATAGTACGGGCATGCCTTTAAAACAGAAAAAAGTTGAGGTCCAATTCTAATTAAGCCATAAAGATTAAATTTCTTGCTGATGGTGATGAGGGTGATGATGTACATGTTGATTATTATGGAACTGAAGTTGCACTTGATAAATATCCTGATGTGCAATACTAAGTTCTCAGCCATTGTCATTCCAAACCGGACACAGCAATAACCGCCAACCATCACCGAAAGAATTATTGGAGGGGAAAGAAGTATAGTAGGTTACATCCTAGAGCACTCTCCTTAAATTCATACTCAGCAAAACTTATAGCTTTTGAATTCATGCTTCACAAGCTTGTGAAACTTGTATCATTTTGAAAATTGATGATTTGCACAGGATAAATATTGCAAGTACCTTGTTGATTCCTCACTTTGATTTAGTATTATACTTCTCATTGCTGCTTGTGCAAACATTATTGTAGTATCTTACCTTGGCACTTCAAGGCAAGATAGAGGCAGGAGAGAAGTTCAAACAACAGTGAATTTATTTTGAATATGTTGAAAACATCCAGATGATAAGATACAGAGGGAACAAAACTTGCAACTGATTAATGAGCACAGAACAAAGGGTCTGATTCATTATTGATCTTATCTTGTGCGGAAGTTAAGAAGAATATTTTAAGTACAAACAGGGAGATAAGAAATTTGCAATTCAACAAGGAGCAGAAAGTTCAAAGACAGGACCACCTTAAGTCTTTTTACGCAACTGCAAATATGATGCAACAGATCTTAAGCAATTAGTTAATCTTAAAATCCGCTTCTTAACATCCATAACGGCAAATGTGGGAGGTGCGAAGAGTTTGTTTACACACGTAAAAACACAGTCATGGTGTGCAGGACAGTTGTAACCTAATTATGCAGGACAGTTGTAACCTAAATATTAGTTTTAACACTTACATGTTTATATAACCTGGGACAAATGACTTTGATTTGTTTTTACAGACACAGACACCTGTATCTAGAACGTTAGGAAACTTTCTTGCGTCGAGTTTTTAACTGATGCTGTATAGGTTAGTCACTCCTTTTCTATTTTGTGTTGTTGCATTTGGCAATATATAATATTTGTTTATTTAAACAATCTGAGGCTGATTGCAATGTATTTTAGTTTCAAATGTGTCTTTTTTAGTGTTTGTAAAAAGGTGAATCTCTGACTTAAACTAAGCCCCTTTTTAACATGTTATACAGTTAGAGGTGTATAAATCGAATGCACAAGCATTGATATACTAGTATGCATGTACTTGCAAACTATGAAGGAGCCTGAGGAGTGCTTTGCTTAGCTTAAGTATGCAATAAATTAGATTTAGTTGGGGGGATGAAACAAATTAAATTGTTAACATTTGTGGTTGATTTGACACTTTTACCACTATCTTTATATTATAAATCAAAATGTCAGATGCTGGAACAAGTTCAGTTCAGGGAGAAAGAACAAGGAGCCGGCCTAATTTTACAGACAAAGAACTCTAAATTTTAGTTGATCTGACTACTGTGAAATTTTTTTCATGCACAAGACACCTGTCAAATACTGAGAAACTGAGGCACTGGGAGGAAATAACTGCAGAAGTTAATGTCATTGCTCAGTGTTGAAGGATGCCCAACGAGGTACAGAAACGGTAATATTAATGAGTTAACACAAACCATCAATTATTTTGTGTTTCTTGTAAAAATAGTACAAGTCTGTCGACTGTCACCGTGACACATATTTTCCCAGTGTAAGTAATTTGCATTTGAAGGCCAGATTTGTACCTAGCAAATGTCCATAGTGGTGTCAAAATGTAGTCATACAAATTTACATGTTTCCTTCTTACAATTATCCACCCAGGACAAGGCACACACATTTAGCAGTGTGTGTGTGAGTCTGACTTTTGTGTGTAAATTGAAAGTTAACAATGTTATGTTCCATGTTGTATTTTTTAAAAAAATAAATAAAATGAATATATTTATCTCATATGTACAGCTGGGCTGACTACAACCAAAAGTAAAAAAAAAAAAATAGACGGAAGGAGGAACACTCAAAGAACGGGTGGTGGGCCACCACAGGGACTGCTCTTAACACCACTTGAGGAGCGAACAAGCATCATTATTTCGGAGGAGTCTCTGGTTGGGATGGGCCAAAATGATACCGGCAATGACCCACCCTTAACACGGCCGTTATCTCCCCTAGGAACATTAGGACTATATATTATTTGTGTCTGTTAATATTTCTGTTGTTTTTAGGAACATGTGGCACCTCTATCAGTATGCACATTATACTGACTCTAATTTCAACACTGATTCTCCAATGTGTAAATCTTTTGTTAAATTCTAACCCTAAAGCTAAAATCAGAAACATCTTAATGGATGCATCAGTATTGACATTAATTTAAATATTATTTGTTGGAAATAAATCCTAAACATCTGCTTTGTTTTTATTTTTACAGAGCGGGAGGAGAAGCAGGAGTATAGTCATAGTTCACACCATGACATACAACAAGTGGAACCGGCTGCCCGTGATGTTGAGTCCCCTCGGAGGGAGCATGCACGACTCTCGAGGCAGCAGTCACTTGCGTAAATAAGCCAACACTTTGAATCTGCCACTCAGTCAATTGAATCTCAGGTTTCTAATATGTCCAATACTGTCCAATAGGGTACTGAGTTTGACTCTAGAGTCATGCACGTATCTGTGTTTACTTTGTATATCCCCATGTTTCTGTGAGTTTATTTGGATGTGTCACTTAGAGAAGAGCACATTAGTATATGTTTTGGTGGTAGCTTTGTCTATAGAGTATTGTACTGTGAATGTATATTTATGATTGCGAATTATTAGCTGTTGATTTCGCAACCACAATGTGTGAGCAGTTCTTTATTGTTTATTCTTAAACCTTCATGTTGCCAGTAGTGCCTGTGTTGTGTTGTATGATTTTTAGGAACAATATTACCTTGTTTTCTGGTTTTTGTATTTACCTAATAGAACTTTTAAACATGCTGGTTGTCATTCAAGTCTTTGTGCATTCTAATGTATGTAACGCTCAATCTGCACGTTGGCTTAGTGGTTAGACGATCAACTTTTCATCAGTGGGTTCATGAGTTCCATTCCTGAACCATTTTGTGGAATATGTCTAAATTGAATTTTGAAATTTGTGCACAGCTACAACACAGACAAGCAAGCAGCTGTTCAAAATAACTTGAATCCAAAGAAATAGAAAATGTCCACAGATAAAAGGCAAAAAAAACATAAGTGGAAAAATCCCAAAATTTAAAAAAATGCCAATCAATTGAAAGTCCAATTATTATTACTATTGTTATTATATTATAGATGAATGATTTTCTATAGCCAAATATTTAAACTGTGCATGTACCAAGAATTTAGGACTGTAATATTTTATTGTATAATTATTGACATTAATAAAAATTTTCAAATAAAATAAACTTGTTATGATAAAAATTCATGTTCAGCCTTTCCTTCTAGTGTATATTATATACATATTGTTTCTACTTGCACGCTAGCTTAGTGATTAGACAATCCCCCTTTCAACAGTGGGGACCTGAGTTTGAAGTCTCACTCACAGCCTTATCTCTCTGGCGTTTATATACCCTTCCCATGATTGTGTCGATTTCCTATGTGTCCCTTATATAAAAGTACGTTTGGTTCAAGTTCGCACAATTTATCCGTTCACTTTTGCCAATTTAACCTCCTGTTGTGTTTCAAATTATTATTTTTTACTATATCAAAAAAAGTATAGACTAATCATAAATATTACACATAAATCACTTCACATTTCAATTTATTACAACTGTGCATCCACCATGGTTGTTTTTAAAAGAGTACATTATTTAATCTTTGATGATAATATCAAATAAAAAAAAAAGTGTTAAGATGTATAATGTGCATATTTAGTTGTGAGTGTTTTAAACAAACAATGCTTTGTGAACAGTTTAGTGTTATTATTCAGCGCTGCTGCTATAGTTGGTTTGGACTTAAACATGACCCCGAGCTTCTTTAAGTTTAAGCAAGAAGTTAAGATAAAACTCTGAGGATTTCTTCTTAACTATCCGACAAATCTGGAGGTAAATGTCTACTCTTCTTAAGTCAGTACAAATAACACCTACTCTTCTTAACAGATCTCCGCCCATTCCACTCCTATACCCAACCCTTTCTTCTTAAGTGTTTGGAGAACTTCTTAAGTGCAGTTAAGAAGGATTTTCTTAACTTAAGAAATTCTTAACTTATGCAACAGATTTTCCTACTTATCTCTCTTTCTGGGCATGTGCAGAGCAGATTTTTGTATTATCTGCAAAAAAGACAGCAGATAAAATCAGTAATGAATCAGGGTCAAAGTCTTTAATATTGGTAGTCTCAGACAGCTGTAGTAATTAAAAATCTTCAGAGACACTGGCAGTCTGTAGTACTTCAAGGGATATAATAATAGTTCTGATAGTAGACAATAGTACCCACATTAAATTTTGGTAATGGAGGATATCTAATAATCCTGATCACCTGAAGGCAGCAAAAGTCCAAGCACAACTAAAATGAGCCCAGAACAACTCAGTGCAGTATTAGCAAACTGAGTTATGTAGGAAGATGTCTTTGATAGCCAGCAGACAATAGTTTCATAAAAGCAGTTCTATGTTCAAGCTGCAGTACTCACAAAATTTGTAAGCAGAGTGACGTAGAAAGAATTTCTTCCTAGCCAGCAGGCAATTAGTTAGAATTCCAACATTACTATGTTATGTTACATCCCGAATTTGTGGGAAATGTCTTTTTTCACCCACTTTGAGGAGGCATCTAAATTTGTTAGTAGCTATGATTGTGGCAATAGCAACTTTTGAAACTTTTATTATGATTATAGCAAACATTAAGCTATGATGATAATGGTGCTAGTCAGATAAGTGTTAATAATGGAGTCAATAATTTAACATGAAGAAAGGTGGTGATGAATTTTTAGCCATGTCATATATAATACTGTTATGGATGCAAATGACAAAGGACAACTTTGTTGAAAAGAGTTCATTATTTAATCGAACCTGCTGAATCAATTCTCTAAGTGAAAAATGGGTGATTATTTTACTGTACCTAAAGGGGAATCAAGGTATGTGCATTGTCAAGAATCGAGAAAGAAAAATATACATTGCTAAACCTCATTGTATAAAACATATATGGATCAAATCTCCAGCTGATTTTATAATGTGTGGCACGAGTAGAGAGCTGTAATTAGGGCATTGATATCCCAACTAGTGTCTCTATGCCAGCATAACTTAAGTTCATTTCAAGAGGAGAATCCCTAATTTGAGTTTAGATGGTAAGCCACCTCGCAATACAATAGTACCGCAGGGAGGTATTTATTGGTAAATACTTGTAGTTTAGTCTAGTCCTCCTCTCATTATGTGTATCCTCATTTCATTGAAGAAGCCAATCTTCAGCTAAGCACACAAATTACTACAGGTGAAAAAGGTTAGTAGTCCTCAGAAAGATGAAAGTAATAGGAATGCGTTTCATCACACTTGCCAACTTCTTCATAGATATAACTCTACCTCATGGCTATACTATTATAAACAGTCCCATTCATTAATAGCAACTATCTTTCAGCTTTGTACAATAAATGGATAGCAATCTATATGTTAAAAAAGCAACAACTCTCTATTACAAAGAGGACAAAGACTGCAGCAGCTTGCTGGATGCTAAGCGGCAGAGCAATGACAAACACACAGCAGTACATAGCACATCTAAAAAACATTTCCACACAGCAGTGGCAGAAAAAAACGCAGTGCAAGATGGAATTGTCCCTGGGCTAAAAATAATAGTAATAATCCTCCACCATTCTTTGGATGTTGATGGTAGGATCAGGTGGAGTTTTGGCAGAGGTATCACAAATGTTGGTCAATTCTTTTACGGTAGACCAGACCAGATGTCAAAATGTTGTGCTGAGTCATTTGCATCATCAATGGGTGTCTTTGAGTTTTGCAAAGCACACAACAGTATATAGCACATGAAGGCAACACTAGCACACAGCAGTAGCTGAAAGGAAAAATGGTGCAAGATGGAACTGTCCTTGGGCTTGGGCTCCCACCCACCCTGTTGGATCTTAAAAAGGACATGCACACTTTAACAAACCAAGCACTTCAGCGACAAGGAGTGTCACGTTTGTGGCTGATGTGCTTGGTTCATTTGGGCTCCACAAAACAAGCTTAAGGCATCAAAGCTAACAGTGCTGTTAATGAACTCCACTGTGGCAAGATGTTGTTGTTATCATCCTCAGCCTCATCCTCGCCCTCATCCTCACCCTCATCAGAGTGTACATCACCCTCACACAATATTAATTCATCCCAGCTGTAATCCACCATTACAGAGGTATCTGTACTTTGATGTAATTGCTGGGAAATGCCTTCCTCATAGAAATTGTAGTTCATTTTGATGAACATCATCTTTTCCATATTTTAAGAAAGTAGCCTCCTATGCCGATCGTTGATAAGGGCCCCGGCTGTGCTGAAAACTCTTTCCGAGTACACACTGGAGGGTGGGAAGCTTAGGTAGTGCAAAGCGAGTTGGTATATGGGTCTCCAAATTCCCTTTTTTCCTCCCAGTATGAAAGGGACTGTCTAATGTATCTATTCCTATGCTGTCGTTAAAATAATGCTCCATCATCCTTTGGATGTTGATAGTAGGATCAGGTGGAGTTACGGCAGAGGTGTCATGGTTTTGGTCAATTCTTTTAGACCAGACAGTTGAGTGAGAAACTAAAGGAGGAGACGCCGTCCTGTCACATAACACTTGAGCTGTCATCTTGCTCACCAGGAGCTTCTTGCATCTCTTGAAATCTAGGTCAGTTGAAAACAAAGAGAAGCTCCTAAAGCGAAGATCAAGCACAGTCGCCAAAATGTAGTGATCCGATTTTAGATTTTGATAACTTTTGAATCCTGGCAAAGCGAATAAAGTACTTGACCTAAAAGTCCGACATACTTAGCATAATTGCTTTGTTTCAGGTCCTTCTTCGGTTTCTCAATCTTTTCAAAAAGTCTAATTAAGGGAATCACTTGGTTCAAACAAGCAGTGTTTCAACTCAGTTCACAGGTGTCTACTTTGAATGGTTTCAGCACCTTGCACAACACGGAAAGTAGTCTTCACTGCGCATGAGTAAAATACATTCCACCTCCTTTCCCAATGTCATGGCTTTTGGAGTAAGCCTGGATGGCTTTTTGCTGTTCCTCCATCCTCAGGAGCATATACAGGGTGGAATGCCACCTTGTTACCACCTCTTGCTTCAGTTGGTGGTAGGGCAAATTAAATTGTTATTGTAGCTGCTGCAATCTCCTCCATGCTGTTGCCGAATGCGGGAAATGTCCAGATATTTTACGGGCCGCAGGCAGCATCTCCTTCACGTCCCTGTCATCTGTCATTTTTCAAAAAGCTCTGTACCACCAAGTAGAATGTGTGAACAAAACAGGGAATGTGATGGATATGTTTTTATTCAGCACTTGCAACAAATGTACAAACAAACATAAACAAGGTGTGATACCCAGATTAAAACCAAGTTAGGAAATTAGCGGTGATATGCTCCAATAAATGTCCAACATAAAGTCCAATAAATATCAAAAATACAAACTTAAACACCTAGGATGACCGCACCACCAACTCAATATACACCAAGATCAAAAAATCAAACAACACCATCACAGCACACAACAATCTTTACAATAAGCTAGGAGAAACTGACCAAAGTTTTGTTAAGTGTACGCAAACTGTATATAAAATAAATTCATTGAACAAAATCTGTGGGGGTGCAGGATAGAACAGCGGCAGGTGGAGAGACTCCCGGACTTTGAGCCACTCACGGAGGCCTCAGACCCAGCCACAGTCAGACCCAACTTGCATTGTCCATCTGGGACCTCTCCATAGCCCTAATTCTCCACACCTCATGAAGAATGCCACCCATCACCACTTCGCATGGAAGGATTTTCTGATGGATGGACACTTGACACCGTGCATTCCATGTAAATACTGGACTACTAAGCTAACTAGAAAAATGGTGGTCAAATTAATATTCCAACACCTGCCCTTAAGCGTTCCATACACCCATTCAGGGTAACTAAGCCCCTAAAGACAAGGAATACCCAAGGCTCTGGAAACACTCTTATAATCCTTTATGTTGAAGGGACATTTAAGCAAAAAATGGTTCATGGTCTCCACCTTCCCCTGACTCTCCCCTCGTGTGTAGTCACGATCATTGACATTTCTATACTTCAAATTTTCTCCCCGTAAAGTCTACCATGGAAAGAGAGCCAAGCAATGTCCAAGTACTTCGGAGGAAACCTCCAGGAATGGACCAGAGCTAGTCCCTCTGAGCACACATTACCCGGGCAGTCTTTTAGTGACAGCTGTTTCGAGAAGTGAAAGTGCAAAATTCTTCTCTCCAACTCCATTCTAGAAAAGTTTTTGCCTTCCCCCACCTCTAGGCCCTAACGCCTTGTCACTTTTAAGCCATGAGTCACGTAGGTTGAAAAGTATCCATGCTGGACCCGGAAACATTCCAGGCATTGAGGAAGGGATTCAACAAGACTCTGAACCCCTCTAACCATCGAGGAGGGGTCTATAAAAAGAGGCTCCCCAGATGTAACTTGAGGAAGGAAGTTAGAAAGAGAAGCACTGGGTGGCTTCAACCAGTCTGGCTTCCCAATTTTCTCTGGCATAGCCTGGGGCGAGGGTATCCGGAAGGTCAAATTGCTGGCCTTCCCCATCCAGAAATCCTTGCACTTCTCCTGGTTTACCACCGAGCCACTGGCCTTGGAGTACACACAGAGTTGCCACTTCTAATGCCTCTATGGGACTCGACAAGACAAAAGTGACATCATCGGCGAAGGCCACGGACGACCTGCGCCCAGTTCCACCCCCTCTGCAGTGCATCCATCTAGCCTCCGGATGAAGGGGTTAATGGCAAACACATACAGAAGGGGGCTCAGGGAGCAACCTTGCCTTACAACTGACTGGACCGCAAAGGACGGACCCACCCAACCATTGGCCTGCTTGTAAATCGTCTGAAGCCAATTAGCCACCCGCACTGGGAGGCCTTACCTCAGAAGGAGAGCCCTAAGGTACTCGTGATTTAACTTCCTTCAACTGATCCAGCGGTAGCAAGTATTTCCCTACTTCTCAGCTCGACAGCGCTCAATGGCCTCCCGGACCCCAAGGACAGCACTAAGGGCCTGAATCATCTGTGATCATATCTGACGTTTTTTGCGGATCTTGCGAAAATCGTCCCTGAGTATGCCCAGAAAAGGGAGATAAGAAGGAAAATCCATTGCGTAAGTTAAGAATTTCTTAATATGAAAATCCATCTTAACTTCACTTAAGAAGTTCTCCGACCATTTAAGAAAAAAGGGTTGGGAAAGGGCAGGGAATGAATGGAGATCCGTACTGACTTAAGAAGAGTAGGCATTTACCTCCGGATCTGTTGGATAGATAAGAAGAAATGCATAGTGTTTGTCTTAACTTCTTGCTTAACACTTAAGGAAGCTTGGGGTCATGTTTAAGTCCCAAACTACCTATAGCAGCAGCGTTGAATAACAACACTAAACTGTTTAAAAAGCATTGTTCATTTAAAATACTCACAACTAAATATGCACAACATACATCTTAACATCTTCACTCAAATTTTTTTTTCTATTTTTACATCTTATATTAATGTCATACATTAAGCAATGTACTTTTTAAAAAAAAACAAAAAAAAAACAACCATAGTGGATGCGCAGTGTCATCTGCACATTTGTATTGGAAATAACTGTGGATGCAAATTCAACGGCTAAAAAATTTGCCATCATAAATATACATACACGATACAATACTCAGTAAAAAATAAAGTCGGAACCAAAACATATACTAGCGTACTCTTCTATAAGTGACACATTGGAGTAAATCCACAGAAACATCTGGAGAATATACAAGTCCACACAGATACGGACATGAGTCAGGATTCGAACTCTTGACTCCACTGTTGGAAAGTGGATTGTCTAACTACTAAGTCAATGTTCAGACGGTAAAATACATACATTATATCGACTACAATGATAAGCACAACCATACACCATGGATACACATGATCTAAGTGCTAGAAATCACATATGGAACACATGTGATATGATTGTTTTATGTGCTCAAAACAAACATACAACACAGCACAGGCACTAGTGGCAACCTATAGTGTTAATGAGTATAATTAACTGAACAATTGCACAGACCTTCTTAATCACCAACATGAAAGATCATGTTTTTTTATTTAAAATAAGAATGTCTATGCAACTTCATTTCAGAATAAACCGCTATCAGAAATAAATGCAAGCATATTTTATCATTATAATATTTACCAAGAGATAAACAGTGTTGCATAGACCCAGCATTGGATCTCGTCACCTGATACCATAGTGGGACATACACCTGCATACACTTGTCTCACTAGAATCCACTATAAAAGTCTGGTTCATGCACACTTGAACTTGGTTAGGAGTCTATAGTGGAGTTTACTGGTGTGGATTTGTATAGTGGACTTTTATTTGTATTGACAGGTATATTTTCTCTTTCTCTTTTATAGACACTTTAAAAGTTTGTATTTGTAAGATAGTTTATGTTCTACAATAACAGTGCATATCTATTTTCATATGTAATGTGCATTTTAATGTGTGTGTGTTGTTTTTTACTATACATTTTAACCCCCAATTTTTTTTTCGGGGGGTGAGGTTTTGTGAAGCTTTTCAATCTAATATCTATTAAGATGATTCTTATGTGTTTTTGCACTTCCCCATGTTACATGTTTAGCAAACAGATCTCCAGCCCTCCTGAAACTGTGGAGGCCGGCCACTTCCGGTTCCAGACTGATTTGCAGGGTGAAATATTTTTCTAATATGGTTTATATCACACTTTTTAGATTCTCTAAGATCCTAAAAATACAATTGTTTGGTGATGAAAGTAAAGGCATGTTTTACTTTTCAAAACCTAAACATATACAAATGCATGCATCAGACAGTGTTGACAGAAAAAAGTTTACCTTTTATAATCTGCAAATATTTTCTAATCAGGCTGTAAGGGCTACCTCGGCCCCTGCTGAGATTATCAGATGTGAGTTTTCTAGCCATAACAATTATAAAAATAATGTTGAAGCTTGACTGTTAGAGCTTAGCTGAAAAAAGACCAAAGTATAGGCTTTCATTGATGAACTACCAGGCCTTAGCTAGAATATGTCTGCCTCACCTGGAAAATATTCAGCAATCAAACATAGTCTGTGTTAATCATATATCTGACTCAATATTTCAGTGTTCTTTTCTGCCCAGGTCAAGTACTTCAATTAAGCATTGTGTCTGTTTATTGATTTTAAGGCACTTATTTGTCAATGTGTTCTAAAGGAGATACCTTACATTATCTTTCATTTTGTGGATAGGTGAGAAACAGACACCATTTTAGTAAATAGCTAAATGTGTGTAAATTATTCCAACAGACCTTATGACCCAGCTGTCAGCTGGAGCACAAAGGAGGTGTGGTCAGGATCATATCATGGAGCATTACAGTTAAGGGATCAGAAATTGTGAATTTTGCACTGAAAAGTACAGTTGTGTACAAAATACACACAGTCAAGAATTTTTGTATTTCAAAATGGCCTACAGTTGATCTATTTGTCTATAATATTTTAAACAGATAAAGAAGACAGCAATTATGGGTTCCAGAATGACCTGTCTTGCAACACCTCCAACCATGAGGAAAAAACAACATCCATGCATCTGTATTGGATGTGTTTTTTGTTTTTTTTTATAAACAAATTTGTATTTACAGGTTGTTTTTAATTTGTGTTTTATTTGATTATTGAAAATGTGTTTAAGAATTAAATATTAATATTTTTAATTCTCACTACTCATTCTCCTAAAACTCTCTTCTGCTTTGGAAACTGTTTAGCACCCTCTTCACCAAAACATCCTTCATTCAATTGTCCATCTAGACACAGTTCTTCCCTGGTTCACTTCCTACCTCTGGAACCGCTCTTGTTGTGTATCGACCTCTGGTACATTCTCCTCTCCAATCCCACTCTCTATTGTGGTCCCACAAGGTTTTTTTCTAAATGTTGTACTTTAATATTGTACACCTCTTATCTTGGGGCGCTAATTTGCTCATTTGGATTCCAATACCACCTCTCTGACAGCATCTAAATGTACATTGCTTTCCCGGACCTATTTCCTTCAGTACCATCTGTTGTAAATCACTGTCTTTCTGCATTCACCCCATGGATGTCACAATGATACCTAAAGCTCTACATGTTCTAAACAGAGCTTATTATTGTCCCTCATGCCCGAGTCACCAACTGGCCTCCAATCTCACTCACTGTCAATATCACCACTATACCCTCTGTGTTGCTTAAAGTTTAATTCCTCAGTAAGATTGTGATGAGGATAGGAGGGCCAGATTCCTGAAGCAAATTAAGTCACAAAAAATGTGTCACTTCGAACCTTAACTAATCCATATTCCAAATTAATGGTTTAAAATATGTGTCTGAAATTTTAACCATAAGTAATTTTCTGTCTGATTTTCCTGGTCGTGGCACAAAAATTGTACACTTTATTTCTACACTGACATTTAAAGCTCAGCTAGGATAGGAACTACCACACTTCTAAATCTAGTGCCTGTAATCAGGTGTTATCAGGTGCCTGAAATTACAGGTTACTGTTATCAAGTTCCTGTAAGTGTGAATAGCAGAGTATATTTCAGATCGATCCGCCCCCCTTTGCTAGGATACAATGAATGAATGTCAAGCTGACATGTTGCACACAGGTATGGAAGAGATCCACAAGTGACGTGAGCTCGCCCACACGTGCTCTGAGAACCAATCATAGAGCAGAGTATTGGAAACTAAAGCAATTCCAAAATGAGAACCAGCACACATATAGACTTGCACAGCCCACATACAGGGCATAATAAAAGCACCTCACCAGTATCCTAGTCACTCTGAGGGAGCGCTGTCCATTCAATGTTGTCTAAGGATGCAGATGCTCTCTCCTTTGAAGCTACCAGTAAGGTATCTGTCCCAAGTCACCGACACACAGCTCTCACTCTGAGAGAGATCAGGACAAAGGGCAGTACTCCTGGGACCAATTGCCCCTTCCCTGTCAACTGGCAGAGACCAAAATGTCAGCATCAGCCTGACTACAGCTATACCTGGGTAGTGATTTGTTCTCTGGTGTTTTGGGAGCTCTCATTTAAAGGCAGAAATGCCCCCCTATGGAGTTCTAGGATCTTTGTTTACTGGTCACAGATATACAATCAGATATACAATGTTGCATGTGTACATGAGTTTGCAAAGTCGTGCTCTTTCATACATGCTCCAACTTAAAAATATAATAATATATTCCCGACCATGGCCCTATCTGTGTGGAGTTTGTATGTTCTCCCCGTGTTTGCCTGGGTTTCCACCGGGTGTTAAAGTTTCCTCCCACACTCCAAAAACATACTAGTAGGTTAATTGGCTGCTATTAAATTGTACCTAGTCTCTCTCTATGTCTGTCTGTTTGTGTTTGTTAGGTAATTTAGACTGTAAGCTCCAATGTGGGCAGGGACTGACGTGAATGAGTTCTCTGTACAGCACTGCGGAATAAGTGGCGCTATATAAATAAATGGTGATGATGATGATGAATATACCAGTTTAAACATCATCACAAAAAAATACACAATTTTAACATACTTTTCTATCCACGCTGTGGGAAATGAGGTACAGACTATTGGAAGTGAAATTAACCTCGTATTTTGTTGCATTGGGTTTGACATCTGTCAATCAAGCTAGATCTGGCAAGGAGTTTAGACTTTAAAATTTAGTGTTTTCTGTGCACTGGGTAAACGGTGGTGGACAAGATGACTGACCTAATAGAGAGTGAAACTATTGTAAATTAGTGCTAGAGATTGTCAAGTGAGAATTGTACTGTTTAAATATTATTGCTGTCCTGAAAAAAAAGATAAGAAAGCTATATAAAAGAAAAATTTTGTGATCATCATCTTGTATGAATGTATATTATTTGTTTGTAAAACAGTTGAAATTTCAATGATTTACTTTGAGCAATTGTAAGGCATTCTAAAAACCCATATTTGTGAGTGATCAGAGAAACATTTCCATGAGAGGCGAGAGTGTGTCCAGCTCCCATCTTTTACAATAACAAGAATTTAAAACAAGGTGTTATTCTGGTTTCAGTGGGGCTTCCTGATTATGGTTCATCCAGGGCCAAAGTAAGAGTCCACTTTTCCCTTACTCACTCGCTGAGAGTCCTGCATAGACATTGGATACAAGCCTCTTGAATCTTCTGCACAAAGAGTCTATATGAACCTCTCAGGTCCTTAACCTATAACGCCTCCTCTGTAGTTTTTAAACATGTTGTTAGATCCTCCTCTGCACTCCAATGCCTAAAACCCAAGTCAACCTTCTCTATTTTTCTCTAGATTCTAAAGCAACAGTGTCAATTTAACCCAGGCTCTTCACCTTCCCTTCTAAAATGTACAAAAAGGGATAACTACTTCCCTCGGCTCCTGCTGGTCTCTCTCTTGTATGGTAGCTGATGAGGCGCACCGGGCATAAGAAACAAACAAATATCTGGGATCTCCACGTTTTTTTCCTCCATTGTTGTTCTTCTGAAATCCATCTGCTATATCTGTGATTACCATGCCTCTGTCTTGGGACCAATTTGGGCTTAATTTTCAAAACAGTGCTGATTCTCACACCACTGCTGTCCTGCTTAGATTCACTTAGCTCTGATATTCCCACTACCCCCTTTTCTGCTTCTCTGGTTGGGGCTACTGGCACTTGCCTTCTTCTAAATCAGTGTTTCCCAAATTGAGTCCTCACTGCCTCCTAATAGGGCAAGTTTTCAATATCCCCGAGCTGGAGCACAGGTGTAGTAATTACTGATGGACACATCTTAAAAGATTTATAGGTGGCACTAATTATTTCACTGGTGATTCTGTAAGGTAGTTCCAATGTGTTATAGTGGATGGGGGAAAAATGGGACTCAAGGACATATGAACTATGCCTTAAATTTAATACTGAAAATGTAGCCCAGACACCTTCAGGCAGGAGCCAGATGGTCAAAGATACACCTGGTTTTTAAACACTTAGGTTCCCATGAACACTCAGGGTCATTACATTTATATGATTATTAAAGCTAAAGGTTTACAATCAAGTGTATCTATTCATTGTAACCTATTCCTATACATCTATTTAGGACTAGAACTTACAGGGATCCACAATTGTCAGTGTTTTTTTTAAATAAGAAATTAAAAAATAATCTGTCCTTTAATTTCCATTGTAATCTTGAATCTTTTGCTTATTGGCTATAAATAAAATATAAAAGTAAGTATTATAATAGATAAATAGTGCATTGAAGTATATATTGTATATTGCAGTTAAACATCATTTTTATATCTCCAAAGCTATCAGGTGCTTTACCAGATATGTAACAGAGAAGATTGTCACACTGCTGAGAGTTATGAAAATGATTAAATTCAATTTCATTCTCAATGATTTACGTACTTGGAGATCAGTAACCAAATATCATGCAAAACTTATAGAAAGCAGTTCTATGTTTAATTTTAGCTCAATATCATCTCATGTCACACAGCAGCCTGTCTCATCCAGAATAAACAAGAAGTACAGTGCTGGGTGGTTATAATGAATCTCTGACAAAATTACATCATTCTGAGAAAGAAAATATGGATTACACAACTTTACTTTTGTTATTAATTGCACTTTACACGTTGATGGTCATCGGATTGATTCTCAATGTATTTATAGTGACAAAAAACTTAATGTGGTGGCAGAAGTGTCAAACTCTACAAACTGTGGACATTATTGTGACCAGCCTGGGGGCGGTGAGGATCATTCTTCTAATTTTATGGCTATTTGATGCTGAGATTGCAAATCTAGTTAAAAATAGTTTTGAATATTTGGCAATTGTAACATTATCTGTAGAGCTCTGCAGCCTGTGGTGGGGCACCGTGCTCTGTGTGTTCTACTGTGTAAAGATCACAAACTACAGCAACAGATTATTCCTGAGACTTAAGATGAACATCTCCAGGTTGGTTCCATGGCTGCTTCTATCGTCAATGATGGTGTCTGTTCTCTGCAGTCTGCCCTGTGTATGGTTTGTGTACTCAGTACGTCACATGAATTCTACACATTTCATCAATGGTACTTATGATAGAAATATAACTCTTGAAATAAATTACTTCAATTTAATCATCATCAACTTTGGAGGATCCTTCATACCCTTCCTCATATTTGGTGCAGCCATTTCTCTTCTGATTTTTTCACTCATAAAACACACCAGGAATATGAGCAGCAAAGATTCGGGATTCAAAAAACCTCAACTTGCTGCCCACATAATGGCTCTTGTAAATATGGCCTCTTTTCTGTTCTTTTATGTCCTCTTTTTTACAGGTCTAATCTTGTGGCCTTTTACCTCCCAGTTACAAAGTCCAATATACAAATATCTGTGCTATATTTCCTATGTTTCCTACCCAAGTCTGCACTCGGTTATGTTAATAGTCAGCAACAGAAATCTGAAACGCTCCATTCTTGCTGTTCTCTGCTGGGTAAGGAAAATCGATCTTCGTTAACACATTTTATACAACAATCACTATTGGATCCTATGTAAACAGTAAGCTGACAGCAGACATAGGCTGTAATATAAATGGCAGTTGAACAGCAGCTGTAAAGTAACAATTTAGATACCATAGTTTGACTGCAATACTGTTTAAATTATTATTTACATACTTATCAAAGCATTAAATATCTTTAGATAGAAAGAAAACAATCTGTCAGGAGCAGCTCTATAATATTGGAGTTTATAGGACAATAATTTAATAGTGTTTTGCAGTACAGTTAAATGTAATTTTGTTTTTCATACTATTATGTTTGGCTTCTCTGCTGCTAATGCAGAGGTGCAAACGTGTGGTTAGTAAATTGAGCTCTTATAAAAATATTTTGGTAGGAATAAAGTTCTTTAAAGGACACTTAGGGCTAGATTTACTAAGCTGCGGGTTTGAAAAAGTGGGGATGTTGCCTATAGCAACCAATCAGATTCTAGCTTTCATTTATTTAGTACCTTCTACAAAATGATAGCTGGAATCTGATTGGTTGCTATAGGCAACATCCCCACTTTTTCAAACCCGCAGTTTAGTAAATCTAGCCCTTAGAATGGTTACAAGTGGATCAAAACAAAAATTAATTTGAAGATTTTACAGAAAACATGTCAACCTGTTTATCTACTTAGTTCAACCATGTCAATTCTATGCAGACCTCAAACTATCAATTTAAAGTAACAATTAAGTGTTTTGCGAAACCAAAAATTATGAGGAGCTGAATGGTACAAGAGTATACAGTAGGATCATGCAGTTGTTATCTGTAAGAAAAACAAATTTTCCACCCCTGGATAATACCGCACATCAAGTGAAATCCTAAATAATTCTACTCTTAGTTACTTTTACTGCTGTCATTTCTAAGATGGAACTTACTAACCTGAAACAAATTGTCATCTTCATACCCAACTGAAAACTTTGCAATCCAAATGGGAGTTGCTGTCAAAAAAATTGTATCAATAGTTTAATCTGCTGAATTTATCCTGTGACATTTTCCTCTCTTGAATATACCTGGAGAAATCTGAGTAACACGGAGTAAACTTTTGAAGTTACAAAATAGAGACAGAATTCTAGAAATGTGCAGACGACTTGAAATAGATCAAAAACAGATTGGACAAGGTTTGCAGTTACTACAAATGAGATCTGGGGATTTCTGGGACACAGGAGCTTTCCAAATATAACTATCATTGTCATCAGCAAAAGAAGAGCAGATATCTACAAAAACGCTGCACTCATAAATCAGCACTTCCAGAATAGCTCAGAACTGGCTACTGATGATAATAGTGATCTGGAATCTAACTCAGGTAAGAGCACTGGGGTGGCTCAATGTTTCCAAATATCTAATGACACAAGTCACCAATCTCACAAAAAGACACTAAAGTAGCAGCCGAGGGAAGGGGTGGGTGAGGGTGGAAGTTGTGTCAATCATTAAAATAAAAGCAAAATCCAAGAAAAAGTGAACTTCCTCTTTTCATCTTACACAAAAGACCATCCCTGTGTTCATCCAGAGCGGGACTTGTGTATGGGGAGTGAGTGCAGAACTCCTTAAAGGGTACCCCTTGCTCTCTTGCTTGGAGACTGTCTGCTGCCCCAGATATTGCCCATGAAAGGTCTGCAAATCCTCATCTCGACTCTAAATCCAAGCTGTCTCAATGGCTGCCTGAGCACATATGTTGGAACAACACATTGGAGTTACCATTTGTATTCTATTCACTGGCAGGAGGATTACCAGGGCTCCAGAAACTACTACTGCCTGTAATCAGTCATGGTGGAGTCACTCTGCTTTGGCAACTGTCTAATTAGTAAGCTCGCTTATTTGTGAAGTGGCCACTTCAGACTGCATTGTTTTATATATCCCTGTCAGTTCATTACTTGGTGAATATACTGCATCATATAATAAATCTACTGACTATAAACAACTGCTGAACTATTAATCATCCTCCTATAGAATAGCAATCAATATAGCAGATATTACTTTTCTGCCTGATCATAAATGGGTAACTCTTTATATCATTTACTCTCAGTTAGCGTAAATGTTGCTGCCTTATTATTTATACAACAAGAGCATATTTTCAGGAAGATCAGAAAGGGAAATGTTTGTATAAGAAAAATATTTTTTCTGACTGCCCGTTTTAGCTTTTATACTTTTCTGCTATGGCTGCAGGAGTATGAAGGTTATTGAGATATACTCTTTTATCCACAGTGGGTGGCGGCTAAGGGGCAGTCTATGTTGTGGGTGACATGTCTTTAGTGGTATGTTTAACACTAGGCAGAGGGTCTAGGTTAGAGGACTCCACTCCTCCACCTTCTTTTCACTTTTCTCTCTTTTCTCTAGTCAGTACCATATTGTTCAGTGATGGGCAAAACAAAACATGCTGTAGCCTCAGTGGCGGAACTTGAAAGATATGTAAGATCTTCTCCATCCAATAGCTCTTAAGCAACACCTGGGGGTAAATGTATCAAGCTGAGAGTTTTCCGGCGGGTTTGAAAAGCCAATCAGATTCTAGCTATCATTTATTTAGTACATTCTACAAAATGATAGCTAGAATCTGATTGGTTGCTATAGGCAACATCTCCACTTTTGAAACCCGCAGGAAAACTTTCAGCTTGATACATTTACCCCCTGCTCTTCCTAAACAGCCTCTTGCTCCATCACAAAATCCTGAGATACTTCCGAATGCTAAATGTTTTTGCAACAGGTCTTGATGCTTATTGAGTCCTCTGAAAAATAACTAATGGACAAATTTGGTGAAATTCACTTCGATTTTTTCTTGATTAGGCAACATCTCCAGAAAATAATTGAAAGAGTGAGGGAAGTGGAGCAGCGTAACTGCAATTTGGAGGACAGCACTCTCCTATGAAAGAAGAAATCAACAGTTTACCTCTGCAACACTTGTAAACAAAAGTTGTGAGACCTGGAAGGTCGCCTTTAAAGAAATAACATCATATTTGTGTGTCTACCTGAAAAAGTAGAAGGATCTTTTCCTGAAACAGTTTTGGAATGATGGTTTGCTCATTTCAGTAAAGAGGCATACACCCCTCAATTTGCAATTGAAAGTTCTTTTCAGTTCCTGCCTCAGCCTCCTGAACCAGGAGTTTCATCTAGTACATTAATCTCCATTTTTTTTGCACTAAAATGACAGGGATGTTTTGCCAAAGGGGCCTGTTGAAATCTGAAAATTTCAAAATATATCTGTTTTACCAGACTTTGCTCACAATTTATACAGGTTACGCGCAGATTGAGCGACTTGCAATGACCTTTCTCAATGTTATTTTCTGCTCTATTATGTGTAGTGGTGGATGAAAGTACACACTTCTTTATTACTCCTAGAGAGGGGCGATGCAGTGGCTTGGAGGCTGCCAACAACCAAGATCTCAAGAAAGAGTGTAATTTACAGTTATATGGATTTACAAACATGATCTCAATAATATAGGTGGACTCATGATTCAAATCTAATTTCAGGAGGAGTATCCTTTACCCATAGTGTTTATTGTTTTTTTACTCCTTTTATCTTTTACTATGGTATGCTGTTATGTATTTATGGGTATATTAGAGTTTGCTTAACGATTAATACAAGGGCAATGTTTATGCCTTAATAATACATTTGCTTGAAAGGTTATATTGCAGGGGAGACCTTGCTAAAATGCATAGACTCTGTCCTTTAGATTTCTTGTATTTCTATTTGTTTGATTTCTCACCCTCTCATTGTAGAGTGGGAGTGTGGTGTAAAGGGGTTCTTTTGTTTTAGATTCCTCTTTCTACATTTTTTCTCTTTCTGGGTTTGAATATACACGGTGGGGGTATTAGTTTGTTTAAGGTTACAATGGATAGTAAGTAAATTGCTATGGGTGGCAATATGCCATATGTAGGAGAAGGTGTATAGGATGAAAGAATGTTATTTTGATTGGGATACTCTTGTTCAGACATTGGATTTATTGTTTGAGAACATACACATTAACTCTAGAAATATTATTTTTTTGTCATAAGGTATTGCTGTATCATGTATGTTGGGATCTTTCTCTTATCTGCTGTTGGCTTTGTGAGTACAATGGAGAGGATTGGGTGGGGCCACTGAGTTTGCATTTTATATTCTGTATAGACCCTTTGCTTATTATATACAAGTTCATGCTGGACCAACAAGCACACAAAAACACAGGTAGGTCTTTGACCTGGAATGTTTGAGAGTGAAATGATAAAGTCAATCAGTCATGGTCCAAGACAACTGAAATAGTACAACACTGACATAACCTGTTTAACTGAGACACACTCGGTAGGAGGCCGACTCTGTCATTAATAGAAGCCATCAGTAGGGTGGGCTTACCATGGCTCCCACACTGCAATCTCAAGAGGCCTGTTGATAATAATATGTTAACGTTTGTGGTAGCTCTGGAAAAGGTTTAGATAGACCCAGCTGGGCACTATGTTTTTTTTGGGTGCACTATAATATCTTTCTTGGTAGTGACTATTGGGGCCGACATTCCTCCTCTATATAATAGCTCAAGAAATGTGGTTGTATGCTTGGGACACTTCAACAATGTATTGGATGGGTACCTTAATAGGTGGAGGGAGCAGCGGCTCTGTGAGAAGGTTGGGCGTTTGCCGTCTTGGTAAGGAGATGGTATTGACTGATGCGTGGCATATTAATGATCCTTATTCTCCTTAATTTATCACTCCTTTTCAAAAGCTGGCTTCCAGAAATATTGTGTCAACTGCCCTTTAACGGAGCCATTTACAGACGTTTAATGCTGGGTAATGATGTGAGTATAAAACAGGCATCACTGTAACATACAATAAATGTAACAGCGCTCACAGATTGTAATAGCACTTCTATTACTAGGATCCTGGTAATCTCACGTATGCTGCAGCTCTTACCTTCCGCCTTGTCGGGGTACCGAGGCTTGGTGCCCCTACTATCAATCTCTGATAACCTGATTTCCTATGTGGTATTTTGCCGTCGACAGCAAAGTGGAGAAATGAAACACAAACAAGGTGTTGCAGTTTCAAAATCAGCTCTGAGAGTCTATGCAAGCTGATCCTTTATTTATACATAGTGACCAGCATTAACTGGTTAACGACAAGGACATATAAGGAAATCTCTTTAGCTCAGCAAATATACATATAAGGCCACATCTTCTGTTCAGCATTACATGCTTTTCCTGCCAGCTGCTTCCTTCAGTCTGGCATCCTGCTGCTGTCTGTTCCATAGGAAGCATCTGTTTTTTTTCTTTAAAGCATAGTCCTGTATAGTTTTTAAGGCATTTCACATATATTTGTACATCTTAATAACTATCAATTATTGTATACCCTCACAATCCCCTCTTTTTATTACATTAAACAAATATACATGTGTTTCCTGACCCTTCCTATCATGTCATGATACAGGGCTACCTGGTCTCAAGCTACATTTACCCAGACTTTGACCTAAAATCTCCATGTGGATAGAGAATTGATCATTCACAAGAGAAAGTATCCTCGCATCATTTTTTCTTTCCCTAGCAGTATTTCACTGCAGTATACACATGTTATTTTTGCTTGATAGGGGTTATTCCGTTTACATGAGGTACATACTTTTTGAGTTTGATTAAAATATGTTGGTACCGGAGTCATGGCCTGATTAACCATTTTCCTAAACTTACAGGACAAATAACAATTCCACACAATCAACAGGATCAAAACCAGTATTGGATGGAGCATTACCTTAAAAATACCTGTTGCAGTGGGGGAATTACCTATAAACACATCCCACCAATGGTGTTGCAGAATATCTTTTAATTGACGAGCTACATATTTTATTTCCCGTGCTTCTATTACTGTCTGCATTTGTGCATGATTAGCTGAATAGTTTACCTGTGCCAAATGTTCTGCCAGGAGCTGGGTGTTGTTTATAGCATTGATTATCCCCTGAAGATTAATAGACAAGTTATAGGAGGGTAGTTTAATTGGGATAAATTGCTGATATATATTGTCTCCCCTATCATTATAGAATATATAAGTCTCATTCCTCCATATTAGATGAGTAACATTTTGGATACATCCTGAAAATGGGTTAGTCAAGTTATACATTTCTATAGTTTGTTTATCATGGGTTACTAAACACACTATTTGTGGTGCTACTTCTATAAACATATCATTTCTCCTGTCATGGAGCTCCCAATTACAGACACTAGTTGGATGTTCTAGCTTACAAGGTTCATAAACTTGAGTGTTTTGAGAGCACACTATTCCATTGTCTGTATTTGAACACAATCCTAAGTTATGTGTGTTGTTATTATCATCTATATACTCCCCTCTTATCTGCGGGGTCCATAATTGTGTTCCACCGATCTGGGCATAGAGTGGGACAGGCAATATGAGGAATTTACACATTATCTCAGTCCTCAGTATACTGTATGTCTAAAAACTTCCTATGCACCAGTTTTCTGTACACTTCACACCCATTCCATCAGTTTGAATCCATAGCTGCGTAGCTACATTAAACATATTTCTATATACCAGTTCATTGTTAGTCATTAATTGAGTTTGAGCGTTACTCTTTTGTATTTTCTGATACAGTGTCTTAATTGAGCATTCAGTCCAGTTAAACATCAAGGAGATATTTACATCTATTCCTAAGGAATTGAAAAATGTTGCATTAAATATTTGTAAATATTCTTTGTCCCATAATATTAGTTTCTGCAAAGGCGGGAAAACTGTAGGCATCCACTGTGCCTGCATGGTGATTACCTTGTTTATATCTTCTCCTGCTGCACTCATCTTATTACTCAATGTTTCTATGTCTATACTGTTAAGTACCCCCATTCCAGTACCTGTTGCCCCCAATAATGTATCATACCACTCCCTTTTCTTCCTATTTTGGCACATGGGATCAAGAGGGAATGTGATATTGAAAGTGTGCTGGGTTGCATATTTCCTAGTGCCTATATTTCTGCAAGTAGAGGACACCTTGATTAGAGTATCATTTATGACTCTTGGCTTGAGGTCTAATATGTATAGTCTTTTCATGAGTACATACTCCCCTGGTATCTCAGTACTGTTGGTACACATCATCATCAAATCCCCTATTCCCTTCCACGCCCTTCCTATAGGTACTGTATTATTATTGGAGCCATTTACACACTTGAGGGCTTCTATGCAGGCTTGAGTATACCCTTTTAATTTGATAAATGGTTTATTGCAGCATATGATGGGAGTACTATTAGTCATGGTCATAGTATCATTTTCCCCTGGTGCCCAAAAATGATGGGGTTCATTCCTCCCTGCTGTTTCTACAAACCCATGGCTACAAGTAAATTTAAAGTTTAACTTACAACAGGGATATGGAATCATTCTTCTACTACTTCCTGTTCCTACATCTACCATCACACATTCTTCTTGATTACTTGATTTATTCCATATCATACCTGCACATTTGGTTAAGTCTACCTTCTTAACTTTATTTCCTGGCGTATACATCTGTATATACATTATCTGTACTGTTACTAGTGCTATGCATATTATCACACACAAAGGATTCATGGTGCTTCAATTTTCACCGTCAGCTTTTTGCAGTGAGATGCGTGGACCCAGGTGTCTCGTCCTCCTAACTTAACAGAAGTGGGAGTAATCAAGACCCCTTGATATGGACCATCAAATCTGGGTTCCGAAGTTTTCCTCATGTGCCTTTTTAGGTAGACCCAATCTCCTGGTTGCAAGGCATGTGTTCCTGTATCGTTATTTGGATCTGGAATGGAGGAGAAAACTTGAGAGTGCACATTAGTCATTATCTTTGTAAGCTGTATTAAATAATCAGTTAGATCTGCAATCTCTGAAATGGGTACAATGGCTTTGGTGTGTTCTTCTGTGGTGTTTTCACTACCTGACCTGGATTGTATTTTCCGCTTATCACACAGGCTGCTGCATATGCCGTAGCAGCTGCATTGAATCCTGGTGCTACCCAATGTCGTAAGACAATATTAGTCATAGCTTCTTTCGAATTGTGGACCAGCCCATGTACCAATTGAGTCATCATAGGGTATAGGCTTCTGGGCAGACAATACTTATCTGTTCTCCAGAGCCCTCCCTGACATGTAGCACCTTCCTTTTCCCAGGCTTTTTTGTCTATTGAGGAGACTTGTTCCTGGAACTTTTGCAGTATGTCAAGGGTTACAGGCTCTACAGGGTTTTTACCCTGTATCACATGACAGACCTGCACCCTGGGCATAAGGGCTGCCTGTTTAGCAGCAGCATCTGCCTTGGCATTTCCCATAGCCTCCATAGTCTTTTTTTAGTGTGTGCCTGGACTTTCAATATAGTTACCTTCCTGGGTAGCTGCAGAGCTCTAAACAGAGCCCTTATCTGTTCTGCATGCTTGATAGGTTTTCCTGCTGACCCTACAAAATCCCTGCTCTTCCATATTGGCCCAAAATCATGGCGCACGCCATATGCGTACCTGGAGTCTGTGTATATGTTAGCTGTTTGGTTTTCTGCCATTATACATGCCTCAGTGAGTGCATGCAACTCCGCCTCCTGTGCTGAGCAGAAAGGTGGGAGTGGTTGTTGTATCAAAGTCTCTTCCAGGGTGGTCACAGCATACCCTGTGTGTGGTGACCCTTCATAATAATACCTGGAACCGTCAACAAATAAGTTCCAATCTGCATTAGGTATAGGGACATCTGTCACATTTTCTAATTCCTTCATTTCTAGCTTCATTAGTTCAGCACAGTCATGTGACTCAGAAAAGGGAAAATTTTGGTGTGTATTTTGTCTGGTACTGATACATTTCTCCCTTTCTGATTCATCAAGGGTGGGTAGGTCCCCACCCACCTCTCTCCCCTCTGTTGAACCTGCTTCAACTGGAAACAGTGTAGCAGGTTCAAAACTGTGCATCTTTTAATTGTTACATGTGCATGACTTAATAATGACACCTCATACTTAGTGAGCCTTGCTGTGGACAGATGCTTTCTTCTTGCTTGGTTTAATATTTCTGTAACTGCATGTGGGACCTGTATAGTTAAGGGGTGGTCTAGTACTATATCTGCCACCTTATCTTTTAGCAAGGCTGCGGCTGCCACCGCCCTTATGCAGGATGGGGCTCCTCTTATGATACTGTCTAGATGTAATGAATAGTAAGCCAGCGGTCTCTGTTTATGTTAGTGTACCTGTGAAAGGACCCCTTGTGCATGTCCCTTAGATTCATTGCAGAACAAGGTAAATGGCTTATCATATTGTGGTAATCCTAACGCTGGTGCCTGCACAATGGCTTGTTTTAATGTTTCAAACTATGTTAGTTGTGATTCAGTTAAATATATCCTGGACCCTTTTACCTCACTAAGTGCATCATAGAGGGGTTGCATTAGGAGGGATGCTCCGGCAATCCATTCCCTGCAGTACCCTACCAAACCTAGGAAAACCCTTAATTCCTTGGTGTTCTGTGGTGGCTTTACCTGCTGGATTGCAGTTATCCTGTCCTGTGTGAGGTGTCTGGTACCTTGTGAGATGCAATGTCCTAAAAATATTACCTTACTCTGCACTGCTTGTATTTTTGTGGGTGATAACTTGCAATTTTGCTGCCCTAAGAAGTTAATTAATGATGTAGTCTCTTCCTGACACCCCTCATTCATTTGGCAACATGGTATTAAGTTATCTACATATTAGAAGAGTGTCTTGTTTTTATTCAACAGCTGCTGGAGCCTGTTCTAGTAATTGTGTACAATATATTATACACCTCACTAACCACAAGTCCCCAGAACCTACAGTTTTGGTTTGTTTTTTTCTTGTTTTTTTTGGGGGGGGGGGGTTTCTGCTACTCCAGCAGGACCAGCTACTTCATTTATTTGACTCTGTGAATTAGCCTGTGTCACTGAATCTCCTGCTACTGCATCCAACATATCATTGTATGCGGGTGGGGCAGGAGGTTCTTTTGGTTTCAATTCACCTGGTCTAGGGGTCTGACATTAAATCACACACAAATGTTCACCTAACATTCTCTCAGCTAAATATCGTTTCAGCAGGCATACAATTATCCATAGAGGCAACACCAAAAAAAAAGAAATCATTTGCACCTACAATAGACCTAAATGACCTAGCTGGAATCCTAACATTGTACCACAAGTCAAATTACTAACAAAAATCCCTTCAAATCAATATCCAGAAATGTGGTAAAATTATACTAATACAAGTTTAAAAATGGAAAAGCAGAAAAGATTATTCTTTCAGTAATTCACAAAACACTCTCTTTCTTGCTAAAAGAGGAAGAAAAAGATAAATATAACTGATGTTACAGCATACAGTTGTGGACCTACAAGTCCCAGCATTCAATTAGCTTCAGCTTCAATTAGGTTGTTACCACTGCAGAGATATTTCAATTGCTCTTAAATCACTGAAGAAAACCTCTTTTCTATCTACCACATATATTGTCAAATAAATCCTTCTCTTTCACACTGAACACTGAAAAAACTGGGGAGAGAATCTGCAACTTCATTCCCCCTTTGCTCATATCCCCCCTCCCTTTCTCAACACACTGAAGTCTTTTACACAGAATAGGAAGGGGAAAACATTCCATTCTCTGTCTCTCACTCACAGGTTGTAAGACAGAAACATAACAAAAAACGAAAAAAAATATGCACAATATGTAATTTGTCTTTTCTTTTTCCTAATTCATTTTGTACAACCAATACAAAAAGTATTATATCTGGCGCAAAAGAGAATATATGAAAAAAAAAAAATAAGACTGCAGCTAAAAAATAGTCCAGTGCAATTCTCAAGTTCCAATAGCCAAAAAGAATGACCCTCTGAATTTAAAAGACTTTCTCGAATTTCTACCAGCACAAATACTGTTAACTCTAAATCCTTCAGTGGCTAATTTAAATATTATTGTACACTTTTCTTCAACAACAGACATATAAAGCAATATGTCAAAATATAACAAATACAAACAATGAATCTTATCAGAACCAGAAGGGTGAGTATTCTTGAACCTTCACATCAAACTGATGAATCTTAGAAGACACAGAAATAACATCGACCTTTTTAGAGCAGAATAAAACTTCTACCCACCGCGGTTTTGTCGTTCCTAGTTCTGCCTCTCCTCGACTCCTTCACAGTTTTTCAGGAAGATTTTCGAAGCTCACTGTGGCCTCTAAGTATGTTAAAGGCAATAGACCTTTTTGCCACCAGTAAAATCCCTTCTAATTCAGATGTACGGTGCACACTAGAGAATTGATCTGAGACTCACACTGTTGTCTGGATTAATCAGTTCTGTTTTACTGAAACTGGTATACTAATATTTATACATAAAACATGGCATACCCTCTTATGGTTACATACTATAATAATAAACAAAATCCTTTAAATTGTAGCTATGACCTGCAACCAATTGAACAAAGACATCTGTAAATCTTTCTCACTTAGAGCAGGACAGACAGCTTATCTTGCTTATCTTTACTGAAAGTGAGTTATATCCAAATTTTTGAAGCATAACCGCTCATCCTTTAAATCTGTTAATCTAATTGGAATTTCTTTACCTACGAAGGTCTGTAGTTAGTCATTTTTAACTAATTGACTTCTACATTATCTATGAAAGCTATATATTGCTTAATTAAAAATATCATAATTTCCTTTACAGTGGGTAGTTGTCCTGACGTTCCTTCTAATGGGTGACTATGTGGGTCTGATGGTGCACTTGGGGGTGGCTGAGTAGGAGGCAAGTTTACAGCTGTATGTCCCTGGATGTCTTCTAGCATCTTCTCCTTTACCATTTGTTCTTGTTCTATTTGTCTACATGCCCTTACCCATGCTCATACTTGGTGTTCTTTATTATTCCTAGTAATCCATATACTATATTCTTTCTGAAAATCTGGCAATCCCGCCTTCCTAAAGATGATATAGATTTCTCTAACAGCCACAATACCTTCTCTTTCCTTAACTAGATCCGCAGGAGTGTATGATGTCTGTACCATCATACCTTTACTGCCCTGGGCCCCCATTACTGCAGTTATGGGAATACCGGCCCATAGTGTGCCTGAGAAGTGACTGTTATTCTAATTTTATACACCTTTATAATTCAATCCTGTTATGGATTGCTTGATCAACTTGGGTACATACTTTACTGATATTTTATTAATTAATGGACATGTAAGTGGCCTTATCCTTCTAAAAAATCATATATTAGCCACCATCCCAATCCTATTTGGGTTTTTAGATAGTCTGGACAATCATGACTTCCAACTATTGCTGTATATATCATTGGATTAAAAATTCCCTCCTTATGTTTACCATATGTTACTGAACAATCAGTGTCAGTTCCTATCACCGCTATCAATTTACTAGTTTGTATTGTCAATGCCTTTTGAATTATAACAACACATTTACAGTCTGGACAACTAAGATTATTTTCTGACATTTATACTCCCCACAGCATGTCTCTGATTCCCTCAGCTCCCTTTGATTTTTTTATGAAACAATATATTAATACTAGTACAATTATTACCTCTCAAACCCAAGGACAATCATCTACACAAAATAAGGCGAGGTCTCAGCAACAAGTATAGAGGAATGCTTTTGATTATCGAGGTCAATTAATAAGTTATGTATTTGCATCCTTTTATATATTTCCTGTATCGACACAAACACATACATTCACTTATCTATTTTTCACAAAAAAACAAATATATATCAGGAAAACAGGTTATTCAGTAATTTGTTCAAATACCCGTTATACCATCCCCTACTGAACCCCACCTTATATCTTACAGGAAGAGCAGATGGAGTAGGGAGTTGAAAATGCACAAAACTTCAACTGCTCACCGCACGGATTTGTCTGCTGTTCCTGAAGATTGAGGAGGTCTCTGGTCAGTCCTGGGTTGAGTATCCTGGACGAGCCCCCAGAAAATGTTGGGGTACCGAGGCTTGGTGCCCCTACTATCAATCTCTGATAACCTGATTTCCTATGTGGTATTTTGCCTTCGACAGCAAAGTGGAGAAATGAAACACAAACAAGGTGTTGCAGTTTCAAAATTAGCTCTGAGGGTCTATGCAAGCTGATCCTTTATTTATACATAGTGACCAGCATTAACTGGTTAACGACAAGGACATATAAGGAAATCTCTTTAGCTCAGCAAATATGCATATAAGGCCACATCCTCTGTTCAGCATTACATGCTTTTCCTGCCAGCTGCTTCCTTCAGTCTGGCATCCTGCTGCTGTCTGTTCCATAGGAAGCATCTGTTTTTTTTCTTCAAAGCGTAGTCCTGTATAGTTTTTAAGGCATTTCACATATATTTGTACATCTTAATAACTATCAATTATTTTATACCCTCACAGCCCTTAACTTCTGCAGTTCCACTAACAGGAAGTTCGGCATAGGAACTCTGTGGAAGCTAAGGGCTGAAGGTAGCGGGCGGCTGCTGCACCCCCTTGGGCTTGTGCCCTGGGCGACGGCACCGCCCACACAACCCTCGTTACGGCTCTGTTTGGCTGAGTAAAACAATCTGATTTTTATATATCCTCTGAGTGTGAGTAACTGAGAGACAATCACCTACTATCAATGGGGCATATTTCTCACCACATAGAAATGTACATTTATTTTGATGCATAAACCAAGGTATTTCAAACATTAAAATGTTGAAATGTAAGATATGAAATAAAGATACTCCTTATGTTCCTTTAATCTTTTGGTTTTTTTTTAAGGCATACATAAGGCTGCCATAGGGTGTATTAAAAGTTGTTATTATTATAGTAGATTATCACTTGAAATTACATTTTTAATTTTTCCGGGTGTTCATTCCTGTTAACAATCACAAGGTCGCAGAATGTCATGCAGGGCATCTGTCAGAACAAAAAGGGAGAAGGTAGATAATTAAGAACTTTCGGGCAAAGTTAAATGTGCTGTTTCTAGGCATTTGTTCAGCTTGTTAATGATCCTAAATATCTGTTTGTTTTGTAATTTAAGTATTCTGGAAAATACTCTTTCTGAATCTTGTTGATAGATTATGGGTCATATTCATTAAGAAATGCAGCGTAAACTTAATTTGCGCTTTTTTTAAAAAACAGACGGAAAATGCAGGTGTGCCCATATTCATCAAGAAAAGTTTCCAGCTGAACACGGGTGTAAGTATGCTCTGTCTATATGGTACTTGCTATATGCAGACAGACACAACAAACTGCAGGATACACATAATGCATATGTTTATGTAAAGTCCCATCAGACTGCACAGATATAAAATGAATTATATATATATAAAAATAAACACAAAGTGGTCAGTTCCACTGCCTTGATAAAGACTCCGGACCTGATTCATTACCGTTCTAATCTGCCGAATTTGTGCGGATAATGTGAAAACTTGCTCTGTGCATGCCCAGAACAGAGAAATAAGAATGAAAATCCGTCACTTAAGTAAAATCTTTCTTAAGTTAAGATCAAAATATTTCTTAACTGCACTTATGAAGCGCTCCAACCTCTTAAGACAGAGTGACTTAAGAAGAGTAGGATCTTACCTCCGGATCCGTCAGATAGAGAAAGAAGCAGTACTTAGCGTTTTTCTTAAATTCATGCTTAACCCTCAAGGAAGCTCAGGATCATGTTTAAGTCCAAAAAAAGCTATAGCAGCAGCGCTGAATCACAACACTAAACTGTTGAAAAATCATTGTTTTTGTTTAAATTGCTCCTAATCACAACTATATATGCACAACATACATCTGCTTACAGATCACTCATAACAAAAAATGTTTTTTTATATTAATATTATAAATTAAACAATGTACTATTTTTTAAAAAAAACAATGGTGGATGCACAGTTTTAATAAATTACAATGTGAAGTGGTTAATGTGTAATATCTAATAGTTAGCCTATACCTTGTTTGTTGTTGTTTTAATACGGTTAATAATATGCTAGTATAAATAAAAGGCATTATAGTTCAAGTTGTTTGAACTATTTATATAGAATGTGAGTACATAAACCATGTGTACTCTTCCATAAGGGACACATAGGAGTAAACCCACACAAACATGGGGAGGATATTTAAACTCCACAGACATAAGGCTGTGACTCAGGGTTCAAACTTATGACTCCCCTGTTGGAAGGTGGATTTTCTAACCACTAAGCATGCAGTTTAAAAAATATGTGCATCATAGAGACTAGAACGACAAAGTCAACAATACACCATTGCCTGCAAATCACATAAGTGCTAGTGGCAAGCTAAAGTGTTACAGAGAAAAAATAATAATTGTACACACCAACAGCACCGAATATCCACAACACTAAACTTTTGTTAAACCAATGTTTGGTATAACAAACAATTTTCTTTAATTTTTTTTATTAATGTCAATAATTATGCAATGAGCTATTTAACCCCAAAATAAATGGTAGATGCACAGTTTGAATAAATTCCAATGTAAAATCATTGATGTATAATAGAATAATAGTAATAATAATAATAGTTAGACTCTAATTTCTTTATCATTTTTGCCCTTCTGTTGTTTTTTTGTTTGACTTGGGAGTTATCTGCTTTTATCTGGATCTCTAAACTCTATGCAATCTGTTATGAGCCATAATAATGTACCTCTATTTTAAAATGTGCTTTTATTTGGCTGTGGAATACCTTTTCACAAGCTTTATTACATGTCATTTGTGCCTCGGCTTTGTATCTTTTATCTGTGGATATTTTCTATTTCTATGGATACTCTTTATTTTGATGAGCTTGTCTCTGTTGTAGCTCCACACAAATTTTAACATTCAATTTAGGAATAATCCCCAACATGGGTCAGGATTTGAACTCATGACCCCACTTTTGGCAGGTGGAATGGATAACCACTAAGGCAACGTGCAGATTGAAATTTACATACATTATATAAACTTGAATGACAAGCACCATGTCTGAAAGTCCTATAGGTGTTAGCTAATAGTGCTCCTAAAAATATACAACACAACAGATGCACTACTAGCAACTTCAAGCTTTAGGGATAAACAATAAAGAATTACACACACATACTCTTTGACATGAAGGATGTGTCATCTGGAATTTTGTATTAGAAATAACCGTGGATGCGCATTCAATGGCTAAAAATTTGCCATCATAAATATACATATACAATACGTAACTCAGTATAAACAAAAGCAGAACCAAAACTTATACTAGCATACTCTTCTATAAGTAACACATTGGAGTAAATCTATGGAAACATGGGGAGAATATACAAGTCCACACAGATACGGCCATGAGTCAGGATTCGAACTCATGACTCCAATGTTGGAAAGTGGATTGTCTAACCACTAAGGCAATGTTCACATGGTAAAATACATATTTCATATAGACTACAACGACAAGCACAACCATACACCTTGGCTACACATGATCTAAATGCTAGATATCACATATGGAACACATGTCATATGATTGTTTTATGTGTTCAAAACAAACATACAACACAACACAGGCACTAGTGGCAACCTAAAGTGTTAATGAGCATAATTAAATGAACAATTGCACACACCTTCTTAATCACCAACATGAATGATCATGTTTTTTTTATAAAAAAAATTTTTCATTGAAATCAAACAGCATATACATATGTTTACAACAGCATGAACACATGGTATAGTACTTTTAACTCTTTGTTGTAAAACAACAGTAGTTACAAATTCCCCAACATCCGCAAAGCAGTTCTTACATTTTATTAGAAAAATAGAAAAATTATTCTGCTTTGCAGGACTAAATAAAGTACAAGTGAACATATCCAGAAAAGAATGTAACTGTTTAACCGCTCTATAAGAAAGGGGGGTAGGGGGTAGAAATACAGAAGGGGAAGACTGGGAAGGAAGGCAAGTTGAGGGGGAGGGGGTGTTGGTCTTCAAATATTCCACTGAGTGAACAATGTATTGTCTTTGAACTCTATACATTCTGACCACAGCAAGTAAAATTCACTATATTTATCGGCCGCAGAATAAATTATATCATCCATTGAAATATAAAAGTTTATACTTGCAAACCATTCTTTTATAGCGGGAGCTGATAGTGATCTCCAGTGGACCGGTATCACAGCCTTTGCTGCACTATTACGGTATTTTACAGAGCACATTTTATATTGGGAGATTGGAATTTTAGTATCATTGAGTAACCAATATCTCGGACAATTTGGCAATTCAATTCCCACAATTGTTTTGGAGATGAGGACCACCGCATACCAGAATGGTCTGAGTGCCGCGCATTCCCACCAGATGTGCAATGGAGTGTCCAATGCTCCCTGACACCTCCAACAAAGATCCGAGACACCAGGGAACATTTTAGCTAGGAGGCTGGGACACCAGTACCACCTAGTCAATATTTTGTTTGAGTTTTAACAAACTCTCACGCTAACTGAACTAGCATGAGTACGCTGAAATATATCCCCCCACTCTGACTCAGGTATGACTGTATTTAACTCCCGCTCCCAATCTCTAGTGAGCTTAGGTAGTGCATTGAATAAATGCCCAATCAAGAGCTTATATATAAATGATAGGTGTGCCCAGGGCATTGGGACATGGTACATAGAGATTCAAACTGTGTGAGAGCCCTGCCCGCCTTCTCACGGAAGCCTCTAGAACACGAAAAATGCATCAATTGAATGTGTCTCCATATTTCCACATTGGGTAGATCCCATTTTGCCTGTAAATCGGCAACTGCTTAAGTGTCCACCAGCTGGCTAACACGAGTTACCCCTGCTTCAATCCAATATTGGAAAGTCTGTCTTGAAAGACCCAGGGGAAAGTCCGGGTTGCCAAAAAGTGCTTTCAAGGGTGAGTGTTTTGTGGAAATATGTGGATTAATGTGCAGCTTTGCCCATCTAGACAAAGTGGGAGAGATAGTTGAGTGTTTAACAGTGGGAAGCAGGGACTGCCATGGAGCAAGATCAATTTGTGTGTTTAATATGTAACCTTCAATCAAGACACACTGACTGTCCCCCCCTCCTCTCATCCAATCAAGAACTCCATTCAGCATAACGGAGTCACAATATGTAGAGAAATGTGGCAACTGTAAGCCACCATCACATTTGCATTTATATAGTATGTCATGCTTGAAAGGAGACCTCCTGCCCCTCCAAACAAAGTGTCTAATGGCTCTATGTAGTTAATTAAACCATGAAATGGGGACATGGATTGGGAGTGTATGTAGAAGGTATAGAACTCTCAGAAGTAAATTCAGTTTTACCACATTGACTCTAACTATCAGGGAAAAGTCCTTCTGGAGCCAGTCCCCCAGATTTGAACGGATAGTTGTAGTAATGGGGAGGAAGTTATCAGTGTAGATCTTTGAGTTATCTTTATTTATAATCACCCCCAAGTATTTAAGATGTGTGGGGTGCCAGACAAAGGGAAAAGCCGACTTCAGACCTTCAATTACGTCAGATGCAGAAGAAAAGTTAAGGGCCACTGACTTTGAATAATTAACTTTAAAATCAGCTAACTCCGCAAAAATGTGGAATTCTGACATTAGATTCGGAATGGAAACTATTGGATTCGTAAGGATGGCAAGGAGGTCTTCCGCAAAGAGTGCTAATTTAAACCTTTTATCTCCCATCCGCACTCCAGAAATATCTGGGTTCGCTCTAATGGACCGCCCTAATGCCTCCATGAATAGAATGAAAACCATAGAAGACAAGGGGCATCTTTGCCTCGTTCCATTTGTTATGTTAACGGGTTCAAATAGATCCCCATTAACCTTAACTCTAGCTGTTGGATGTGTGTATAGCATTTGAATCCTTGCCAGCCGCACCGGCCCTAAGCCCAGATGGCTAAACACACCCTGCATGAAGTCCCAGTCAACTTTATTGAATGCTTTTTCCGTATCCGTAGATAATAAAACAGTGGAGTATTGATAGAGGTAGCAAACTGGATCAAATCAATTATTTTAGTAGTATTGTCATGCGCCTCACGGCCCGGGACAAACCCCACCTGGTCTGAGTGGATAATCATAGGCAAAAACGATTTCAGTATATTAGCTATAAGTTTGGCATATAGTTTTATGTCAACATTAAGCAGGGATATGGGCGTATAACTAGGACATAGCGCTGGATCTTTTCCCTCTTTAGGCAGCGCAGTGATATGGGCTTTCAGAGAGTGATGTGAGAAATGAGATTAAGCAGAGATCGCATTGAAGGCCTGAAGCATGAGAGGTATCAATTTAGTTTTAAAGGTTTTGTAGTATAATATTGTGAGGTGGTCTGGCCCTGGACTCTTACCCAAATGTATCGTTTTGATTACCTCCTCTAATTCCCCAGAAGAAAAGGGAGCTTCCAGAATTTGTATGGTTTCTATATATAGTGTGGGAAAATTTACCCGTGCTTAAGATAATTAGCTATGTGTTCCTGCTTAATTGAGCGATCTGCCGGAAGTGAATCACTGTTAAGATTATAAAAATTAGAATAATAAGCATGAAATATCTTAGCTATATCGGACGAGGTAACACATAATTTCCCAGTTTCTGATTTAATGTGTGGTATATACAGTTGTGCTTTTTGGGTTTGCAAAGCTCGATCCAAAAGTTTTCCCGGTTTGTCTCCCCACTGATATAACTTATTGTGACATTTACGATAATCCAACCCTATCTTACCTGACATTAATTGGTTAAGGGCCTTTCTCACTTCCACTTATTCAGTCAGGATGTCTGACTCTCTAGAAACCTTATGCCTCATTTCAGCTGTCAGCTGGAGCACCAAAGAGGTGTGGTCAGGATCATGTCATGGAGGAGGATCAGGACAAGAAAGAGTTGCCTTTGTAAGCATGTTCGTATCTATAGTTAACAATGTTAGTCCTTTTATGTTATTGGGGGACTTGCGTTACAGTTAAGGCATCAGAAATTGCAGATTTTGCAGCTGGAAAGTACAGTCGTGTACAAAATACACACAGTCAAGTATTTTTTTATTTCAAAATGGCCTAAGGTTAATCTCTTTTTCTATAATATTTTAAACAGATAAAGAAGACAGCCCTTATGGGTTCCAGCATTACCTGTCTTGCAACACCTCCAACCATGGGGGAAAAAAACCATCCATGCATTTGTATTTGATGTGGTTTTTTTTTATAAACGATTTTGTATTTACAGTTTGTTTTTAATTTGTGTTTTATTTGATTATTGAAAATGTTTTTAAGAATAAATATTAATATTTTTAATTCTCAATACTCATTCTCCTAAAACTCTCTTCTGCTTTGGACACTGTTTAACACCCTCTTCTCCAAAACATCCTTCATTCAATTGTTCATCTAGACACAGTTTTTTCCTGGTTTACTTCCTATCTCTCGTAACGCTCATGTTGTGTATCGACCTCTGGCACATTCTCCCCTCCAATCCCACTCTCTATTGTGGTCCCACAGGGTTTTTTTTCTAAATGTTGTACTTTAATATTGTACACCTCTTATCTTGGGGGCACTAATGTGCTCATTTGGCCTCCAATACCACGTCTACGCTGACTGCACCTAAATGTACATTGCTTTCCCTGACCTATTTCCTTCAGTACCATCAGCTAGGATAATAACTACCACACTTCTAAATCTAGTGCCTGTAACCAGGTGTTATCAGGTGCCTGCAATTACAGGTTACTGTTATCAAGTTCATGTAAGTGTGAATAGCAGAGTATATTTCCCATCGATCCGCCTCTCTTTGCTAGGATATAATGAATGAATGACAAGCCGACATTTTGCACACAGGTATAGAAGAGATCCACAATTGACCTGATCTCGCCCACACGTGCTCTGAGAAGCAATCATAGAGCAGAGTATTGGAAAGTAAAGCAATTCCAAAATGAGAGCCAGCACACATATAGACTTGCACAGCCCACATACAGGGCATAATAAAAGCACCTTACCAGTATCCTAGCCACTCTGAGGGAGCGCTGTCCATCCAATCTTCTCTAAGGATGCAGATGTTCTCTCCTTTGAGGCTACCAGTAAGGAATCTATCTCAAGTCACCAACACACATCTCTCACTCTGAGAGAGATCAGGACTCCTGGGACCAATTGCCCCTTCCCTGTCAACTGGCAGAGACCAAAATGTCAACATCAGCCTGACTACAGCTTTACCTGGGTAGTGATTTGTCCTCTGGTGTTATGGGAGCTCTCATTTAAAGGCAGAAATGCCCCCTTATGGAGTTCTAGGATCTGTACTTTTCGGTGTTTACTGGTCACAGATATACAAACAGACAAAGGGATGGCAGATGATACAATTAAGTATTGTTCGGTGGCATCTTCAGAGCTTATTTATACAGGAGAGATCGTAACACAGAGACATTACATTTGATTACCTAATACAGTCATCTATAATAAAACAAAAAACTGATTTTCATTATCTTAACACACACAGACACACAGCTACAAAGGCTATGTGACCCACCCCTTGGTGTGATAAACATTCATGCAGGAATTTAGTTGACAGTGGAATGCAATCCTGCTGTAAAGGTTGAGACAATGGACTAACTTGCATGTGTACATGAGTTTACAAAGTCATGCTCTTTCATACATGCTAAAACTTAAAAATATAATAATATTCCTGCTTAAACTTTGCCGAATCTATTTCAGATTGTTCACCTGTAAGTGTCAGTTTATCAGTTATGAGCTCATCAGCTGAAGAGAATTAAATACACTGCATGGTTTGCGTGCACAATTAGCTCTGCTTTATTAGTTACAAGTCCCTATCTATATAGCAAAAATCACATATTACAGAAATCTACACCCCAAAAGGTTTTAACCACTCATGCTTCCTTTAAACAGATATTACTACATTCTCTCATTATCACACAGGAATTCTCCCCAGGGTAGGGGGGGTTGGTTTATCTCCTGTCTGCTATGTCAAAGGTTATAAGCATAGCCTTGCAAATAATGAATTACTCCTACAAACCAGGTGCATCTAATTTGTATTTAAGCTATATCTGAACAAAATGGCTATAAGGCAACAAGATGGCGTCAGCTTAGCAAAGTGGGTACTTATACACATACACCCTTCTAACAGAACATATGAATAGGGATGCCTAAAACTAGATACACAGAACAACCCATCCCCCACCAATAGCAAGTCCATGATCCCTTTTCTAGCTGATAGATGGTCAATGAGTCGACAACCATCTTGCACCCGCTACATGTCCTGATGTCAGATATTCACATATATCAGTGAACATGAGAGTCTCTGGGGCCTCTTGTGCTTCCTTTTTGTCTTCTAACTATGGATTTCTTAGGGAAGGAAAAAAAGGAAAGGGAGAGAGAAAATACACAGTGCACTCGGCAAGTGTTATATGTCACTTATTTCACAATAGAAGGGACTGTCCATTGTGCTGTATATCTTCATAAGGATACATTTCAGTATTGACCATGTGGATTCCAAGGAAAAGGTTCTTGGTTTCTGCACTGATCACAACTGGCAGTAGTACTGAGAGTTCCACAAGGTTCACACTCATTAGATGGAGTATACAGTACAGCGGTTTAGACAGATGTGGTAACTTTAATTTTTCTGGAAGAGAAACACTTAGCTTTACTACACTTATTAATAAGCCACATCATCAATTTTATTAGTATATATATATATATTACAATAAGGATTAGTTACAGTCTTTGAAATGCAACATGTATAAAACCTGATAACCATCCTCCTATACCCTTGAACCAATCGGCCAGGTACAGCCATGAAAACTATCCTTCTAGATAAGCATCTCCAGTGTGCTCCTTTAAAAATGTATATTTCATGTCTTATTTTTTTGTAAGTGTTCATCAAACATTTTCTCTGGATCATCTGCATCACTAGTTAAAAAGGTGCAACCCTGGGCTTCAATTTAAATATTTAGGGTCAGGCAGTACCCTCCAGACTAAGCTGTCAGGTAGTCCAATATTAACCTTTTGTCTTGTGTAAATGTAATAATGTGTTGGGTCACAATACTCACAAATACATTTCTGTATTGGGTGTACACCCCTGCAGTCATGGGTTGCTCTTTTCTTATTTGGTTGGGTTAAACTTTCATATTGGAATTTTTCTCATTATGTATAATGATCTGTACATTACTATTGGCATGAGTCTGGGTTTTCCAGACCTAGCTTTCCTTTCTAGACTAGTACACATCTACAGTCTACAACAAAGGAACATAACATGCAATCAATATTTCTTCTGCTAATATCAATGAACACCACTCTCTGGTCTCCCTTGCACCTTTAAAAACTTGTAAAATACATTTTACTCAGACTCTCCTTGTCTGCAGATCTTGCAGTGGGATACGTGTATTTAGGTGTCATGTCCCTGTACTTCCACTACCATGGGAGACATGGAAAGTACTCTCGAATCTGGGTTCAAGACTCTTCCTGACGTGCTTTATTACGACCACCCAGTCCCCTGGTTGCAGTTTATGGGTACCTGCATCAAAATTAGGGCCTGGAATGGAAGAAATCACTTGACCATGTATTTCAGTTTGTTGTTTCTATAATAAAGCAACATAGTTCAACAAATCACAATATACATGCTGTAGTTGCTACGGAAAGTAACAGCCTGTTCTGTGTGCTGTGCCAAACAGTATCTCATTTAGTGCTAAACCATTGTCTTTCCTAGCAGTGTTTCTTACTGAGATCCATGGCAGGCCTGTTTCAGCCATTGTTTTCTGCATTTTAAATTTCAGAGTACCATTAAGGCACTTCACACATCCCGAACTTTGAGGTTTGTGAGGGGTGTGAAGGGCAGATATGATTCCCATGTCTTTTAACAGGTCCTGGAATCCTTGCCCCGTAAAGTGTGTTCCTCTGTCACTTTCAATGACCTCTGGTACACCATATCAGCAGATTACCTCACTCGTAATTTTCTTGGCTACTGTTTTAGCATTTGCTTTCCTATACAGCTATGCCTCCAGCCAGTGACTTAAGAAGTTGACACAGACTAGCACATTCTCAAAGACCGAGCATTTGGGAAGTTGTATAAAGTCTGTCTGTATCCTATTATAGGGATACTGTGTCTGGGGTGTGCTTTTCCATGGGACAGACTTACCCGGGTTATTCTATGCACAGATTAGGCATCCTGCCATTGACGCCTGTGCTGCTTGGACAAACCCTGTTGCTATCCATAACCTGTTGGTGAGTACAACCATAGCATCTTCCCCCAGATGCACTTTACCGTGTGCTATATTGGCCATAATGGGGTAAAGTGCTTTTGGCAGACACAAACGCTGACCTTTACACCACTCTCCTTGCACTTCTAGTGCTCCATGTTTTGCCCAAGTCTTTTTCTCATTCTCTGTTGCTTGTCTCTGCATAAGTTGGAGTGTGGAACGGTCAAATTTGGGGTCAGGGGTCACCATGTAAATAGACTCCCCTTGGGGTACTGAGGCTATGGCAGCTTCTCGTGCGGCCTGGTCTACCAGTCTATTTCCCTTAGTTTCTGGGGTAGCGTCTCTGTGTGTGTCTTCATCTTCATCACTGAGTTTGGAGGGCAGCTGGAATGCGGTGAACAGTGCCCTGATATGTTCAGCATGTTGACTGGTTTGCTTGCTGAAACTATAAGTCCCTACTTTTCCATATGAGGCCATAAACATGTGCAATTCCAAAAGCATAACTTGAATCAATGTAAATGTTTACTCTTTGTCCTTTTGCATATATGCATGCAAGTGTCAGGGCCCTTAATTCAGCTTCTTGTGCTGACATGTGACTCGGTAGAGTCTGTTGAATCACTCTTTCTATGTGTGTGGTTACAGCACACCCTGTATAAGAAACACCCTCTATGTGTTAGCGTGAGATGTCTGCATTTGGTAGTGGTGTATCTTTAATGTCAGATAAAACCAAAGATCCTTGTCTCATCCGTTCTACACAATCATATTAAGAAAAATTGTGTGTTTGCATTTTTTTTTCTTCCTGTTCAAGCTGGGATGGGTTTACCCCAAATCCCTAGGGGAACCCCGATATATACATGTACTTCTCCCATCTTTTGAAACTTGCTGCAATAAGGCAGCAGGATTCAACATTGTGCACCACTTAAGTGTAACGTTACAGGGAGTTAGCAGTGATATTTCATATTTCGTAAGTCTGGCTGCTGAGAAGTGCTTTGCTTGTGCTTGATTTAAAATGTCTGTTACCGCATGTGCCACCATTAGGGTTACCGGGTGCCCTAGCACAATATCTGTACTTTTTCCAAACACTATGGCCGCTGCAGCCACTGCTTTTATGCAAGTGACCTTAGCTTGCGACCATGTATCTGTGTCAGTACTCCTTGTGCGTATGCACTTACTTTATAACAAAATAATGTGAAAGGCTTGTCATATGCTGGCAAAGTCAGTACTGGCGCTGAAGTTACTTCAGCTTAAAATTGGTTAAACATTTGGCTCCACTCAGAGGAGAGTATAAATGGCTTGCTATCATCCAGAAGTGCTATTGCAGGAGCACAGATAATAGCTCTTAAAGTCTTAAGGCTTTTTTCCTTTATGTACAAACATTGAATTCCCATCAATGCATTACCATACCATTACCATACCCATGATGCAAAGAAGTATTTACAGTATATAATAATAGCACAGTAAAAAAGGGCAGTGAATGTCTATACAAAACAGATTGACTCAAAACTATTATGAGGAAAAAAAATAAAAACCTTTGTTATCTACCATAATTTGAAATTACATTGCATTACTTTCTTTCAAACCATCTGATATAAAATTTAAAGAAAAAGCAAAAACAAACCCAAACACTATCTTATATTCAACTATGTTAGTCCATTTCTCCTTTTCTCTTTAAAACTACCTTCTGAAAAACCACCTAGTTCATGCATTTGCTATGCGAATAGCCCATAAACTCTAATATCTCTTTTAAAAACAAGGTAATCATTACTCAGCAAAGTCTACGTTCTTTAAATCCTTCATTAGTTTATACTTATGTTTGTTGTGGCTGTAGATCAAAACATATTGCAAAATTATATTCATTGGAAGTTTGATAAATGCAATCTGGATTGCCTAAAGGGTCTTTGTAGCTGGAGACCTGTGAAGAAAAAAACTTTTGCATAGAGATTAACATTTATTCACTAGGAATTACAGTAACTATGATGCTTGTCAGTATCAGTACACCGTTATCAGGTAACCAGTAAACATTTTTGTGCTGTGAACAGCTGCTAAAAGCTTAACTGTTACGCTATGCTTTCCATGCCATGATTTCCTTAAAGGGGCAGTCCCTAATCTCACAAACAGGGAATGTCAAAGTGACGAGACCGGGCGTTCAAAGCCACTCCTTTCTCATCATCACCTAGTACAGACCCTTTGAATGACACTAATAAGTTTTTTACGGGTTTACAAACATTCAATCTGTAATCTTGATTCCAGGCTTTCAGCCATTTGAAAGCAACACTGCTCCTCTCATAAATCAGATTACTCTCGTTAGATACCTCACATTGTGTCTGTAAATCACTCAACATTTTCTCAACAAAATCTCCCGTGACCAAATATTCACACATATTTCCAGATTCTGTGATTTCCATGTTGAAAGTAAAAATATATATTCATTTAAGCAAGTCTCCCTCACAGACATAATTTTTTTCAGCCATTTCTTTATGGGCATAACAAACTCTCCTTATTTCTGAGAACACTCATCAGCACCATTTTTACACAGACTAAAATCGCTTTTAATATATCTGCATGTAAAATCTCACTCCCACAATTCTCAACTTCATTAAAGAGAAAGCTATATTTCTCAACTTCAGAAACAAAATTACTTTGTTCAAATACAGAAACGACTTGTTGGACCCCAGCCAACTTTGTTCTGACACTAGTAATAATATTGATAATGTACATTATTTACAGTCTTGTCCGTCCACTAAATCGTGCAGTGACGGACCAAAGATTTTAAAACTTCTTTTGCATCTCTTTAAAAGCATTATGTTTACAAATGTACAACTTTTTCAACCTTGAAACATGTATCTTTTAAAACAGTAAAGACAGACAAACATGTATCTCCCTCACACGCATTAAGACGGAGGTAAAACTCACATACAGAGAAAAGAAAAATTAACTGTTATCTTCCAGCCTACTGCTGTGGAACTACAAGTCCCAGTATTAGACTAAATACAAATTAGCTTCAACATTATTATCACTCGGCACTCCAGACATATAAGTATACTTGAAGAACCTTTTTATCAATGTTACATACATTGCCAGATAACAAAATACAGTCCTTCTTATCTGAACACACTGAAATCTTTTACACAGAATAAGGGAGGAGCACATTTCACAATTTCAGCTGCGCAGCATCAAGCATACATTTTTAGTTCACAACCTACTTGATTCATTATTTTAGTCATTACATCGTTTAGCTTGTGATACATTTAGCCTATCCACATATTTTGCGACTTTCCAGATCTCTTAACTTTCCTTTGCCACCTCAAACTATCTCTTGGGGTTTGGGCTCAATACCCCTTTGCTCTTGTCACATTACCACTTGCAACACCCTTGTTTCTCCATTAACACATATCAATTCCTTCTTTGGCTATCCCCGCTTTCTTGACAAATTACTTGCAGACCTGTTACTCCCCACACATCCTAGAAATCTGCGCATCATTTCTATGGGGGGTTGCTGTCATCTATCTGCTTACTGTCTATATTCCCCTATATTGACAGTACTTTTGAGGCCCAATAGAGACTCTGATCTTGTTTCTGTGGGTTGTCCCAATAGTGGACGTCCCGTTCTTTGGACACCTTGGGGTGGATGTTGGAACTCTGCCTCTGAACTCTGAACAGGACAGACGTGTCCTGCCTGCTCTCCGCTGATGTCCAGCTGAATCCTTCTCTGGGCCTGCATTTTCACCAGAGATGCCTTCACCGGAGATGCCTTCCTAGTGCCCGCTGCTATTTGCCCATGATGCTGGCTACCTTCCTCTCGGGTGCACGCTCCCTGGCCCCCACCTCCACTCTATCCCATGGCTTGGGCCCCACTATCCGCTGAAAACCCACTGAACCACCCGGACTACTACCTCCACCGGGACTTCTACTACCTCCAGGACTTCTACCTCTACACGGGGCCTTATCCAATTGAATCTTACCTGGATCGCCTGCCGCTGTGCCGCCTCCGTCCTGGCTCTTCAGACCCTGATGCTCCTTTCTCTGCTGATGACATCATACACGCTGCCGCTCCCATGTGCTGCTCCGGCTCAGGTCCTGACGCTGTTGTTGTTGCTGCCACGTCTGGTCTCCTCTCCGGTCTGCCTGCGGTCCCGCTGTTCCTCCTCTGTCTGCTGTCTCACGGTCCCACTGCTCCGGCCTGCTGTCCGCTGCTCCGGTCTGACTGCTCCGGCCTGCTGTCTCCTGCTGCTACAGCCCCGACGCCGTCTCCGGTCTCCATGCGGTCTCCAGCCTCCACGCTGCCATCGCTCACCGCACGTGTCCTCCTGCTTCTGATGATGTCTCCAACCTCCATGCAGTCTTCCCTCACCGCCGGTGGCCTGCTCCTCCAGACGCCGTCTCCTGCTGTCTACTGCTGCCCTATGGAAGCCGCTCTCCTCGCTGCTCCGCTCCTGTCCTGAGGCCATCTCCAGCCGCGGATCGGATGCCACCACGCTGCCTTCTCTCCGCTGGTTAGTCGGTAGTTAGTTAACCTCCCTGGTCGCCTCTGAGCCTTTCTCCCGCTGGGTCTCCTCTGTTCATTGCCCCACCATTAGCCCTCATAGCCTCCCTGGTTTCCTCTGTGCACTACCCCCTCTCCCCCGACCCTGGTCCACTCACAGACACTACCGCTGCCACTAGCCTACCCTACCTAGTCCAATCATCCCACCTGCTCTCTGAACCCACCTTGTCCTTTTGGCCCACCTGTACTCCGGACCCACCTCATCCTTCTGGCCCACCTGTACTCTGGACCCTCCTAGTCCCTTGGCCCACCTGAACTCTGGACCCTCCTAGTCCTTGTTGGCCCTCCTATATTCTGGACCCACCTAGTCCTTTTGGCCCACCTGAACTCTGGACCCAGCTAGTCCTTTTGGCCCACCTGAACTCTGGACCCTCCTAGTCCTTTTGGCCCTCCTGATCTCTGGACCAACCTAGTCCGTCTGGCACTCCAGAACTGTTGACCCGCCTTTGTCCTTTTGGCCCTCCCGAACTCTGGACCAACCTAGTCCTTTTGGCTCTCCTAAAACCTGGACCCACCTAGCCTTTCTGGCCTTCCTGGACTTTGGCCCTCCTGAACCTTTGGTCACCTGGACTCGGGACCTACATTTTCTCTGGATCTCACGTCTCGCCAGAACTCCTAATAACTTATTCTATTGTATTGTATTTTATCTTATTATATTTCATTTTACTTCAATTTTATTTGAATGTCAACTGCACTCCATACTGTCTCTGCCACTACCTTTCTGTTCTACTCGGTTCTATAGCCCCTACCGTCCTACTCACTGTTTACTCTGTTCGTTAGTGCTCTGTTCAACTTCGGACTCCCTATTGCTGCCCTCCCCTCTGCGCTTCTCCCTCACCCCCCCTGCTTCCTCTGGCCGTTCTCTTGTTCCCCTGTCTCTCATCATGTCGCCTCGCTCCTTTCCCTTTACCCATCCTCTCCCCTAGCCCCCGTCAAGGGCCCAAATCTCTCTGTCCCATCTCTCATCCCCCCCCTCGCTCCATCAACCATGACAATCTCATCCATTTCTCCCCTTCTCCACCCCTCCCTTTTTCGTGTGCCCTCTGGATCTCCAGGTCTGTCCGTAACAAACTGCCCTCCATCCACGACCTGTTCATCTCTAACTCTCTTAATCTTCTTGCCATAACTGAAACCTGGCTCACTTCCTCTGACACTGCCTCCCCTGCCGCTCTCTCCTATGGGGGCCTCTCTTTCACCCACTCCACCAGACCAGATGAGCATCCAGCTGGGGGAGTGGGCCTCCTCCTATCCCCTAACTGCACTTTTCGGGTCATACCCACTTTACCTTCCCTCTCCTTCTCCTCCTTTGAAGTCCACTCCATTCGGCTCTTCTCCCCCATCCACCTCGTGTCTCCGTCATCTACCGTCCCCCTGGCCCTACCTCTCTTTTTCTCGACAACTTCGCCGCCTGGCTCCCCCACTATCTTTCCTCTGACCTGCCCTCCATTATACTGGTTGACTTTAACATCCCCATTGACAACTGTTCTGACCCTGCCACCATCAAACTTCTCACCCTTTCCTCCTCCCTTGGCCTCACTCAGTGGACCTCCTCCCCTACCCACTGTCTTGGTCACTCCCTCGACCCTGTCTTCTCTCACCTCTGTGATCTCTCTGAGTTCTCCAACTCTCCCTTCCCTCTCTCTGACCACCATCTCCTCTCCTTCACTCTGTCCTCCTCCCCAGCTTCTACCTCGCCTAAAGCCACCCTGACTAAGCTATATCTTTGATGCTATCGACCCCATCTCCTTCTCCTCCTCTCTTGATACTCTCCTATCACCCCTTCCCTCTCTGGCCTGCCCTGATCAGGCGTCCTCTCTCTACAACCAATCCCTCACTACTGCCCTGGACACCGTTGCCCCAGCCTCTTCCATCCGCCGTCGTCGCCTTATTCCCCAACCCTGGCACTCCAAACACACCCGCTCCCTCCAAAAGTGCTCTCGCACAGCCGAACGCCTCTGGAGGAAATCTCGTTCCCTGGCTGACTTCCTTCACTTCAAATTCATCCTCTCCTCTTTCTGCTCTGCCCTGTCCCTCGCTAAACAATCCTTCTTTAAGTCACTCATTTCTTCTCAGTCCTCCAATCCCCGCCGCCTCTTTGCCACTTTCAACTCCCTCCTCTCCCCCCCTCCCACTGTCCCGCCTTCTTTTTCTGCTTCTGACTTCGCCTCCTTTTTCTCTTCCAAAATTGAAGCCATCAGACTGAACATCTCCTCCCACCCCGCTCCCGCCACCCTCACCGCTTCACCTCCCGCCATCAACCAGCTGTGGTGCTCCTTCATCCCCACATCAGGTGAAGAAGTTCGCTCCCTTATTCTTGCCTCTCCACCCTCTACCTGTCCTCTCGATCCCATCCCCTTCCACCTCCTGCGTTCTCTCTCTCCTACTGCCTGCTCTTACCTCGCACACCTCTTCAACCTATCACTCTCCTCTGGTGTTGTCCCCTCCTCATTCAAACACGCTCTTATCTCCCCTATCCTCAAGAAACCCAATCTTGACCCCACCTCTCTTGCTAACTACCACCCTATCTCTCTTCTCCCATATGCCTCCAAATTACTTGAGCGGATTGTCTGCAGCCGCCTCACCAGACACCTCTCTGACAACTCCCTCTTTGACCCTCTCCAATCCGGCTACCGCCCCCTCCACTCCACCGAAACAGCCCTGGCAAAAGTTACTAATGATCTCCTATTAGCCAAATCCAAGGGTCACTACTTCATACTCATCCTCCTTGACTTCTCCGCGGCCTTCGACACCGTCGACCACCCCATCCTGCTGCAAACTCTTCTCTCTCTCGGCCTCTCTGGCTCTGTCCATGCCTGGTTCACCTCATACCTTGCCAACCGCTCCTTCTCTGTATCCACGTCTGGTTCTTCCTCCACCCCCTCCCCTCTCCCTGTTGGAGTCCCTCAGGGCTCTGTTCTTGGCCCTCTACTCTTTTCGCTCTATACTTCCTCCCTTGGAGCTCTCATCTCCTCGTTCGGTCTTCAGTATCACCTTTATGCTGATGATATTCAACTCTACATCTCTTCTCCTGATCTTTCCTCCTCCTTCCTCTCTCGTGTAACTGACTGCCTCTCAGCCATCTCCTCCTGGATGTCCTCACGCTTTCTTAAAATTAACATCTCCAAAACTGAACTCATTGTCTTTCCCCCACCCAGACTCTCTTCCCACCATAACCTCTCTATCGTTGTTAACAACTCCACTATCTCCTCTGTCACCCAACTCCGCTGCCTGGGAGTCACTCTCGACTCCTCTCTCTCTTTTGCCCCCCACATTCAATCCCTTGCCCAAGCCTGTCGCTTCCAACTCCGTAACATTGCCCGCATCCGTCCCTTCCTCTCTCAAGATGCCACCAAAACTATCATCCATGCTCTCATCATCTCCCGCCTCGACTACTGCAACCTCCTCCTTACTGGCCTCCCCTGCTCCCACCTTTACCCCCTCCGCTCTATACTCAATGCGGCTGCGAGACTCATCTTCCTCTCACGATGCTCCTCCTCTGCCTCCCCTCTCTGTCTTGCCTTACACTGGCTCCCCTTCCCTTTCAGAATCCTTTTCAAACTCCTTACCACCACCTACAAGGCTCTCTCCCACTCTACTGCCCCCTACATCTCTAACCTCCTCTCCATTCACACTCCCGCCAGCTCCCTGTGCTCGGCCAATGATCGCCGCCTCTCCTCCACACTGATCACCTCTTCCCACTCCAGAATCCAAGGCTTCTCCCGCGCTGCCCCCCTTCACTGGAACGACCTCCCTCGCTCCATCCGTCTCTCACCCAATCTGTGCTCCTTCAAGAGGGCACTTAAAACTCACCTGTTCCTCAAGGCCTACCAACCATCCACTTAACCTCTCATCTCTTCTGTTTCTCCCCTGGACCCTTTTGTCTCTCCCCTTTGCTTCACTGGCTCCCTTCTGTGCCTGATTTGTTTACCCTCCCTTAGGATGTAAGCTCGTATGAGCATGGCCCCCCTTCCTTTCTGTCTCCATACCTGTTCTTCCGCTCCATCTCTACTGTATTTGCCTGCCTGGAGCTTCTGGAGTACTGGTACTTTGTGTTTATTGTTCTGTACTGTTTTACCCTGTATAGTCTACTGTTCGTACTGTGTACGGCGCTGCGGAAACCTTGTGACGCCTTACAAATAAATGATAATAATAATAATAATAATAATAATAATGTCTGGTTCTTTGGACTCCACACACTGGATTTCCGGTTCTTTGGCCTCCGTACACTAGGGGCCTGATTCATTAAGGATCTTAAATGAAGAGGTATCTTATTTCAGTCTCCTGGACAAAACCATGTTACAATGCAAGGGGTGCAAACTAGTTTTCTGTTTTGCACTGAAGTTAAATACTGACTGTTTTTTCATGTAGCACACAAATACTTGATAGCATATTTGTACACTGAAATTTAAAGTTGATATTTGTGTGCTACATGAAAAAACAGTCAGTATTTAACTTATGTGCAAAACAGAAAACTAGTTTGCACCCCTTGCATTGTAACATGGTTTTGTCCAGGAGACTGAAATAAGATACCTCTTCAAATAAGATCCTTAATGAATCAGGCCCTAGATGCCCATTTTGGGCTCCATACACTGGATGCCCCTTTTGGACTCCTTACACTGAATGTCCCGTTCTGTGGGCTCTGTGCAATGGATGCCCCTTTTGCAGAATAGCCTGACAGCATCTGGGATGAAGGTCTGAAAACTCTTTCTAAACTTCTTGACAAAGTTCTGGGGATGGTGTTGGTGTATCACACATGCACTCAAAATTCACTCATCTTTCAGAAATCTAATTACCAATACAATTACAATACACAAATTGTTAGTAACTGTATAATTCTGAGACTTGCAGATCTGCGTGTCCTACACCTTAGATGGATATGAGGAAGCTCTAAACAGAGGAGCCTGACGAATAGAAAACTCTGCTCACCCGGGTTATAGTCAGAGTCCTGTGTCCAGGGCGACCTCCAGTTCTGTCTGTCCTTGGCTCAGGTCAGCAGTCTTGGTGTGGACCTCCAATGCTGTCAAATCTAAATCAGATTGTTCACCTGTAAGTGTCAGTTTATCAGTTATGAGCTCATCAGCTGGAGAGAATTAAATACACTGCATGGTTTACGTGTACAATTAGCTCAGCTTTATTAGTTACAAGTCCCTATCTACGCCCCAAAATGTTTTAACCACTCATGTTTCCTTTACACAGATGTTACTACATTCTCTCATTGTCACACAGGAATACTCCCCAGGGGAGGTTGGCTTATCTCCTGTCTACTATGTCCATGGTTATAAGTATAGCCTTGCAAATAATGAATTACTCCTACAAACCAGGTGCATCTAATCTGTCTTTAAGCTATAACTGAACAAAATGGCTATAAGGCAACAAGATGGCGTCAGCTTAGCAAAATCACATTTCTCAACATCATCACAAAAAAATACACAATTTTAACATACTTTTATATCCACACTGTGGGAAATGAGGTGCAGACTGGTGGAAGTGAAATTAACCTCGTATTTTGTTGCATTGGGTTTGACATCTGTCAATCAAGCTAGATCTGGCGAGGAGTTTAAACTTTAAAATGTTGTGTTTCCTGTGCACTGGGTAATAGGTGGTGGTCAAGCTGACTGATCTAATACAAAGTGGAACTATTGTAAATTAGTGCTAGAGATTGTCAAGTGAGAATTATACTGTTTAAATATTATTGCTGTCCTGACAAAAAAGAAAAGAAAGCTGTATAACAGAAATATTTTGTGAGCATCATCTTGGATGAACGTATATTATTCATTTGTAAAACAGTTTAAATCTTCAACGATAAACTTTGATCAATTGTAAGGCATTCTAAAAGCCCATATCTGTAAGTGATCAGAGAAACATTTCCATGAGAGGCGAGAGTGTGCCCAGCTCCCATCTTCTACAATAACAAGAATTTAAAACAAGGTGTTATTCTGGCTTCAGTGTGGCTTCCTGATCATGGCTCATCCAGGGCCAAAGTAAGAGTCCATTTTTCCCTTACTCAATCGCTGAGAGTCCTGCATAGGTAACAGATGCAAGCCTCCTGAATCTTCTGCACAAACAGTCTATATATATCTCTCAGATCCTGGACCTATAACGCCTCCTCTGTGGGCTTTAAACATGTTGTTAGATCCTCCTCTGCACTAAAATGCCTAAAACCCAAATCAACCTTCTCTCTTTTTCTCCAAATTCCAAAGCAACAGTGTCAATTTAACCCAGGCTCTTCACCTTCCCCTCTAAAATGTACAAAAAGGGATAACTACTTCCCTTGGCTCCTGCTGGTCTCTCTCTTGTAAGGTAGCTGATGAGGCGTACCGGGCATAGGACACAACCGTGCGATCTCCACGTTTTTTTCCTCCATTGGTGTTCTTCTGAAATCCATCTGCTATATCTGCGATTACCATGTCTTTGTCTTGGGACCAATTTGGGCGTAACTTTCAAAACAGTGCTGATTCTCACACCACTGCTGTCCTGCTTAGCTTCACTTAGCTCTGATTTTCCCACTACCCCCTTTTCTGCTTCTCTGGTTGGAACTACTGTCACTTGCCTTCCTCTAAATCAGTGTTTCCCAAATCCAGTCCTCATTGTCTCCTAATAGTGCATCTTTTCGATATCCCTGAGCTGGAGCACAGGTGTAGTAATTACTGATGGACACATTTTAAAAGATCCACAGGTGGTACTAATTATTTCACTGGTGATTCTGTGAGGTTGCTCCAATGGGTTAGATTGGATGGGGGAAAAAGGGGACTCATGGACATATGAACTATGCCTTAAATTTACTGAAAATATAGCTCAGACACCTTCAGGCAGGAGCCAGAGGGTCCAAGATACACCTGGTTTTTAAACACTTAGGTTCCCATGAACACTCAGGGTCATTACATTAATATGACTATTAAAGATAAAGGTTTACAATCAAGTGTATCTATTCATTGTTACCTTTTCCTATACATCTATTTAGGACTAGAACTTACAGGGATCCACAGTTGTCAGTGTTTATTTTAAATAAGAAATGAAAAAATAATCTGTCCTTTAATTTCCATTGTATTCTTGAATCTTTTGCTTATTGGCTATAAATATACTATAAAAGTAAGTATTATATTAGATAAATATTGTATTGAAGTATATATTGTATATTGCAGTTAAACATCATTTTTATATCTACAAAGCTATCAGGTGCTTTAACAAATGCATAACAGAGATTTTCACACTGCTTAGAGGTATGAAAATGATTGCATTCAATTTCATTCTCAATAATTTACGTACTTGGAGATTGGTAACCAAATATCATGCAAAACGTATACAAGCAGTTCTATGTTTAATTTTAGCTCAATATCATCTCATGTCACACAGCAGGTGTCTCATATAGAATAAGCAAGAAAGTACAGTGCTGGGGGGTTATGATGATTCTCTGACAAAATTACATGATTCTGAGACAGAAAAGATGGATTACACAACTTTACTTTTGTTATTAATTGCAATTTACACGTTGGTGATCATCGGATTACTTCTCAATGCATTTATAGTGACAAACAACTTCATTTGGTGGCAGAAGGGTCAAACTCTACAAACTGTGGACATTATCGTGACCAGCCTGGGAGCGGTGAGGATCATTCTTCTAATATTATGGCTATTTAATTCTGAGATTTTAAATCAAGTTAAAAACATTTTGGAATATTTTGCAATTGCAGCATTATCTGTAGAGTTCTGCAGCCTGTGGTGGGGCACCGTGCTCTGTGTGTTCTACTGTGTAAAGATCACAAACTACAGCAACGGATTATTTCTGAGACTTAAGATGAACATCTCCACTTTGGTGCCGTGGCTGCTTCTATCGTCAATGATGGTGTCTGTTCTCTGCAGTCTGCCAAGTGTATGGTTTTTGTTCTCAGGACACCACATGAATTCTACACATATCATCAATGGTACTAATGATGGAAATATAACTCTTGATATAAATTACTTCAATTTAATTATCATCAACTTTGGAGGATCCTTCATGCCGTTCCTCATATTTGGTGCAGCCATTTCTCTTCTGATTGTATCACTCCTGAAACACACCAGGAATATGAGCAGCAAAGATTCGGGATTCAAAAAACCTCAACTTGTTGCCCACATAATGGCACTTATAAATATGGCCTCTTTTCTGTTCTTTTATGTCCTCTGTTTTACAGGTATAATCTTGACGCCTTTAACCTTCCAGTTACGAAACCCATTATACAATTATCTGTGCAATATTTCCTATGTTTCCTACCCAAGTCTGCACTCGGTTATGTTAATAGTCAGCAACAGAAATCTGAAACGTTCCATTCTTGCTGTTCTCTGCTGTGTAAGGAAAATCGATCTTCATTAACACATTTTATACAACAATCTCTATTGGATCCTATGTAAACAGTAAGCTGACAGCAGACATAGGCTTTAATATAAATGGCAGTTGAACAGCAGCTGTAAAGTAACAATTTAGATAACATAGTTTGTCTGGAATACTAAACAGAAAGAAAGTTGTCAGCGCTTATCCTTTAAACTGTATATCTGTGTGTGTCTAGCAAAATGAAAATATGAGGTATTAGTTCATATTTTGATCAAAAGACTTAAGCCTGCATCCCACGTCAAGGGTACCTCATTATATGCAGGTCCTACACTGACCTATATGCTTTAAACACTATTAAAATGCAGTTAAAATCAGATGCACTCACCTCCCAGGTATAGGGGTATACATCTAACAAAGGCTGGCTTGTGAGCCACACCCAAATGTGCCTTATATAGGCTTGATGGACAGCTGCTATGACAAAAAGGCAATATTTTGAAACAAAACCAGAGAAAAATAAGCCCGCGCTCGGTATATCCCACATTATATATGGTACCAGCTGCTTGGCAACAAGCCAGCGCTCGGTATATCCCATATTGTATGTGGTACCAGCTGCGTCTGGAATACTGTTTAAATTAGTATTTACATACTTATCAAAGCATTAAACATCTTTAGATAGAAAGAAAACAATCTGTCAGGAGAAGCTCTAAAATGATGGAGTTTATAGGACAATAATTTGATAGTGTCTTGCAGTACAGGATAATAAATGTCATTTTGTAATGTCACTATAATATTTGGCTTCTCTACTGCTAATGTAGAGGTACAAACAGTGGGGATAGTAAATTGAGCTCTAGTAAAAATATTTCAGTAGGAATATAGTTCTTTTAAGGACACTAAGTACGGACACTTAGCATGTTTACAAGGGGATCAAAACAAATTTGATGAGATATTTAGGAAAATATGTCAACCTGTCTATCTTCTTGATTCAACTATGTCAATTCTATGCAGATCTCAAACTATCAATTGAAAATAAAAATTAGGTCATTAGCAAAATAGGAGCTATGAGGAGCTGGTACAAGGTTATAGTATGATATATTATCTGTATGAAAAACAAATCTTCCACCCCTGGGTAATACTGCCCATCAAGTCACGTCCTAAATATTTCTACTGTTAGTAACAAATTATCATCTTCAAACCCATCAGAAACCTTTGCAATTAAAATAAGAGTTGCTGTTAAAAAATTAGTATAACTAGTTTAATTTTCTGCTGTATATCTCCAGTGACATTTTCCTCTCGTGAATATACTGTACATGGAGAAATCTGAGTAACATGGAGAAAACTTTTAAAGTTACAAAATACAGTCAGAATTATAAAAATGTGCGGTTGACCTGAAATAAATTTTAAAAAAAATTGGAATTTGCAGTTATTACAGTTGAGATCTGTGTTTATCTTTGATTTTCTGGAACACAGGAGCTTTCCAGATGTCACCATCATTTGCACCAACAAAAGGAGACCAGATAAATACACACAATGCTGGAAGTATAAATCAGCACTTACAGAATTGCTCGGAACTGGCTACTGGTGATAATAGTGATCTGGAACCTAACTCAGGTAAAAGCCTTGGGGAGGCTCCATGTTCACAAATATCTAATGACACAAGTCACCAACCTCACAAAAAGACACTAGTGTAGCAGCTGAGAGAAGGGGTGAGTGAGGGTGGAAGTTGCGTCAATCACTAAAATGAAAGCGGAACCCCAAAAAAATCTGAACTTCCTCTTTTCATTTTACACAATAACATTATTTGAGGGTATTGATTTGAATAAAAGTTTTACTAAGACTTGAAGGAAGGAGTGGTCTGCAAGTGCATGGAGTACAACACAGGTTCCTTCCTCTCCTCCTGTTTATATTCTTGATTTTAAGCTGTATTTTGACCCCTTTTTTACCAAAACCTTCTGGGTCTATGATCGTTGGCGCTGGTCCTTCGGTCAGTGAGGAGTGCCTGGCACATATTCATAGAGTTTGAGGAGGTCACAGACCATCCCTGTGTTCATCCAGAACTGCACTTGTGTATGGGGAGTGGGTGTCCTTCTTGAGAACTGGACTTGTTAAAGAGTACCCCTTGGTCTCTTGTTTGGAGTCTGTCTGCTGCCCCAGATTTTGACTGTGAAAAGCCTGCCAAGCACCATCTTGCCGGCGTAGAAGACAGATCATCTCTAATTCCCAACTGTCTCAGCAGTTGCCTGAGCACATACGTTGAAGCATCAGAGTGGAGGTACCATTTGTATTCAATTCACTGGGCAAGAAGCTTACCGGGGCTCCAAGAACTACTACTGTCTCATAATTAGTCATGTTGGAGCCTGCTTTAGTGTCTGTCTGATAATTACTAAGTTTGCTTATTTGTGAAGAGGACACTTCATACTGCATTTTTTCCTATATCCTTGTCAGTTCAACTCTTGGTGAATATACTGCATCATTTAAAAAAACTAGAGTACTGAAAACTGTGGATATTTGTTTTCTGACAAGTCACTGAATATATACAACTGCTGTACTATTAATCATCCTCCTATAGAATCAATATAGCAAATGTTCCTTGTGTTTCTGCCTGATCATCAGTGGGTGACTCTTCTATATCATTTACATTCACAAGAGGAAATGTTGCTGTATTATTATCTTATACAGTGAGAGCATATTTTCTGGAAGATTAAAAGGGGAAAAGCTTTATATACACTATCTACTGTTTTATAATATGTAAATGAGTTATATGAGTTTTCACAATTAGAATGTTATTTAATAATACAAACCATTTTAAATGAAGATACATCTTGTGTGCAGTGTTTCTTCAATATAAATATAAGTTATAACATAAATTTTCTGTGTGGATTTAAAGGAAAATAAGAACTATATTTCTTAGGTTAAATCAGAATTACCTTTTCAAGGAGTTGATCAATGGTAAAAGCCATAAAATAATGTTATTAAATGGTTATCCATACATTTGCAGACCTAGATTTAAATTATTCTATCATTTACAATATTCAGCAGGAAGTGCGTCCAGAGAGAGAATAATAATGTTTAATTACACAAAGAAGAAAAGAGAAATCTCTCTCCCATGAAGGATGCACTCTAAGTTCACATTTTATTATAAAATATAATTTTATTAAATTAATTATAACAACAAAAGTGAAATATTTAATAGATAGTAAAGAAGTGAAAGTAAAGTAAGAAAATGTGATTAAAAACAAAAAGTAATTTTCACCATACAACCTTGTAAAATGTTGTTCAAATTGTTTATATTCCATATTCTATTAAAGTGTTTCACAACAACTAGACTCGCATGTAGTTATTAAATATATTCTTGACTACAAAATATATGGCTGTATTCCCCTATTGATACCTGTAAACATCTATCTATGCATATAATATAAGCTACTAAATCTAGGTATCTTTAATAGTACTAGGTAATAAATGTCCCTCCTCTCTATTATGATACTAGATCCTGCTGTTTGTTAAAGTCTCTCAATACAATGCTCATGTGTCTATCCCTCATAGACTGATACTGAAATGATACAAAAGTAACCAGCTATGGCATCGTATTATGTAGTTACATTATATAATATTGAAACAATTTTGTCTTGTATTATTTCTAGTGAGAAGTTCAGTTTATAAATAAGCAATTAGTTTGTCAATTCCCCAGTAAGAAATCTTACATTCAAACACTCTGCACAAAGCAGGGTCCAGCTGTGTAAATTAGATATCAGCTGTATATGAAGCTGCCTCTTATTAACGTTCCGTATCTCAAACTTGTAGCAAATAAATATATATCCAGCCAGGGGCGGATCTAGATTTTTTTTTTAGCCCGGGCGATTTAGGGGGGGGAGGGGTTTAGACCCCGCCCCCTTTCTGCCATCTAAGGCTGCCGGCGGCTGGCAACTATGTGCAGGGCCGTTCGGCAGTGACAATGTGCTGCCTGGCTGCTGTGATTGTGTTTAAAACACAATCAGAGCAGCCGGGCAGCACATTGTCACTGCCAAGCGGACCTGCACATAGTGTGCAGTCGCCGGCAGCAAGCCCCTGCTAGGGGGGGCGACTGCCCCGATCGCCCCCCCCCCCTGGATCCGCCACTGTATCCAGTATGTAATCTATAACTCTGTCATCTCTCATTAGGACGATGCCAAGCTATTATATTATTGCCCTGTGTAGTAGTAAACCTCAGATATTTACTTTATTAGTATTCCATTTAGAAGCCGCTCAGTAGAGTAATATTAAGCACTCCTAGGTCTCAAATTTAAGTCCTATTATATAATACAAAATCATTCATTACAAGTGCTTTATACTCTAAACGAAAGGTCCAGCTACATAAAGTACAACACAGCAGCGTGTCAGACTGCTATTAATCAATTACCTGGCTGGCAAATGTTCCACTCCTAACCCGTAGTTTCACAGTATGTGGGTAGCTTGTAACTGTTTTATTTTAACTAAATCAATCCTGGCTTCATATTGAAATACCAGCAAATAAACTAGGTCTCAAGTTTGAGTCCTATTATATAATACAAAATCATTAATTTTGAGTGCATAATACTCTAAACAGAAGGTCTGGCTATATAAAGTATAACACAGCACCATGTCAGACTGCTATTAATCATCCACCTCTGCAAATGTTCCACTCCTAACCCATAAGTTCACAGTATGTAGGTAGCTTATAGCTGTTTTATTTTAACTAAATCATTCCTGGCTTCACATTGAAATACCAGCAAACAAAACGAGCCTTTGTGATATTACCCTCTATGATAGCGGAAACTGATCTCATTTATATTTGTAAATAATTCAGAGGCCACTCATAGATCTTATCTCATACTAAGGCTGTTTATAATAGCATCTTAAAGAAAAATAAAATAAATAAAAAAAATGATATACTCCTATCTACGCAGCCATTAGGTTAGTATTGTTAAATATGATTTTGTTTTAAGGCCTCATAAGGCCTTTGTTCAGCAATTTATTGTAACTTTCATAGAAATATTATTTGCTAAAAGAGATTATTCATTTTTCTGCTGATTTGCAGTTTTACAAGATGTAAGCCCATGGCCTCGAGGTTAAGCTGACATAGAGAACTCCAGAAGAATATATCAAGATATGAGAACAATAAGTAGCTTCATGTTCAGCTCGTAGTGGGGGAGCTGTGCCCTTGATGTTGGACATGGCATATAGGAGATGAACCTCCAGCTCCCCTTGAGATAAAAATAATAGGCTCATCTGTCCTTAGGAAGGGGAGAAAGTAAACATCTCAAGAATACGTGAGAAAGTTAATCAGTAGCGCTTCTCATATACTTAGTATGCTTATGATGTAGGATTCATTTATTCAGTAGGCTATAAAAACTTGTATCTTTGTATCAATAAATCTTACAATATTCCTTGTATACAGAACTTGGTCTGTGTCAATTCTCTCCAGCTGATTGAAGCGCTTCCAGATATACTTGACACCACAGGCAAACTTGGATCAGAAATTTAGATCTAACAACTTGGAGGTCGCCCCAGAGATTCGCTGTCCAGCTACAAGACAGACAACGGCGGTTTCCCAACACATTGAACCCCAACATCCGCGGTCAGGAGATTTCTACTAGTTGGTCTTCCTAGTCTGGGTCACCTCATGTCTGTCTGAGGCACCTGACACGCGAATTTGTGAGTCTCAAGTAACATCTGATTAATATAATACAGTACTAACCCAATTTGTTTACTATAAATGTATTGTTGATTAGATTTTTGAAAGATGAGTGAAATTTGAGTGCATGTGATTGTGCCTATTGTATGATGTATAAAGGATAAAAATCACACAAACATTGATCAAAGAAGCATGTTATGGAATAGAGGGAATTAGAGAGTTACTGTTTTGAACACTGAGTAAACATTTTAGACACCATCCCCAGAGATATATCAAAGAAGGGAGATTCTGTAATCTGCCCAAAGTTTAGAAAAACTCAAAAGACCTTCGTCCCAGATACTGTCAAAGAAGCTATTTATCACGGACATCCAGTACAAGGAGTCCACAGAATGGGAGGTCCACTGCAAGGACAGCCCACAGAAACTAGATAAGAGTCCCGATTTGGATCAACAGAATTCTGTCAATATGGGAAATATAGATAGTAAACAGATATATGACAGCAGCTCCCTCATAGATATGATGCACAAGGACTTTAGGAAATGGGGGAGTAGAAGGTCTGCAGGAAATTTTTCAAGAAAGCGTAGATAGCCAAAAAAGGAAGTGATATGTGTGGATGGAGAAACAAAGGTGTTGAAAGTGGTAATGGTACAAGAACAAAGGGGTATTGAATTGAGATCAAACCCCAAGAGATTGTGTGGCACAGAAAAGTTAAGAGATCTGGAAAGTCGCAATATATGTGGATATGCCAAATGCATCAGAAGCTGAATGATGTATCAACTGTTCAAAAACTGATCCAGGTGATATAATGACTAAAATAATGAATCAAGTAGGTTGTATATTATAAATGTATGTTTGATGTTGCGCAGCTGAAAGAGTGAAATGTGCCCCTCCCTTATTCTGTGTAAACGATTTCAGTGTGTTGAGATAAGAAGCACTCTGTTTTTTGTTATCTGACAATGTATGTAAAATTGATAAAATATGTCCAGTGCTGAGTGATAATAACATGTTGAAGCTAATTTGTATTTAGTCTAATGCTGGGACTTGTAGTTCCACAGCAGTAGGCTGGAAGATATCAGCTAATTTTTCTCTCTCTGTATGCTCTGTATTACTGCGTGTGAGGGAGATCCGTGATAAGTTCACGCTGTTTTGTAACACACTTACCTGTCCCCATTCCAGCACCGCAATCTCTGCTGCTTCCAAGTCTCGGCAGCGCGGTCATATGACACGGCAGGCGGGGAATTCAAAGATGCTCTACAAAAACTCTGCTCTGACGCCTGGGCAGCGTCAGAGCAACTTCTTCCTATTCCTGACTAAGCGTTTCCTGTGATCTCCAGTGAACCTTGCTGATCTTCCAGACTCTGTTCCAGTGTACCAGACAAGGCTTGTTTGACCACATTATCTCTTTGCTCCAAGTGTACCAGACCCAGGCTTGATTGACTACGTCTAATCTCTGCTCCAGTGTACCAGACCTCGGCTTGCAGGCCCCGTCTAATCTCTGCTCCAATGTACCTGACCCCGGCTTGCTGACCACATCTAATCTCTGCTCCAGTGTACCAGATCCCGGCTTGCTCACCACGTCTATATCTCCCACATCCTTACCTGTAGAGGCAGACCAGTGGACCGCGACCTGCGTTCCTCCGCAGCAAAGCCCATCCCGCCTTGCGGCGGTTCTTGGTGAACACCAGGGGGTTCGTTAGACTCCAAGTACTTCATATTTATTACTTATTACTGCACGTTACACAAGTGTTACAGTTTGCTCTGACCACAATATGGATACTTCGGGAGACCCTTCTCCTATGGATTTGCTCCAACACCTGTTAGGAAGGGTAGAGAAGCAGGATGCCAATCAGGATCAGTTGCTTAAATTTTTAAAAGGACTGTCAGCCCGAATGTATACCTTGCAGTCAACCTTAGTAGCGTCAGGGACGGCATCAGCTCCTATACAGGCTCTTACTGTCGCCGCCTTACCTACAAGTGTGGCTTCATCTCTACGTATCCCTAACCCACCTAAGTTTAATGGGGACTCTAAGTTATGTAGGGGATTTTTAAATCAATGTTCTATACAATTTGAGCTCCTACCCGGAAATTTTCCATCTGAAAAGGCTAAAGTAGCATATATCATATCCCTCTTGTCTGGTCAGGCCCTAGCCTGGGCATCCCCGCTCTGGGAGAGAGATGATCCTTTACTACATAATTACCCAAATTTCCTTTCTACCTTTAAGAAGGTTTTTTTTTTTTTTAACTTTTTACTTATAATAGCAGATGTATAAAAAGTACAACAGTACATAACATACAGATTATCCAAGTACCCGGAATACAAAATGTAAAAGCTCAGGTAAGAAAAATAAAAAAAAACATAGAAGAACATCAGAAAACATATAAATATATTTTTCACAACCAAGTACATTCCAGGAGGGAGTTAAAAATCTACAAGGTGAGCATTGAAATAGAAAATTTTCCCAATTCCAAAGGTGCATTTTGTACCATTGTACGTATCCATCGAATATAACGAACTGCCAGAATTGTTTATTTTTATTGGGGGAACAGGGGGAAAAGGAGGGAAGGGAAAAGGACAGTCCAAGTTGGGAATGTATACTCGCCTGAGAACTTGACACATCAGTTATAATAATAAAAAAAAAAAAAGAGGGAGATAGAAGAAAAGATAAAGAGGGGAGAGCATCTAAGGCTTATGAGAGGCCTGGCATATAACTGTTGTTAAAACTATACCAAGGATCCCACACTTTGTGGAACGTGGGAACTGTGTCATGGAGGAGACTAGTCACATATTCCATGGATGCTGTGTGCAAAGTTCTTTTCAAAACACCTTCTCTAGAAGGTTGTGAGGTCTTCTTCCATTCACTAGCTATTTGTAGCTTGGCTGCATTATATATGTGTCGGACAAGCTTATCTGATGTCTTAGTAATGCCCTTGATAGTTTGGCATAGAAGCACCGAGAGTTGATTCTTAGGCACATTGATTGATGTAACCTGTCGAACCAACGGTATTACCTCGTCCCAAAATTTAGCCACCAGAGGGCAATCCCACCAAATATGAAGGAAAGAGCCCACCGCCCCACAATCACTGCAACAAAGATCTGAAGTATAGGGAAAGATAGAATGAAGTCTCTCAGGGACCATGTACCATCTGGTATAAACCTTGTATGTGTTTTCACGAATGGCTGTATTGATAGATGACCTCAAAATTCTTTCACGAATGAGCGACCATCTCTCCTCGTCTAGGGTTACCCCAAGATCCTGTTCCCAAGCCTGCTCAAACAGTTCCTTAGAAGGAGATGAGGAGGACACAAGAGAACTATACAGGATCGATATATAGCCTCGGCGACCAGGACTATAAATACAGTGCCTCTCGAAGGGTGTCGGCAACCGCAACTTAGAGGATTGAGTCTGGGCTTGTATAAAACTTTTAATTAGCACATAGTGAAATTATAGATTGCTTGGAAGTGCATGTCTCTCACTCAGATCTGTGAAGGAGCGCGGTGCATGCTCACCCATCAGGTGAAAGAATCGATCTAACCCTGCTTTCCTCCAAGGGTAAGCAAAAGCATTAATGCAACCATGTGGGAAGCGAGGATATCTCCACAGCTGGGTGAAAGGCGAGGGGTGTGGGGCCAGTGTATATTTTTTGTTCAATTCGTCCCATACCTCCAACGTAAATCGAATGGAGGGCGTAACAGAGGCTGAGGTTGGTCTGACACTCCTAGGAATCCAAGGTAAGAAGCGAACTCCTATATCTGGAGACAACAATTCTTCAATATCCACCCACTTTTTGAGTCCTAATGGTGAGAGCCAAGAAATGAGATGAGTCAGTTGTGTAGCTTGGTAATATTTGTCAAACAAGGGGAGGCCCAGGCCACCATTATATTTAGATTTAGCTAGACAAAGTTTACTACGTCTGGGTCTCTTGCCTTGCCACACAAACTCACCGCATATAGATTGAATAGAGTTCAAGAAAGAGTCAGGGACTTTAACCGGAAGGGCTGGAATAAGTATAAAAGTCTGGGTAAGACATTCATTTTGATAGTATTGATCCTTCCGAACCACGAGATGTAGAGAGAACCCCAGGTCAATAAGTCTTGTTTTATTTTAGACAGCAACGGGGGGTAATTAGCCTGAAACAGAGTTTCGTAGGAGGTAGTTATATACACTCCCAGGTAATGGATTGCTCGGGGACGCCATTGAAACTCAAAATTGAGCTCTAATACTTTCTTTATGTGAATGGAAGATGTAGCGCAAGCACTTCTGATTTAGAGTTATTCACTTTATAGCCAGAAAGAGAACCAAAATTTTGCAGTTCCGCAAATAAATTAGAAAGAGAGGTTTGAGGTAAAGATAAAGTGAGAAGAACATCATCTGCAAACAGCGAAATCTTATATTGTCTACTCTTGACCTGGATTCCCTTCACATCTGGGTTCAGTCGAATCCGAGCAGCAAGTGGTTCGATGCATAGCGTATAAATAAGAGGGTAGAGGGGGCATCCTTGTCTCGTCCCATTCCTGATGCCAAACACGGATGTACTCAAACCATTTGTCAACACCGAGGAGGATGGATTAAGATATAAGGCTTGAATACCCTGAAGAAAATTGCCAAAGAATCAAAAAGATTGGAGGGTTTGAAACATAAATGGCCAGGAGAGCCTATCAAAGGCCTTCTCTGCGTCTAACGCCAAAACTACAGAAGGAAGTTTGGTATGGTTTATATAAGAAATCAAGTCTATAGTTCTCCCTTTAAGAAGGTTTTTGATGAGCCCGGTCGGGTCGCCCACGCAGCTACCAGTATCCTTCGTCTCCGTCAAGAAAGCCTCTCGGTAGGTCAATATGCTGTACAGTTTAGGACAATGGCCTCAGAGCTCTGGTGGAATAACGAAGCCTTAACCGCTGCTTTTTGGCAAGGTCTTACAGACCGAATTAAGGACGAATTAATCTCCCAGGAACTTCCTACCTCTTTGGATGATTTAATTTCCTTGTGCATTAAGATTGACCTTCGCTTCAAGGAGCGATCTTTGGAGACGGAGCAATCCCGTTTTGGCCTTTGTCGTCTTGCTCCCAGTTTTCAGGTTCCTGTTCAAAATCTAGAAGAACCCATGCAGCTCGGAAGAACCCGCCTTTCGGCTGAGGAGACATAAAGAAGGTTCAGGAACAGATTGTTCTTGTACTGTGGCGAGGGGGGTCATCTTCTGGGTGCCTGTCCTAAGCGCCCGGGAAACTACAGAACCTAACATTTAGCAGGGAGATTTCGTTAGGTCCCTCTTTTCACATCCTCTCTTCTTCCAACAGTAAAGATTGCTTTATTATTCCCTGTACAGTAGTGGTAGTTTCCAAGGTCCACCCTGTTTCTGCACTACTGGATTCCGGGGCAGTAAGCAATTTCATTTCTTCAGATACCATCTCTCAATTAGGTATTCCTACCCAGTCCCTAGAGAGACCCATCTCCCTCACCACCATTGACGGAGGCACTATTTCTGGAGGACACATTCTGTTTAGAACCATACCTTTAACCTTCAGAGTGGGAGCACTACATGTCGAGACCATCTCTTTTTTAGTCATTCCTAAAGCCATTAACTCCTTGATCCTGGGCCTGCCATGGCTTCATTTTCACTCTCCTGGGATTGACTGGCATTCTGGTGAGATTATTTATTGGAGTTCTACTTGCCACAGTAGTTGTTTGACTAAAATAATTCTTATTTTTTCCAAAATGAATGCTCAACTGGGCAATCCTCAATTATTGCCAATTCAATGCCGAAGTTTTTCAGATGTCTTCTGTGAACAGGAGGCCACTAAACCTCCACCTCATAGAAGCTGGGACTGTGCTATTAATCTCCAACCTGGTAAATCCATTCGCCGCGGACGTATTTTTACCCTATCTGTTCCTGAAACCAACGTAGTATCTGAATACATTCAAGAAAATCTCAGGAGAGGATTCATACGAAAATCATCACCTCCAGCAGTGGCAGGTCTCTTCTTTGTAAAAAAGAAGCATGGGGGCCTTCGCCCTTGTACTGATTACCGTGCCATCAATTCTATCATGGTGAAGAACAGATATCCCCTTCCTTTGATCTCTGAGCTCTTTGACCAAATAAAGGGGGCCTCCATTTTTTCCAAGTTGGACCTAAGAGGGGCATACAACCTAATTAGAATAAAAGAAGGGGATGAGTGGAAAATAGCTTTTAATACGCGAGATGGACACTTTGAGTACTTGGTAATGCCCTTTGGGCTATGTAACGCTCCTGCTGTTTTCCAGAACTTTATGAACGAGATCTTCCAAGATTTACTCTATCAGTTTGTAGTTATCTACCTAGATGACATCCTTATCTTCTCCCCAGATCTTTTATCTCATTGCAGACATGTAACAGAAGTATTGAGTAGGCTTCGAAGATATCAGTTATATTGCAAACTCGAAAAATGTGTGTTCGAACAAAAAAGACTTCCCTTCCTAGGATATATTATATCCGAAACTGGCCTTCAAATGGATCCATCCTAGCTTAAAGCCATCCTGGATTGGCCACAACCATCAGGCCTTAAGGCTACTCAGCGATTTCTAGGATTCTCAAATTATTATCGACAGTTTGTTAAAGGATACTCTTCATTAGTAGCCCCCATTACAGCCCTCTCTTGCTAATCCGCCAATCCTAAAATCTGGACTCCTGAAGCAGTTCAAGCCTTCAAGGATCTCAAGACATTATTCTTCAACCAGACTGTCAACGGCCCTTTTTCGTAGAGGTGGACGCATACTCCGTGGGGGTCGGAGCGGTTCTATCTCAAAAAGACTCGAGTGGTAAATATCATCCTTGTGGGTTCTTTTCTCGTCGGTTTCTCCCTGCAGAGAAAAATTATGGAATCGGCGATAAGGAGCTCCTGGCGATCAAATTGGCCCTTTCTGAATGGAGACATCTACTTGAGGGTACTCAGCATCCAGTAACAGTATACACTGATGTGCCAGGCATAAAATTCCCAGACAGAGGCCGACTGGTCTGCTTATGCCATTACCTATTCCTGATATTCCATGGTTTCACATTTCAATGGACTTTATCACGGACCTTCTGTGTTCTAAAGGATGTATTGTCATCTGGGTCATCGCTGACCAGTTTTCTAAGATTGCACATTTTGTTCCTTTGAAGAAACTCCCTTCGTCTCCTGTCTTAGAGGATCTTTTTTTTCGTCTTCATGGCTGTCCTACACATACAGTATCTGATCAGGGATCACAATTTGTATCTAACTTTTGGAGAGCTTTTTGCCAAAAACTAGGAACCAAACTGGATCATTCATCTGCATATCATCCCCAGACTAATGGGTTGACTGAGAGGACTAATCAATAATTGCAGAAGTTTCTAAGGTTTTACATCTCTGCCAATCAAGATAATTGGGTTGACCTGCTTCCCTGGGCAGAGTTTGCTCACAACTACCATTACCATGAAGCAGCCTCCAATTCCCCCTTCATTATCTTGTATGGTTGTCATCCCAGGCTACCAGCCTTCTCTTCTCTTCCTCACTCAGAGGTACCAGCGGTGGATTCTCTCTTTCGCAGGTTTTCTACCATCTGGGATCTAGTGAAAACCAGCCTGAGGAGATCCACTAACCGTGCTAAGAAGGCGTATGACAAGAAGAAGCGGGTAGCTCCTCAATTCATCCCAGGGAACCAAGAGTGGCTATCCACCCATAACATCCATTTGAAAGTTCCTAGCAAGAAGTTGGCTCCTAGATTTATCGGTCCTTTTGAAATATCCCAAGTTATCAATCCAGTAGCTTTTAGATTGAAGCTTCCTTCTTCATAACGTATTCCTAATGTCTTCCATGTTTCTCTCCTTAAACCTGTTACTACTAATCAATTCTCCACTACAGAGAGACTGCCACCTCCTGTGCTAATTCAAGAACAGCCTGAGTTTGAAGTCAAGCAAATTCTGGATTCCTTACCTATAGAGGCAGACCAGTGGACCGCGACCTGCGTTCCTCCGCAGCAAAGCCCATCCCGCCTTGGTGATGGGGTTCGTTAGACTCTGCACCACCGGCCGGCCAGCGCTAATCTAGAGTAAGGCAAGTACTCCATTTGTATTACTTATTACTGCACATTACACAAGTGTTACATGTTTGCTCTCTGTCTTAGTGCTCTGTAAGGGAGAGGTGTGATTTAGTTCAAATCACAATGTTTGTCTGTCTTGTCCGTTTTTAAAAGATACATGTTTCAAGGTTGAAAAAGTTGTACATTTTGTAAATATAATGCATTGCTTAATGTAAGCTTTTGAAGAGATGCAAAACAAGTTTTAAAATCTTTGTTCCGTCACTGCACGAATCAGTGGACGGACAAGATTGTAAATAATGTAGATAGAATAATGTCAGAAGAACACAGTGACTTTCAGCTGGCTAGGGTCCAACAAGCAGTTTCTGTATTTGAACAAAATAATTTTGTTTCTGAAGTAGAGAAAAATAGCTTTCTCTTTAATGAAGTTGAGAATTGTGGGAGTGAGCTTTTACATGCAGATATTACAAGCTGTTTTTATCTGTGTGAAAATGGTTCTGATAAATGTTCTCAAAAATCAGGAGGGCTTGTTATGCCTTTAAAGAAATGTTACGAGATAAAATGTCGTCTGTAAGTGAGACATAAGTGAATATATTTGTACTTTCAACTTGGAAATCACAGAATCTGGAAAGATGTGTGAATATTTAGTGATGGGAGATTTTGTTGAGAAAATGTTGAGTGATTTGCAGACACAATGTGAGGTGTCTAACGAGAGTACCCTGATTTATGAGAGGAGCAGTGTTGCTTTTAAACTGGCTGAATGCTTAGAAAGTTTTACAGGGACTGTTCGTGATGAATGATTGTTTCTTCCTGGATTTCAATGGAGTCGTTCAAGGGGGCTGTACTAGGTGATGATGAAAAAGGAGTGGCTTTGACATACTCTGTTTGTGATATTGGGGACTGCCCCTTTGAGGTAATCATTTTTTTCATGGCATGAAACGCATAGTATCTTATTAGCAGCTGTTCACTGCACAAAAATGTTTACTGGTTAATTGATAACAGTGTACAGGCATGTTACAGTTACAGTAATTCCTAGTGAATAAATGTTAATCTCTATGCAAAAGTTTTTGTTTTTTCTTCACAGAAGGTCCAGCTATAAAGACCCTTTCAATCCAGATTGAATTTATCCAACTTCCAATGAATAGAAGTTTGAATGAACTATTTAAATAACATAGACTCTGCTGAGCAATGATTACCTTGTTTTGGAAAGAGATATTAGAGTTTATGGGCTATTCGCATAGCAAATGCATGAAATAAGTGGTTTTTCTGTATGTGCAGAAAGCAGAAGGTTTTTATTTGTATCCTCATTACAGTTTTGAGTCAATCAGTGTTGTAAAGACATTCACTGTCCTTATTTACTGTGCTATAATCGTCCTATACTGTAAATAATTCTTTGTATCGTGGGTATGGTAATGCATTGATGGGAATTCAATATTTGTACAGAAAAGAAAAAGATTTAAGATTTAAGAGCTATTATCTGTGCTCCTGCATTAGCATTTCTGGATGATAGCAAGCCATTTACACTCTCCTCTGAGCAGAACCAAATGTTTAACCAATTTTAAGCTGAAGTAACTTCAGCACCAGCACTGGCTTTGCCAGATTATGACAAGCCTTTCACGTTATTTTGTTATGAAATCAGTGCACATGTACAAGGGGTACTGTCACAAATACATGGTCGCAAGCTAAGGTCCATTGCATACTACTCTGCACAATTAGACCCAGTACTACCAGCAGCACCCACCTGCGTAAAAGCAATAAGCTGGAGCTGTTTTAGTGCTTAAAATGAGTATAGATATTGTGCTAGGACACCTAGTAACTCTAATGGTGCCGCATGCAGTAACAGAAATTTTAAAACAAGCACAAACAAAACATTTGTTACAGGCCAAAGTTGCTAAATATCAAGATATACAGCACAATGGACAATCCCTGCTATTATGAAATAAGTGACATATAACACTTGCCGAGCACACTGTGTATTTTCTTCCTCCCTTTCCTTTAATCCTTCCCTAAGAAATCCATAGTTAGAAGAAAAAAAAAAGGAAGCACAAGAGGCCCCAGAGCCTCTCATGTTCACGGATATATGTTAAGATCTTCAGACAAGGGAAGTCTGAGTAAAATGTATATTACAAGTTATTTAAAGGTCCAAGGGACACCAGAGAGTGGAGTTCATTGATGTTAGCAGGAGTGTGAGGATACCACCCTTAGCTGGGATGTCAGATACCCTCTGTGGGATTCAACTCACTCGGGTAGACCAGAATATATCGAAAATAAGACTTTATTATGACAGCACAACACCACAAGACGTTCACAAGTTACAGGGTAAATGGTAGCATGTATCCTCCAGCAGCCTCTTGCAGTCAGCACTCCAAAGTAATAATTTCTGTCTCTTTCAGGGTCTTATCCTCCCGCAAAATTACCACTACCGATTAGCAAAACAGTTAGGGTGTCCCCCAGCCTGGGATACTGGCACACACTGCCCCTGTCCTGGTAGGGCTTCCTCCAGCAGCACCACGATGCCTTGCCCAGAGTCCTTTTCACTGATGTCTTGTACACCAGGATCCTCCAAACTAGAATAGCTCCCCTGGAATTCTCCTCTCCCTATATTATTTTCTGTATACAGAGGAAGTAACTTGCAACTTATGCAAAGACAAATGTCTCAAACCTCCCCTTTACAGAAGGGGTCTCCCAGTCAACACTTTAGCTGCTAGACATACTGTTATCTTGATTATACAATAGAATGGCTTGACTCAATTAGATGTTTTGGCTGGATACACTACACATGGGGTTACAATAGTACATCAAGGAATGACACTGCACGCTTACATGGAACAATAAGACTTTTGACACATTATATCAGCAGTGTTACACAATATAAGTCTGTGATACCTTTTGATACAATTACATTTATATTGATACATATTGATACATTTCCCCATGCTATTTCAAACAATATATTACTGTGGAGGCACATTGCATATCATTTAGAAGTTTTAACCTCATTACCTCTCAGGTTACCTGTTGACCTAGCTAATTAACATGGGCTGCCAACTAGTTAATTTAGACATTGTTCTGATTAATAAAACAAATCTCAGCTGCCCCTCATAACAATGGACATTGGAGACAAATGGTAATTATATTAGCTAACACAAGCAAAATGACTGCTGCTGTTCTGCTATTTTCACACAGTATGGCAATATTCTTATATTTATACTACATACAATATCAGAGGTAATAGCAAGGGCAAAATGTACCTAATAACATGAAATAATAATACACATAATACACCGATGCTCTGGTATATATACTTAGACTGGGCCAAGGATTAAAAAGTACATTAAACCATGAGAAATGGGTGATGAATACAAAGTTCTCAGTAAAGTAGCACCCCGTTTCCTCACAAGGAGGAATATAGATTGCACGTTATTTTCCTTTGCTGTTGGCTGTAGATGTGTACTAGTCTAGAAAGGAAAGCCAGGGCTGGGAGAACCAGACTCACTCCAATAGTAATGTAGAGATCATTTTACATAATTAGAAAAATTCTAATATGAAAGTTTAACCCAACCAAATAAAGAAAAGAGCAACCCATGACTGTAGGGGTTTACACCCAATACAGAAATGTAGTTGTGAGTATTGTGGCCCAACACATTATTACATTTACACAAGACAAAAGGTTAATATTGGACTACCTGACAGCTTAGTCTGGAGGGTACTGCCTGACCCTAAATATTAAAATTGAAGTCCGGGGTTGCACCTTTATTAACTAATGACACAGATGATCCAGAGAAAATAATTGATGAACACTTACAAAAAAAATAAGACATGAAATATAAATTTTTAAAAGGAGCACACTGGAGATGCTTATCTGGAAGGATAGTTTTCATGGCTGTACCTGGCCGATTGGGTCAAGGGTATAGGAGGATTGGTATCAGTTCTTATACATGTCGTACTTCAGGGACTGTTACTAATCCTTATTATTATTATTATTATATGCTAATAAAACTGATGATGTGGCTTATTAACAAGTGTATTAAAGCTAATTGTTTCTCTTATAGAAAAATTAAAGTTACCACATCTGTCTTAATTGCTGTACTGTACACCCCATCTAATGAGTGGACAGGAAGAAAAATAAAATGCAAACACAAAATAGTGATTCAACATACTCTACAGAGTCACATGTCAGCACAAGAAGCTGAACTAAAGGCCCTGACACTTGCATGCATATATGCAGAAGGACAAAGAGTAAATATTTATACTGATTCAAGTTATGCATTTGTAATTGAGCATGATTATGGCCCTAATATGGAAAAGTAGGGACCTTATGGGTCCAGCAAGCAAACCAGTCAATATGCTGAACATACCAGGGCACTGTTCACCGCATTCCAGCTGATTGAAGGTGAAGACACACACAGAGACACTACCCCTGAAGCTAAGGGAAATAGACTGTTAGACCAGGCCGCAGGAGAAGCCGCCATAGCCCCAGTACCCCAAGGGGAGTCTATTTACATGGTGACCCCCTGACCCCAAGTTTGACCGTTCCACACTCCAACTTATGGAAAGACAAGCAACAGAGAATGAGAAAAAGACTTGGGCAAAACATGGAGCACTAGAAGTGCAAGGAGAGTGATGTAAAGGTCAGTGTTTGTGTCTGCCAAAAGTACTTTATCCCATTATGGCCAATATAGCACACGAGAAAGTGCATCAGGGGAAAGATGCTATGGTTGTACTCACTAACAGGTTATGGATAGCACCAGGGTTTGTCCAAGCAGCACAGGCGTTAGTGGCAGGATGCTTAATCTGTGCATAGAAAAATCCGGGTAAGTCTGTCCCATGGAAAAGCACACCCCAGACACAGTATCCCTATAATAGGATACAGATAGACTTTATACAACTTCCCAAATGCTCGGGCTTTGAGAATGTGCTAGTCTGTGTCCACTTCTTTAGTCACTGGCTGGAGGCGCGGCTGTATAGGAAAGCAAATACTAAAGCAGTAGCCAAGAAAATTGCAAATGAGGTAATCTGCTGATATGGGGTACCAGAGGTCATTGAAAGTGAGAGAGGGACACACTTTACGGGGCAAGGATTTCAGAAACTATAAAAAGACATGGGAATCAAATCTGCCCTTCGCACCCCCTACAGACCCCAAAGTTCGGGATGTGTGAAGTGCCTTAATGGTACTCTGAAATTGAAAATGCAGAAAATAATGGCTAAGACAGGTCTGCCATTGATCTAATGCTTACCTGCACTCAGTAAAAAACACTCCTAAGAAATACACAGGTTTAACACCAAATGAGATACTGTTTGGCACAGCAAACAGAACAAGTTGTTATTTTCCATAGCAACTACTGCATGTACATGGTGATTTGTTGAACTATGTTGCCTTACTACAGAAACAACTAACTGAAATACATGGTCAAATGTTCTCCTCCATTCCAGACCCTAATTTTGATACAGGTACCCATCAACTGCAACCTGGGGACTGGGTGGTCATGAGAAAGCACATCAGGAGAAGTCTTGAACCCACATACAAGGGTCCTTATCAAGACCTGTTGACGACTCCCATGGCAGTGAAAGTACAGGAAAAAGACAGCTGGATTCATGCATCACACTGCAAAGTCTTCAAATCAGGGGTGTCTTGTTCTGATAAATAGAAATGACTGTCTTATGGTATTGATATGTCTTGCCAGAATAGTTGTGACTGAAGTAAGGATCAATGCCTCCCTAACCCAGTGTGAAACAGACAGATAAGTGACAAATTGTCTATGCCACTATGAGAAACATATGGGAAGGAGTGCAGATGCATAACCTCATTGGTAAAGTGTCAGTAATGATTCATGTTGGATATTGCCATTAGTAGCAAAGGGTTTTGCAATCCTGTTGATCATACATGTAATAATGAACCTAAATATATATGGCTGATTAAGAAGTTACTGACACTTGACTGTTGTCTCTCCAAAAAGGAAACGACTGAAAAGCCCGAACCTCTGATGATCACAGAAATTACTGCTGAAAACAGACCTGACTATGAGCGTCATGAATTATTTGGACTAGCAAAGCCAAAGAACTGCACAGTTTGCAACAAGAAACTACTAAACCCTTGGACACACAGGTGACTGACTCCGCTGAGTCACCTTCAGAAAGCCACACTCCATTGGGCTGGCAGGGGTGGAAACAGACTCTAATGGCTCATCTTAGCCAGTTGAGCAAGTCAGCCGGGCCCCAGGGCTCGGATTAGGGGCACAAGTCTGGGGTGCTGGGGCTGTAGGGCAGTCCATCCTTAAATGACCGATTGTTCCGCTGCTGTAGCACTTCCTCTCCATCCTGGGCTCCGATGGTCTCTGATAATTTCCAGGGACAGGACGGGGCAGTGCCTGGCAAACTGTAGCCGAAGGGTTAGGTACTTGCTTTTGGGGGTGAGTAGAAGAGGGTTGTCCCCCTGATTGTACAGTCCTTTGGGGTTGGCTGTTAACCTGGCGCTTCTGTCAGTGTGGCCTCACTGCCACATACTGATCTGCCAGCTGGGCCGGTTTTTCCAGGGTTGCTGGGCTACGGTCCAATACCCACTGCTTCACCTCTGGTGCGCACCAGCGATGAAATTGCTCTCTGCAAATTAAGTCCACTAATTCTTTCCAGGCGTCAGATCCATTAATCCATTAATTCATTTTATTGCCAACTGCCGCAACTGGTTGGCAAATTTCTCAAAGCTGATATGGATGCTTTTAGCCAAGTCCCGAAACTTCTGCTGGTAGGTCTCTAGGGTAATAAGATAGCGCTTAAGGAGGGCCCGTTTTACAACATCGTAGTCCGCACAGTCCTCTGGTGCCACTCTGTGATAAGCTTCCAATGCACGTCCTTGTAGCGTGGGAACCAGATACTTTACCCACTGCTGTAAGGGCAAGTCATGCAGGCTACAAGACATTTCAAACAAATGTCCATCAATATCTCCAACAGTGTCATCAAACTTGGTAAAGTGAAGAGATCCCAATCTGGGCACAGATGTTGACTGTTCACGGGTTGCTGCAGGAGGTGGTGCCCACCGATTGCCCCACAACTGGATGATGAGCAACCGCTCTGCCTCAGTTGTTTTGTCTCCCAGGGACCCCAGCTGCTGCATTAATAAAGAAAAGTTACCCTCATCAGGCTGTTGAACTTGCATCACTGGTTCACTCTGTGGGAGGTGACTGTTGCTGGAAACAGGTGCTGTGTTATGGGATGTTACTGCAGGTACCTCTGGGTGTGAAGATAATGTCTCCTCTAGGTCACTGTCAGCTTCCTCATCTGCTGACCCGTACTGCGCATCCCAGGCTCTCAGTGCCATTTTCATTTTGCTCCTTGTCGCTGTGTAATAAATTTCTAACTTCTTTGCTTGGCACAGTATCTCTAGATCTGCCTTGGACATTTTACTGTAATTAGACATCCTGCACGTTCTCCTGGCTGCATTTATTTTTTTCCTGAATAACTCGGCTCTCCTGACTGTTGCATGAAAAGCAGCCCAGGGTTATCCCGTCGCTTGCCTCCAGAAATCTGTGACAGGGTGGACTGTCTATGCCACCCTGTCTGTTGTTGCTGGGAACCAGCTGGGCTTTCTTTGCCACCGTTCCCTTTTATTATCCCAAATACGCCCTCTTGCCACATTAGGAGGGGCTTACAAAGGCTGCCACCACCGGCATCTAGAACCAGATTTCTTCTAGGTAACTGACGCTGCTAGCGCCTCTCGTTGCTGGTATACCTGGGCTGGTACTCCTGACCTCTTACTGTGGATCATGAAAGCTGTGGATGGATCTCCCCTGGCCTATCACACTGACCAGGGCTGCATGGGTAGCAGGCAGAGCGGTGGTACTGGAAAAGCTTGGGTCCAAAACTCAGAGACAGCCTGAGAACGGATTAGATTTAGGGTCTAATTGGCAGGACACAGGAATGCAGCAATTTTGAAGATGTTTTCAAGCAGGTCTTTGAAGCAGATGTTTATTTGCTCTCACACACTGGTTAAAGGTACTAGTGTGATCAGGTCAGATGAAAATCAGAAGAACAAGTTTCAAATACAATCTAGTGCCTTTTATACAGTTCAGACACAGGCTATTTTTCACATCAGGATGTACCCTATTTACACAAACATGGATTTACATGCATTGGTAAGCTAACAACATTAACAATTATGGAAATTCTAGAAACGCTGTGATGTCCTGCATCACATGCTGTTCACACTATTCAGAAAGTTTTGAATGACAAAGGCCACACAGTAACGACCCCCTGCTGGGCCTTTGGCCAGAGCAGGCATCTGACACTTTATCACAAAACTTATTTAGCAATTCCTGCTATCAGATTCCCTCCTCATGCCTAATTGGAAGTTTCAACTTGCAACCTTACAAATCCCACACAATGACACTTCCATACTAAACACATCCTAATACACAAAAGACCTCCATCCACAAAGGCCTATTGTATCAGATATAAACATCAGAAATAAGGCATATCATTTAGTAAGGTTAAAACAGGAAAAATGAGTTTCTACCCTGGTCTCAGAAATAACGATTTCCTATCTCAGATTATATACAATATAAAAAATAAGTGCATATGCAATTATATAAATCAGCGCTCTGCGCTATTTCCTTTAAATAAAATCATACCAGAAGTTAATTTGGAGTGATCCAGTCACAACAACTTTTTACAGGAAGGGGATTTATTTGTAAAAACAACTTTTTACAGGATTAGGCTGTAGGTAAGGATTACAATATAGTATCGACGTGTATATCCGCCTTAATTCAACGCGCGTTTCGCTCGTGCTTTATCAAGGAATTTACCAAATATTTATACAGAGAAAGGCCAATCAACATTCCTCCTAAATGATTGACATTTGCAAAAGCCTATCCAATCACAGGAATAGTTTTCTACTTACTGGCTTACCTTACACAGAAACGTTTCCAGCTGAACACGGGTGTAAGTACGCTCTCTCTATATGGTACTTGCTGTATGCAGACAAACACAACACACTGCAGGATACGCATAATGCATAAGTATATGTAAAGGCCCATCAGACTGCACAGATATAAAATAAAATTATGAAATACAATAACGTCTGTTAATAATTTAATCATTAATGAAACAACATTGGAAAAAAACACTTTTTTTAATTTATTTTTTTACATAAAATATGTTTATCAGCATATTTTATTGACTATGCTACATAAAATGCACTTTTACAGTTGCTGCTGATTGCACATGTCCTAGCATGCATACACTGCTGTCATTACTATCACTCGGCACTTACTCCTTACTCCTGATGTGTACCTGGTGCAAGTAATACAGCTGAGAATCACATACGTATCTAAGACGGATGTGAGTGACCTCAACCTTGGCACGCCCTTACTGTACGTTGACTATGTACATTTGCCCATTCCCATCATTCCGTTAACATCTGTGACAAGTGTACATTATACTTTTGTTTGAATGTGGAGAAACCAGCACCCAAGCCTCACTTTTAATTTGGTTTACATTACCAAGACTCATTTTGGAGTCTTCACGACGGTGCAATTGAATACTGCCAAGCCTTGTTCATGGTGTCGTGGTGAGGCGGAAGTAGATAGGTCGTTATTTCGGGAAGGATATAAAATCATTACAAAGTGGTCAGTTCTTCCGCCTTGATAAAGACTCCGGACCTGATTCATTACCGTTCTAATCTACCGAATTTGAGCGGATAATGTGAAAATCCACTCTGCGTGCATGCCCAGAACAGAGAGATAAGAACGAAAATCTGTCACTTAAGTAAAATCTATTTTAAGTTAAGATCAAAATATTCCTTAACTGCACTTATGAAGCTCTCTAACCTCTTAAGTAAACAGAGTGGGGGAAGGGCGGAGATCGTAATGACTTGAGAAGAATAGGCGTTTACCTCCGGATCTGTCGGACAGAGAAAGAAGCAGTACTTAGCGTTTTTCTTAAATTCATGCTTAACCCGCAAGGAAGCTATGGGTCAGGCTTAAGTCCAAAAAAGCTATAGCAGCAGCGATGAATCACAACACTAAACTGTTGAAAAATCATTGCTTTTGTTTAAGTTATCCCTAATCACAACTACATATGCACAATATACATCTGCATACAGTTCACTCATAACAAAACAAAAAAAAAATTATATTAATTTTATAAATTAAACAATCTACTATTTATTTTAAAAAAACATGGTGGATGCACAGTTTTAATAAATTGCAATGTGAAGTGGTTAGTGTGTAATATCTAATAGTTAGCCTATACCTTGTTTGTTATTGTTTTATTACGGCTAATAATATGCTAGTATAAATAAAAGGCATTATAGTTCAAGTTGTTTGAACTATTTATATATAATCTAAGTACATAAACCATGCACACTCTTCCATATGAGACACATAGGAGTAATCGAACACAAACATGGAAAGGATATTTATACTCCACAGACATAAGCCTCAGGATTTAAACTCATGACTCCACTGTTGAAAGGTGGATTTTCTAACCACTAATGCAGCATGCAGATGGAAAACATACATGCATTATATAGACTAGAATGAGAAAGTCAACAATACACCATTGCCTGAAAATCACATAAGTGCTAGTGACAAGCTAAAGTGTTACAGAGAAAAAATAATAATTGCACACACCAGCAGCACCGAATATCCACAACACTAAACTGTTGTAAAACCAATGTTTGTCTTAACAAACAATTTGATTTTGTTTTTTTATTAATGTCAATAATTATACAATGAACTCCAAAATCCAAGGTAGATGCACAGTTTGAATAAATTTCAATGTAAAATCATTGATGTAAATAGAATAATAGTAATAATAATAATTAGACTCTAATTTCTTTCTAATTTTTGCCCTTCTGTTGTTTTTTTTGGGTGACTTGGGTGTTATTTGCTTTTATCTGGTATGCAATCTGTTATGAGCCATAAAAATGTACCTCTATTTTAAAATGTGTTTCTATTTGGCTGTGGAATACTTTTTCACAAGCTTTATTACATGTTCTTTATGCCTTGGCTGTGTATCTTTTATCTGTAGATATTTTCTATTTCTATGGATACTTTTTATATTGATAAGCTGCTTGTCTCTGTTGTAGCTCCACACAAAATTCAACATTCAATTTAGATATATTCCCCAACATGGGTCACTATTTGAACTCATGACCCCACTGTTGGCAGGTGGAATGGATAACCACTAAGGCAACGTGCAGATTGAAAATTATATACATTATATAAAGTAATGCAATTCCAAAATGAGAGCCAGCACACATACAGACTTGCACAGCCCACATACAGGGCATAATAAAAGCACGTCACCAGTATCCTAGTCACTCTGAGGGAGCGCCGTCCATCCAATCTTCTCTAAGGATGCAGATGTTCTCTCCTTTGAGGCTACCATTAAGGTATCTGTCCCAAGTCACCGACACACAGCTCTCACTCTGAGAGAGATCAGGACAAAGGGCAGTAATCCTGGGACCAATTGCCCCTTCCCTGTCAACTGGCAGAGAGCAAAATATCAACATCAGCCTGACTACAGCTATAACTGGGTAGTGATTTGTCCTCTGGTGTTTTGGGAGCTCTCTTTTAAAGGCAGAAATGCCCCACTATGGCGTTCTAGGATCTGTCCTTTTCTTTGTTTACTGGTCACAGATATACAAACAAACAAAGGGATAGCAGATGATACAATTAGATATTGTTTGGTGGCATCTTCAGAGCTTATTTATACAGGAGAGGTCATAACATAGAGACAATACATTGATTATCTAATACAGTCATCTGTAATGAAACAAAGAACAGATTTTCATTATCTTAACACACACAGACACACAACTAAACAAAGGCTATGTGACCCACCCCTTGGTGTGATATATATTCATGCAGTAATTTAGTGGACAGTGGAATATAATCCTGCTGTTTAGGCTGAGACAATGGACTAATTTGCATGTGTACATGAGTTTACGAAGTCATGCTCTTTCTTACATGCTACAACTTAAAAATATAAAAATCATCATCACAATAAATAAATTTTTTTAACAAACTTTTATACCCACATTGTGGGAAATGAGGTGCAGACTGGTGGAAGTGAAATTAACCTTGCATTTTGTTGCATTGGGTTTGACATCTGTCAATCAAGTTAGATCTGGCGAGGAGTTTAGACTTTAAAATTTTGTGTTTCCTGTGCACTGGGTAATCAATGTGTGGACAAGCTCACTGATCTAATAGAGAGTGGAACTATTGTAAATTAGTGCTAGAGATTGTCAAGTGAGAATTGTACTGTTTAAATATTATTGCTATCCTGACAAAAAAGAAAAGAAAGCTGTATAACAGAAATATGTTGTAAACATCATCTTGGATGAATGTATATTATTTATTTGTAAAACAGTTGAAATATTCAATTATAAACTTTGATCAATTGTAAGGCATTCTAAAAACCCATTTTTGTGAGTGATCAGAGAAACATTTCCACGAGAGGTGAGAGTGTGCCCAGCTCCCATCTTTTACAATAACAAGAGTTTAAAACAAGGTGTTATTCTGGCTTCAGTGTGGCTTCCTGATCATGGCTCATCTAGAGCCAAAGTAATAGTCCACTTTCCCTTACTCACTCGCTGAGAGTCCTACATGACATCAGATGCAATCCTCTTGAATCTCCTGCACAAACAGTCTATTTGAACCTCTCTGGTCCTGAACCTATAATGCCTCCTCTGTGGTTTTTAAATGTGTTGTTAGATCCTCCTCTGCACTCCAATGCCTAAAACCCAAATCAACCTTCTTTATTTTTCTCCAGATTCCAAAGCAACAGTGCCAATTTAAACCAGGCGCTTCATCTTCCCCTCTAAAATGTACAAAAAGAGATAACTACTTCCCTTGGCTCCTGCTGGTCTCTCTCTTGTATGGTAGCTGATGAGGCATACCGGGCAAAGGACACAACCCAATATCTGGGATCTCCACATTTTTTTCCTCCATTGGTGTTCTTCTAAAATCCAACTGCTATATCTGCGATTACCATGCCTTTGTTTTGGGACCAATTTGGGCTTCATTTTCAAAACAGTGCTGATTCTCACACCACTGCTGTCCTGCTTAGCTTTCCTTAGCTCTGATTTTCCCACTACCCCCTTTTCTGCTTCTCTGGTTGGGACCACTGGCACTTGCCTTCCTCTAAATCATTGTTTTCGATATCCCCGAGCTGGAGCACAGGTGTAGTAATTACTGATGGACACATTTTAATAGATCTACAGGTGGTACTAATTATTTCACTGGTGATTCTGTGAGGTTGCTCTATCAGGTTATAGTGGATGGGGAAAAAGGTGGACTCAAGGACATATGAACTATGCCTTAAATTTAGTACTGAGAATGTAGCCCAGACACCTTCAGGCAGGATCCAGAGGATCCAAGATACACCTGGTTTTTAAACACTTAGGTTCCCATGAACACTCAGGGTCATTACATTCATATGACTATTAAAGATAAATGTTTACAATCAAGTGTATCTATTCATTGTTACCTTTTCCTATACATCTATTTACGACGAGTACTTACAGGTATCCACAGTTGTCAGTGTTTTTTTTTAAATAAGAAATGAAAAAAAAATTTGTCCTTTAATTTCCATTGTATTCTTGAATCTTTTGCTTATTGGCTATAAATATACTATAAAAGTAAGTATTATATTAGATAAATATTGTATTGCAGTATATATTGTATATTGCAGTTAAACATCATTTTTATATCTCCAAAGCTATCAGGTGCTTTAACAGATGCATAACAGAGAAGATTGTCACACTGCTTAGAGGTATGAAAATGATTAAATTCAATTTCATTCTCAATGATTTACGTACTTGGAGATCGGTAACCAAATATCATGCAAAACTTATACAAGCAGTTCTATGTTTAATTTTAGCTCAATATCATCTCATGTCACAGAGCAGGTGTCTCATCCAGAATAAACAAGAAGTACAGTGCTGGGTGGTTATGATGATTCTCTGACAAATTACATGATTCTGAGAAAGAAAAGATGGATTACACAACGTTAATTTTGTTATCAATTGCAATTTACACGTTGGTGATCATCGGATTACTTCTCAATGCCTTTATAGTGACAAACAACTTCATTTGGTGGCAGAAGGGTCAAACTCTACAAACCGTGGACATTATCGTGACCAGCCTGGGGGCGGTGAGGATCATTCTTCTAATTTTGTGGCTATTTGATGCTGAGATTGCAAATCTAATTAAAGATAGTTTTGAATATTTGGCAATTTCAACATTATCTCTAGAGTTCTGCAGCCTGTGGTGGGGCACCGTGCTCTGTGTGTTCTACTGTGTAAAGATCACAAACTACAGCAACAGATTATTTCTGAGACTTAAGATGAAGATCTCCAGGTTGGTGCCGTGGCTGCTTCTGACGTCAATGATGGTGTCCATTCTCTCCAGTCTGCCATGTGGATGGTTTGTGTACTCAGTACGTCACATGAATTCTACACATTTCATCAATGGTACTAATGATGGAAATATAACTCTGGAAATAAATTACACCAATATAATCATCATCAACTTTGGAGGATCCTTCATACCGTTCCTCATATTTGGTGCAGCCATTTCTCTTCTGATTGTATCACTCCTGAAACACACCAGGAATATGAACAGCAAAGATGTTGGATTCACAAAACCCCAGATTGTTGCCCACATAATGGCGCTTATCAATATGTCCTCTTTTCTGTTCTTGTATGTCCTCTTTTTTACAGGTCTAATCCTGATGCCTTTAACCTGTCAGTTACAAAACCCATTATACAATTATCTGTACAATATTTCCTATGTTTCCTACCCAAGTCTGCACTCAGTTATGTTAATAGTCAGCAACAGAAATTTGAAACGCTCCATTCTTGCTGTTCTCTGCTGTGTAAGGAAAATCGATCTTCATTAACACATTTTATACAACAATCTTTATTGGATCCTATGTAAACAGTAAGCTGACAGCAGACATAGGCTGTAATATAAATGGCAGTTGAACAGCAGCTGTAAAGTAACAATTTAGATACCATAGTTTGTCTGGAATACTGTTTAAATTAGTATTTACATACTTATCAAAGCATTAAACATCTTTAGATAGAAAGAAAACAATCTGTCAGGAGAAGATCTAAAATGATGGAGTTTATAGGACAATAATTTGATAGTGTCTTGCAGTACAGGATAATAAATGTCATTTTGTAATGTCACTATTATATTTTGCTTCTCTGCTGCTAATGTAGAGGTACAAACAGTGGGGATAGTAAATTGAGCTCTAGTAAAAATATTTCAGTAGGAATATAGTTCTTTTAAGGACACTTAGTATGGTTACAAGGGGATCAAAACAAATTTGATGAGATATTTAGGAAAATATGTCAACCTGTCTATCTACTTGATTCAACTATGTCAATTCTATGCAGATCTCAAACTATCAATTGAAAATAACAATTAGGTCATTTGCAAAATAGTAACTATGAGGAGCTGGTACAAGGTTATAGTATGATATATTATCTGTATGCAAAACAAATATTCCACCCCTGGGTAATACTGCGCATCAAGTCACGTCCTAAATATTTCTACTGTTTGTAACAAATTATCATCTTCAAACCATCAGAAATCTTTGCAATCAAAATAAGAGTTGCTGTCAAAAAATGAGTATAAGTAGTTTAATTTTTTGCTGTATATCTCCAGTGACATTTTCCTCTTGTGAATATACTGTACATGGAGAAATCTGAGTAACATGGACAAAACTTTTAAAGTTACAAAATAAAATTTTGAATTATAAAAAATTGGAAAAGATTTGCATTTACTACAGTTGAGATCTGTGTTTCTCTGTGGATTTATGGGACACAGGAGCTTTCCAGATATAACCATCATTTGCACCAACAAAAGGAGACCAGATAAATACACACAATGCTGGAAGTATAAATCAGCACTTCCAGAATTGTTCAGAACTGGCTACTGATGATAATCGTGACCTGGAATCTAACTCAGGTAAGAGCCTTGGGGAGGCTCCATGTTCACAAATATCTAATGACACAAGTCACCAACCTCACAAAAAGACATTAGAGTAGCAGCCAATAGAAGGGGTGAGTGAGGGTGGAAGTTGTGTCAATCACTAAAATGAAAGCGGAAACCAAAAAGAAACTGAAGTTCCTCTTTTCATTTTGCACAATAACATTATTTGAGGGTATTGATTTGAGTAAACGTTTTACTAAGACTTGAGGGAAGGAGTGCTTGGCAAGTGCAAGCAGTACGACGCAGGTTCCTTCCTCTCCTCCTGTTTATATTCTTGCTTTTAAGCTGTATTTTGACCCCTTTTTTACCAAAACCTTCTGGGTCCATGATCTTTGGCGCTGGTCCTTCGGTCAGTGAGGAGTGCCTGGCGCCTATTCAAAGAGGTGGAGGTGGTCACAGACCATCCCTGTGTTCATCCAGAGCTGCACTTGTGTATGGGGAGTGGGTGTCCTTCTTGAGAACTGGACTTGTTAAAGGGTACCCCATGGTCTCTTGTTTGGAGTCTGTCTGCTGCCCCAGATTTTGCCTGTGAAAAGCCTTGACAGCGTAGAAGACAGATCATCTCTAACTCCCATATGTCTCAGCGGTTGCCTGAGCACATACGTTGGAGCATCAGAGTGGAGGTACCATTTCTATTCAAATCACTGGGCAAGAGGCTTACCGGGGTTCCAAGAACTACTACTGTCTCATAATTAGTCATGTTGGAGCCTGCTTTAGTGTCTGTCTGATAATTACTAAGTTTGCTTATTTGTGAAGAGGACACTTCATACTGCATTGTTTCATAAATCCTTTTCAGTTCAACTCTTGGTGAATATACCGAATCATTTAAAAAAAAACTAGAGTACTGAAAATTACGGATATTTGTGTTCTGACAAGCCACTGAATATATACAACTGCTGTACTATTAATCATCCTCCTATAGAATCGATATAGCAGATGTTCCTTGTGTTTCTGCCTGATCATCAGTGGGTGACTCTTCTATATCATTTACATTCACAAGAGGAAATGTTGCTGTATTATTATCTTATACAGTGAGTGCATATTTTCTGGAAGATTAAAAGGGGAAAAGCTTTTTTAATATAGTTTTATAATATATATATATGAGTTATATGAGTTTTCACAATTAGAATGTTATTTAATAATACAAAACATTTTAAATGAAGATACATCTTGTGTGCAGCTTTTCTTCAATATAAATATATTATAACATAAATTGATTGTGTGGATTTAAAGGAAAATAAGAACTATATTTCTTAGGTAAAATCAGAATTACTTTTTCGAGGAGATGATCAATGGTAAATGGTAAAAGCCAGAAATAATGGTTATCACAACAACTAGTTTCGCATGTAGTTATTAAATATATTCTCGACTACAAAATATATGACTGTATTCCCCTATTGATACCTGTAATCCTCTATCTATGCATATAATATAAGCTACTAAATCTAGGTATCTTTAATAGTACTAGGTAATAAATGTGTCTCCTCTCTATTATTATACTAGATCTGCTGTTGGTTGAGGACTCTCAATACAATGCTCATGTATCTATCCCTCATAGACTGATACTGAAATGATACAAAAGTAACCAGCTGGGGCATTGTATTATGTAGTTACATTATATAATATTGAAACAATTTTGTCTCGTATTATTTCTAGTGAGATGTTCCCTTTATAAATAAGCAATTAGTTTGTCAATTCCACAGTAAGAAATCTTACATTCAAACACTCTGCACAAAGCAGGGTCCAGCTGTGTAAATTAGATATCAGCTGTATATGAAGCTGCCTTTTATTAACGTTCGGTATCTCAAACTTGTAGCAAATAAATCTATATACAGCATGTAATCTATAACGCTGTCATCTCTCATTAGGACGATGCCAATCTATTATATTGTTGCCCTGTGTAGAAATAAACCTCAGATATTTACTTTATTAGTATTCCATTTAGAAGCCGCTCAGTAGAGTAACATTAAGCACTCTTAGGTCTCAAATTTAAGTCATATTATAAAATACAAAATCATTCATTACGAGTGCTTTATACTCTAAACCAGTGATGGGCACGCTACGGCCCGCGGGCCAGTTCCGGCCCACTTAGAGATTCTATCCGGCCCTCCAATATTTTAAAAAATGTAATTAAAATATGCATAAAATTATTAGGGCCGACCCTGTGTGTCAGAACCTTCATTTTTATGCCTTCGCAGCTATTTCCTCCATTACACTTCATCCTCCTTCCTAAATGGACACTTCGTATGTCAATCACTCAAACACCTGCCCGCCCCTAATGGCTGAAAGTCATATGAGAAGAGATGGGCTGGGCCATATACCCTATGCAGATGTCGATTGGCTGCTGTGTTGTCAGTTAGTGGCTCACCAGAAAGACGGATCTGCAACAATCTGCTGAAATAAGTGCTGTGTCTGTACGATCGCTGCACTTATAGAGGTAACACTGCTATATAAGAACCTCCCGTCCCATTCAAAAAATTTGTATTATATATTTTGATATTTGAGTTTTTTACTAAATTATATTGGCCCGCCTAAAGTTTTTCTTTTTTATTTGGCCTGCTCTTGAAAAAGTTTGCCCATCACTGCTCTAAACGAAAGGTCCGGCTACATAAAGTTTAACACAGCAGCGTGTCAGACTGCTATTAATCATCCACCTGGCCGGCAAATGTTCCACTCGTAACCCATAAGTGTCACGGTCACTAGAATTCTTGACCCAGTCTTCTGCCAGTTGTTATCACTACTCTAAAGGTGTGGAGTCTAACGTAGTCTTCTCCAGGGACCCCCGCAAGAGGGTTTGGGTTTTTGCGTCGTCACTATGCAGTTCGCGGTCCTCAAGAGAGTGTAGCAGAGCAATGGAGTACAGCTAACTATAGAGATGGACGGTAATAATGATGCGATGATACTTAGAAGAGCAAGTGTGTATAAATATATGGTGGTTGTAGCAAGAACTGCCTGGACAGGCGGAGAGATGAAACAGAAATTATGGGATAAACAAACAGAGGTAATTTTATCCTATTTGAGGCTAAAGGAGTCAGTCCAAATGGAGAAATATAGCATGGCAATGGTGGTGAGCCAGAGGTAGTTTCGTCACTGACAGAATAAGAGATGGCCAGCGAATGATTAGAAAAACGATAATAGAACAAATGTCAATGAATGATAGATCTACCACAGATGTGGCTGAGAAGTATCCGGCCAACAGGTGAGGTGCAGCAGTCACTACAGCATACAACTGGAGGCAGGTTTACCACAGAGGTGGCTGAGAAGTATCCGGCCAACAGGTGAGATGCAGTGGTCACTACAGCATACAGCGGGAGGCAGGTTTACCACAGAAGTATCCGGCCAATAGGTGAGATGCAGGTAGAGAACTCAAAGACCAGGGCAATGAGGCAGGAACGCAGTATTAAAGTAATTCTATCGTTTTAAAATAAGCATTGCCCAATCAATTGAATGTGTGTCCAAAGCACAAAGTGATTTATTTTAGCAGATGTAAATAGTCAACAATTTCAATACATTATTATATTATGATAAAGTACAGTACAGCACAGCCAATACCAAAAGATAAATACATACCAAAGCAATCGCATGCGCACCCACGGGACCCGATGGACAATATTCTGTATAGAATATTGTGTCAGAGCTGACTGAGGCCCCAGTGAGATGCAGCTAATATATATACAGTCAGTGTTTCATTGTGAACAATAGAGATGACGTAGATTGTTTCTATAGGTCCAGACGTTGGGTGGGTCCAGGCCAGACAGGTAATAGGTTGATTCAATCTAAGGAATCCAACGGTGGGGGTCTTCTCTCCAGGGGGTCTGCTCCTTTTCATAGCCAGTATCATACAAAGGTTTACTCTCTAATATCAATAACTAAAGTATGCAATGTGCGATCTCTTCGCCGACTGCACCGGACAGCTGCTGATGATTAGGGCTTCAATATGATATCAGGCATGACACCTTTCCTATTACCTAAACCTTTAATAACACTACAATGTACATATAATCACTATATATACTATCTGCTCCTGAATTACAGTGTAACAGAACCAATATGAAATTATATAAATAACTAACTGTTGTAATGCGAGTGTGTGCGTGCGTATTTTACCGTGCGATCGCGTCACGCCACGTAACACGTGGCGTACGCTTCGCAATACGCACGGCAAACCAATATTAAACCAATATACTTTCGTTCATCCAATTATACGACTTTGACAGTCCGCCCTTTGATAGTACAATAAACTATCACCTTAAAGATGTTATATGCAGGATCTCAGTACCACGTTTCATTGTTATGTAATACAAATTCCCCTTGGTGTATGTCCACGCTGTTTGCAGATCTAAACAAGTTATCATAAGAGAGAGTCTTAATCCTCTAAACGACTTCTTCTTTTACTATAAACCGTACACTTCTGGAGCTTGGAGATAACCTTTTGTATGCCCTTCAAGGGTGCAATAAAACACTTAATACATTATTTGGAAAGGTACAAGGTACAGTAGAATGTGTATCAGCTATACAGAATTCTCTACTACAGTTCTTCAAGTTTAACAGGTTCTTCTGTCCAACGCATGTCTTTAAGTTCAGAATACATTTAAACACTTCATGTTCATCAATAGCATAATCCTATGTCTATCAATAATGTCATATGCAATCTCCTTGAGCCTGCGTTAATATACACACATCTAATAATGTCACCAGTTCTTTTCATCAACACTTGTGGGCGGGCTATTGTCTGTTCGTTCTTCCCAGTCTCCCAATACTCAGATTTAACAGTGATCGGCTTGCAAAGCATTGGGAGACTTCAGACTAAGGGACCTAGGTGTCCTACTTTTTTCCCTAGTGACCTCCCACCCATAGTTCGGGTACCTCAAGAATATTTAGTGGAAAGAGAACTAATCCTACTTGATATAATTACTGAAGCACGTGTGAGCACGCCCAGCCCTTTGTTTGGTCTAAAACCTTACCCTCCCAAGAATGATAATCATTCTCAAGGATGCCTGCTCGAGTCCGGATATTACTGGACTGGCATCGCTGGGTGTATCTCTTTTTAACTATGGGGTCGCCGTACTTACGGACGTAATGCTACTCAGACAATAGCCCCTCGCACTTTCTCCAAGCTCCAAGGTTTCCAAATTTTCCTTTACCCCTGAATTGAATAGAGTAATTGGCTGGACTGATTATGCTACTAACTTCTTCCTCCCCAATACATCCTTATCATTACCTGAACCAGTCTCTGTCACCAGCTAATAATCAAAAGAATTAACCGTCCTGAGAAGAGAATGAAATGAGAGAACACAAAAGAGGAAAAACTACAACTTCATGCTGGACAACAGTCTTAGCCTTTGGCTCAGGTGCTACTAACTGCATTCGAGGCCTTCCAGTACAAACTCATGAGTGCCCTTGGACCCTTCTCTGAGTGTTGGCCCCTCTTCAGTGGGTGGAATGGGCACCAGTGTGTCTCTGCTACCCTTGAAGCCGTGATGCTGGTAGCCTACACCTGGTACCTGTCTGTCAAATAACCTAAGCTTAAGAAATTTCTGCTCCACAACTTACTCTCCTGATCCAACATCCTGACAGTTAGTGTGACCTTTCAGGAAACAGTGTTTTGGACGTTCTTGGTTGCTGTCTCACTATTAACCTTCTCTCAAGGTCTAACCTAGCCTCCCAGTTACAATCTCTTCTCATGAGGGGTCAAGAACATTTCAAAAACTGACAGGTTAGGAGTCTGCCCAGGGGTGATCTCTTGGTAGCGGGAAAGGACTAGCAGCACTTCAATCAAGTTCCAACTCTTATTCTATTCAATTCATTCTACCGAGTACCACTACTTTATGTTCACACTGGTTTATAGCTAATTGAACGTATGTGATTTGTTACCACTACTCATACATTATACATCTATTATCAATAACATGAATACCCCTATCATCTATTATAACTCTAGGACTATCACATTGAATAACAAAAGCTTTGAGTATGATACAGTAATACATTAGACACATTTCAATACACCTCTACCTAGACATTTTTCATTGGTACACCTGTGTATACTTGAGGATCCTGCATGGTGGTAATTCAATGACGTTTATTTGTTTTACCTGGAGGAAAACCCATCAGCAGGAGGGATATGGGATAGCTCTATTGGTCTACCTTGTCCATCTCTCCAGAGTCCACCAGACTCCTCACCACATCTCTTCACCTTCCAGACAGTTTATTCTTCAGGTAACACAAATCTTCCTATATTAACCAATATGTGTATGCGTGCATGTGTGTGTGTGTTCACATTTTAAAACTAAAACAATACAACGAAAAACAAAACAAAACATAGATTTGTTAACTGTCACATAAAACCCTGCTGTCTATTTGACAGCTTTGTTCTCCCTGGTGTGAAAGCCATGTATGGTTGTGCGTGTAAGTGTGGACCTTACTAGCAGCTACTTCAGTTGGTAACTGTGTCACTGTATGAAGTCCTCTATGTAGTGTCCTTATCATGTGCTGGTATTGCTATACAACGATTTCTCAGTCACCTCAACATCGCCCTCTAGACTAGAAAAATGCTAAAGACCAATGTATATCAATCGATTTTCCCTCTGCCAACTCACATGTCATTCTCAGTACCTCACATTCAGCTACTTGACTAAGTGGGAAAGGCAAAGGGGTCTCTTTCTATAACACTTCCTTCAAATATAACAGTATCCAGTACATGCCTGTCTAGCAGTGAAAAAAATATAAAACACGAAAATTCTACATTTTCTAGGGTTTCACATTATGTTGTATCTTGTAGTAAAAATCCTACTCCAATGTTCTATACAGAGATGCATATCTGTATGCCTAACCTCTAGCATTCTTCTGTCCTCCTGTCCTCCCCACCCTTTGTGCATCCATATAAAGGCACATTTTTGTACAGGAGGCACGAGCCAAAACAAACAAACAAAACAGATATGCAATCTATAACACATGAATCGTATTTCCACAACAGAACCTTTCTGCTTAAAATCAGCAGTTTCTATACACATGAAAACAAAACCCCTGACTGTTTCTGTAACTCATGTCAATCTAGTGTGTGTATCTCTGAATTTGTCTTATGTAAAAACATAAAAATATGTTTTAGCTCAATTGTTGAGACTGTTTCTGATTTTATCTCTACCAGAGCAGAGAGGGAGAGAGAGAGAGAGAGAGAGAGGGAGGGAGAGAGAGAGAGAGAGAGACTAGCGTTTGTGTAAAGAATGGGAAATAGGAAAGCAATGAATGATGGGAATACAAAGGTTTGAATACAAACATACATGTAGAAAGGGAGATTTTTACAACAAAATGACAGCTGGATTGGACTCTGACTCTATGGGGAAATGGCTGTATTCATTCCACTGTTCCCCTTAGCTATTTGCTAACTATGACCCCTCCCCATACTTGACTAGGGGGTCTTAACAGTGCCATCCAGTGTCGTCCGTCATTTGTTCAGTAAGAACTCGGTATCTCATTGACTACATACCTTTTCAACGGACTTTCCTAACTTATAATAGAGAAAAGTAAAAATGTACTCTTAGTGACTCATATTTTCTCTGAAATACATAAAACGATATTTTGGAGCAAAGTATGTACATACTTCATTGTTGGATAATGATTCTCAGCCAAACAAATTATCATGAGACACTGCAGCCTAAAACAAAAGAGTGTTCCAATTGTCTATTGTTAATTTGTCTTTCAAGAGTGATTCTTCTATTTCTCTATCTCCCCTTTTGATCACTAAGTCTATACTCCTTTTGTGTCCCCTTTACCTGTGAGAAGAAAAACAAGATAGTTATCTTAAAACAGCAAACACAACAAACATTTCTATTCTTTGCTGTCGGCTAGCAATTTAGGAAAACAAACATGTGACAACATAAAATGAACAAACAAAATCAACAAAGGTTACCTTTTAAAAATCAGTTTCCTGCACACTACTACTTACCACAGTTTAAACCCTAGAGTCGGCTATATTTCTCCCCCCAGGCATTGGCTGCTATGAGGTGCACAGGAAACTGTTGAGAAGTCTCCGAGACTTGTGTGCGCCGTCTCTGTGGGTGTCTATGTGATTCCCCCTTAGATGGGCCAAGTCTCTTTGCTTCCGCTCTTGTCATTGTACAGTCCTGTGCTTGGTGTCCCATTTTAGTGCATCTAAAACACTTTCTCAACTCATGTTGTTTCTCTTCTTTTTTACAATCTCTTGCGAAATGACCTTCTTCGTTACACTTAAAACACCTGATTTTTCTATGTTTCTTATTAGGTGGGTTGTATGCTGGTGGTCGTGTGTGCAGTCCCTCTAGTGCTGGGATACTTACTATCATTACACTATCACTTAGTGTCTCTTTCTGTTTATTTATACTTTTATCATGTTCTATAGCTGACTCCCTGAGAGCACTTACAGTGGTTCCTTTCCAGTATGGTAATGAAGTTTGCACCCTTCTTTTCAAGTTTTCCCTGAGGCCATCCATTAGAACTTTAACAGCAACCTCTCTGTAATATAGATTATCTTTTATGTCTGGTACCCCAGTATATTTGCCCATTGCTATCAAAGCTCTGCAAAAATAGTCTGCTGCATTTTCACTATCTTTTTGCTGGATACTAAAAATTTTACTCCAGTCCACTCTCACTGGGAAATATGTGGCCAACCGTGTGATTATTTGTTTAATATTGTCCTGATTATCATCCTCGGTTAAGGATTCATCCTCCTCCAACATACAATCCTTAATGAACTTTTGTATATCAGTATTGAGAGGAAGACAGGCCTTCAATAATTTCTCACTTTCGTTGACTTAATCAACCATACATTATCTTTTACGGTATTTAGTACCTCTGCATTAAAACTCCCTCCAATCTTTGGTCATTTCGACCCACGTGTCACAATACACAGTTGCGTATGCACCATATTTTTCACACATGAGAAATCTCGCTGACTCAATAAGACCTTCCTTAGGCAGTAAATTGGCAATCTCTAGCGTATGCCTAGCACCCATGTTGAACAATATACCTTCTACCCGGAACACAGACACACCGCAATGCTCTGTTCCTTCCGGCCAAATGTGAAATACAGACACACCGCAATGCTCTGTTCTTTCCACCCAATAATTTCAACTCTGTTGCTATACTCACCGCTAGAGATCTATAATGCTCGGTGAACGTATTTCCTTTAGCCGCATTCACTCGCTTTTCTCGCACCAGGCGAGGATCCTTAATACAGAAATATCACTGTGGGCCCCAAGGGCTATCAGCTCCTCGATACCCTGGCTCAACCACAAAAATCTGCTGAGTTTATTATCGCTGGGAGCGCAAGTTGATACAATCAACCTACCTTTCCAGTATAATTCCTCCTAGCTCAGGGGTGTCCAACATTTTAGCTTCCCTGGGCCACATTGGAAGACGACGAGTTGGTTTGGGCCGCACATAAAATACACTAACACTGACGATAGCTGATCATCAAAAAAAACATAGAAAACATAGTTAACATATTAAACTTACTTGGAAATGGAGTTAGTAAGAGTTAGGAAACCTGTTGCAGAATCATGATTAAAACAGTAGTCCCATTACCAGCTACAATTTAACTTACCTGCATCTGCCCCTTAGTGGGGTTAGTGGAATTAAATGCCAAAAACTTTTTTTTCCTCTCTTTCTGCACCCATGAATCATTTTTTTTATTGACCAGTTTGAAATGGTCACCCATACAGGTAGCATCAGGAGGACTAATAGAAATCTACAGAGATTTAAAGATAGGGTGGTGGGAAAAATGGCTCATGGAGCAGCCTCCGATGAGGGTAACAGTGGGTGATATTTTCACCCTACTCAGCACTGCACATTTAAAATGGTTTAAAATATTAAAAATACAATTATCTCTTAATATTTATATTAGATACATACAGAGAACACAGCTAGTTCCTAATTGCATGGTGCAGAAAGTCCAAATTCAGAGTAACAACAATAAGATACTGGATAATCTTTCACTGCTGCTGATAGTTTGGCATGGGTGACTCTTCTGTGCTGCGATACGCAATGGATGTCGGGTGTGATGATGTCACCCCTGACATTTACTGCGAGCGCCACAAAGAGGAGGAGAACAGGGAGGGAGCTGACGTGACCGCAAGGTAAGTATTTTTTATTTTTTTTTGCTGGATTTTTTTTTCAAGTACTGCACCCTTGCCACAACCAAAACTCCTGCTGGGCCACATTCACAGGCATGCTGGGCCGCATGCGACCCGCGGGCCGCGGGGTGGACAACCATGTCCTAGTGCTTCACCAATTCGCACTAACGGTGCGATTGAATCGCACTGCCTACCAATACTAATTATTAGCAAACCTTGCGATCTATTGGTAGCGCTTTGCGAAAAACACGTTTTCGCATTCGGTATACCTGCCCTGTATACCGTCCTTCGGTTGGGCAATCCGCCTCGTCAGACAGCAACTGAGCACCATGAATAATAACAGTCTATCTACGTTACAAAATCGCACACTATACACCTTTTCTGCACAGAAAATAAAAAGTTCCCAACAATAGTAATAATGTCTCAGAGGCTTTCACAAGTAATTATACTATGCATATAATAACTATCAAAACGATTGTTCAACCACGTGGAAAATCTACCGGAAGTTTGCGTACGCACAGCAGGAAATACACATACGCACAGCAATGCAACACACTTTAAACGTAAAACGACAATAAAAAGAAACATTTTTCTTTCTTGTCCCTAGATTCTATTTAGCGTTCCTTCAGTCTATGCAACAACGGACATTCGGTTTCACAACACACAGTGAACCACAGGTCTTGAACACATTACATTCTTTCCTGCTTTATGCGATGCGTCCGTCAATCCACCCTTTGTTTAGGAACTGAATATCGTAAGCGTTGCATACCTGCCGGTAACATAACTCCTAACTCACGAGCCCCCAAATTATTAAAGTAATTCTATCGTTTTAAAATAAGCATTGCCCAATCAATTGAATGTGTGTCCAAAGCACAAAGTGATTTATTTTAGCAGATGTAAATAGTCAACAATTTCAATACATTATTATATTATGATAAAGTACAGTACAGCACAGCCAATACCAAAAGATAAATACATACCAAAGCAATCGCATGCGCTCGCATGCGCACCCACGGGACCCGATGGACAATATTCTGTATAGAATATTGTGTCAGAGCTGACTGAGGCCCCAGTGAGATGCAGCTAATATATATACAGTCAGTGTTTCATTGTGAACAATAGAGATGACGTAGATTGTTTCTATAGGTCCAGACGTTGGGTGGGTCCCGGCCAGACAGGTAATAGGTTGATTCAATCTAAGGAATCCAAAGGTGGGGGTGTTCTCTCGAGGGGGTCTGCTCCTTTTCATAGCCAGTATCATACAAAGGTTTACTCTCTAATATCAATAACTAAAGTATGCAATGTGCGATCTCTTCGCCGACTGCACCGGACAGCTGCTGATGATTAGGGCTTCAATATGATATCAGGTATGACACCTTTCCTATTACCTAAACCTTTAATAACACTACAATGTACATATAATCACTATATATATATATATATATATATATATATATATATATATATATATATATACATATATATATATAGACTAATAATAAACCGAATACTATCTGCTCCTGAATTACAGTGTAACAGAACCAATATGAAATTATATAAATAACTAACTGTTGTAATGCGAGTGTGTGCGTGCGTATTTTACCGTGCGATCACGTCACGCCGCGTTACACGTGGCGTACGCTTCGCAATACGCACGGCAAACCAATATTAAACCAATATACTTTCGTTCATCCAATTATACGACTTTGACAGCAGAAAGTAACTGCAGCCACAGGAACAGAGAGCCCAGCTGACACGAGGAGGTGAGAATCAAGATCAGACAATTAAGGAGGGGCCAGAGGTGCTTTAAATAGGAAAGCTAATGGATAGCCAATACAAATAAAGGAAAGGTTATAAGGGACCCTCTGGGTTTGCATGTGCGCAGAAACACAGTCAAGTGTGTGGGTGGCTGCGGCGCAGCACAGGTGCTGGCAGAGGGGCAACTGGCCCAACTCCAGGTCTAGAAGTCCGTTGAGTGACTCTTTAAAGGTGGACACAGGACACTTAGATCCCTGTTTACTGGGAAATTTGATGTAAAATTTCTTCAGAAGTTTAGGGGCATTAATGTCCTCAGCACCTATCCAGGAACGTTCCTCTGGGCCAAATCCTTTCCAATTGACTAGATATCGAACACCTCCTCTAGTCATCTTAGAATCAAGAATATGCGTAATCTCAAATTCCTCCTCCTGCTGAAGTTGGATAGCAGGAGATTTTGTAGAAAGAGTAGAAAAACGATTGATAGTGAGAGGTTTAAGCAATGAAATATGAAATGAATTGGAGATACGAAGATTTTGAGGAAGTTGCAGCTTGAAACATAGCGGATTAATTACTTGTAAAATTTTGTATGGTTCTATGAATTGTGGAGCCAATTTCATGCAAGGAACTTTTAACCGGATATTCTTGGACAACCACACACAATCTCCTACTTTCAAGGCAGGAATGGGTCTTCTTCTTTTGTCAGCAAATAATTTGTATCTGGTAAATGCCTTCTTCAGAGCTGACCGGGCTTGAGCCCAGATAGAGGAGAATCTTTAACGTAGAGTATTAACTGCAGGAACGTGCGTAGGTGGAAGAGCAGGAAATTCAGGGAGAGAAGGATGGTGACCGTATTCCAGGAAAAATGGAGTATTGGCTGATGATTCATAATAAGAGTTGTTATGAGCAAACTCGGCCCAAGGGAGAAGATCCACCCAATCATTCTGGTTGGCAGAGGAAAATATTCTTAAAAAGGTTTCAAGATCTTGGTTAACTCTCTCAGTCTGGCCATTTGACTGAGGATGGTATGAGGAGGAGAGACAAAGACTGATTCCTAGAATCTTGCATAGAGCACGCCAAAATCTGGACACAAACTGAACACCCCTGTCCGACACGATATCAGAAGGACATCCATGAATACGAAAAATCGATTTAATAAAGTGATTTGCCAATGTGGGAGAGGAGGGTAGTCCCACCAGGGGTACAAAATGAGCCATTTTAGAGAACCTATCTACCACTACCCAAATGGTATTAAACTTTCTGCTAGGTGGAAGATCAGTGAAGAAATACATGCTTGTATGGGACCATGGTTTGAAAGGAATGGGAAGAGGTTTCAAAAGACCGGCTGGAGCTTGATGGGAGGATTTACATTGCGTCCAATGTTGGAGGCATCAACCTCTAAAAAGAAAGGAAGAGCAATATCGGGTTGCCGAAGAATGGGCGCAGTAGAAAAAGCTTCTTGGAGAAACTGAAAAGCATGGAGAGCCTCGGGAGACCATAGTTTAGGATTAGCGCCCTTGCGAGTCAGAGAAACTATGGGTGCTACGATGGATGAGAATCCTTGTATAAATCGTCGTAGTAATTGGCAAAGCCCAAAAAGCGCTGGATCGCCTTAAGGCATGTAGGCAGAAAAGCTCTTACTTTCTGGAGATCCATCTTTAATCCTACTCCAGAAACGATATACCCCAAAAACGGAATTTGGGGAAGTTCAAAGGAGCACTTCTCCAACTTGCAATATAAAAGATTTTTTCGTAGTCTAGTCAGGACCTCTGCAACATGATGTCGATGGTTGGCCAGATCTTTGGAGAAAATCAGGATATCTTCCAGGTAGACCACCACGCACACATAGAGCAAGTCCCGAAAGATCTCATTAACAAATCCTTGAAAGACAGCTGGGGCATTGCATAGCCCAAAAGGCATAACCAGATATTCATAGTATCCATCGCGGGTGTTAAAAGCTGTCTTCCACTCATCTCCAGCTTTAATTCGGATAAGGTTGTATGCACCACGCAGATCTAGTTTGGTAAACCTATTGTCCCTCATGCCAGAGTCACCAACTGGCCTCCAATCTCACTCACTGTCAATATCACCACTATACCCTCTGTGTTGCCTAAAATTTAATTCCTCAGTAAGTTTGTGATGAGGATAGGAGTGCCAGATTCCTGAAGCAAATTAAGTCACAATAAATTTGTCACTTCTTACCTTAGAAAAACCATATCACAAATTAATGGTTTAAAATATGTGTCTAGAATTATAAACATAAGTAATTTACTGTCTGCTTTTCCTGGTCGTGGTGCAAAAATTTTACACTTTATTTCTACACTGACATTTAAATCTCAGCTAGGATAAAAACTATCACACTTCTAAATCTAGTGCCTGTAATTAGGTGTTATCAGGTTACTGTTGTCAAGTTCCTGTAATTGTGAATAGCAGAGTATATTTCCCATCGATCCGTCCACCTTTGCTAGGATACAATGAATTAATGACAAGCCAACATTTTGCACATGGAATGGAAGAGATCCACAAGTGAAGTAAGCTCGCCCACACGTGCTCTGTGAAGCAATCATAGAGCAGAGTATTGGAAAGTAAAGCAATTCCAAAATGAGAGCCAGCACACATATAGACTTGCACAGCCCACATACAGGGCATAATAAAAGCACCTCACCAGTATCCTAGCCACTTTGAGGGAGCACTGTCCATCCAATCTTCTCTAAGGATGCAGATGCTCTCTCCGTTGAGGCTACCAGTAAAGTACCTGTCCCAAGTGACTGACACACAGCTCACACCCTGAGAGAGATCAGGACAAAGGGCAGTACTCCTGGGACCAATTGCCCCTTCCCTGTCAACTGGCATATACCAAAATGTCAACATCAGCCTGACTACAGCTATACTTGGGCAGTGATTTGTCAATGCAAACCCGCCGGAAAGCCGCGCCGATGCATGGCGGCTTGAAGCCGCCACACATCCCGCCTGATAGTAAATCTAGCCCTAGAACTTTCAGGGATCCACAGTTGAAAAGAGAAAGAACATTAGTTTGTTGAAACTAGGTGCACCATGAATCCTCAATAGTTATAACTTGACCATCCACTTAAAAACATAACTTTTATTGGATATAATTAAAAGCGAAATATAAGTTGATATCAATCTAATAAATAAAATCTAAATTAAAATAAAACTGGATGCACTGTATAATCATTCCTATATGTTCAAAACCAAAGAACATATGGTAAGGAGGCTGTATGAGTATTGATAATATGCAGGTATAATGCTGCAAGATCAGTAACCTGCCACTGATATAAATATAATCAAGACCACCGCTATATAGAGAGGAATAAAGGACTAAAATGAAATATATTAAAATCCTAACCAAAATATTGTATGACCACCAACCTGAAATAAATTCACATCAAGGGATTAGTACTAGATTTGTATAATATCAGATCTAAGCTTGCAGTTCAACTAAGATAAATATCTAATTGACACAATTCACTAAAAACATAATAAAGTTATACACTATTAACTGTCTCCAGAGCTCCCCACTAACGTGGTATTAGTAGGAGCAAGCCTGCATATATTAGCATAAGCCACCAGCTGATAGACGTGAAGTCTGCCAGAATCTAGATCTGAAGCTTGAACGGGATAATCTCCTCATATACAAACAGGCTATGGGTGGTGTCTTGCTAACTACCTAATGGTTTCCCCTCTATCTCTGGGTTTATAGGGCTAAACCTGCATTAACAATCTCCTCCATGTGAAGAATCTAAGTACACCCAGCGGTAATGCCGACGCGCGTTTCGCTGTGTGTTGCTTAATCAAGGCACCTCTCTATATAGTGGTGGTCTTTATTATTTTTATATCAGTGGCAGATTACTGACCACTGATCTTACAGCATTATACCTGCATATTATTAATACTCATACAGCCTTCTTACCATATGTTATTATGTTTTGAATATATAGGTATGAATATACAGTGCATCCAGTTTTATTTTAATTTTGATTTTATTTATTAGATTGATATCAACTTATATTTCGCTTTTAATTATATCCAATAAAAGTTATGTTTTAAGTGGATGGTTGTCACGCCTTTCACTAGGAATATCACTGACTGGTATTAGCACAACTAAACTGAGAGGCGCGGAGTCTAATGCACCACCGGTGTTCGCCAGGGACCCCCGCAAGGAGGTTTGGGCTTTGCTGCGTGTGATGCGCAGCTCACGGTTCTCTCAGATAGTTATCAGTGCAGTGAATGGAGAGTAGTCAAACAGGCCGAGTCGAAACCAGAGGAGCGCAGTACAACGGAGTCAGGAACAGTCCAAGGGTCAAAACCAGTGCGGGCAGCGAAGAACAAGAAATGATCCGGAAGAGAAGTCAAACAATAGCCAAGGAGTAAATACACAGGAGTAACACAGGAACAACCATGCTGGAGCTGGAAGAACCAATACACTGGCACTAGACATGTGTCAGAGGCTGCCTAATGTGCCTCCTGATTGGGTTAGGGAGATTTAGGCGGTTTAGACATGCTGGCATGCTGGCTGCAGACAGGTGAGCAGAGATAGAGTTCTGCTGCTAGGCAACAGGACGTGGATTACGGAGAGAAGGTGTCTGTCTATGGCGCATGTGGAGAGCGCGGAGACGGCACCTGACAATGGTCAAGTTATAACTATTGAGGACACAGATCCATAGTGCACCTAGTTTCAACAAACTTCTGTTCTTTCTCTTTTCTACTATTTTATTCTTTAGTTTTAGGTTGCAACCTTGTTACAAAACAAGATAATATTAATACGTATTAAATTATAGAAGGGAGTTAAGAATTACTCCTAGAGATATGATTATCAATACTGGGTCATGGCCCTAGAGTTAGTGTGGTAGTATAACCCCTTTTTTGTATAGGGATCCACAGTTGTCAGTTTTTTTTAAATAAGTAATAAAAAAATATTATGACCTTTAAATTCCATTGTATTCTTGAATCTTTTGCTTATTGTCTATAAATGTACTATAAAAGAAATTATTATATTAGATAAATATTGTATTGAAGTATATATTGTATATTGCAGTTAAACATCATTCCTATTCCTCCAAAGCTATCAGGTGCTTTTGTAGATACGTAACAGAGAAGATTGTCACACTGCTGAGAGTAATTAAAATGATTACATTCAATTTCATTCTCAATGATTTACGTACTTGGAGATCGGCAACCAAATATCATGCAAAACTTATACAAGCAGTTCTATGTTTAATTTTATCTCAATATCATCTCATGTCACACAGCAGGTGTCTCATCCAGAATAAAAAAGAAGCAAAGTGCTGGGTGGTTATGATGATTCTCTGACAAAATTACATGATTCTGAGACAGAAAAGATGGATTACACAACTTTACTTTTGTTATCAATTGCACTTTACACGTTGGTGAGCATCGGATTGATTCTCAATGTATTTATAGTGACAAAAAACTTCATTTGGTGGCAGAAGGGTCAAACTCTACAAACTGTGGACATTATTGTGACCAGCCTGGGAGCGGTGAGGATCATTCTTCTAGTTTTATGGCTAGTTGATGCTGAGATTGTAATTCAAGTTAAAAACATTTTGGAGTGTTTTGCAGTTGCAGCATTGTCTGTAGAGTCCTGCAGCCTGTGGTGGGGCACCGTGCTCTGTGTGTTCTACTGTGTGAAGATCACAAACCACAGCAACAGATTATTTCTGAGACTTAAGATGAACATCTCCAGGTTGGTGCCGTGGCTGCTTCTTTCGTCAATGATGACCATCCCTGTGTTCATCCAGAGCTGCACTTGTGTATGGGGAGTGAGTGCACAGCTTGAGATCAGGACACGATAAGGGATACCCCTTGCTCTCTTGCTTGGAGACTGTCTGCTGCCCCAGATATTGCCCATGAACGGTCTGCAAATTGTCATCTTGTCTCTAAATCCAAGCTGTCTCCATGGCCGCCTGAGCACATATGTTGGAGCTGCACATTGGAGTTACCATTTGTATTCAATTCACTGGCAGGAGGATTACCAGGGCTCCAGAAACTACTACGCTTATTTGTGAAGTGACCACTTCAGACTGCATTGTTTTATATATCCCTGTCAGTTCATTACTTGGTAAATATACTGCATCATTTAAAAAACTCTACTGACTATATACAACTGATATACCATTAATCATCCTCTTATAGAATAGCAATCAATATAGCAGATATTACTTTTCTGCCTGATCATAAATGGGTAACTCTTTATATCAGTTACTCTTAGCTAACGTAAATGCTGTTGCCTTATTATTTATTTCTCTTATACAGCAAGATCATATTTTCAGGAAGATCAGAAAGGGAAATGTTTGTATAAGAAAAATATTTTTTCTGACTGCCCATTTTAGCTTATATACTTTTGTGCTATGGCTGCAGGAGTAAGAAGGTTATTGATGTATACTCTTTTATCCACAGTGGGTGGCGGCTAAGGGGCAGTCTATGTTGTGGGTGACATGTGTTTAATGGTATGTTTAACACTAGGCAGAGGGTCTAGGTTAGAGGGCACCACTCCTCTATCTCCTTTTGACTATTCTCTCTTTTCTCTGGTCAGTACCATATTGTTCAGTGATGGGCAATACAAGCATACTGTAGTCTCAGTGGCGGAACTTGAAAGATATGTAAGATCTTCTCCACCCAATAACTCTTAAGCAAAACCTGCTCTTCCTAAACAGCCTCTTGCTTCATCACAAAATCCTGAGATACCTCCGAATGCTGAACGTTTTTGCAACAGATCTTGATGATTTTTGGGTCCTCTGAAAAATAACTAATGGACAAATTTGGTGAGATCCACTATGATTTTTTCCTTGATTAGGCAACATCTCCAGAAAATAATAGAAAGAGTGAGTGAAGTGGAGCACGGTATCTCCAATTTGGAGGACAGCACTCTCCTATGAAAGGAGAAATCAACAGTTTACCTCTGCAACACTTGTAAACAAAAGTTGTGAGACCTTGAAGGTCTGAACATCATATTTGTGTGTCTACCTTAAAAAGTAGAAGGATCTAATCCTGAAACATACACCCCTCAATTTGCAATTGAAAGTGGTTTTCAGTTCCCCTCTCAGCCTGCTGAACCAGGAGTTCAATCTAGTGCATTAATCTCCAAATGTTTGCACTAAAATGACAGGGATGTTTTGCCAAAGGGGCTGTTGAAATCTGAAAATATCAACGTAAAGCTGTTTTTTCCAGACTTTGCTATTCAAGTCCTGGATACCTGCTCACAATTTATACAAGTTAAGTGCAGATTGAGCGAGTTGCAATGACCTTACTCAATGTTATTTTCTGCTCTATCATGTGTAGTGGTGGATGAAAGTACACACTTCTTTACGACTCCTAGAGAGGCGATGGAGTGACTTGGAGGCTGCCAACAACCAAGATATCAAGAAAGAGTGCAATTTCTGGTTACATGGATTAACAAACATGACCTCAATTATATAGGTGGACTCATGACTCAATTTAATTTCAGGATGAGTATCCTTTACCCCTAGTGTTTATTGTTATTTCGCTCATTTTATCCTTCACTATGGTATGTTATTATGTATTTATGGGTATATTAGAGTTTGCTTAGCGATTAATACAAGGGCAATGTTTATGCCTTAATAATACATTTGCTTGAAAGGTTATATTGCAGGGTAGACCTTGCTAAAAGGCATAGACTCTGTCCTTTAGATTTCTTGTATTTTTATTTGTTTGATCTCTCCACCTCTCATTGTAGAGTGGGACTGTGGTGTAAAGGGGTTCTTTTGTTTTAGATTCCTCTTTCTAAGTTTTTTCTCTTTCTGGGTTTGAATATACACGGTGGGGGTATTAGTTTGTTTAAGGTTACAATGGATAGTAAGTAAATTGTTAAGGGTGGCAATATGCCATAAGTAGGAGTAGGTGTATTGGATGGAAGAACGTTATTTTGAATGGGATACTCTTGTTCAGACATTGGATTTATTGTTTGAGAACATACACATTATCTCTAGAAATATTATTTTATTGTCATAAGGTATTGCTGTATCATGTATGTTGGGATCTTTCTCTTATCTGCTGGGTGCTTTGTGAGTACAATGGAGAGGATTGGGTTTCACTGAGACACACTGGGTAGGAGGAAGACTCTGTCATTAAAAAAAGCCATCAGTAGGATGGGCTTACTATGGCTCCCACACTACAATCTCAAGAGGCCTGTTGATAATAATATGTTAACATTTGTGGTTAGCTCTGGAAAAGGTTTAGATAGACCCAGGTGGGCACTATGTGTTTGTTAGGTGCACTATAAGTTCTTCCTCGGTAGTGACTATTGGGGCCAACATCCCTCCCCCATATAATAGCTCAAGAAATGTGGTTGTATGCTTGGGAGACTTCAACAATGTATTGTATGGGGACCTTAATAGGTGGAGAGAGCAGCGGCTCTGTAAGGAGGTCGGGCATTTGCCGTCTTGTTAAGGAGATGGTATTGACTGATGCGTGGTGTTTTAATACTCCTTGTTCTCCTTAATTTATCACTCCTTTCCAAAATCTGGCTTGGCCTTATCTCATAAATTGCTCCATGCTTTTATGGAGTTGCACTATAAGTACAGAGGAAAAGAAGTGGTCTGATTATTTATTAGAAAAATCTAAGTGCAGACTGTTGTTTATGAGACATGCCGATTTCGTCAAAGATCTACCCCGTTACATACAATAAATAGGTTTGACGCCCTTTCAGATTTTAAAATTAATTGGGAAATTCTACCGTTGAAAAATCGCCATCTGCTCAGACAACTTCCATTGCAATGTACCACAAAAATGAAGTACTTAGGCATTTGGGTAACTACTTACATATCATAGCACAGACACTTAAATATCTGGCCACATAATGAATACCTTAACAATAGATTGCAGGTTTGGAGAAGGCTGACAAAGTCAGACAGAATAGCCTTGATCAAAATGTCTTGCAGTATGCCATAGTGTTTATACCAACCCAAATGTTTAGGAAAATGTATCACTATGTGTCTAGTCTGGTGGGTAAAAGACCAGAATTACACTAACTACATTTTCCCAAACTAAGACCTAGTACTACTACTATGCTGCTCAGCTGGCACACTTAAAAAAATGGATTTTTACTTTTGACAATTAGGAACTTACTACTACTCATTACTAATTGAACAGGAGGGGCATGGTCATAACCCATTGCAGGCTCATCTGGGAGATGGCAGAGCAGGCCAGTTGGCATTCTCTAAGAATATGAATTTCACACAAAAGAATTCTTGGGGGTTGAGAGTGTTGACCATGACACTCCCTTAAAGCAGTCGAGAGTGACAGAAGAACTGGTTTCTTTAAGCGACATAGCTCCCTGAATTCACCATGGTGTAACCTCTGTGGGTCGGATATATTTAGGTAGTACCCTACAATCATTTGAAGATTTCTGTCATATTTTGGTATCCCAAAGAAATGTTTTACATATACCAGCAATAACAGTATGCATTGGCTACTCAGTTCCACACCCAACCAATGGTAATAACTAAATCTCCTGGTAATACACTTGGGGTTGTAAAACCTCATTTCTTATGTGTACCTCTCTTTACAAACAGAAATGTATAAAGACGCTTTGTCAGATCCTAGTGCCAAATGGGAGGCAAATTTGGGATCCCTTCATGACAAAGAATGTGAGGTTGTTACTTGTAGTCATACATTCTGCATTAAATTCCATGAAATTCAATGTTATATTTTACAGAGGACATACCTGGCACCCACAAAATTAGTTAAGTTTGGAGGATCACCGTGATCTCTCTGCCCTAAATGTTGACACCGAGATGGTACATTCTGGCATTTTCTTTTGGATTGCCCAGTAATACAGACAATTTTTCATGGAGTCACAAGATATATTGCCAGAACTGGTATTGATATTCCAATTGTAACCTTTTGCATGTACATTTTCTGGCAGTACTTAATTAACATTTTAATGCTAGCCATGGTTTGTGTAGCCTGAGCATGGATGACATCTAACCCTCCCAGACATGCAGAATGGATCTCATTAGTGAATGATCTGCTGAGGCATAAAAATATATGTATACCTATAGGAACTCTCTTCTGACATTCAACTAAATTTGGGACAGGTGGAATTAATCTTACAATGGTTTTGGTCTCACTGTTAATGATGCTGAATTATGAGTCCAGCACATTGCATTGAGTTAGTATATACATTGTTTTAGCAATGTTTAATTACTGTAGAAGTGATATATTTCCTTCCTTGATTGTAATTGTTTCCTTCCTAAATATGACTTAGTTTGTTGGTAGCATAAAAGGATAGATGTGCAAAGAATTCATATTCTTCTGCTATATTAATCTTTTATACTGTAACTATGTAGCCAATATTTTGTTGATTGTTACTTTTTTCCTTGTTTTGTTTTGCCTATTGCCATATAAGAAAATCAATAAAATACGCTTGATTTAAAAAAAGTTTCCCTAAGACTTTACACCTTCATAAATGTTTGAAAGAGAATTTAAATTTGGCAGTTGTTTAAAAACTTTTTAAATTTAATACAACAGTGAAACATACATCAAAATGTGGAATCAACTGGCTCAAAAGGCATAATTTCCTATTTTTAACAACGTAATCTGTGCTAATTTATATAGATGTTATCTATCTATCTATCTATCTATCTATCTATATATGTATATATATATATATATATATATATATATATATATATGTGTATGTATGTATATATATATATATATATATATATATATATATATATATATATATATATCTTGTAATGGGTTAGGGGAATCGGTGCCAACTCCCGGGATAGATGCAGTGTACAGCAGCATAGAGGTCACACAAGTCCAAGGTTTTGGTACAACTGGACTTAGCTAGCTATATTAAGCAGAACAGCAAAGAAAACTTCTAAATAAACACCTTCCTTGTCCACCATTAATTAAACACACAAGAACACCCTCTTTCATTATTATTATTATTATTATCATTTATTTGTTAGGCGGCTCAAGATTTCCGCAGCGCCGTACACAGTACAAACAGTAGACTATACAGGGTGAAACAGTACAGAACAATAAACAAAAATACCAATACTTCAGAAACTCCAGGCAGGCTGCTGCCATAAGCAAGGAGCAGAAGAACAGGTGAGGAGACAGGAGGAAAGAGGGCCCTGCTCATGTGAGCTTACATCCTAAAGGAGGGTAGACAGAAACAGGCACAAGGGGAGCCAGAAGAGAGAAGGGAGAGCAAGTGGAGGAGGTGAGGTGGTTAAGTAGATGGTTGGTAGGCTTTGCGGGAGAGGTGAGTTTTCAGTGCATGTTTGTAGCAGCACAAAGTAGGAGAGAGACGGATGGAACGAGGGAGGTCGTTCCAGTGAAGGGGGGCTGCACGGGAAAAGGTTTGTATTCTGAAGTGGGAAGAAGTGATAAGAGAGGAGGAGAGGCGGCGATCATTGGCTGAGCGCAGGGAGCGGGCCGGTGTGTGTATGGAGAGGAGCTTAGAGATGTAGGGGGCAGTAGAGTGGGAAAGAGCCTTGTAAGTGGTGGAGAGGAGCTTGAAGAGGATTCTATAGGGGAAGGGAAGCCAGTGTAGGGCGAGGCAGAGAGGGGAGGCGGAGGAGAGGCGTGAAAGGAAGATGAGTCTTGCAGCCGCGTTGAGTATAGAGTGGAGGGGGAGAGATGGGAGTGGGGGAGGCCAGTGAGGAGAAGGTTGCAATAATCCAGGCATGAGATGATGAGTGCGTGGATGATAGTTTTGGTGGCATCCTGAGAGAGGAAGGGACGGATGCGGGCGATGATGCGTAGTTGGAAGCGACAGGACTGGGCAAGGGAAAGAATGTGGGGGGCAAAAGAGAGAGAGGAGTCAAGGGTGACACCTAGGCAGCATAGTTGGGTGACAGAGGAGATGGTGGTGTTGTTGACGACAATAGAGAGGTCATGGTGAGATGGGAGTCTGGGCGGAGGAAAGACAATGAGTTCCGTTTTGGAGATATTGATTTTAAGAAAACGCGCGGACATCCAGGAGGAGATGGCGGAGAGGCAGTCAGATACCCGAGAGAGGAGGGTGGAGGAAAGATCAGGAGAAGAGATGTAGAGTTGAATGTCATCAGCATAAAGGTGATACTGGAGACCAAAGGAGGAGATGAGAGCGCCAAGTGAGGAAGTGTAGAGCGAGAAGAGTAAAGGGCCGAGAACAGAGCCCTGCAGGACTCCTACAGGGAGAGAGTAGGGGGAGGAGGAAGAACCAGACATAGATACAGAGAAGGAGCGGTTAGCGAGGTATGAGGTGAACCAGGCAAGGACAGATCCAGAGAGACCAAGAAAGAGAAGGGTTTGCAGCAGGAGGGGGTGGTCCACGGTGTCAAAGGCTGCAGAGAGGTCAAGGAGAATAAGTAGGGAGAAGTGACCCTTGGACTTGGCCGATAGGAGATCATTAGTGACCTTGGCCAGGGCAGTTTCGGTGGAGTGGAGGGGACGGTAGCCGGATTGGAGATGGTCAAGGAGGGAATAGTCAGAGAGGTGTCTGGGAAGGCGGCTACAGACAATCCGCTCGAAGTAATTTGGAGGAGTAGGGGAGTAGTGAGATAGGGCGATAATTAGCAAGAGAGTCGGGGTCGAGATTGGGTTTTTTGAGGATAGGAGAGATTAGAGCGTGTTTAAAAGAGGAGGGGACTATACCAGAGGAGAGTGATAAATTGAAGAGGTGATCGAGGTAAGAACAGGCAGTGGGAGAGAGAGAGCGAAGGAGGTGAGAGAGGATGGGGTTGACAGGAAAGGTAGAGGGTAGGGAGGAGAGAATAAGGGAGCGGACTTCTTCACCTGTAGTGGGGCAAAAGGAGCACCAGAGTTGGTTGTTGGGGGGAGGTGAAGCAATGAGGGTGGCGGGGGAAGGGGAGGAGGAGATGTTCAGTCTGATGGCCTCAATTTTGGACGTAAAAAAGGTGGCAAAGTCAGAAGTGGAGAGGGATGGCGGGACAGAGGGGGGGGAGAGAGTAGGGAGTTAAAGGTGGCAAAGAGGCGGCGGGGATGGGAGGACTGAGAAGAAATGAGGGACTTGAAGAAGGTTTGTTTAGCAAGGGAGAGGGCAGAGCAGAAAGAGGAGAGGATGAATTTGAAGTGAAGGAAGTCAGCCAGGGAACGAGATTTTCTCCAGAGGTGTTCGGCAGTGCGAGAGCACTTTTGGAGGGAGCGGGTAAGTTTGGAGTGCCATGGTTGGGGAATAAGGCGGCGGCGGCAGATAGAGGAGGCCGGGGCAACTGCGTCAAGGGCAGTGGTGAGGGAGTGGTTGTAGAGAGAGGAGGCTTGATCAGGGCAAGCCAGAGAGGGAAGGGATAGGAGAGTTTCAGGAGAGGAGGAGAAGGAGATGGGGTCAATGGCGTCAAGGTTGCGCCTGGTGAGGGTGGCTTTAGGCGAGGAGGGAGCAGGGAGGAAGACAGAGTGAAAGAGAGGAGATGATAGTCAGAGAGAGGTAAGGGAGAGTTGGAGAAGTCAGAGAGATTGCAGAGATGAGAGAAGACAAGGTCGAGGGAGTGACCAAGACAGTGGGTGGGGGAGGAGGTCCACTGAGTGAGGCCCAGGGAGGAGGTAATGGCGAGAAGTTTGATGGTGGCCGGGTCAGAAGAGTTGTCAATAGGGATATTAAAGTCGCCAAGTATAATGAAAGGCAGGTCGGAGGAAAGATAGTGGGGGAGCCAGGCGGCAAAGTTGTCAAGAAAAAGAGAGGTAGGGCCAGGGGGACGATAGATGACGGAGACACGGAGGTGGATGGGAGAGAAGAGCCGAATGGAGTGGACTTCAAAGGAGGAGAAGGAGAGGGAAGGTAAAGCGGGAATGACCCGAAAAGTGCAGTTAGGGGATAGGAGGAGGCCCACTCCACCTCCTGGACGCTCGCCTGGTCTGGTGGAGTGGGTGAAAGAGAGGCCCCCATAAGAGAGAGTGGCAGGAGAGGCAGTATCAGAAGAATTGAGCCAGGTTTCAGTGATGGCAAGGAGATTGAGAGAGTTGAGATGAAGAGGCCATGGATGGAGGACAATTTGTTACAGACGGACCTGGAGTTCCAGAGAGCACACAAAAAAGGGAGGGAGGGACGAGGGGAGATATGGATGAGATTGTCAGGATTGATGGAGCGAGGGGGGGGGTGGGGGATGGGACCATGTGAGATAGGTCTGGAGAAGAGGATGGGTATAGGAAAGGAGCGAGCCGGCATGATGAGAGACAGGGGACAGAGAGGAATGAGAGAATGGCTAGAGGAGGCAGGGGAGGGGAGAGAGAGAAACACAGAGGGAGGGCAGCAAAAGGGAAATTGGAATAAAATACAATAAAATACAATGAAATAAAATACAGTCAAATGAGTTTAAACTAGAACATAGGTTAAGGCGACCAATGGTAAGTTGAAATGAGAAATATATGGTGAGGGACCAGGTGTAGAGGTACCATGTATTGAAGAAGGAGACCTCAGGAACCAGGCGAGTTCAGGCAGATCACGGACAGTCACCAGGGCGACAGTGAGTGGAAGGGACCAGAGTTCAGGCGAGACGAGCGATCCGGAGAGAATGTGGGTCCAGGGTGCAGGTGATCCAGAATCGGTGAGGCCAGAGGTGAGGGAGGTCAAGGGACCAGGAGAGCCAAGAGTTCAGGTGGACCAGGGCCAAAAGGGCTAGGTGGATCAATGGGCTAGGTGGATCCAGAGTTCAGGTAGGCCAAAGGGACAAAGGCAAGCCCAGAGTTCAGGTGGGCCAATAGGACTAGGTGGGTCTAGAGTTCAGGTGGGCCAATAGGACTAGGTGGGTCCAGAGTTCAGGTGGGCCAAAAGGACTAGGTCCAGAATAAAGGTCCAGAGCAAAGGTGGGCCAAAGGACTAGGTGGGTCCTGAGTAAAGGTGGGCCAGAAGTATTAGGGGGGATCCAGAGAACAAGTGGGCAGATAGGACTAGGTCTGGGCCCAAGATAGTGGCACAGAGGCAACCAGGGAGACAGAGAGAGGTCTAGTGGTGGGGGCAGTGAGCAGAGGAGACCCCGTGGGAGAAGGGCACAGAGGCAAACAGGAAAGCTGGGAGGGCAAGAGAGGGCTAGTGGTGGGCGGTGGGCAGGAAGGTAGAGCAGGACACACACGGTGAGGGATGGAGGCTGGAGACATCATCTGGAGCAGTGTGGAGACTGGAGACAGCGTGGATCCGCGGCTGGTGATGGCCTCAGGACAGGAGCAGAGCAGCGAGGAGAGCGGCTTCCAAGGAGCAGCAGTAGACAGCAGGAGACGGCGTCTGGAGGAGCAGGCCACCAGCGGTGAGGGAAGGCTGCATGGAGGTTGGAGACATCAGGAGCAGGAGGACACGTGCGGTGAGCGATGGCAGCATGGAGGCTGGAGACCGCATGAGGACCGGAGACGGCATCGGGGCTGTGGCAGCAGGAGACAGCAGGCGGGAGCAGTCAGACTGGAGTAGCAAACAGCAGGCCGGAGCAGTGGGACCGTGAGACAGCAGACAGAGGAGGAACAGCGGGACCGCAGGCAGACCGGAGAGGAGACCAGACGTGGCAGCGACAGCAACAGCGTCAGGACCTGAGCCAGACCAGCACGTGGGAGTGGCAGCGTGTGTGATGTTATCAGCAGAGAAAGGAGCATCAGGGTCTGAAGAGCCAGGACGGAGGCGGCACAGCGGCAGGCGATCCAGGTAAGATTCAACTGGATAAGGCCACGTGTAGAGGTAGAAGTCCCGGAGGTAGTAGAAGTCCCGGTGGAGGTAGTAGTCCGGGTGGTTCAGTGGGTTTTCAGCGGATGGTGGGGCCCAAGCCACGGGATAGAGTGGAGGTGGGGGCCAGGGAGCGTGCACCCGAGAGGAAAGTAGCCAGCATCATGGGCAAATAGCAGCGGGCACTAGGAAGGCATCTCCGGTGAAGGCATCTCTGGTGAAAATGCAGGCCCAGAGAAGGATTCAGCTGGGCATCAGCGGAGAGCAGGCAGGACACGTCTGTCCTGTTCAGAGTTCTCAGAGTTCTCAGAGAATATACAATTCCACACAGATACAGGCCATGAGTCAGGATTCGGACTCATGACTCCACTGTTGGAAAGTGGATTGTCTAACCAGTAAGGCAATGTTCAGACGGTAAAATACATACATTATATAGACTATAACGACAAGCACAACCATACACCATGGCTATACATGGTCTAAGTGCTAGATATCACATATGGAACACATGTTGTTTTATGTGCTGAAAACAAACATACAACACAACACAGGCAATAATGGCAACCTATAGTGTTAATGAGCATAATTAAATGAACAATTGCACACACCTTCTTAATCACCAACATGAAGGATCATATTTTATTTAATTTAAAATAAGAATGTCTATGCAACTGCATCTCAGAATAAATCGCTGTCAGAAATAAATACAAGCATATTTTATTAGTATAAAATTTACCCAGAAACAATGTTGCCTCGACCCAGCATTGGATTTCTTCATCTGATACCACAGTGTACCATACACCTGCATACACTTGTCTCATTACAATTCACTGTAAAAGCCTGGTTCATGCACACTTGAAGTTGGTTAAGAGTCTATAATGGAGTTTACTGGTGTGCATTTGTATAGTGGACTTTTATTTGTATTGATAGGTATATTTTATCTGACTCTTTGATAGACACTTTAAAAGTTTGTATTTGTAAGATAGTTTATGTTGTACAATAACAGTGCATCTCTATTTTCATATGTGCATTTTAATGTGTGTGGGGTTTTTGGGGGGGGGGGGGGGGTGTTGTGAAGCTTTTCAATATAATATCTATTAAGATGATTCTTATGTGTTTTTGCACATTCCCATGTTACATGCTTAGTAAACAGATCTCCAGCCCTCCTGAAACTGTGGAGGCTGGCCACTTCAGGTTCCAGACTGTTTTGCAAGGTGAAATATTTTTCTACTATGGTTTATATCACACTTTTTAAATTCTCTAAGATCCTAAAAATACAATTGTTTGGTGATGAAAGTAAAGGCATGTTTAATTTTTCAAAACCTAAACATATACAAATGCATGCATCAGAAAAAAAGTTTACAGAAAAAAAAGTTTACCTTTAAAATCTGTAAATATTTTCTAATCAGGCTGTAAGGGCTACCTCTGCCCCTGTTGAGATTATCAGATGTGAGTTTTCTAGCCATAACAATTATAAAAATAATGTTGAAACTTGACTGTTAGAGCTTAGCTGATAAAAGACCAAAGTATAGGCTTCATTGATGAACTACCAGGCCTTCACTGGAAGATGTCTGCTTCACCTGGAAAATATTCAGCAATCAACCATAATCTATGTTAATCATATATCTGACTCACTATGTGAATGTTCTTTTCTGCCGAGGTCAAGTACATAAAGTAAGCTTTGTGTCTGTTTATTGATTTTAAGGCACTGATTTGTCACTGTGTTCTAATGGAGATACCTTACATTATCTTTCATATTGTGGATGAGTGAGACACAGACATCATTTTAGTAAATTGCTAAATGTGTGTAATTTATTCCAACAGACCTAATGACCCAGCTGTCAGCTGGAGCACCAAGGAGGTGTGGCCAGGATCATTTTATGGAGTAGGATCAGGACATGAAGGAGTTGCCTTTGTAAGCATGTAAGTATCTGTAGTTAACAATGTTAGTCTGTTTACGTTATTGGGGGATCTGCGTTGCAGTTAAGACACCTAAATGTACATTGCTTTCCCTGACCTATTTTCTTCAGTACCATCTGTTGTAAACTACTGTCTTTCTGCATTCGCACCATGGATGTCACAATGATACCTAAAGTTCAACATGTTCTGAGTTTAATAATGTTTCTCATGCCAGAGTTATCAACTGGTCTCCAATATCACTCACTGTCAATAACACGACTATACCCTCTGTGTGGCATAAAATTTAATTCCTCAGTAAATTTGTGATGAGGATAGGAGGGCCAGATTCCAGAAGCAAATTAAGCAACAATAAATGTGTCACTTGGAACCTTATCAAAACCATATCACAAAGTAATGGTTTAAAATATGTGTCTGTAACTGTCTGCTTTTTCTGGTAGTGGCACAAAAATTTTACACTTTATTTCTACACTGACATTTAAAGCTCAGCTAGGATAAGAACTACCACACATATAAATCTAGTGCCTGTAATCAGGTGTTATCAGGTGCCTGCAATTACAAGTTCCTACTTTCAAGTTCCTGCAATTGTGAAAAGCAGAGTATATTTCCCATCGATCCGCCCCCCTTTGCTAGGATAAAATGAATGAATGACAAGCCGACATGTTGGACACAGGTATGGAAGAGATCCACAAGTGACATGAGCTCGCCCCCACATGTGCTCTGAGAACCAATCATAGAGCAGAGTATTGGAAAGTAAAGCAATTCCAAAATGAGAGTCAGCATATTTGCAAGGCGTGTGCTGCAGGTGTTGACAGAGGCCATGGATAGTATGCCAGCAGGGAGATACATCTCCAACAAGATGAAATTGAGGGTGTACCAAAGTGGGCGCCGATTCATCTGGCAGCGGTTCAACTAGCGCTGATCTCTTTTACAAATCCAGGCAGGAGATTATTAGCCGTGAGTTCTCTATTAATCGGATGAAATACTGTCATACTATCACTTGCTTTATATTTAAAAATACTTTCAAACTTTTTCAAGGACATGGCCTACCCAAACATATCAGTCTGTCCCCAGATTATAAACTCACTTTTCAATGCAACATGCTTTTGGCCATGTGTCAAGTTAATTTGTTAAGGGCGTGTTTGGGATTCAAACTGATGAACCCAGTGCTGTGAAGCAGATGTGCTTACCACTAAGGCAACATGCTGATATAAGCTTCCATACATTTTTAAGATAACACTAGCAGGTTGCCAAAGCACAAATTAGTGGCAACCTCATTTTTCCATCTTGCAAGGCCTTACCCAAATGTCTCCCTAATCTCTCACTATTTATATTATATAAATATTGATCAGAAAAAAAGCTAAATATTAATGTAGTACTTATTTTGAAAATTAAAATATGTCATTTTAACATTCCTATGTCACTTAAGCCAAATCCAAGATTTGTTCAGGGCATCTGAAAGTGGTGTGTGTCTCTAAATATTATTTTTTTAATTGCAGATAATATTGTCATAAATCAAATATGCACCTTGCCCTACCAAAGTTGCATTTGAGTGTGAGATTTATAATTGCGGTAGAGTGTGTCGTAGATCAACTATGAACGTTAGAGTAAGAATCAAGCTATCAAGTGTGTATGTGTTACATGAAAAAAAACATTACTTTCCTTATGTGCTAAACACTATCCTAATACTACCCCTTGCTAATTAAAAACATCTGCTGGTTTGGACAAAGTTCCTTACCTTAATTATTCAGGCCCACAAGCTACTAAGGCCATGTTTGGTATTCAAACTTATTTACGCCAGTGTTGTGAGACAGAAGTGCTAACCACTAAGGTAATATGCTGATCTTCACGCCCATATATTTTTAGTAATAAGGAAGTTTGTGAGGAAGGTATCAGGTGTCCCCAAACTTTGACGTCCTCCCCTTCTTATGAGTGCAATGAATGAGGTGGTCTTTCCACACATTCTTTAGGAAGATGTGGGCCTTTCTACCCCCCTCCCTACCCTGTGATGAAAGCACTCTAGCCCTTCCCTGAACAGTGTGTGTGTTTGCAATTAATATTAACAATAACACTTTAAATACATTTAACCAAGGTAATATAATTATATAAATGTTAATGGGAGTAATTAGGTAACAACAATTCTGCATGATGCACTCCAAATTATGTTGTAACATTTGTAAACAAACCCTTTGCACCTCCCACTTTTCCCGTTCAGTAATACGGATTTATCATTAAGTAAGAAACTGTTCATAATCTGAGTTAAGAACTTCTTAAGTTCCATAGTTGCTCTTATCTCCATGTTGCGTATTTTTATTAGTTGCGGAAGTCACTTAAGTAGGGATTCATCTTCATTCGTATCTTGACTTCCTTTCCTTGTTGAATCACTACTTACTTATGTCAACCTTTTTTCTTAAAATAATCATCGCCACTTCCGCACAAGATAAGATCGCTAATGAATCAGGTCCTCCAGTATGCAAAGGTGAAACGCGTCTGACCTGGACCTTCATTTGACTTATAGAGTACTGAACTCTTATTTTCATTGGAAGGAAAACATCACCCCGGGGATATCATCTTTTCCTATACGAACGATCGAAAGAGTTTTTCCGGTGTGAGCAATTTATCCATAAGTCATTGCGGAATTTGAACACCATTTCAAGATGTGAGTGCAATAGCACTATTATTTTTATGTTTAAAAAAAAAGGATAATGCACTAGATGTTTTTTTGCTTGTACCATTTTATGATGTGAGTCACGAAGTTAATGGGATTTTGAGACAAATGTGGTACCATAGTGATGCTCTTTGACGGGATCATATATCTACATTTGTCAGTAAGCAGATTTTCAATGGAGAGTGGATCACATGATTGGCACACAGAGGAAGAGTGTTATAGTGTTTGATCTACACTTATTATTATTATTATTATTATTATTATTAATATTTATTTATAAGGCGCTACAAGGCATCCGCAGCGCCGTACAGAGACAAACAAAATCACAATACAATGGGAGACAGCACAGTACAGTAAACACAGCAACTCAGTACCCTCAATGCACAGCCAGAGAGGGCGGGGAAGGGGAAGGGAGGATCCGCAAACGACGGGGCCCAAGAAGGGGGGCGCGGAAGACAGGGAGACCCCCAGGGGGGGAGGAGGGAGCGAGAGCGGACGTGGGGTGGAGGACCCTCGAGGAGGAGGGCTAAGAAGCTGGAGAGCAAAGTTAGAAGTGGTGGAAACAGGAGGAGAGATGGCCCTGCTCAGAGGAGCGTACAATCTAATTAGATTGATTACAATCTAATCACTTAGAAGAAGGGTTTCTGTTCTCTTTGATAAATCACCTAGAACTTTCAATCACAGTGTGGTTCATTGATTTGTATTGAGAAACTACACTGTGTATGTGTTTTTTAGAGTTTACATTGCAGTGCCATCTGAAAAAGAAGCATGTAGATAATCCATTTTCCAATTAAAGGAAATGTTTTCCCATTACAGGCATTCAAGTGAGCTCTTGAGGTTTATATTTTTTTTCTTGAGGTAAGAGGGTTCTGTTTACAATCTTACAACCTGAAGAAAAATACATGATACATAAATGGCACAGATTGCATATTGGTCCAGCCAGATTGCATGGGTAAAGCATGCAGAGTAAGGGTATATGATCCAGTAAAACAGCAATGTTTGTTTATGGGTTAGTTATTATAAAAAACAACAACTACATTTTGTCTAAACTGTGTAGGGGTATGTTACTCCAGTCAAGTAAAATAACCTAAGGTGGTTACACTTTAGAGGTTTCAAAGGGTTGTGTGAGGAAACAATATGTGTGAGCTGAGCATACATCATCTTCTCAAGAAGAATGAGACAGAATTTGTGTCAGAATTAGTTTTGTTTTTGTTTTTTTCAAAATAAATATGATAGAAGGCTGGTTGCTTGCCTAATAAATTGACAGGTGACAGCAGGCATATGGAGTAGAGAACAGGCTTAGAATATAATATAAAGCTGGTTTCTTGCTTTTGTTCTGAAACGAGGAACTGCTTGTCTTTTACTGTTTCAATATTATTGAACCTTATACAGGATGATACTTCAGCAAAGGGTATAATATATATAGCTGGTAAGGGCAAATGCGCTCAGATAATCCTACATAGCTAAGTACATTATACAAAAAATGAAGCAATGATAAAAATTGCAACTCTTGAATACTCATCCAACTTCTGTAAAACACAAAAGGAATGTATTAAATGCCAAACATTTGTCTATTGAACTGAAAGCAATCTGTGTTTTTAGTGGTGACAATGCCTCACAAAATAAAATAACTTTATGGTACTATGTCAGGCATTTATAATGAAAAGAAATTTTTTTCCCGTTCCACAAATTGTATATGGAAGGCCCACATACAGATATAAAGTAGCTGAACTACCCAGTGTTTCCAGGATTTAAATCTTCAAGTTATTAAGTTATCAATGAGTTGGAAGTAACTGTCATATTTAAAAAAACTTAGTACATTAGCAGCTCTTCCAAAACACCCATGAGGTGGCTTCCTAGTGTAGTTTTTACTTTTATATTAAGTGTCATCCATACCCATCCAGTAAAAGGCTCCCCGGGTCAAAGTTCTGGCCAGCATACACCAACAGGAGGTCTGACCGGGACCCTAACCCCCCTAAAACCGGGTTAGGATCCAAATGGACCAGCTCGCTTTGGTTTCATCCCAATCATTGCAGGGATGTCCGAATACATGACCGGATAGACTAACAAACCAGAGCCATCCAGTGGAAGACCCACAACAGGCTCCCCATATCAAAGTTCTGCCCAGCGTACAACAATGGAAAGTCCGACTGGGACCTGAACCCCCTAGTATGTCTTCTGGAATCCAATATTACTAGTCTGTGAAGTTTTCGTCCAAATCCATCCAGTGAAAGGCTGAAAACTTGCTCCATGGGTCAAAGTTCTGCCTAGTATACACCAATGGGAGATCCGAACAGGACCCTAACCCTCTAAAATCTGGCCAGGATCCTAGTGTCACGAATCAGGGTCTTAGGGCTAGCTTTACTAAGCTGCGGGTTTGAAAAAGTGGGGATGTTGCCTATAGCAACCAATCAGATTCTAGCTTTCATTTATTTAGTGCACTCAACAAAATGACAGCTAGAATCTGATTGGTTGCTATAGGCAACATCTCCACTTTTTCGAACCCGCAGTTTAGTAAATATACCCCTTAGTCTTTACACCACTCAGCGGTACATCTCTCTCCTGGTCGAATGCAGCGTTCTATCTTCTTCTGTCTGCAGTACTGGAGGCTGCCATCTTGGGTGAGACATTTGGTAAACATCCTGCTGAGTCTGAACACTTGATCTCATACACCTATTGGCTTCCTCTGCAGACTATAAGAGTCTCCTCCTACACTCAGAAAATTGCCAGTGCAACACTTTCCTAGTTCCTGGTGCCAGATCACCACAGTTGCTTGTTTTGCTGCTTCATTCTACCAGCTGTCATTGCATTCATCCCATCCGGTGCAGGGATGTCGATGAGAAAAAACATTTGTAGCTTCTTAAATGAAGCTTTCATATTGTCAGACAGTTTAATATAAAAATAAAAATCTCTCAGCTGCCTAAATGTTTCATTTACTTTTCCAATCTGCTCTTTGTTTTCCAGATAGATGGGTCAGTGAAATATGGTACTTGTGTTCTCCACAGGAGGTTTCTGTCCTCCCTGAGCATGCCTTCTTTAATATATATAGATTAAAGCCAAAAGGTTGACAATCAAATATATCTCTGTTCATTGTTACCTTTTCTACACACCTATTTAGGACTAGTACTTACAGGTATCCACAGATGTCAGCGCTTTTTTTATAAATAAATAAAATCTGTCCTTTTTTTGCCATGGTATTCATGAATCTTTTGTTAATTGTCTATAAATATAGTATTAAAGTATTATATTAGATAAATATTGTACTGAAGAATATATGGTACATTGCAGTTAAACATCATTCCTCAAAAGCTATGAGGTGCTTTTGGAGATACGCAACAAAGAAGATTGTCACACTACTTAGAGTTATGAAAATGATTGCATTAAATTTTATTCACAAGGATTTATTTACTTGGAGATCAGTAACCAAATGTCTAAACTTACAGAAAGCAGTTCTATGTTTAATTTTAGCTCAATATAAGAGCAGTCTGTCTTATCCAGAATAAATAAGAAGTACAGTGCTGGTTGGTTATGATGATTCTCTAACAAAATTGCATGATTCTGAGACAGAAAAGATGGATTACACAACTTTGCAAACAAAATAAGAGATGCTACCAAAAAATGAGTATAAACAGTTTAATATTCTGCTGTATATCTCCTGTGACATTTTCCTGTCTTGAATATACTGTACATGGAGAAATCTGAGTAACACGGAGTAAACTTTTGAAGTTACAAAATAGAGACAGAATTATAGAAATGTGTGGATAATCTGAAATAAATAGAAAAAAAAAACGAATTGGAACTGGTTTGCAGTTACTACAATTGAGATATGTGTTTATCTGTGGATTCCTGGGACACAGGAGCTTTCCAGATGTAACCATCATCATCATCATCATCATCAACATTTATTTATATAGCGCCAGCAAATTCCGTAGTGCTTTACAATTGGGAACAAACATTAATAAGACAATACTGGGTAATACATACAGACAGAGAGGTAGGAGAACACTGCTTGCAAGCTTACAATCTATAGGACAATGGGAGTTTGAAACACAAGGGCATGTGCTACATCATATTGCACAATGGACCAACATTTTCACCAACTAAATGAGACCAGATAGATACACACAATGCTGGAAGTATAAACAAGCGCTTCCAGAATTGCTCAGAACTGGCTACTGATGATAATAGTGATCTGGAATCTAAGTCAGGTAAGAGCCCTGGAGTGCCTCCATATTCCCAAATACCTAATGACACAAGTCACCAACCTCACAAAAAGACAATAGAGAAGCAACCAATGGAAGGGGTGGGTGAGGGTGGAAGTTGTGTCAATTACAAAAATGAAAGCAAAATCAAAAACAAACTGAACTTCCTCTTTTCATCTTACACAATAACATACTTATTTGAGTAAAAGTTTTACTAAGACTTGGGTGAAGGAGTGGTATGCAAGAGGAGTAAGATGCAGGTTCCTTCCTCTCCTGCTGTTTATCCTGCCAAAAATTTTGCTTTCAAGATGTATTTTGACCCTCTTCTATTTAACAAAACATTCTGAGTACATGATCTTCAGCTCTGGTCCTTTGGTCAGTAAAGAGTACCTGGCACCTTTTCTTAGAGGTGAAGTAGGGTCGCAGACCATCCCTGTGTTCATCCAGAGCTGCACTCTATTGCTTGGAGCGTGTCTGCTGCCCCAGACAGAGTGTCTCTAAATCCAAGCTGTCTCCGTGGTTGCCTGAGCACATACATTGGAGCAACACAGTGGAGTTACCATTTGTATTCAATTCACTGGGCAGAAGGATTACCAGCGCTCCAGAAACTACTACTACTGCTAATCAGTCATGGTGGAGTCATGCTTATTTGTGAGGTGGCCACTTCAGAATGCATTGCTTTATATACTGTATCCCTGTCATCTCATCACTTGGCGAATATTCTGCATCATTTAAGAAATTATACTAGAGTACTGAACTGAACTTTGTGGTTATTTATTTTCTAACAAGCCAGTTAATATATACAAATGCTGTACTGTAAATCATGCTCCTATATAATAGCAATCGTTATAGCAAATATTACTTTCTGCCTGATTATCAGTGGGAAACTCTTCATATAATTTATACTCCGGTAGAGTAAATGTTGCTGCCTTAATTTTCATTCTCTTATATGGGAAGAGCATATTTTCAGGAAGATCAGACGGGAAAAAGCTTTGTATAAGAAAAATAATTTTTCTGACTGCACGTTCCAGCTTACACAGTTTCCTGCTATGGCTGCAGGAGTTTGAAGGTTATTGGGGTATTCCCTTTAATCCATAGTGGATAGCAGGTAAGGAACAGTCCATTTTGTTGGTGACATTTCCCTAGTGGTATATTTGACACTAGGCAGAGAGTCTAGGTTAAAGGAAACCCAGGGCCAGTGGTAGCATGTCTGCCCCCCCCCCCCCCCCCTGCAAAAAATAAATTTGTTAAAATGATTTGATCATTCAATAATGCTTAGCTTCTTTTAATACACTCATATGATAAACTTTAATAAAGAGAGTTATACAAATAAATACATCAAACAACAAACATTTATTGATATATGAATAACATAAATGATGAATATGTATTCTTTGTAGTACAATTTTACAGTTTTGGCAACTTAGTTTGGTGAGACGTATAGGAGAAAAAATGTGAACAACACTAACATGCAAAAAGAAAATAACTCTTTTAAAGTCTCTACACCAGGGTGTACATTTAATTTTTTACATTAAAGTTACAATAAATGTTTCATAGCTCAGTTACAGTGATGTAAATATGACTGTCATGATCTGCCTACAGCGTATGCATTACATGCTGCCTTGCATGGCAGCTCCTGCCTTTTTGTCATTCTATTATTTGTATTTCTATTTTGTGTTCCAGCAGTACCTCTTTTCACCAGAGGTGCTGCTATCGTGCATTATTCTTGTGCTTAAGGAGTTAACCTGTATGTTCACTAATTATCTCATGCACCTGGGTGTGTCTCATTCCCCTTATATATACCTGTTCCTCCCAGCAGTCATTGCTGGTTATTGTTGTCATCCTGATGTCATATCCTGTGGTTCCACCTTGTGATTCTTTCTCCTACCCTGCTCCTGTGATTTTATGCTGCATTGGGATCTATCTCAGCATATTATCTGCTGACCTGTTCCTTATTTGTACCTGGGACTTATCCGTGTATTTCCCTGTGCATGCTGTCTGGAATATTACCTCACCTCCTATTTACCTGCATCAGCTGTATATCTGGTAAACTCTGCAAGATATTATCTCATCAACTGTTCACCAGCAATAAACATTGTTTGTTTTCTCCACCTATCCATGACTCCTCAGCTGTATTTCTACTCTGATTCGTGACAGTATAACCAGCCCAAAAAACAGCTTTGGAGTCAGGTGAAAGTTTTGTTTTATTCTGGGACCTTTTTTTTTGCTGCAATCAAGTTTCATTTGTCTTTTGCAACATGTCTGTTTTACCAATCATGGAATTACCCCTGCTACAAACCTTACAAATGGACATTATATTGTTGCGCTCCCAGCTGGCCGGATTTTCCGCTTTGCTTTTGGACCCACTCAGGAGACTATCAGAGACGGTTTCACTGAAATCTAATGCTGTTGATTTGACCCAGCCAACTCTGTCTGCTGCTGAATCCGTGCCGCCAACACCTTGCAATAATACCATGTCAAATTTGCATCTAACTAACAACTGCAGTTTAACTAATGCCCGGTTCACAAGTGGGCCACGCCCCCATCTGACCGAAGTGGAGCGACAGCGCAGAGTAACCAACAAACTGTGTCTCTACTGTGCCAGCAATGCACATTTCTTGCAGGAGTGTCCTGTCCGTAGACCACGTCAGCTTACTGAACCATCTCCTGTTGTTTCCTCTCGGCACTCCAAATCTGTTTATGCTCCAGCATTCCTGTTCTCTGCGAAGAGACCCAATCTGCCAGTTCCAGCCGCCTGTCCTGAGGCACCCATTCCCTCTGTCTCCTGTGCCGAGGTGCCAGCCTCTGTCTCCTGTGCCGAGGTGCCAGCCTCTGTCTCCTGTGCCGAGGTGCCAGCCTCTGTCTCCTGTGCCGAGGTGCCAGCCTCTGTCTCCTGTGCCGAGGTGCCAGCCTCTGTCTCCTGTGCCGAGGTGCCAGCCTCTGTCTCCTGTGCCGAGGTGCCAGCCTCTGTCTCCTGTGCCGAGGTGCCAGCCTCTGTCTCCTGTGCCGAGGTGCCAGCCTCTGTCTCCTGTGCCGAGGTGCCAGCCTCTGTCTCCTGTGCTGAGGTGCCAGCCTCTGTCTCCTGTGCCGAGGTGCCAGCCTCTGTCTCCTGTGCCGAGGTGCCAGCCTCTGCCTCCAGCTCTGAGGTCACATCATCTGCCTCCAGCTCTGAGGTCATATCATCTGCCTCCAGCTCTGTGGTCACATCATCTGCCTCCAGCTTGGAGCCTGCTGCCACTGTGTCCGGTTCCGAGTCTCCTGCCACTGTGTCCGGTTCCGAGTCTCCTGCCACTGTGTCCGGTTCCGAGTCTCCTGCCACTGTGTCCGGTTCCGAGTCTCCTGCCACTGTGTCCGGTTCCGAGTCTCCTGCCACTGTGTCCGGTTCCGAGTCTCCTGCCACTGTGTCCGGTTCCGAGTCTCCTGCCACTGTGTCCGGTTCCGAGTCTCCTGCCACTGTGTCCGGTTCCGAGTCTCCTGCCACTGTGTCCGGTTCCGAGTCTCCTGCCACTGTGTCCGGTTCCGAGTCTCCTGCCACTGTGTCCGGTTCCGAGTCTCCTGCCACTGTGTCCGGTTCCGAGTCTCCTGCCACTGTGTCCGGTTCCGAGTCTCCTGCCACTGTGTCCGGTTCCGAGTCTCCTGCCACTGTGTCCGGTTCCGAGTCTCCTGCCACTGTGTCCGGTTCCGAGTCTCCTGCCACTGTGTCCAGTTTTGAGTCTTCAGCCGCTGTCTCTGTTCCTGAGCTCCAGTCTGCTCCAGAGGGGGCGCTGCCCTTCCAGTCTGCTCCAGAGGGGGCGCTGCCCTTCCAGTCTGCTCCAGAGGGGGCGCTGCCCTTCCCGTCTGCTCCAGAGGGGGCGCTGCCCTTCCCGTCTGCTCCAGAGGGGGCGCTGCCCTTCCAGTCTGCTCCAGAGGGGGCGCTGCCCTTCCAGTCTGCTCCAGAGGGGGCGCTGCCCTTCCAGTCTGCTCCAGAGGGGGCGCTGCCCTTCCAGTCTGCTCCAGAGGGGGCGCTGCCCTTCCAGTCTGCTCCAGAGGGGGCGCTGCCCTTCCAGTCTGCTCCAGAGGGGGCGCTGCCCTTCCAGTCTGCTCCAGAGGGGGTTCTGTCCCTCCAGTCTGCTCCAGAAGAGTTGCCAGTCCATGCGGTCCAGCCCGAGTTGCCAGTCCATGCGGTCCAGCCCGAGTTGCCAGTCCATGCGGTCCAGCCCGAGTTGCCAGTCCATGCGGTCCAGCCCGAGTTGCCAGTCCATGCGGTCCAGCCCGAGTTGCCAGTCCATGCGGTCCAGCCCGAGTTGCCAGTCCATGCGGTCCAGCCCGAGTTGCCAGTCCATGCGGTCCAGCCCGAGTTGCCAGTCCATGCGGTTCAGCCCGAGTTGCCAGTCCATGCGGTTCAGCCCGAGTTGCCAGTCCATGCGGTCCAGCCCGAGTTACCACTTGGTGCTGTCTGCCCTCAGGCTTCTCAAAGTGCTGTCTGCCCTCAGGCTTCTCAAAGTGCTGTCTGCCCTCAGGCTTCTCAAAGTGCTGTCTGCCCTCAGGCTTCTCAAAGTGCTGTCTGCCCTCAGGCTTCTCAAAGTGCTGTCTGCCCTCAGGCTTCTCAAAGTGCTGGCAAGCCTGCCGCCCAGTCCTGGCCAGCTCCCAAGCCTGCCGCCCAGTCCGGGCCAGCTCCCAAGCCTGCCGCCCAGTCCGGGCCAGCTCCCAAGCCTGCCGCCCAGTCCGGGCCTGCTCCCAAGTCTGCCGCCCAGTCCGGGCCTGCTCCCAAGCCTTCCGCCCAGTCCGGGCCTGCTCCCAAGCCTGCCGCCCAGTCCGGGCCAGCTCCCAAGTCTGCCGCCCAGTCCGGGCCAGCTCCCAAGCCTTCCGCCCAGTCCGGGCCCGCTGCCAAGTCCGAACCATCCGTTGCCAAGGGTTCCAAGTCTGAGCTGCCACCTACCTTTGAGGGGCACCTTTCTCAATTTAGTGCTCTACTGAGGTTTTGTGCTTCTTATTTCCCCTCAGTACCTAGCCTTGCCAGTGACCCAAAGAGGCAAGTTTTGTTTTTGTTAACACATTTTAGAGGAGAGGCTATGGAATGGGCGAACCCTTTGATTGAGACTAATCACCCCATCCTATCTGACTTACCACTATTTGTCGAGGCAGTGATCAACAAGTTTTCACCAACACCTCCCGCTATGCCTTGTTACGGGGCCTCTGTATTGTCAGCAGGTCCACCCATCTCACCTGGCCTAGAGATTTCTTTGTGCTCCACCCAATTGGTTCAAACTGCTGTTCCAGGGAATTCTCGCAAAAAGAAAAAGCGAAAGAAGAGAGCAAGGTCTACAGAGCTTGAACTGGCAGCTGGCATAGTCTCCTTTGCTCATCCACCCATGGACGAGGACTTTTCTGCTGGCCCCCCAATTCTGGACTATGATTCCGATGATTTCAGACATTTTTGGTAATTGGGCGTCTGGAATCCGCCCTTAAGGGAGGGGGTACTGTCATGATCTGCCTACAGCGTATGCATTACATGCTGCCTTGCATGGCAGCTCCTGCCTTTTTGTCATTCTATTATTTGTATTTCTATTTTGTGTTCCAGCAGTACCTCTTTTCACCAGAGGTGCTGCTATCGTGCATTATTCTTGTGCTTAAGGAGTTAACCTGTATGTTCACTAATTATCTCATGCACCTGGGTGTGTCTCATTCCCCTTATATATACCTGTTCCTCCCAGCAGTCATTGCTGGTTATTGTTGTCATCCTGATGTCATATCCTGTGGTTCCACCTTGTGATTCTTTCTCCTACCCTGCTCCTGTGATTGTATGCTGCATTGGGATCTATCTCAGCATATTATCTGCTGACCTGTTCCTTATTTGTACCTGGGACTTATCCGTGTATTTCCCTGTGCATGCTGTCTGGAATATTACCTCACCTCCTATTTACCTGCATCAGCTGTATATCTGGTAAACTCTGCAAGATATTATCTCATCAACTGTTCACCAGCAATAAACATTGTTTGTTTTCTCCACCTATCCATGACTCCTCAGCTGTATTTCTACTCTGATTCGTGACAATGACCATTATATACAATATTATCAAGGACACTCATTCAATAATATAATGTCTCCATCAACTCATAAGATCATAGAGATTGTAAGAGTGGGCAAGAAGCTATTGTCACTTACTTTTTAGGAGTCCTGGATGCAACTCTCCACCACTCTCCTAAGGTTTCAGAACTTACAGCCTTAGAGTCTCAGTAATGTTTATAAGGCACCTCTAGGCCAAAATAGTAACATAAAAGTTAAAATAGAGGGATAGTCTCCTCCTTAATCACACTTTTCTCTTTAATCATACTGTGCCCCCTTCATCATCACACTGTGCCCCTTTCATCATCACACTGTATCCCCTTCATCATCACACTGTGTCCCCTTCATCATCACACTGTGTCCCCTTCATCATCACACTGTGTCCCCTTCATCATCACACTGTGTCCCCTTCATCATCACACTGTGTCCCCTTCATTATCACACTGTGTCCCCTTCATCATCACACTGTGTCCCCTTCATGCTGCTTTTTCTCCCCTTTATGTGTCCCCTCTTTTCATGCTGTTTACTTCATGCTGTTTTTTCCCCCTTTATGCCTCCCCTCTTTAATTCTGTGCCCATCATGCTGTTTTTCTCCCCTTTATGTCTCCCCTCTTTCATGCTGTGCCCTTTATGTCTCCCCTTTTTCATACTGTGCCCGTTATGTCTCCCCTCTTTCATGCTGTGCCCTTTATGTTTTCTCTCTTTCATGCTGAGCCCTTTATGCTGTTTTTTCTCCCCTTCACCTACTTATATATTGCCTTCTTATTTTCTTCTGGTTTCTTTTTTTCTTCAGGTTCTTTGGGGGGGTGTGCACCTCTCAGGCCTGGCTCCGCCCCACCTTGCTTACCTCCGCTTACCGCATTCCGCCGGCCCTGAAGACACCACTTCCCTACCCCCTTCTACTCCCTTCTCATTTTTTTCTCTTTTCTCTAGTCAGTACCATATTAAGCAGCTGTAGCCGCAGTTCAAAACTTGAAAGATATGCAAGATCAGCCCCATCCAATATCTCTTGAGCAACACCTACTCCTCCGAAGCAAGCTCTTTCTTCTCTTACCTATAGATGTTGAGCGTTTTTGCAACAGGTCCTAATGCCAATTGGGTACTCTGCAAATAAGTAATGGACAAATTTGGCGAGGTCCACTATGATTTTTCCTTGATTAGGCAACATCTCCAGAAAATGATAGAAAGGGTGAGTGAAGTGGAGCACTGTATCTCCAAATTGGAGGACAGCACTCTCCTATGAAAGGAGAAATCAACAGTCTAGCTCTGCAAATCAACATCTGTAAACAAAATTGGTCGCCTGCAAAGAAATAACATCAGATTTATGGGTCTACCTGAAATAGTAGATATAATCCTGAAACATTTTTGGAATGATGGTTGGTTCAAGATATCGACAACTTTTCAGTTGAAAGTGCTTTTTAGCTCCCGCTTCAGCCTTCTGAGCCAGGAGCTCAACCTCGTATATAACCGCCATATTTCTTGCACTGGACAGGAATGCTTTTCTTAAATTGGACTGCCAAGGGGACTGTTGACATATGATAATCAAAATTTAGCTGTTTCACCAAACTTTGCTATCGAGGTCCAGAAAGCCTGCTCACAATATATACAGGTTAAGTGCAGAATGAGCGAGCTGCAATTACCTTACTCAATGTTATTTTCTGCTTCACTATGTCTAGTGACGGATGAAAGAATGCACTTTTTAAATACTCATGGAGAGGCGATGAAGTAGCTTGAAGGCTCCCAACAAGAGAGTAACTTCCTGTTCCATGGATTTACAAACGTGGACTCAATCGCATAGGTGGACTCATGTTTCAAATTTAATTTGACCTCTAGTATTTATTAGTTATTTGCTCCTTTTATCCATAATGTAGTATGTTGTCATGTATTTATGGGTATATTACAGTTTACTTAACTGGTAATACAAGTGCAATGTTTATGCCTTAGTAATACATTTGCTTGAAAGGTTATATTGCAGGGGAGACCTTGCTAAAACGCATAGCCTCTGTCCATTAAATTTCTTGTATTTTTATTTGTTTTATCTTTCCCCCTTTTATTGTAGAGCGGGATTGTTATTTAAAGTGTTTTTTGCGTTTTAGTTCCTCTTTCTAAGTTTTTAAATTTCTGGGGCTGGATATACAGGGTTGGGGTATTAAGTTGTTTTAGGTTACAATGGACTGTAAGTAAATTGTTAATGCTAGCAAAATGCCATTAGTGGGGGTAGGTGTATAGGATGAAAGAACGTTATATTGAATGGGATACTCTAATTCAGACATTGGATTTATTGTTTGAGATAATACACATTAACTTGAGAAATATCATTTTGTATGTCATAAAGTTTGATGTTTCATGTATACTGAGATATTCTTCTTATCTACAGGATGCTTGCGCGTACACTGGAGAAGCTTGGGTGGGAACACTGAGTTTGTATTTTATAATCTGTATAGGTCTGTTGCTTATTATATACAAGATCATGCTGACAAATCTCTTTAACTGAGACACACTTGGTAGGAGGAAAGAATCCATCATTAAAGAAAGCCATCAGCAGGGCGAGCTTACCATGCCTCCCACACAGCAAACTCAAGGGCCCTGTCGATAAAAATATTATTATTAATTATTATTATCATTTGCTTATAAAGCGCTACACGCCGTACACAGCTGTACACAAATCAAGACAGTAGACCATACAGGGTAGAACAGAAAAGAACAATAAACAAGTATTACCAAGATTCCCGGAGCTCTAGGCTTAGTAATTATAGTGGGGCTGGAGCAGAAGACATGGAATGGAGACAGGAGGGAAGAGGGCCTTGCTCACAAGAGCTTACATCCCAAGGGGAGGGCAATCAGATAGCAGGCACAAATGGAGTCAGTAGGGATCAAGCACAGGAGGAGCGAGAAGGGACAGGTAAGAGAGGGGTGAAGAGAACGACTATGAAGAGAGGGTTAGGTGGATGGCTGGTAGGCTTTAAGAAAGAGGTGAGTTTTAAGTGCCCATTTGAAGGAGCACAAATTAGGGGACAGTCGGATGGAACGTGGTAGACCGTTCCAGTGGAGGGGGCAGCTCGGGAAACATCTTGGATTCAGGAATTTGAAGAAGTGATGAGGGTGGAGGAGAGGCGACGATCATTGGCCGAGCGCAGGGAGTGGGAGGAAGTGTGAATGGAGAGGAGGCTGGAGATAAATGGGTCAGTAGAGTGGGAGAGGGACTTGTAGGTGAGGGTTAGAAGGTTGAAAATAATTCTGTAGGGGAAAGGGAGCCAGTGTAAGGCAAGTCAGAGAAGGGCAGGAGAAGAAGAGTGGCGTGAAAGGAAGATGAGTCTCACAGCCGTTTTAAATAAAGAACGAAGGTGGGCAAGGTGAGACCGGGGGAGGCTGGCGAGGAGAAGGTTACAGTAATCAAGACGGGAAGTGATGAGCGCATGGATAATTGGTTTAGTGGCATACTGAGATAGGAAGGGCTGGATGCTCTCGATATTCCGTAATTGGAAGCGACAGGATTGGTCAATAATATGTAAGTGTTTTTGGTTGGCTCTGTAAATGACCCAAGTGGGCATTATGTGTTTGTTAGGTGCACTATAAATGGTTCCCCGGTGGTGATTATTGGGGCCAACGTCCCTCCCCATATAATAGTACAGCAATTTGGTTATAAACCTCGGAGATAGGAGGCCACTGACACCTAGTGCAAAGTCCCAGTACAGAACTTGATAGTGATGTAGAATATGCAATGTATGCAAAGAATTAAAACAGTACTGTTCAGGGCATGGACTTTGTCTGAAACTGTTATCACCTCTGCAGCCCGGTTGTTTGTGACACAGTTATTTTTATGGCAGTTGATAATTATGGACGATGCACAGGTAGGCATACAAGCAGAGATCAGGATTGCAGGCCAATGCAGATACAGCAGATAAACATGAGTGAAAGTTCAAAGCTTAGTAAACAGGCAACATATAAGCAATGGTTAAAGTTCTTATATACAATCATGTATACAGGAATTAAATAATGGTGGCCAGATGTATATCCAAGATATGATACGTGGGCAGTGGACAAACGATGGTCAGAGGTATAGCCAAGGTCTGAAATGCAAGCAGCAGACAAATGATGTTCCGAAATATAGCCATGATCAGGTACATGGGAATCATAAAATTGGGTATGCTGGATACTGGTCAGAAAGACTCAATAATCGGCAACTGCATGCTTATATTGCTGGATCTTTATAGCCATAGTTATCTGCATGGCACCTGTACTGACGCCCATTTAGGAAATCATCTCTGCATTTTGCTACCAACCTCTGACTAGTGCAGACTACATGAATCGCCATCCCGTCCCATAACACCCTCTCCCTCTCTGTCCCATTCTAGACACAAATACAGCTAATGCATGTGAGTTGTACCTCTTAGACAATTTTTTTGTAAAAATATTACTCATCAAATAAGCAGCTCTATGCACTGGATACCAACAGCAATCACTAACGCCATGAATTGTGACATGTCCTACCTATTGTTTGTCATTTGTAGGATACCCCAAGCTAATACAAGCTTTAGTCCTTTGGAGTTGCTGTATGGAAGATAGCTGAGGGGAGTCTTGAACATGTAAAAGAGGGTTGGGAACAACAGACACCAAGAGTACCATACCTGGTGCAGTTTGTAGCCCACATGTGAGAGAGGATAGCTAAAATAGCCACTGTAACCTGTTGTGTAAAACATCTAGTAGAGGCATAAGAATGGCAGAAACAGAACTGTGACAGGTTAGCAGGTCCACACCTTTCATTTGGGTGACAAAGTGTGAGTATTGGTACCTACATAAGTGAGCAAGGGCCCTTGGAGGTAATAGATTCCATTCTCAGCCCAATAGAACAAAAGGGGTGCAGATACATCATGACAATCTTCTTGAACGCTGGCAAATCAGGGCAGACATAAGGCAGAGAACCCTGTTTTGTACCTGAGCTGTAAGCTACTTTCTAGGGAGCAGATGTGTGCAACAGTAGAGACTGGTGATAAAATGGACCATATAAACTCTTCAATACTACCTATTGGTTAGGGAGTTCACACAGGTCACCAACCATGCACCACTACAGTGGATACAAACCAATCACAAGGTAATCAAGAAGGCAACTCGCTGTTTCTTGACTTTACAGTCATTCTGCCTCACAATTAAACATAGACTAGGGTTGTTACATAAAAAACGCAGATGCCGTGTCGAGCTTACGCTCCCTGCAGAGTCTGCATCACTGAACTGGGTTCCGCAAAGGAGGGGAAGTGTGGAAAAATTAATTACTTACCATATGTGTTTAGCATAGTCAGCTCCATGTGTGGCTATGTGACGCATTGCAGACAGGCAAAACAAAACAAAAGAGCATCAGTCCTGATAACTTTTTCTAGGGAAAGTGGGAGGTGTCAGATTTAGGACAAGAAAGACATGGGTGTCATAATACTGGGCTTTATGCATCAATCCATTAAGACTGGTGGAAATTAAATTAACCTTGCATTTTGTTGCATTAAGTTTGACATCTGTCAATCAAGTTAGATCTGGCGAGGAGTTTAGACATAAAAATTTAAGTTTCCTGTGCACTGGGTAATGGATGGTGGACAAGCTGACTGATCTAATAGAGAGTGGAACTATTGTAAATTAGTGCTAGAGATTGTCAATTGAGAATTATACTGTTTAAATTTTATTGGCATCCTGACAAAAAAAAGAAAGCTATATAACAGAAATATGTTATGTCTTGGATAATTGTATATTATTTATTTGTAAAACAGTTGAAATTTTCAATGATAAAATTTGATCAATTGTAAGGCATTCTAAAAGCCCATATTTATGAATGATCAGAGAAACATTTCCACGAGAGGCGAGAGTGTGCCCAGCTCCTATGCTTTTTTGATTTCAAGTGCTGTTTTTGTTTAAAGTGTGGAGTTAGTTCCAAGCTAGTGGGTGTGGTTTAATTGCATAGTTGATACAGCTGGTTAGTGCAAGCTCTATTTAACAGGAGGTAGCAAGCGATTTCATTGAGCTTGTGATTTCACTGCTTTTTTGATTTCAAGTGCTGTTTTTGTTTAAAGTGTGGAGTTAGTTCCAGTAAGGAGTTGAATCCAGGAAGGGGTTTAATCTGGTAAGTGGCTAGTAAAGGCTATTACTAAAGTTCACTGTAGGCTATAAGAAGTTAGGTTAGCCATAATAAGATGAGTAGTAGCAGGCTTGATGATCTCACTCAATGCATATCTTGTCATATATATGCACACTTGGAGCAAGTGTTCCAAGGTTTATACCTCTGTGAGAAATGTGAGCAATTGGTCTCTTTGGAAGCCCAGGTAACTGATCTAAAGCAGACCATTGCAACATTGAGAGACATTGCCAACCTGGAGCAGAGTTTACAGCTCACCGCTGATGCATTAGCTGAGCAGGGTGGAGCAGAGACAGAGGAGGATGCACAGGTAGGCAGCTGGGTAACAGTTACTAGGGGTAGCAGAGGGAGGAAGAGGCAGGCCAGTTCTGAGCTAGGCAATCCCAGCAGATTTGCCAGATTGGATGAAGATACTGTGGAAGGCAGTTCAGAATTGGTAGAGTTGGATGAGACTGCTTCCTCTAGCAACCAGGGGAATGGTCTCTCCAGCACAGAGGGGACCAAAGTTACTCAGGGACCCAGGCAGATTGTGGTGGTAGGGGATTCAATTATTAGGAAGGTAGATAGGGCAATCTGTTACCGGGACTGTGCATGCCGAACAGTGTGTTGTCTCCCGGGTGCTCGGGCTCGGCATATTGCGGATCGGGTGGACAGATTGTTGGGAGGGGCTGGGAATGACCCAGCGGTTTTGGTGCATGTTGGCACCAATGACCGAGTTAGAGGAAGAAGGGGTGTCCTAAAGAATGATTTCAGGGACATAGGTCGCAAACTTAAGGCAAGGACATCCAAGGTAGTATTTTCGGAAATACTACCTGTGCCACGCGCTAGTCCAGGGAGGCAGCGGGAGATTAGGGAGGTTAATGCGTGGCTAAAAGATTGGTGTAAGAAGGAGGGTTTTGGATTCTTAGAGCACTGGGCTGATTTCTCGGTCAGTTGCCATCTTTATTGTCGTGATGGATTGCACCTGAATGAGGAGGGGGCTACAGTGCTAGGGGAGAGGATGGTTAGAAGGTTGGAGGAGATTTTAAACTAGGCTCCGGGGGGAAGGGGCAAGCAAGTATTTATGGGATAGACATTGAGAGTAGTAAGGAGGAATTTAACAAGAGTAAAGGGGGTGGAGAGGGGGGAAAGGGAAGCATAGCCGATAAGGAGTGGCCCTTTTTAAAGCAAAAAGAAATACCTAAGGGAGGCAATAGACTTAAGTGTATGCTTGCAAATGCAAGAAGCCTGACAGGTAAAATGGGGGAGTTAGAACTAGTAGCAATGAATGAGCAGTATGATATTATAGGTATTACTGAGACCTGGTGGGATGATACACATGACTGGGCAGTCAACTTGGAAGGCTATTCTCTCTTCAGGAGGGATAGGGTAAATAAAAGGGGAGGAGGAGTATGTCTTTATATTAAGCCAGAATTAAAACCAAGTATTCAGGAAGTTATATACGAGAATATTGGTGATAATATAGAGGCATTGTGGGTGGAAATATCCAGCGGAGGAAAAAGTTCAGAAAAGTTTCTGATAGGGATATGCTATAAACCGCCAGATATTAGTACGATTGAGGAAGCCCAACTTCTACAGCAAATTGAAAAGGCTACACAACTAGGTCAAATTTTAATTATGGGGGATTTTAATTATCCGGACATTGATTGGAGTACTGAGACCTGCGGTACAGCTAGGGGAAACAGGTTTCTGAGCACGCTAAAAGACCATTACATGTCCCAATTAGTAGAGGAACCAACTAGGAATCGGACTATACTGGACCTAGTAATAACAAACAATGTAGACGTAATATCAAATATTCAGGTAAAGGAGCACTTGGGAAACAGTGATCATAATATGGTCTAATTTGAAAATTAGTTTCCAGAAACAACTGTATAAGGGATCAACTAGGACTTTAAACTTTAAAAAGGCAAATTTTAATATGCTAAAGGAGTCTATAAAGAGCATAGACTGGGACAAAGCCTTTGAAGGAAAAAATACGGAAGAAATGTGGGCTGTCTTTAAAATGTTGTTGGAAACATACACGTATAAGTTCATTCCTATGGGAAATAAATGTAAAAGAATTAAGTCTAAACCAATGTGGCTAAATAAAAAGGTAAGGGAAGAAATGCAAAGGACGAAGCGTGCATTTAAATTGTTTAAGTCTGAAGGGTCAGAGGAGTCCTTCCATAGGTACAAGGAATGTAATAAAACATACAAAAAGGAAATTAGATTGGCTAAATTAGAAAATGAAAGGCACGTTGCAAAAGAAAGTAAGACAAACCCCAAAAAGTTTTTTAAGTATATAAATGGCAAAAGGATTAAAAAAGATAATATAGGACCCCTAATAAATGAGATGGGTGAATTGATAAATGATACTAAGGAAAAAGCAGAGGTATTAAACACGTTCTTTTCTTCAGTATTTACCAGAGGAACAAATGGCAGGAGTAATACATAAAAATGGAAATGAAACCATGCCATTAATTAATACTTGGTTGTCAGAGGAAGAAGTCCAAAGGCGACTGAAGAATATTAAGATAAATAAAGCTCCAGGTCCAGACGGCATACACCCAAGGGTCCTTATGGAGTTAAACTCGGAAATAGCTAGACCGCTATTCTTAATTCTCAGAGATTCAATCTCATCAGGCTCAGTACCAAGGGATTGGCGAATAGCAGATGTGGTGCCGTTGTTTAAAAAGGGGACGATATCACAACCAGAGAATTATAGACCTGTAAGTCTGACATCAATAGTGGGGAAACTACTGGAAGGTATTTTAAGTGACAGTATTCAGGATTACTTGGTACGCAATAAAATTATTTGTGGGAATCAACATGGATTTGTGAGGGATAGGTCATGTCAAACTAATCTAATTAGTTCCTACGAGGAAGTTAGTGGGAACTTAGACCAGGGCAGGACAGTAGATGTGGTCTACTTAGATTTTGCAAAGGCCTTTGATACAGTGCCACACAAGAGGTTGGTTTACAAAATAAGGGAACTGGGTCTAGGAATCAAAATTTGTACTTGGATCGAAAACTGGTTAGAGAATAGGGAACAGAGAGTTGTGATAAATGGAACATTTTCTAATTGGTCAAAAGTCTTAAGTGGTGTACCTCAGGGTTCCGTGCTGGGACCACTCCTTTTTAATATATTTATTAATGACCTTGGTGATGGTTTAGAGAGTAAAGTTTCTATTTTTGCAGATGACACTAAACTCTGTAAGGTAATAAAATCAGAGCAAGATGTAGCTTCTCTACAGAGGGACTTAAATAAACTGGAGGATTGGGCGGCTAAATGGAATATGAGGTTTAACACAGATAAATGTAAGGTTATGCATTCAGGGATCAAAAACAAGAATGGAATCTATAAATTAAATGGAATTAATTTAGGAGAATCTATAATGGAAAAGGATTTGGGAGTGCTTGTAGACAGTAGACTTAGCAATAGTGCTCAATGTCAAGCAGCAGCTGCAAGGGCAAACAAAGTATTGGCATGCATAAAAAGGGGCATAGATGCAAGGGAAGACAGTGTAATTTTGCCACTGTATAAATCGTTGGTAAGACCTCATCTTGAATATGCAGTACAGTTCTGGGCACCACTCTATAAAAAAGATAATTTGGAACTAGAAAGGGTTCAGAGAAGGGCGACAAAATTGATAAAGGGTATGGAGTCATTAAGTTATGAGGAAAGGTTAGCCAGTTTAGGCATGTTTACTTTAGAAAAGAGGCGTCTAATGGGAGATATGATTACTATGTACAAATACATTAGGGGTCAATACGGAGAGCTTTCATGGGAACTTTTTACCCCAAGAACCATACACAGGACACGTGGTTATTCCCTAAGGTTAGAGGAGAGGAAATTTCACAACCAGCAAAGGAAGGGGTTCTTTACAGTAAGGGCAGTCAAGATATGGAATTCATTGCCAGGGAAGGTTGTGATGGCAGATTCAATAGATATGTTTAAGAAAGGGTTAGACAAATTTTTAGCGGAAAGGTGTATCCAGGGATACGACCGTTAATTTAAAATAAAGGATAGTAGTGGATATAGGGTAAAAATTGGATTGCAATATTGAGTCTGGGGGGATTTTCAAAATTGAAACAGATTGGCGGTTGCTTACTCTGGATTAAATTCAAATATAAGTGCAGGATCGCAGGAGATCCAAAATAGGTTGAACTTGATGGACTGGTGTCTTTTTTCAACCTCATCAACTATGTTACTATGTTACCTTATGAGTATTAGCTGTTTTTCTGGCTTCAGTGTGGCTTCCTGGTCATGGCTCATCTAGGGCCATAGTAAAAGTCCACTTTTCCCTTACTCGCTCTCTGAGAGTCCTGTATAGACATCGGTTGAAAGCCTCTTGAACCTTCTGCACAAACAGTCTATATGAACCTCTCAGATCTTGGACCTATAACGTCTCCTCTGTGGGCTTTAAACATGTTGTTAGATCCTCCTCTGCACTCTAATGCCTAAAACCCAAATCAAACTTCTCTCTGTTTTTCCAGATTCCAAAGCAACAGTGTCAATTGAACTGAGGCTCTTCACCTTCCCTCTAGAATGTACAAAAAGGGATAACTACTTATTTTGGCTCCTGCTGGTCTCTCTCTTGTATGGTAGCTTATGAGGCGTACCGGGCATAGAACACAGCACAATATCTGGGGTCTCCAAGGTTTTATCCTCCGTTGGTGTTCTTCTGAAATTTATCTGCTATATCATTGCTAGCGATTACCATGTCTTTGTCTTGGGACCAATTTGGGCTTCACTTTCAAAACAGTGCTGATTCTCACACCACTGCTGTTCTGCTTAGCTTCACTTAGCCCTGATTTTCCCACTACTCTGTTTCCGGTTCTCTGGTTGGGGCTACTGGCACTTGCCTTTCTCTACATCAATGTTTCCAAAATCCATTGCCCCTAATAGTGCATGTTTTCGATATCCTCGAGCTGGAGAACAGATGTAGTAATTAGTGATGGACACATTTTAAAAGATCCGAAGGTGGTACTAATTATTTCACTTGTGATTCTGTGAGGTTGCTCCAACGGGTTATAGCGGATGGGGGGACACAAAGACACATAAACTATGCCTTAAATTTAGTACTGAAAATGTAGCCCAGACACTTTCAGGCAGGAGCCAGATGGTCAAAGATACACCTGGTTTTAAACACTTAGGTCCCCATGAACACTCAGGGTCATTACATGTATATGATTATTAAAGCTAAAGGTTTACAATCAAGTGTATCTTATTTATTGTTACCTTTTCCTATACATCTATTTAGGACTAGAACTTACAGGGTGTCAGGATTCAAACCCAGGGCTTCTGCCTCCATGGACTGCTGCTCTGCTGACTGAGCTATTCTGGCTACTGGACAGTTCCTTGCTTTTATTCAGTGTTCTAGATCAGTTCTAGTGATCTCCTGCTCTTCCAGCATGCCTTAGCTCCACCCCTTGACTTCCTATAAAAGTCTGGTCAGTTCCTGTCTCCAGTGCCTGATTATTGTGCTCTGTGCCTGTGATTTAGCTCCTGCTCCTGTTGCTGTTCCTGTCTACCAGCATCTACTACACGAGTACCGACCTTGGCTTGCCTCCACTTCGCATCTGCCTCAACCTTTTGATCTCTACGCCTCTCTGTGTACCGAACCCGGCTTGTTTGAACTTTCTTCCATCTCATCTCCTGTTAGCCAGCCTTCCTCCCTGTCACTCCTATCCATTCTCCGGACCGTGACACAGGGATCCACAGTTTTCAGAGTTTTTTTTCAAATAAGTAATAAAAAAATAATCTAACCTTTAAATTCCATTATATTCTTGAATCTTTTGCTTATTGTCTATAATTATACAATAAAAGTATTATATTACATAAATATTGTATTGAATTATAGATTGTATATTGCAGTTCAACATCATTCCTATTCCTCCAAAGCTATCAGGTGCTTTACCAGATTGTCACACTGCTTAGAGTTATGAAAATGATTACATTCAATTTCATTCTCAATGATTTACGTACTTGGAGATTGGTAACCAAATAACATGCAAAACTTACAGAAAGCAGTTCTATGATTAATTTTAGCTCAATATCATCTCATGTCACACAGCAGGTGTCTCATCCAGAATATGCAAGAAGTACAGTGCTGGGTGGTTATGATGATTCTCTGACAAAATTACATGATTCTGAGAAAGAAAAGATGGATTACACAACTTTGCTTTTGTTATCAATTGCACTTTACACGTTGGTGATCATCGGATTACTTCTCAATGCATTTATAGTGACAAACAACTTAATTTGGTGGCAGAAGGGTCAAACTCTACAAACTGTTGACATTATTGTGACCAATCTGGGAGCGGTGAGGATCAGTCTTCTAATTTTATGGCTAGTTGATACTGAGATTGTAAATCAAGTTAAAAACATTTTGGAATGTTTTGCAATTGCAGCATTATCTGTAGAGTTCTGCAGCCTGTGGTGGGGCACCGTGCTCTGTGTGTTCTACTGTGTAAAGATCACAAACTACAGCAACAGATTATTCCTGAGACTTAAGATGAACATCTCCAGGTCGGTGCCGTGGCTGCTTCTATCGTCAATGATGGTGTCTTTTCTCTGCAGTCTGACTAGTGGATGGTTCATGTACTCAGTACGTCACATGAATTCTACACATATCATCAATGGTACTTATGATGGAAATATAACTATGGAAATAAATTGCTTCAATTTAATCATCATCAACTTTGGAGGATCCTTCATACCGTTCCTCATATTCTGTGCATCCATTTCTCTTCTGATTGTATCACTCATAAAACACACCAGGAATATGAGCAGCAGAGATTCGGGATTCAAAAAAACTCAACTTGTTGCCCACATAATGGCTCTTGTAAATATGGCCTCTTTCCTGTTCTTTTATGTCCTCTTTTTAACAAGTCTAATCTTGTGGCCTTTAACCTCCCAGTTACAAAACCCATTATATAATTATATGTGCAATATTTTTTATGTTTCCTACCCAAGTCTGCACTCGGTTATGTTAATAGTCAGCAACAGAAATCTGAAAAGTTCCATTCTTGCTGCTCTCTGCTGTGTAAGGAAAATCGATTTTCATTAACACATTTTATACAACAATCTCTATTGGATCCTATGTAAACAGTAAGCTGACAGCAGACATAGGCTGTAATATAAATGGCAGTTGAAGAGCAGCTGTAAAGAAACAATTTAGATACCATAGTTTAACTCCAATACTGTTTACATTATTATTTACATACTTATCAAAGCATTAAATATCTTTAGATAGAAAGAAAACAATCTGTCAGGAGAAGCTTTATAATGATGGAGTTTATAGGACAATAATTTAATAGTGTCTTGCAGTACAGGACAATAAATGTCATTTTGTTTTTCACACTATTATGTTTGGCTTCTCTGCTGCTAATGCAGAGGTGCAAAAGTGTGGATAGTAAATTGAGCTCTAGTTAAAATATTTTGGTAGGAATATAGTTCTTTAAAGGACACTTAGTATGGTTACAAGGGGATCAAAACAAAAACTTAATTTTTAATATTAAATTAAAAACAAATTTTCCACCCCTGGATAATACGGCACATCAAGTCAAATCCTAAATATTTCTACTCTTAGTAACTTTTACTGCTGTCATTTCTAAGATGGAAATTACTAACCTGAAACAAATTATCATCTTCATACCCAACAGAAATCTATGCAATACAAATGAGAGTTGCTGTCAAAAAAATTGTAGCAATAGTTTAACCTGCTGAATTTATCCTGTGACATTTTCCTCTCTTCAATATACCTGGAGAAATCTGAGGAACACGGAGTAAACTTTTGAAGTTACAAAATAGAGACAGAATTCTAGAAATGTGCAGACGACTTGAAATAGATTAAAAATAAATTGGACAAGGTTTGCAGTTACTACAAATGAGATCTGGGGATTTCTGGGACACAGGAGCTTTCCAAATATAACTATCATTGTCACAAGGAAAAGAAGACCAGATAGACACAAAAACACTGCACTCATAAATCAGCACTTCCAGAATTGCTCAGAACTGGCTACTGATGATAATAGTGATTTGGAATCAAACCCAGGTAAGAGCGCTGCACTGGCTCCATGTTCCCAAATATCTAATGACACAAGTCACCAATATCACAAAAAGACACTAAAGTAGCAGCTGAGGAAAGGGGTGGGTGAGGGTGGAAGTTGTGTTAATCATTAAAATGAAAGCAAAATCCAAAACAACCTAAACTTCCTCCTTTCATCTTACACAAAAGACCATCACTGTGTTCATCCAGAGCTGCAGTTGTGTATGGGGAGTGAGTGAGTGCACCTTGAGATCAGAACTCCTTAAGGGGTACCCCTTGCTCTCTTGCTTGGAGACTGTCTGCTGCCCCAGATATTGCCCATGAAAGGTCTGCAAATTGTCATCTTGTCTCTAAATCCAAGCTGTCTCAATGGCTGCCTGAGCACATATGTCGGAGCAACACATTGGAGGTACCATTTGTATTCAATTCACTGGCAGGAGGATTACCAGGGCTCCAGAAACTTCTACTGCCTGTAATCAGTCATGGTGGAGTCACTCTGCTTTGGCAACTGTCTAATTAGTAAGCTCGCTTATTTGTGAAGTGGCCACTTCAGACTGCATTGTTTTATATATCCCTGTCAGTTCATCACTTGGTGAGTATACTGCATCATATAATAAGCTCTACTGACTATAAACAACTGCTGAACTATTAATAGTCCTCCTATAGAATAGCAATCAATATAGCAGATATTACTTTTCTGCCTGATCATAAATGGGTAACTCTTTATATCATTTACTCTCAGTTAGCGTAAATGTTGCTGCCTTATTATTTATACAACAAGAGCATATTTTCAGGAAGATCAGAAAGGGAAATGTTTGTATAAAAAAAATATTTTTTCTGACTGCCCGTTTTAGCTTTTATACTTTTCTGCTATGGCTGCAGGAGTATGAAGGTTATTGAGATATACTCTTTTATCCACAGTGGGTGATGGCTAAGGGGCAGTCTATGTTGTGGGTGACATGTCTTTAGTGGTATGTTTAACACTAGGCAGAGGGTCTAGGTTAGAGGACTCCACTCCTCCACCTTCTTTTCACTTTTTTTTCTTTTCTCTAGTCAGTACCATATTGTTCAGTGATGCTCAAAACAAAACATGCTGTAGCCTCAGTGGCGGAACTTGAAAGATATGTAAGATCTTCTCCATCCAATAGCTCTTAAGCAACACCTGGGGGTAAATGTATCAAGCTGAGAGTTTTTCGGCGGGTTTGAAAAGCCAATCAGATTCTAGCTATCATTTATTTAGTACATTCTACAAAATGATAGCTAGAATCTGATTGGTTGCTATAGGCAACATCTCCACTTTTGAAACCCGCAGGAAAACTTTCAGCTTGATACATTTACCCCCTGCTCTTCCTAAACAGCCTCTTGCTCCATCACAAAATCCTGAGAAACTTCCGAATGCTAAATGTTTTTGCAACAGGTCTTGATGCTTATTGAGTCCTCTGAAAAATAACTAATGGACAAATTTGGTGAAATTCACTTCGATTTTTTCTTGATTAGGCAACATCTCCAGAAAATAATTGAAAGAGTGAGGGAAGTGGAGCAGCGTAACTGCAATTTGGAGGACAGCACTCTCCTATGAAAGAAGAAATCAACAGTTTACCTCTGCAACACTTGTAAACAAAAGTTGTGAGACCTGGAAGGTCGCCTTTAAAGAAATAACATCATATTTGTGTGTCTACCTGAAAAAGTAGAAGGATCTTATCCTGAAACAGTTTTGGAATAATGGTTTGCTCATTTCAGTAAAGAGGCATACACCCCTCAATTTGCAATTGAAAGTTCTTTTCAGTTCCTGCCTCAGCCTCCTGAACCAGGAGTTTCATCTAGTACATTAATCTCCATTTTTTTGCACTAAAATGACAGGGATGTTTTGCCAAAGGGGCCTGTTGAAATCTGAAAATTTCAAAATATATCTGTTTTACCAGACTTTGCTCACAATTTATACAGGTTACGCGCAGATTGAGCGACTTGCAATGACCTTTCTCAATGTTATTTTCTGCTCTATTATGTGTAGTGGTGGATGAAAGTACACACTTCTTTATTACTCCTAGAGAGGGGCGATGCAGTGGCTTGGAGGCTGCCAACAACCAAGATCTCAAGAAAGAGTGTAATTTACAGTTATATGGATTTACAAACATGATCTCAATAATATAGGTGGACTCATGATTCAAATCTAATTTCAGGAGGAGTATCCTTTACCCATAGTGTTTATTGTTTTTTTACTCCTTTTATCTTTTACTATGGTATGCTGTTATGTATTTATGGGTATATTAGAGTTTGCTTAACGATTAATACAAGGGCAATGTTTATGCCTTAATAATACATTTGCTTGAAAGGTTATATTGCAGGGGAGACCTTGCTAAAATGCATAGACTTTGTCCTTTAGATTTCTTGTATTTTTATTTGTTTGATCTCTCCCCCTCTCACTGTAGAGTGGGACTGTGGTGTAAAGGTTTTTTTTTGTTTTAGATTCCTCTTTCTAAATTTTTTCTCTTTCTGGGTTTGAATATACACGGTGGGGGTATTAGTTTGTTTAAGGTTACAATGGATAGTAAGTAAATTGTTAAGGGTGGCAATATGCCATATGTAGGAGTAGGTGTATAGGATGGAAGAATGTTATTTTGATTGGGATACTCTTGTTCAGACATTGGATTTATTGTTTGAGAACATAGACATTATCTGTAGAAATATTATTTTATTGTCATAAGGTGTTGTTGTTTCATGTATGTTGGGATCTTTTTCTTATCTGCTGGTGGCTTTGTGAGTACAATGGAGAGAACTTGGTGGTGCCACTGAGTTTGCAATTTATATTCTGTATAGACCCTTTGCCTATTATATACAAGTTCATGCTGGACCAACAAGCACACAAAAACACAGGTAGGTCCTTGACCTGGAATGTTTGAGAGTGAAATGATAAAGTCAATCAGTCATGGTCCAAGACAACTGAAATAGTACAACACTGATATAACCTGTTTAACTGAGACACACTCGGTAGGAGGCCGACTCTGTCATTAATAGAAGCCATCAGTAGGGTGGGCTTACCATGGCTACCACACCGCAATCTCAAGAGGCCTGTTGATAATAATATGTTAACGTTTGTGGTAGCTCTGGAAAAGGTTTAGATAGACCCAGCTGGGCACTATGTTTTTTTTGGGTGCACTATAATATCTTCTTTGGTAGTGACTATTGGGGCCGACATTCCTCCTCTATATAATAGCTCAAGAAATGTGGTTGTATGCTTGGGAGACTTCAACAATGTATTGGATGGGTACCTTAATAGGTGGAGGGAGCAGCGGCTCTGTAAGGAGGTTGGGCGTTTGCCGTCTTTGTAAGGAGATGGTATTGACTGATGCGTGGCGTATTAATGCTCCTTATTCTCCTTAATTTATCACTCTTTTTCAAAATCTGGCTTCCAGAAATATTGTGTCAGCTGCCCTTTATCGGAGCCATTTACAGACATTTAATGCTGGGTAATGATGTGAGGATAAAACAGGCATCACTGTAACATACAATAAATGTAACAGCGCTCACAGATTGTAATAGCTCTTCTATTACTAGGATCCTGGTAATCTCACGTATGCTGCAGCTCTTACCTTCCGTCCTTAACTTCTGCAGTTCCACTAACAGGAAGTTCGGCATAGGAACGCTGTGGAAGCTAAGGGCTGAAGGTAGCGGGCGGATGCTGCGCCCCCTTGGGCTTGCGCCCTGGGCGACGGCTCCGCCCACACCACCCTCGTTACGGCTCTGTTTGGATGAGTAAAACAATCTGATTTTTATATATCCTCTGAGTGTGAGTAACTGAGAGACAATCACCTACTATCAATGGGGCATATTTCTCACCACATAGAAATGTACATTTATTTTGATGCATAAACCAAGGTATTTCAAACATTAAAATGTTGAAATGTAAGATATGAAATAAAGATACTCCTTATGTTCCTTTAATCTTTTGTTTTTTTTAAGGCATACATAAGGCTGCCATAAGGTGTATTAAAAGTTGTAATTATTATATTAGATTATCACTTGAAATTACATTTTTAATTTTTCCGGGTGTTCATTCCTGTTAACAATCACAAGGTCGCAGAATGTCATGCAGGGCATCTGTCAGAACAAAAAGGGAGAAGGTGGATATTTAAGAACTTTCGGGCAAAGTTAAATGTGCTGTGTCTAGGCATTTTTTCAGCTTGTTAATGATCCTAAATATCTGTTTGTTTTGTAATTTAAGTATTCTGGAAAATACTCTTTCTGAATCTTGTTGATAGATTATGGGTCATATTCATTAAGAAATGCAGCGTGAATTTAATTTGCGCTTTTTTTTAAAAACAGATGGAAAATGCAGGTGTGCCCATATTCATCAAGAAAAGTTTCCAGCTGAACACGGGTGTAAGTATGCTCTGTCTATATGGTACTTGCTGTATGCAGACAGACACAACACACTGCAGGATACGCATAATAAATATGTTTATGTAAAGTCCCATCAGACTGCACAGATATAAAATAAATTATATATATATATAAAAATAAACACAAAGTGGTCAGTTCCACTGCCTTGATAAAGACTCCGGACCTCCGTTCTAATCTGCCGAATTTGTGCGGATAATGTGAAAACCTGCTCTGTGCATGCCCAGAAAAGAGAAATAAGAATGAAAATCCGTCACTTAAGTAAAATCTTTCTTAAGTTAAGATCAAAATATTTCTTAACTGCACTTATGAAGCGCTCCAACCTCTTAAGAAAAAAGAGTGTGGAAAGGGCGGAGATCGGAGTGACTTAAGAAGAGTAGGCTTTTACCTCCGGATCCGTCAGATAGAGAAAGAAGCAGTACTTAGCGTTTTTCTTAAATTCATGCTTAACCCTCAAGGAAGCTCAGGATCATGTTTAAGTCCAAAAAAGCTATAGCAGCAGCGGTGAATCACAACACTAAACTGTTGAAAAATCATTGTTTTTGTTTAAATTTCTCCTGATCACAACTATATATGCACAACATACATCTGCTTACAGATCACTGATAACAAAAAATGTTTTTTTATATTAATATTATAAATTAAACAATGTACTATTTTTTTTAAAAAACAATGGTGGATGCACAGTTTTAATAAATTACAATGTGAAGTGGTTAATGTGTAATATCTAATAGTTAGCCTATACCTTGTTTGTTGTTGTTTTAATATGGTTAATAATATGCTAGTATAAATAAAAGGCATTATAGTTCAAGTTGTTTGAACTATTTATATAGAATGTGAGTACATAAACCATGTGCACTCTTCCATAAGCGACACATAGGAATAAACCCACACAAACATGTGGAGGATATTTAAACTCCACAGGCATAAGGCTGTGACTCAGGGTTCAAACTTATGACTCCCCTGTTGGAAGGTGGATTTTCTAACCACTAAGCATGCTTGTTTAAAAAATATGTGCATCATAGAGACTAGAACGACAAAGTCAACAATACACCATTGCCTGCAAATCACATAAGTGCTAGTGGCAAGCTAAAGTGTTACAGAGAAAAAATAATAATTGTACACACCAACAGCACCGAATATCCACAACACTAAACTTTTGTTAAACCAATGTTTGGTATAACAAACAATTTTCTTTTATTTTTTTTTATTAATGTCAATAATTATGCAATGAGCTATTTAACCCCAAAATAAATGGTAGATGCACAGTTTGAATAAATTCCAATGTAAAATCATTGATGTATAATAGAATAATAGTAATAATAATAATAGTTAGACTCTAATTTCTTTATCATTTTTGCCCTTCTGTTGTTTTTTTGTTTGACTTGGGAGTTATTTGCTTTTATCGGATGTCTAAACTCTATGCAATCTGTTATGAGCCATAATAATGTACCTCTATTTTAAAATGTGCTTTTATTTGGCTGTGGAATACCTTTTCACAAGCTTTATTACATGTTATTTGTGCCTCGGCTTTGTATCTTTTATCTGTGGATATTTTCTATTTCTATGGATACTCTTTATTTTGATGAGCTTGTCTCTGTTGTAGCTCCACACAAATTTTAACATTCAATTTAGGAATAATCCCCAACTTGGGTCAGGATTTGAACTCATGACCCCACTTTTGGCAGGTGGAATGGATAACCACTAAGGCAACGTGCAGATTGAAAATTACATACATTATATAAACTTGAATGATAAGCACCATGTCTGAAAGTCCTATAGGTGTTAGCTAATAGTGCTCCTAAAAATATACAACACAACAGATGCACTACTAGCAACTTCAAGCTTTAGGGATAAACAATAAAGAATTACACACACATACTCTTTGACATGAAGAATGTGTCATCTGGAATTTTGTATTAGAAATAACCGTGGATGCGCATTCAATGGCTAAAAATTTGCCATCATAAATATACATACACAATACGAAACTCAGTATAAACAAAAGCAGAACCAAAACATATACTAGCATACTCTTCTATAAGTAACACATTGGAGTAAATCTATGGAAACATGGGGAGAATATACAAGTCCACACAGATAGGAGTCAGGATTCGAACTCATGACTCCACTGTTGGAAAGTGGATTGTCTAACCACTAATGCAATGTTCACATGGTAAAATACATATATTATATAGACTACAACGACAAGCACAACCATACACCTTGGCTACACATGATCTAAATGCTAGATATCACAAATGGAACACATGTGATATGATTGTTTTATGTGTTCAAAACAAACATACAACACAACACAGGCACTAGTGGCAACCTAAAGTGTTAATGAGCATACTTAAATGAACAATTGCACACACCTTCTTAATCACCAACATGAATGATCATGTTTTTTAAAAAAAAAGTCAAATTTTTTTTTTCATTGAAATCAAACAGCATATACATATGTTTGCAACAGCATGAACACATGGTATAGTACTTTTAACTCTTTGTTGTAAAACAACAGTAGTTACAAATTTCCCAACATCCACACTGCAGTTCTTACATTTTATTAGAAAAAAAGAAAACTTATTCTGCTTTGCAGGACTAAATAAAGTACAAGTGAACATATCCAGAAAGGAATGTAACTGTTTAACAGCTCTATAAGAAAGGGGGTAGGGGATTGAAATACAGAAGGGGAAGACTGGGAAGGAAGGCAAGTTGAGGGGGAGGGGGGTGTTGGTCTTCATATATTCCACTGAGTGAACAATGTATTGTCTTTGAACTCTATCCATTCTGACCACAGCAAGTAAAATTCACTATATTTATCGGCCGCAGAATAAATGATCTCATCCATTGAAATATAAAAGTCTATACTTGCAAACCATTCTTTTATAGCGGGAGCTGATAGTGATCTCCAGTGGACCGGTATCACAGCCTTTGCTGCACTATTAAGGTATTTTACAGAGGACTTTTTATATTGGGAGATTGGAATTTTAGTATCATTGAGTAACCAATATCTCGGACAATTTGGCAATTCAATTCCCACAATTGTTTTGGAGATGAGGACCACCGCATCCTAGAATGGTCTGAGTGCCACGCATTCCCACCAGATGTGCAATGGAGTGTCCAATGCTCCCTGACACCTCCAACAAAGATCCGAGACACCAGGGAACATTTTAGCTAGGAGGCTGGGACACCAGTACCACCTAGTCAATATTTTGTTTGAGTTTTAACAAACTCTCACGCTAACTGAACTAGCATGAGTACGCCGAAATATATCCCCCCACTCTGACTCAGGTATGACTGTATTTAATTCCCGCTCCCAATCTCTAGTGAACTTAGGTAGTGCATTGAATAAATGCCCAATCAAGAGCTTATATATAAAAGATAGGTGTGCCCAGGGCATTGGGACATGGTACATAGAGATTCAAACTGTGTGAGAGCCCTGCCCGCCTTTTCACGGATGCCTCTAGAACACGAAAAATGCATCAATTGAATGTGTCTCCATATTTCCACATTGGGTAGATCCCATTTTGCCTGTAAATCGGCAACTGCTGAAGTGTCCACCAGCTGGCTAACACGAGTTACCCCTGCTTCAATCCAATATTGGAAAGTCTGTCTTGAAAGACCCAGGGGAAAGTCCGGGTTGCCAAAAAGTGCTTTCAAGGGTGAGTGTTTTGTGGAAATATGTGGATTAATGCGCAGCTTTGCCCATCTAGACAAAGTGGGAGAGATAGTCGAGTGTTTAACAGTGGGAAGCAGGGACTGCCATGGAGCAAGATCAATTTGTGTGTTTAATATGTAAACTTCAATCAAGACACACTGACTGTCCCCCTTCCTCTAATCCAATCAAGAACTCCATTCAGCATAACGGAGTCACAATATGTAGAGAAATGTGGCAACTGTAAGCCACCATCACATTTGCATTTATATAGTATGTCATGCTTGAAAGGAGACCTCCTGCCCCTCCAAACAAAGTGTCTAATGGCTCTATGTAGTTAATTAAACCATGAAATGGGGACATGGATTGGGAGTGTATGTAGGAGGTATAGAACTCTCAGAAGTAAATTCAGTTTTACCACATTGACTCTATCAGGGAAAAGTCCTTCTGGAGCCAGTCCCCCAGATTTGAATGGATGGTTGTAGTAATGGGGAGGAAGTTATCAGTGTAGATCTTTGAGTTATCTTTTTTTATAATCACCCCCAAGTATTTAAGATGTGTGGGGTGCCAGACAAAGGGAAAAGCCGGCTTCAGACCTTCAATTACGTGAGATGCAGAAGAAAAGTTAACGGCCACTGACTTTGAATAATTAACTTTAAAATCAGCTAACTCCGCAAAAATGCGGAATTCTGACATTAGATTCGGAATGGAAACTATTGGATTCGTAAAGATGGCAAGGAGGTCTTCCGCAAAGAGTGCTAATTTAAACCTTTTATCTCCCATCCGCACTCCAGAAATATCTGGGTTCGCTCTAATGGACCGCGCTAATGCCTCCATGAATAGAATAAAAACCATAGAAGACAAGGGGCATCTTTGCCTCGTTCCATTTCTTATGTTAACGGGTTCTAATAGATCCCCATTAACCTTAGCTCTAGCTGTTGGATGTGTGTATAGCATTTGAATCCTTGCCAGCCGCACCGGCCCTAAGCCCAGATGGCTAAATACACCCTGCATGAAGTCCCAGTCAACTCTATTGAATGCTTTTTCCGTATCCGTAGATAATAAAACAGTTGGAGTAGATAGAGGTAGCAAACTGGATCAAATCAATTATTTTAGTAGTATTGTCATGCGCCTCACGGCCCGGGACAAACCCCACCTGGTCTGAGTGGATAATCATAGGCAAAAACGATTTCAGTATATTAGCTATAAGTTTGGCATATAGTTTTATGACCACATTAAGCAGGGATATGGGCGTATAACTAGGACATAGCGCTGGATCTTTTCCCTCTTTAGGCAGTACAGTGATATGGGCTGTCAGAGAGGGATGTGAGAATGGAGATTAAGCAGAGATCGCATTGAAGGCCTGAAGCATGAGAGGTATCAATTTAGTTTTAAAGGTTTTGTAGTATAATATTGTGAGGTGGTCTGGCCCTGGACTCTTACCCGAAGGTATCGTTTTGATTACCTCCTCTAATTCCCCAGAAGAAAAGGGAGCTTCCAGAATTTGTATGGTTTCTATATATAGTGTGGGAAAATTTACCCGTGCTTAAGATAATTAGCTATGTGTTCCTGCTTAATTGAGCGATCTGCCGGAAGTGAATCACTCTTAAGATTATAAAAATTAGAATAATGAGCATGAAATATCTTAGCTATATCGGACAAGGTAACAAATAATTTCCCAGTTTCTGATTTAATGTGTGGTATATACAGTTGTGCTCTTTGGGTTAGCAAAGCTCGATCCAAAAGTTTTCCCGGTTTGTCTCCCCACTGATATAACTTATTGTGACATTTACGATAATCCAACTCTATCTTACCTGACATTAATTGGCCTTTCTCACTTCCACTTATTCAGTCAGGATGTCTGACTCTCTAGAAGCCTTATGCATCATTTCAAGGGATTTCATTTTTTCAAAAAAGAGAGTCTCTGTATGCTATCTTTTGTTTTTTTCATATCTGAGCCTAACTGTATCATTTTTCCCCAAATAACACATTTATGAGCCTTCCATAGTGAGATTTTTGTCAGGAGTGTTGTTCACTAGGATATAGTCATCAGGTGTTTCTTCGATTTGGGATTTGTTATGATTATCCTAGATCAAAAGTTCATTCAGCCTCCAAGTGTATGGTCTGTGGCCAGGCTGGGGTAATGAAAGAGTGTTAAGTGAATATTCACTGTCCAAACAGTGCGCAAGCACAATTGACGATATAAAATAGAAATGCAAAGTAAATAACAATATTTACTTTGTTGTGGTTGTGCGAGAAAACTAGACACCAAAGAGTGTTTCAATTAAAATTTATTGTTTTGTAATCTGTGAAGGCTATTATAATAATATAATGTAGCTGTATTTAGTTTTTGGCTGTTATTAATGTTATTATTATGTTTTAATTATTGTTATGTTGTGTAAAACAATTGAATGGTTTTATTAAATATGGAATGGTATTTGAATAAATTGAAATTGATAATATAAGATTTCTTCTTAATTAAGAATATAATGCACATATTCTGTGAGAGAAAAAAGACCGGGCGATTTAAGAGATTCCAACCTCTGGCCATCTGTTGGCTAATTGATGAGGTTGTAGGTATATAACATAAGCCTTTATTGGAGCAACTCATTACCTCTGATGAAATTACCTTCAGGTGATGAAACGCGTAGGTGAGATCAAGCTGTCACTGTTCCACGCAGCTCTCTTTTCTGTGGTCATAGCACGGGTTTGTGTAATATTCATCTAACACCTCTTCAGATCATGCTCAGCTTCTGACCACTATACTCCGGTGTTTGGATTTAATTCACGGTGGTTCCCTGGTGCTCCGTCATCCTTCTGAAGGACTAGACTAGATATATCCTATGTTTATTGGGACACACGCTTCAGACCAGTTCACTAACAGTAACTATATGCAATAACTCTTTGCTAAACCCTGGAAGTTTATTCATTTAGCCCTATTGGACGGTATCGGATTGTTTTCATTCTATATCTGCACGTGGAGGTTTACTCTGTGCAGACCGAGACGGACATTCTAGACCAGGAGGAAACCGTTTTTTCACTGTAAATATATGCATCTGGAGGTGTTGTGAAGCATTTCATTTTAATATGTATTAAGATGATTCTTATGTGTTTTTGCATTTCCCCATTATTATATGTTTAGCAAACAGATCTCCAGCCCTCCTGAAACTGTGGAGGCCGGCCACTTCAGGTTCCAGACTGATTTGCATGGTGAAATATTTTTCTAATATTGTTTATATCACACTTTTTAAATTCTCTAAGATCCTAAAAATACAATTGTTTGGTGATGAAAGTAAAGGCATGTTTAATTTTTCAAAACCTAAACATATACAAATGCATGCATCAGACAGTTTTGACAGAAAAAAAGTTTACCTTTGAAATTTGCAAATATTTTCTAATCAGCCTGTAAGGGCTACCTCTGCCCCTGCTGAGATTATCAGATGTGAGTTTTGTAGCCATAACAATTATAAAAATAATGTTGAAGCTTGACTGTTAGAGCTTAGCTGAAAAAAGACCAAAGTATAGGCTTTCATTGGTGAACTACCAGGACTTAGCTGGAATATGTCTGCCTCACCTGGAAAATATTCAGCAATCAAACATAGTCTGTGTTAGTCATATATCTGACTCACTATGTGAATGTTCTATTCTGCCCACGTCAAGTACATCAAGTAAGCATTGTGTCTGTTTATTGATTTTAAGGCATTGATTTGTCAATGTGTTCTAAAGGAGATACCTTATATTATCTTTCATATTGTGGATAAGTGAGAACAGACTCCATCTTAGTAAAAAGCTAAATGTGTGTAATTTATTCCAACAGACCATATGACCTTTAGTACTGCTACTTCTATCAATCAATAGTATCATAGTTGCATATAGATATTCATAAAATCAGGTATGCAGTTCAATAATATATAATAGCGTGGATATTGTAGTGCACGTGATCTAAGTATCTTTGAGTTATTATAGTATTAATAGTAGAGATTATATTCATTTACAGTTTTCCTTCAACTATTTCTTTCTTTTTTTCTTTTTTGAATCCTTTATGCATAGTGTTTTTGGTATTGAGATAATGTAAGAGCTGTGACTCAATAACTACAGTATATAACATAGCATGGTACATATAGAGATATAGGTTCAATTCCCTATATGGACTCAAATTTTTTTGGTTTTTTGAATTAGATTTTTTATAAAACACATGGTATATAGTATGCTATCACATTTGATATTTAAAATGTAAGAGACATCTATATATATATATATATGTTATTTAGTTGCTATGAACCTCTTTGAACTTAGCTTCTCCTCCACAGTTAGGGTGTTTTGTACCTAACCTGGTGTATGTATATATATATATGAAAATAACAAATGGATATAATTGCATTAAAGCATCTGTACTGTGAATGTATAAGGTTCCTTAAGAAAACATGTATCCCATACATATCAAAAATTCTTTTATATGGAAAAAGGGAAGTGTTAAAACACAACTCTACTGATTAAATGTAGCTCATCAGGTTGGAATCAATTAGCAAACACCAGCCAATTACAAACACACCAGGGGGTAAATGTATTAACCTCCGGATTCTTGAACTCCCGCGAGTTCGGCGTCTTCAGCGCTGAAATTTAAAGCGGCGCTGCCTTGTAGAGGGAAACTTCCCTTTACAAGGCAGCGCCACTTTAAATTTAAGCACTGAAGACGCCGAACTCGCGGGAGTTCAAGAATCCGGAGGTTAATACATTTACCCCCAGGACTTTAACAGGATGAGAAAAGTGTCCACTAACTATCTTTGGAAAAAGTTAGCTCGTATGCTAAAACGCGGTATTGTAATATAGTTTTTCAAGTACCTGGAAAAATTTCTGGAGGAAACAAGGACATTGGACTGTCTATCTATTACATCGTTCTCAATAAGCTATCATTATCCCTTAGCTTGGACTAATGATTATTGGGATTTTGAACTGACATCAACCGCGGCTCTAGAGTTTACAACAAGTAGCCGAAAATTTGACACCCAGAAGACAAAATCCCTCTCTCACAGTGCTGATGAGCCTGTATACACTGGATAATTAAATATTCCTTTCTGCAGTGCTACCTGGATCTTTAATGTTCCACTTTTATATCTGGCAAGTGGACGTTTTCATCACGATATATCTCTGATGCTAACTAAGAGTGTTACCTCTGCAAGCTCAGTGAATCAATTGACGGATGATATTTAACCCCTTGGATCACTTTTGTCAATAGGAATCTATTGCATACACACATTTGGATAAACATCTCCTCTTTGTGGCTATCGTGGAGCATGGAACATATAGTGTCCTAAGTTAACATAGAGAAATCCTAGGATAGATTATTTTTTAAATATCCCATATTGTGAATATTGTGAAGAAAATGATATATAGCGTCTTCATCCTAACAATAGGACACTGGAAAAATTCTCACATGAGAGAATACACCTAGACTGTTCAGAATACTACATCTAGTAGGTGAGATTGTTCCCTTACTACTCCAGTCTGTTCAAAATCGAATAAATAGTTTTATACTTACAACACATGTGTTTTATTAGGATTTTAATTCTTGTCTTTCAAGTGTACTGGCCAGGCACATTATACAATCCATAAAGAGACATATCATATTGAATATCTAGAAATGTATGATATGTCATGTTTTGATGAAGTTGATTTGTAACATATACAATTTGATTTTAATGTTTTAATAAATATATGATACTAACAAGATCTGCCATGCTATCAACTTTTCATTTTTTCATCTCCCTCTTTGTGCACCCTACCATTTAGTTGTTCCTTATGACCCAGCTGTCAGCTGGAGCACCAAAGTGGTGCTGTCATGATCAAGTCATGGAGGAGGATCAGAACATGAAGGATTTGCCTTTGTAAGCATGTAAGTATCTATAGTTAACAATGTTAGTCCTTTTACGTTATTGGGGGACCTGCGTTACTGTTAAGGCATAAGAAATTGTGGATTTTCCACCTGGAAAGTACAGTTGTGTACAAAATACACACAGTCAAGTATTGTTTTTATTTGAAAATGGCCTAAGGTTAATCTCTTTTTCTATATTGTTTTAAACAGATAAAGAAGACAGCCATTATGGGTTCCAACATTACCTGTCTTGCAACACCTCCAACCATGGGGAAAAAAAACATCCATGCATTTGTATTTGATGTGTTTTTTTGGGTTTTTTTTTATAAGCGATTTTGTATTTACAGGTTGTTTTTAATTTGTGTTTTATTTGATTATTGAAAATCTGTTTAAGAATAAATATTAATATTTTTAATTCTCAATACTCATTCTCCTAAAACTCTCTTCTGCTTTGGACACTGATTAATACCCTCTTCTCCAAAACATCCTTCATTCAATTGTCCATGTAGACACAGTTCTTTCCTGGTTCACTTCCTACCTCTCGAACCTCTCTTGTAGTGTATCGACCTCTGGCACATTCTCCTCTCCAATCCCACTCTCTATTGTGGTCCCACAATTTTTTTTTTCTAAATGTTGTACTTTAATATTGTACACCTTTTATCTTGGTGCACTAATTTGCTCATTTGGCCTCCAATACAACCTCTCTGACAGCACCTAAATGTACATTGCTTTCCCTGACCTATTTCCTTCGGTACCACTGTCTTTCTGCATTCGCCCCATGGATGTCACAATGATACCTAAAGCTCAACATATTCTAAACAGAGCTTATTATTGTCCCTCATGCCAGAGTCACCAACTGGCCTCCAATCTCACTCATTGTCAATAGCACCACTATACCCTCTGTGTTGCTTAAAGCTTAATTCCTCTGTAAGTTTGTGATGAGGATAGGAGGGCCAGATTCCTGAAACAAATTAAGCCACAATAGATGTGTCACTTGGAACCTTAGCTAAACCATATCACAAATTAATGGTTTAAAATATGTGTCTGAAACTTTAAACATAAGTAATTTACTGTCTGCTTTTGCTGGTAGTGGCACAAAAATGTTACACTATTTTTACACTGACATTTAAAGCTCAGCTAGGATAGGAACTACCACACTTCTAAATCTAGTGACCTGTAATCTGGTATTATCAGGTAGCTGCAATTACAGGTTACTGTTATCAAGTTCCTGTAATTATGAAAAGCAGAGTATATTTCTCATCAATCCGACCCCCTTTGCTTGGATACAATGAATGAATGACAAGCCGACATGTTGCACACAGGTATGGAAGAAATCCGCAAGTGACGTGAGCTCGCCCACACGTGCTCTGAGAAGCAATCATAGAGCAGAGTATTGGAAAGTAAAGCAATTCCAAAATGAGAGACAGCACAGATGCAGACTTGAATAGCCCACATACAGGGCATAATAAAAGCACCTCACCAGTATCCTAGCCACTCGGAGGGAGCGTTGTCCTTCCAATCTTCTCTAAGGATGCAGATCCTCTCTCCTTTGAGGCTACCGGTAAGGTATCTGTCCCAAGTCACCGACACACAGCTCTCACTCTGAGAGAGATCAGGACAAAGGGCAGTACTCCTGGGACCAATTGCCCCTTCCCTGTCAACTGGCAGAGACCAAAATGTCAACATCAGCCTGACTACAGCTATACCTGGGAAGTGATTTGTCCTCTGGTGTTTTGGGAGCTCTCATTTTAAGGCAGAAATGCCCCCCTATGGAGTTCTAGGATCTGTCCTTTTCTGTGTTTACTGGTCACAGATATACAAACAGACAAAGGGATACAGATGATACAATTAGTTATTGTAAGGTGGCGTCCTCAGACCTTACTTATACAGGAGAGGTCATACATTACATTTGATTACCTAATACAGTCATCTATAATGAAACAAAGAACTGATTTTCATTATCTTAACACACACAGACACACTGCTAAACAAAGGCTATGTGACCCACCCCTTGGTGTGATATACATTCATGCAGGTATTTAGTGGACAGTGAAATATAATCCTGCAGTTTAGGCTGAGACAATGGACTAATTTGCATGTGTATATGAGTTTACAAAGTCATACTGTTTCATACATGCTATAACGTAAAAATATAATAATATACCAGCTTAAACATCATCACGAAAAATACACAATTTTAACATAGTTTTATATCCACACTTTGTGGGAAATGAGGTGCAAACTGATGGAAGTGAAATTAACCTCTCATTTTGTTGCATTGAGTTTGACATCTGTCAATCAAGCTAGATCTGGCGAGGAGTTTAGAATTTAAAATTTTGTGTTTCCTGTGGACTGGGTAATGGATGGTGGACAAGCTGACTGATCTAATAGAGAGTGGAACTATTGTAAGTTAGTGCTGTAGATTGTCAAGTCAGAATTGTACTGTTTAAATATTATTGCTGTCCTGACAAAAAAGAAAAGAAATCTATATAACAGAAATATGTTGTGAGCATCATCTTGGATGAATGTATATTATTTATTTGTAAAACAATTGAAATCTTCAACGATAAACTTTGATCAATTGTAAGGCTTTCTAAAAGCCCATATTTGTGAGTGATCAGAGAAACATTTCCACGAGAGGCGAGAGTGTGCCCAGCTCCCATCTTTTACAATAGCAGGAATTTAAAACAATACCTTGCGAGGATTAGGTGTTATTTTGGATTCAGTGTGTCTTCCTGATCATGGTTCATCTAGGGCCAAAGTAATAGTCCACTTTTCCCTTACGCACTCTCTGAGAGTCCTGCATAGACATCGGATGCAAGCCTCTTGAACCTTCTGCACAAACAGTCTATATGAACCTCTAAGATCCTGGACCAATAACGCCTCTTGTTTGGGCTTTAGAATTGTTGTTAGATCCTCCTCTGCACTCCAATGCCTAAAACCCAAATCAACCTTCTCTCTTTTTCTCCAGATTCCAAAGCAACAGTGTCAATTGAACTCAAACTCTTCACCTTCTCCTCTAAAATGTACAAAAAGGGAAAACTACTTCCCTTGGCTCCTGCTGGTCTCTCTCGTGTATGGTAGCTGATGCGGCATACCGGGCATAGAACACATATCTGGGGTTTCACAGTTTTATCCGCCATTGGTGTTCTTCTAAAATCCATCTGCTATATCATTGCTGGCGATTGCCATGTCTTTGTCTTGGGACAAATTTTGGTTCACTTTCAAAACAGTGCTGATTCTCACACCACTGCTGCTCTGCTTAGCTTCTCTTAGCTCTGATTAACCCACTACCCCCTTTGCTGCTTCTCAGGTTGGGGCTACTGACAATTGCCTTCCTCTAAATCAGTGTTTCCCAAATCTAGTCCTCACTGAACCATGAACACAGGGTCATTACATTTATATGATTATTAAAGCTAAAGGTCTACAGTCAAGTATGTCTATTCATTGTTGCTTTTTCTTTTACGTCTATTTAGGACTAGTACTTACAGGTATCCACAGTTGTCATTGTTTGTTTAAAAATAAGTAATAAAAAAATAATCTGTCCTTTAATTTCCATTGTATTCTTAAATCTTTTGCTTATTGTCTATAAGTATACTGCAAAAGTGAGTATTATATTAGATAAATATTGTATTGAAGTAAAGATTATATATTGCAGTTAAACATCATTCCTTTTGCAGATACATAACAGAGAAGATTGTCACACTGCTGAGAGTTATGGAAATGATTACATTCAATTTTATTCTCAATGATTTGCGCACTTGGAGATTGGTAACCAAATAACATGCAAAACTTATAGAAAGCAGTTCTATGATTAAATTTAGTTTAATATCATCTCATGTCACAGAGCAGTCTGTCTCATCCAGAATAAACAAGAAGTACAGTGCTGGGTGGTTATGATGATTATCTGACAAAATTGCATGATTCTGAGAAAGAAAAGATGGATTACACAACTTTACTTTTGTTATTAATTGCAATTTACACGTTGGTGTTCATCGGACTACTTCTCAATGCATTTATAGTGACAAGCAACTTCATTTGGTGGCAGAAGGGTCAAACTCTACAAACTGTTGACATTATTGTGACCAGCCTGGGAGCGGTGAGGATCATTCTTCTAATTTCATGGCTATTTAATTCTGAGATTCTAAATCAAGTTAAAAACATTTTGGAATATTTTGCAATTGCAGCATTGTCTGTAGAGTTCTGCAGCCTGTGGTGGGGCACCGTGCTCTGTGTATTCTACTGTGTAAAGATCACAAACTACAGCAACAGATTATTTCTGAGACTTAAGATGAACATCTCCAGGTTGGTGCCGTGGCTGCTTCTATCGTCAATGACAGTGTCTGTTCTCTGCAGTCTGACAAGTGTATGGTTTTTGTTCTCAGGACACCACATGAATTCTACACATTTCATCAATGGTACTTATGATGGAAATATAACTCTTGATATAAATTACTTCAATTTAATCATCATCAACTTTGGAGGATCCTTCATACCGTTCCTTATATTTGGTGCAGCCATTTCTCTTCTGATTGTATCACTCCTGAAACACACCAGGAATATGAGCAGCAAAGATTCGGGATTTAAAAAACATCAGCTTGTTGCCCACATAATGGCTCTTGTAAATATGACCTCTTTTCTGTTCTTTTATGTCCTCTTTTTTACAGGTCTAATCTTGACGCCTTTAATCTACCAGTTACGAAACCCTTTTTACAATTATCTGTGCAATATTTCCTATGTTTCCTACCCAAGTCTGCACTCGGTTATGTTAATAGTCAGCAACAGAAATCTAAAACGCTCCATTCTTGCTGTTCTCTGCTGTGTAAGGAAAATCGATCTTCATTAACACATTTTATACAACAATCTGTATTGGATCCTATGTAAACAGTAAGCTGACAGCAGACATAGGCTGTAATATAAATGGCAGTTGAACAGCAGCTGTAAAGTAACAATTTAGATACCATAGTTTGTTTGCAATACTGTTTAAATTATTATTTACAGTTCTATTAAAAATATTTTGGCAGGAATATAGTTTTTTTAGGACACTTAAGGTGACGGGGAGATCAAAACAAATTAAAATTTTGAGATATTTAGAAAAAAATGTCAATCTGTCTATCTGTCAATTGTATACAGATCTCAAACTATCAATTGAAATGAACATTTGGGTGATTTGCAAAATTGGAGCTATGGGGAATTGAATGGTACAAGATTATTTATCTGTAAGAAAATTAAATCTTCCACCCCTGGGTAATACCGCACATGAAGTCATGTCCTAAACATTTCTGCTCTTACTGTGTCATTTCTAGGATGGAACTTTCTTACCTGAAACAAATTATCATCTTCATACACAACAGAAATATTTGCAATCCAAATAAGTGTTGCTGTCAAAAAATTGAGTATAAACAGCTTAAACTTCTGCTGTATATCTCCTGTGACATGTTTCTCTCTTGAATATACTGTACATGGAGAAATCTGAGTAACACGGAGTAAACTTTTGAAGTTACAAAATAGAGACAGAGTTATAGAAATGTGCGGATGATCTCAAATAGATTGAAAAACAAATTGGACAAGGTTTGAAGTTACTACAAATGAGATCTGGGGATTTCTGGGACACAGGAGATTTCTGACTATAACTATCATTGTCACCAGCAAATGAAGACCAGAAAGATACAGAAATGCTGCACTCATAAATCAGCACTTCCAGAATTGCTCAGAACTGGCTACTGATGATATTAATGATATGGAATCAAACTCAGGTAAAAACCTTGGAGTGGCTCCATGTTCCCAAATATCTAATGACACAAATCACCAACCTGACAAAAAGACACTAGAGTAGCAGCCGGGCGAACAGGTGGGTGAGGGTGGAATTTATGTCAATCACTAAAATGAAAGAAAATACTAAGACAAACTGAACTTCCGATTTTCATCTTACACAATAACATTATTTGAGCATATTGATTTGTGTAAAAGTTTCAATAAGAATTGGGGGAAGTAGTGGTCTGCAAGTGCATGGAGTAAGATGCATGTTCCTACCTCTCATGTTGTTTATACTGCAAAACTCTTGCTTTTAATCTGTGTTTTGACCCTCTTTTTTTACCAAGACTGTCTGAGTCCCTGATCTTCAGCGCTGGTCCTTCAGTCAATGAGGAGTACCTGGCGCCTATTCATAGGGGTGGAGGAGGTCGCAGACCATCCCTGTGTTCATCCAGAGCTGCACTTGTGTATGGGGAGTGGGTGCACAGCTTGAGATCTGCTTGGAGACTGTCTTCTGCTCCAGATATTGCCCATGAAAAGCCTGTAAATCGCTATCTTGTCCCTAAATCCAAGCTGTCTCCGTGGTTGCCTGAGCACACACTTTGGAGCAACAAAGTAGAGTTACCATTTATATTCAATTCACTGGGCAGGAAGATTACCAGTGCTCCAGAAACTACTACTTACTGTGATCAGTCATGGTGGATTCACTCTGCTTCGGCAACTGTCTGATTACTAAGTTTGCTTATTTGTGAATCTGCAACTTCAGACCGCATTGTTTTATATATTCCTGTCAGTTCATCACTTGGTGAATATACTGCATCATTGCAAAAACTCTACTAGAGTACTGAAATTTCTGATTATTTGTTATCTGACAAGCCACTGAATATATGTTCAACTGCTGTACTATTAATCTTCCTCCTATAGAATAGCAATCAATATAGCAGATATTACTTTTCTGCCTGAACATCAGTGGGTGACTCTTTATATCATTTACACTCTGCTAGAGGAAATGTTACTGCTTTGTTATTCATTCTCTTATACAGCGAGAGCATATTTTCAGGAAGATCAGAAGGAGAAAGTTTGTATAAGAAAAATAATTTTTCTCTCATTTCTTTGGTCAGTACCATATTGTTAGATGATGGGCAAAAATAGGCAAGCTGCAGCCTAGTGGCAAAACTTGAAAGATATGCAAGATCTGCCCCATCCAATAACTCTTGAGCAAAACCTGCTCCTACGAAGCAACCTCTTGCTTCATCAGAAAATCCTGAGTTACCTCCGGATGCCTAGCCTTCTTGCAACAGGTCCTGATGCCTATAAGGTCCTCTGAAAAATTAGTAATGGACAAATTTGGTGAGATCCACTATGATTTGTCAAAGTAACTTTTAACAAAACTAACAGAAATACATATAAGCTCAAATATCATTAATATATAGAACTAATCTGAGATTAGGGCCTGTACTTTTAAGAAGGAAAAAAACATTGAACTTTACCCCAGATATTTGGTCAAAACAAGTTACGTAAGTAAGAATAATGAGACACAGGTTTTTAGTAAATTTCCACTATTGCACAATATCGCCGAATATGGCCAAAGAAATATTGGCTCCGAATATAGGGTCAAGATGGCCCATCCAAAAGAACATGTCACATTGCTAGCAGTGATGTTACCTGGGAAGGTGTGTTTTGAAGTAATAAAGAGTATCATCTCTATAAATGTATGAGTTAATTAGATAAAGAGTGTCAATTAGCATTTGAGACCCTGGGCGTATGTCTGCTTCATCCAGTATGGCTGTATCTATGTATAATATCATTTTAATAATAAACTATAGAAATATTATATTTTGGAAACCTGTTCATCTCATTTATTATTTAAAGAGATGGAAAGAGAAATTCTTATACAGATTTCTCCTTGATTAGGCAACATCTCCAGAAAATAATAGAAAGGGTGAGTGAAGTGTAGCACCGTATCAGAAAATTGGAAGACATAACTCTCGGATGAAAGGAGAAATCAACAGTCTAGCTCTGCAAATCAACCCTTGTAAACACAAGTTGCAAGACCTTGAAGGTCATCTGTGAAGGAATAACATCAGATTTGTGGGTCTACCTGAATAAGTAGAAGGATCTAATCCTGAAACATTTTTGGAATTATGGCTTGTTCAAGATTTCGAAAAGAGGCATACACCCCTTAATTTGCAGTAGAAAGTGCTTTTCAGCTCCTGCCTCAGCCTCCTGAGCCAGGAGCGCCACATTGTACATTAATCGCCAATTTTCTTGACTACAAGGACAGAAATACATTTCTCAAATTGGACCACTAAGGGGCTTGTTAAAATATGATAATCAAAATATAGCTGTTTTACCACACTTTGCTACTGAGGTCCAGGAAACCCGCTCACAATTTATACATGTTTAGTGCAGACTGAGCAAGCTGCAATGACTTTACTCAATGTTATTTTCTGCTCCATTAAGTGTTGTGGTGGATGAAAGAATGCAGTGTTTTACTACTCCTAGGGAGGTGATGGGGTGGCTTGGAGGCTGCTAACAACCAAGATCTCAAGGAAGAGAATAACTTCTTGTTCCACGGATTTACAAACCTGGACTCACATAGGTGGACTCATGATTCAAAGTTAATTTCAGGATGAGTATCCTTTACCCCTAATGTTTATTGATTATTTGTTCCTTTTATCCTGTTCTGTAGTATGTTGTTATGTGTTTATGGGAATATTAGAGTTTGCTTAATGGGTAATACAAGGGAAATGTTTATGCCTTAATAATACATTTTGCTTGAAAGGCTATATTGCAGGGGAGACCTTGCTAAAATACATAGCCTCTGTCCATTAGATTTCTTGTATTTTTATTTGTTTGATCTCTCCCTCTCGCATTTTGGAGCGGGACTGTGGTGTAAGGGGGTTCTTTTGTTTTAGATCCTCTTTCTAGGTTTTTTTTCTCTTTCTGGGGGTGGATATACAGGGTGTGGTTATCAGTTTTAAGGTTACAATGTATAGTAAGTAAATTGTTAAGGCTGGCAATATGCCATAAGTTTCGGCAGGTGTATATGATGGATGAATGTTATATTGATTGGGATACTTTTGTTCAGACATTGGATTTATTGTTTGAGAACATAGACATTAACTCTAGAAATATTATTTTGTATTTTATAAGGTGTTGCTGTTTCATGTATGCTGAGCTCTTTCTCTTATCTGCTGGGTGCTTTGCGAGTAAACTCGAGAGGATTGTTTGGGACCATTGAGTTTGTATTTTATATTTTGTATAGACCATTTGTTTATTATATACAAGTTCATGCTGGACCAACAAGCACACAAAAACACAGTTATGTCCTTGACCTAGAATGTTTGAGAGTGAAATGTTAAGGTCAATCAGTCATGGTCCAAGACAGCTGAAATAGTACAACGCTGACATAACCTGTTTAACTGAGACACACTGGGTAGGAGAAAGCCTCTGTCATTAAAAAAAAAACATCAGTAGGATGGGCTTACCATGCCTCTCACACCGCAATCTCAAGAGGCCTGTTGATTATAATATGTTAACATTTGTGGTTTGCTCTGGAAAAGGTTCAGATAGACCCAGGTGGGCACTATGTGTTTGTTAGGTGCACTATAAATGCTTCCTCGGTAGTGACTATTGGAGCCAATATCCCTCCCCCATATAATAGCTCAAGAAATGCGGTTGTATGCTTGGGAGACTTCAACAAAATATTGTATGGAGACCTTAATAGGTGGAGAGAGCAGCGACTCTGGTAAGGAGATGGTATTGACTGGTGCATGGTGTTTTAACACTCCTTATTCTCCTTCACCTATCACTCCTTTTCAAAAATTGGCTTGGTCTTATTTTGCAATTTGCTCCTTGCTGTGATGGAGTTGCTCTATTAGTGCAGAGGAAAAGGAGTGGTCTGATTATTTATTAGAAAAATCTACGTGCAGACTGTTGTTTATTAGACATGCCGATTATGTCGAAGATCTTCCCTGTTACATACAATAAATAGGTTTGACGCCCTTCCAGGTCTTAAAAGTAATCGGGAAATTCTACCGCTGAAAAAATCTCCATCCACTCAGGCAACTTCTGCTGCAATGAACCTCAAAAATTAATTATTTAGGCATTTGGGTAACTACTGATATATTGTAGCACACAAACTTAAATATCCGGCTACATAATGAATACCTTAACAATAGATTGCAGGTTTGGAGAAGGTTGGCCATGTCAGATAGAATGGCCTTGATCAGAATGATTGTGTCTTGCAGCATGCCACAGTTTTTACACCACCACAAATGTTTAGTAAAATGTGTCACTATGTGTCTGGTCTGGTCTGGGTATGCAAAAGCCCAGAATTAAGATAACAACGTTTTCCCAAACTAAGAACTTGTACTACTACTATGCTGCCCAGATGGCGCACTTGAAACAATGGAATTGTACTATTGACAAGTGTGAACTCTACTCATTAGTAATTGAATGGAGGAGCCTGGTCATACCCCATTACAGGCTCAACTGGGAGGTGGGAGAGAAGGCCAGCAGGACTGGCTTTTAGAATATGGAATTCCACACAAAATAATTCTTGGTGGTGAGGGCTTTGAGCCTGACACTCCCTTGTGGCAGTCGGGGATAATGGAAGAACTGGTTTCATTAAGGAGCATAGCTGGCTGTATTCCCCATGGTGTAACCTCAGTGGGTCAGCTATATTTAAGTAGTACTCTGCGATCATCTCTTTTACAGATACCCGCAACTCTGGCATGCATTGGCTACTTTGTTCCACACCCAACTACTGGTAATAAATAAAGCTCCTGTAAGACACTTGGGGTCGTGAGTGCTGATTTCTTATGTGTACCTCTTTTTTACTCATTTAATTTAACACAGATGATTTGTCAGGTCTTAGTGCCAAATGGGAGCCAGATTTGGGATCCTTTCATGACAAAGACTGGGAGGTTGTTACTTGTAGTCATTGGAAGGCTACTTTCTGCAATAAATACCAGCAAATTCAATCTTATATTTTACAGAGTGCACCCACAAAATTAGTTAAGTCAGGAGGATCACAGTGCTCTCTATGCCCTAAATGTTGACTTGGAGCTGGTGCATTCTAGCATCTTCTTTGAGATTGCCCAGTAATACAGACAATTTGGCATGGAGTCACAAGATACATTGCCAGAACTGGTACAAATATTCCAATTTTAACCTTTTGCATGTGCATTTTTGGTCTACACCTATTTAATGTGGTAAACAGGATTGCAAAGCAATACTTAATTAGAATTTTAATGCTAGTCAAGATTTGCATTGCCTGAGCATTGATGGCATCTAACCCTCCCAGACGTGCAGAATGGATCTCATTAGTGAATGATCTGCTGGAGCATAAAAATATATGTATATCTATAGGAACTCTCTTCTGAGATGAAAGCAAATTTTGGACAGGTGGAATGAATCTTGCTATGCTATTGGTCTCACGGTTAATGATGCTGAATTATGAGTGTCCAGCACATTGTATTGAGTTAGTATATACATTGTTTTAGTAATGTTTAATTACTGTAGCAGTGATATATTTACTTCCTTGTTTGTAAAAGTTTCCTTCCTAAATATGACTTAGAGTGTTGGTAACATGAAAAGATGGATGTGCAAAGAATTCTTATTCTTCTGATTTATCAATCCTTTATACTGTAACTATGTAACCAATCTTTAGTTAATTGTTGCTTTTGTTTGACTTTTTTGTTTGTTTTGTTTTGTCTATTGCCATATAAGAAAATCAATAAAATATACTTGATTAAAAAAAAGTTTAACCAAGACTTTACACCTTCATACATATTTGAAAGACATTTGAAATTCCAGCAATTGTTTAAAGACAATTTTAATACAATAGTGAAACATTCACCTAATTATGGCATCAACTGCCTCAAACTGCATAAATCCCTATTGCTAACAATTTAATCTGTGCTAATTTGTGTTATCTTGTAACTGGGTTAGGGGAACAGGTGCCATCTCCTGGGCTAGATAGAAGTGTACAGCAGCAGAGAAGTCACATAAGTTCAAGGTTTTGGTACAAATGGCCTTAGACAGTTTTATTAAGCAGAACAGCAAAGAAAACTTCTAAATAAACACCTCCCCGGTCCACCACTATTAAACACACACCTTCTCTCCTGTGATGACCTTATGTCCCCATACATACAAAATATAAGCTAACTGGTCACCATTTGCTGTGTTTCCCAGGAGGCATCAAACGCTCTTCTCCAGGTCTGAGAAAGTCTGAGATTAATATGGCATCCTTAGAAACACACCTTTCAGGCGTAATCATTAATCAGACTGCTGTCAGACTGGAAGATCAGAAGACAAGACTGGGCCTTATAAATGGAGCCCGCCCTTCTCTCTCCATTACACCCCAGGGATCCTTACCAGTTCCTAAAGCTGATCATTCTCTTTGTGGGAAGCTTTTCCCAAAGACCAGCAATCTCCTTGGGTTTAAAAGACAGACAGCCTTGGATTTATATACCATTTGTAACTTTCCCAATGCTTCTGTCACAATATATTTGTAATGTGTTAATAAACAAGTGTTAATAACCGTTCTTTCCAGGATCATACAAATAGAGCATTATATATCACAAAATATCTAAAGTTGGATGTATGGTAGATTTGATACTACAATCTTCCTGCATTTGTGTGACAGGCACCTGACATTAAAACTCTGTGCTGCTGGAGGACCCTGCTCCTTCCACTATAGAACTCTCAGTCTGTAGCTTCCTGCTGCCTCCATTACTCTTTTCATATCAAGTCACTGCCCTGTTAAATGCAGCCTTGTTCTCACTAACACATCTGTCAATTTCTGATATTCTTTATGCTGCTGGAGAACCATGCTCCTTCCACTATATAACGCTCAGTCTGTGGCTTCCTGCTGCTTCTATTCCTCTCATCATGTCACTGCCCCTATCACATACAGCCATGTCCTCACTAACACAATCACCTGAGTGGACTGGTCACTGTCTCCCTCAAGATCAGTTCAGTTATCTCCTGCTGCTATGACTATGAATCTGATGATATGTTTGTTCTGTCCCCGCCCACTTCCAAAGTGAGGCCATACCAGATGAACAAGAGATGAAGTGTAAAAATAGTAATGTGCTCAATTGCATCTTAAAAATAGTGTACTATTTTTTGCAAATTGATTTTTCCAAATAAGTAGCATTTAGGGATTATAAAATTGTAGTGAAATTTCATTTGAATCCAGGTTTTCAGTGGAACAGGTTGTTTTGCAGAAGTGTGGAGTTCAGCTTTTGCTTTGTCATTCTGCAGAATGCCATTCTACATTGTATTATGTGTAGTATAGACAGGCCCGGCGCTCCCATTAGGCAAGGTTAGGCACTTGCCTAGGGCGCCGGGCTCTGGAGGGCGCCACAGAACTGGAAATTAATTTTAAAACTGTGCGGCGACTGCTGACCATACCTGTCACGGCCGCCGCACAGCATTCAGATGCATGGGAAGGGGGGGGGGGGGAGAGGCTATTGCTCACCACCGCCGCCTCTCTGCTCCGTCTCCTCCCCTCCACTCACTAGTGTCAGTGAGTGGAGGGGAGGAGACGGAGCAGAGAGGCGGCGGTGGTGAGACAACGTAAGAAAAAACGGGGGGAGGGGGGAGGAGGGCGCCAATTTTTTTTTTTTTTGGGGGGGGGGGAGAGGACGCCGATTTTTGCCTAGGGCGCCATGGACCCTAGCACCGGCCCTGAGTATAGAAGTAGACTTATACCAAACTTATTATTAGTTATCATTTACATCTATACCAGGCTATGAGAGGTTACTAATCTCTGCTTCCTCTTTTTCATCAACAGGTAATTACTTCTACCTTATTTTGCACCAGTACCAGAGCTATATTAAGAAAGTGCATTTTTATTTCTAATGGTATGCTGTCCTTTCACTGTTTGTTTGTTTTAAACTTTTATTGCTAGTGTTTGTTGGGGGAGTTTATTGAGGGACTGATTGAAAAACACAGATCACATGTGTTTGTTAACCATATACATTCATTGTAGAATGGCTGCATAGCTGTGTGTATATTTACAAGTTTAGAAAATGTAAATAGCATAATTCTGAGTTATATCAGAGATAAACAGGAGAAGAACATTCTGTTTTTTTAACTTCAATAGTATTTTTATTTTTATTCAAAGTTTAAGGGGTACAGAAAGGTAGAGAGGGCGGGAGAGGACAAAAAAAAGAAGGGAATGAGGGGTACATAGTGGGGAGGAACACATTACACAGTACCAAAATTGCAATACATACTACAGAAATAACTATCAACTCTGTATGTCAATTATGTATCAAAAGTGGAGAGGGCATACTCTCAATGGCTCACCCATCTATAGAAAACTATGTAGGCCTCAATAGGGGCTCATTCAATGAGAACGGAGGAAGGGGGAGCAATGAGTTAGATTGGGCCAGATTTGCCACCTCACCTTCTGTGATATACTCATGCCAGGCGAACCACTTAATTAGGGGTGAGGAAGGGGAGGAAGAATACGGCATCCCCATCATCTCCATCTCTAAACTAAATTGCACTTTAGCAACCACTTTGTTTAACAAGGGCAGAGTGGGGGACTTCCAGTTTTGCGCCAAAGAGGCTCTTGCAGCAATTAAGATGTGACAAAACACATACCTAGCATGGAACGGGAATTGTGGGGGAAAATGTTGTTTCAAAGATACCTCCGGAGCGGGATCCAGTCTTTGAGAAGTGACCTTATTAGCCAACTCAAACACCTGTTCACAAAATGACCGGATGAGGGTACGGTTCCAGAATATGTGCATTATATCCCCTGGTAGACCACATTGCCTCCAACAAAATTTCGATTGATCAGGCCACATTTTATGCAAACGGGTCGGAGTAAGGTATAATCTATTAATTAGCTTCACCATCATTTCCGTATGATTCACTCATTTGGACATTCGGAGAGAATTAATGAACACTTTTTTCCACTGCTCGTTGGTAAGCGTAATATCGAGATCTACTTCCCATTGTAATTGGGTTTTCGTCTTAGTTTTCAATGGGGTAGGGAAGAGACATTTATACCAAAAAGTAATTCCTGACCTATTGGATCCCTTTGTTAGTCACGTGTATATTAAGGCTGGGGTGCAAGTCATCTCCATGCCCTGTCTAGAGAGGATAGAAAACCAGTGCCTGATCTGCAAATATTTGTAGAATTCCTGGACAGGGACATGGAATTTGTGACGTATTTGCGTAAAGGAAAGTAGCCTCTGATCCTCAAATAAATCAGACAGAAATATGGCCCCATTCCCTATCCAAAGATTGAGATTTAGTTCTGGAATAAGTTTAACTATAGCTGCTAATGAAATATTCATAATAGGGACCGTAAGACCCTGGCTAGTTTCGATATACTTATCCCACACCGCTAAAGAATCTTTAGTTATTCTTGGAAGATGGGCAGGTGGCGGGCGTCATGTACTAGGGACCCAGATCAAGTCCCCCAGAGGGAACCGTGTCTTCAGTGCTTTCTCTAAATCAACCCACGGTTTCTGATTTGAGGGTAGGGACCAATCATTGATTTGGGATATTAAACAAGCATTATGATATTTATGTAAGTCTGGTAAAGCTAGGATACCTTGTTGCTTAGGCAAGCTCATCCGAGAGCCAGCTATAAGGGGGGTTTACATTTCCATACATAAGTTGTCGTAATCAACTGCAGTTTATCAAACAATGGTTTAGGGAAGATAGCAGGTATGGTTCGAAATAAATCCATCATTTTTGGTAACACCAGCATCTTGAAGGCCGCCAACCTTCCCAGCCAAGAGACCTCACAGCAGGCCCACAATTTGGTTAACGTAAGAAGCTACTGTATTAAAGCCATACAATTTAGATTCATTGTGTTGTCCAGGTCTGGGGTGATCTGAATACCTAAGTACGGGAGAGCTATTATTTTCCAAGAATATTGGAAGGTCTTTTTAAGATGCCCTATCCTCAGAGGAGGGATGTTTACTGGGAGGGCTTCCGATTTGGTTGAATTTAGTTTATAGTAAGAAGCGCGGCTATATGCATCAAGAATGTTATGTAGGGCTGGCAGCGAGGTCTCTGGGCTGGTCACAAATAATAAAATATCATCGGCAATCAAACATAATTTGTGTGACGTGTTCTTAATGCTGATACCTGGAAACAGATGTGATGAACTAACAGTTATAGCAAGGGGTTCCATTGCCAAAACAAAAGTAGCGGGCATCCCTGTCTTGTACCGTTTGTGATCTAGAATCTATCTGACAGGAAACCGTTGCTAAACACTTTAGCGGAAGGGTTAGAGTATAGCGCAGAGATGGCCAACAGAAATTTACCTTGCACCCCCAGTGTAATCTATCAAAAGCCTTCTCAGCATCAAGGGAGAGAGCTAGTAATTCTGACTGGGTATCTGACACCCATTCTAAAATGCTAAGCACCCTTCTAGTATTGTCTGAGGGCTGACGCCCCAGAACAAATCCCACCTGGTCAGGGTGAGCCAGATCCAGGAGAAGTCCGTTAAGTCTATTCGCTATCAATTTAGCATAGATTTTAATATCTGAATTTAGGAGGGCTATTGGTCTGTAATTGAGACACAATGTGGGGTCCTTCCCCAGCTTAGGGATGGTAACCAGCTGAGACTCAAACATTTCAGGTGGGAATGACCCTTGAGATGTGCCCTCATTAAACAATTGCCCAAGAAACGGAAGGAGCTCCTCCTGAAACGTCACATAAAAGCCGTTTATATATCCATCAGGCCCTGGAGCCTTATCTGTAGGGAGTCTCTTAATAACTTCCAGGATTTCAGCTCGAGACCAGGGGCAGACAGGGTGGCCTCCATCACCAAGTCAATTGTCGGGATATGTAGGCTACGCAAAAACTCATCTCTGTCTGCTAGACTTGGTTGGTGTGTGGAGCTATCGTCCTTCAAATTATACAGCTTAGGGTAGTATGGCGCAAACATGTTGGCAATGTCCTTGGGGTTAAAGACTTTCTTTCCTGTATTATCTATCAAATATTTCATTCTATTCTGGGCCCGTTTGCCTCTAAACTTTCTAGCCAGAAGCTTCCCTGTTCTGTTTCCTGCCACATAGAATCTTTGTCGAAGTCTTGTTAATGCTAATTGAGTCTTAGACAATAAAATTTTCTGGAGTTGAGCTCGAACCAGGGTAAGTTCTTTTTTCAACTCCTTAGAGGGACATACTTTATTTTGAGAGTCTAACTTATGTAGTTTTACCTCAAGTTCCTTTTGTAGATACGCATTGGCCCTTTTCAAACGAGACTCCGTCTGGATTGCTATCCCTCTCACAACTGCTTTCAATGCACACCAGAAATTAAAGATGTTCGTGTCTGATGGGGCATTTGTTTGGCAATATTTTTCAATAGCTTTTTTAATATCTAGTCTATGTCTATATCTAGTCTATAGTCTATATCTATGTCTAGTAGGCTATGAATACACTCTTCTGTCTACTTGCAATTAGCCAACTATTGAGCCTAACAAATGTCGGACCAGAGTCATAGGTAATACTATGGTAGTATATAGGACCATCTGTTTGTATTAATGTGTTCCGAGGACAGAAAGGAGGGGAGGAAAAAAAGGAAATAAAGGAGGCAGAAAACATGGGAAAGAGTAAAACTGAAATAACCCAGAATAGTGGGTTAGAGTATTTGCTGGTAAGGGAAAAGATAAACACCAGCAACATAGGAAAAAGGGGGGCGACCTGGGTCACAAAAGGGTCCTCTCATCTCCATTCACCCGTCAGACCCAATAAGTACCAACATTTTAAATAAAAAGAACCTTTCTTTCACTTAACTCACTCTATCTAGAAAGAGAGAAAAAGATAGTCTAACATGTATCAACATCACCACTCGACATATGATAACTAAGAACCTCCAGCCCATGCGCTGTCTCTTGTCCAGCAACCTGTTGTCCTTTTGTGATCCACCCGATACCTGCAGAAAAAACACACACAAACGAGAACAGAAGAAAGACCACCTAATGAAAGATGGCCACTGCATCGACCAGGGGCGAGCCTGCCTCCTATGTCTCTTCCTCCCACCGTCACGTAGGGACCGTGGGTATAGTTATAGTCCTAACACAGGATAGCAGCTCTTAATACTAGAACCATTTGTCCAGGTGCTGAAAATTGAGACTAACGGGAACTATATCCATATTCCATTTATTTTGATCATTCTTGGCCAAGGCGCAATCTTGACGTTGAGGCCAGTTCAGGTACCGGGATATCCCAGGACTTCAGTAAGACATTTCTTCAGCTACTGAGGAAGCAACATGTGTAACATTGTCTCTTCCTATAATTAGCTTGACGGAGAAACTCCATTTATATGTAATGTTCCGGTCTCTCAAGGCTTTGGTTATGGCGTGAAAAGATCTTCTCTTGGCTATTGTAGCATATGAAAAGTCCTGAAAGATCTGAAGGTTCTTTAAGTATTCAGCATTGCCCTCTGATCTAGCCGCTCCTAGAATCTAATCCTTTATCTGGTAGAAATTAATCTTCATAAGGGTGTCTCTAGGCACATTCTCTGGAGCTGATCTAGGCTTAGGAAGCCCATGAATACGATCTATCATCAGAACCTGTTCTGTTGCTTCAGGTAGTAGTTTGCGGAACATCTCCGTAACATATGGGAGCAATTCAGAAGGAGTGACAGTTTCTGGAATACCTCTGATCCTAATATTGCTCCTCCTGGATCTGTTTTTCATGTCTGGAAATTTATCACGGTGTGAATAAACTTCATCCCGCAGTTTTTCATGCTCCGTTATAAGGTTATTGAGAGAGGCCACTAGATCTTCGATTTTATCCTCAATATGGCTGGTGCGTCCACCCAATTGAATGACTTCCTGATGTATTGCTTTCATGGATGCCTTCATTTCTGACACAATTTCGGTTTTAAATAGAGCCAGCATACTCTGCATCGACTTAATCGTAAGAGGTCCTTCAGAGTCCACATCTTCTGCTTGTTCACTAGCAGTAAGATCTTTTCGCTTCCCCGCTGCTTGTACAGCTACAGCACTAATGGAAGGTCTATCTTTAGATATATCCAGCTTCTTGAGGTTTCCCGTGCTGGGGGAGGTATTCTAGGGCTTGAAAAATTTAATTGGTGATGCAGAGGTAGTAGCTTTCACCTTTTTAGGAGCCATTGCACAGATAACTGAGGCGAACAATGGACAGAGTTGAGAAACAAAAGAAGGAAAGAAAGGGAAAGACTTTCCAGAGAACAGAGGTGCAATGCACTATATTGTTAGAGTAGTCAAGCGCTCTTGATTAGCATTTTAACAGATTGTAAAGAGACTGAGGTTGACGAGGACAGAGGGACCCAACATAATTACTCCATATGCTACATCAATACAGACAAGCTTCCCTCGCAAGCTAGAATTGTAGCAGCTGTAGTATTATATTATGACCACTAGGTGTCAGTTTAGCCGCAGCTTCTGAAGGTCTTCTCTAGCCCAATAGTTATCTATTAACTGTTCATAAGGGCACTCTGGTGCACTAACAATGTAGATATATTACTGTGCTGGCCTTATACTTTCCAAATACAGGGTGATTTAAAAGTCGCAGTACACGCTTTTATTTCAAAAATTCTACAGGAATTGGGCCGATTGGCCAATTTCAAGATGGCGCCCATGTTTGGTACATACCGTAAAAGATAGACCACATCACCCATACCTTACTGGAGTATTCAGGTTTCCCAATTTCCTGTAGAGTTTTTGAAATAAAAGGGTGTACTGCGACTTTTTAATCACCCTGTAGACTCCTATGCAGGAGCACCTTTAGACCACCCAGGCAGCCTGGACTGGTAATTCTCACCGCCTCACTATCTCCCCACAGCCCCAGCTGTGTAAACAGGAATGCAGGCACCGCTGGGTTGCCTTGGTGATATAGATTGGCACTTCACTCCACCTATTGAATTCCAATGGGGTTCCCAGCAAGCACTGCTCCAACTAGACCACCGGAAGTGAAGGTGGGAATGGCGCCCGCGGCATCCGGTCCACTATCACACCCGGACCTAGGCAAGTGAGGGGACTCTCCCGCGGGCGGTTACTCACCGACGCGATCTCCCAGGTGAGTACTTTTCATTTAGCTCTGTCAGCTCCCGTGTCTCCACCAGGCTCCAATCATGCTTCCTCCCCACTGTCTGCCCCGATCTTACAACACCTAGATGGTGTGCTCCAGGGAGCAAGCAGTCCGCATCTCACCCAGCAGGGGTTAGAATCCAACAGCGGTCAGCCTCCAGGCATGTCAGAGGGGTCAGTGGCAGTCAGCAAGGAGGTGCTCATGCCTGCAGTCCCCTTAGTCTGGTTCCACGTTAAGCTTTAGAAATTAAAGATGCCCAGTAATTTAGTATGGGACTTTATGCACTTTTGTGGCACTACACAGTTATTGTGGCAGCAAAAGGACGCCAATAATTGGTGATTTTTATTATTGATGAGAGGAGCTCAGCCCGTCCGTAATCGATGGCTGCCAGGCCACGCCTCCTAACATTCTGTTTTTTACCACTGCTACACAAGGACAACAGTCAGTATTCACCAGAAACTCCATATTCTACTCCAGAAGATTTCATCTCTCCCTGGCTATAAGTTTCACACCACAAGACACTGTTTTGGCCTCTGATCTTTTTTGCTACTTAGCTCATAATGTTTGTTTTATCTGTAAGTTTATTTTCCCTGCAACATCCCTTCTGTTGTTTAATCAGCCTGCTGTACTACTTGCTCATCCACTCCCTACCGATGCTACAGCTATTTCAGTCCTTTATCTCATCATTGTACTTTCAATTCTACTCAAGGCTTTATGTGCCATCACAAGTAGGAAGAAATGAAACTGAGCTTGAATCACTCTCCTCTCTCATGACTCTGCAAGAACTCAGTTACTCCATCACCTGTGCCTTATTACTCTCCATTCAACACTTCCCCCTACTCCCCCACATGGCTCCCCCACATCATTACTCCATGCTATCCAGACAACCAGGAATAAACTACATCTAATGCAGCCTCACTCTGCACTACATCTCTGATTGCACAGGACATTGAAACTTGGTAATTCTTTTAATTCCCTCATGTTTTGATATTTTACTCATAAATCAAATTATTTTTCCTCCTCACCTTTCATGGCATTATCCTTAGGACTATATCATCCTTCACTCATCCTGCAACACACACCTCTGTCCACATTGCACCTTCATTACTTCATTCACCTCTAGTTAACACTCATGAACTATTTTCCTATTTAAATTCAATAACTTTAACGGCCACACCCTGTCGCCAGAAACTAAAAGGACACACATCTTACAATCCTCTTTCCTACCTTTCTTTCTCCCTGCTTCTATTATCTGATGATATATCACCTAATCCAGGTCCCCCTTGCTTCTCCCAAACACATATATCTGAACGCTACAGAAATCTGGCAAACCTCAAATGCATCACCTGTCTCCTCTCTCTTCCAAAGTACTTTAAATGTGCCCTTTGGAATGCACACTCTGGGCCTGAGTCATTAAGGAGAGCAAAGCATAAAAAAGGAGTAACATTTGCACCTGTGCAAAACCATGTTACATTAGAGGTGGAGGTAAATTTAAAATGTCGGGACAGATTCATAGTTGGGGTAGGACATGTCCTAGATCAACTTTAAATTTCAGTGTAATAATAAAGCTATCAAGTATTTGTGTGCTAGATGAAAAAAAAGCCAGTATTTAACTTATGTGCAAAATAATAAACTGATTTGAACCCCTTTCATTGTAACATGGTTTGCCCCAGAGAACATTTACTCCTTTTTTGCCTTAATGACTCAGGCCCTCTATGTGTAGCAAACTTACCTCCGTACACAATTTCTTCCTCTCAAACAACCTCAACCTTCTGGCAATAACAGAAACATGGCTCACGCAATCAGATACTGCCTCACCTGCAGCCCTTTCACATGGTGGTCTCCATTTCACCCACACCCCCAGACCTGGAGCCAGACAAGGAGATGGGGTTGGATTACTTCTCTCCCCACAGTGCACATTCACAGTTCTACCAAATGTCCCATCATTGACGTTCATATCTTTTGAAGTACATATTGTTAGGATTTTTAACCCGTTCTCTATGTGTGTTGCTATCATCTATCGCACTCCTGAACCACAGCAACTATTTCTTGAACACTTCTCTGCATGGCTCCCTCAAATCTTATCCTCTGACATCCCCACCATCATCCTGGGTGATTTCAACGTCCCTATTTCTAAACCACATTTCAATGCTGCTTCCAAACTACTCTCTCTAACATCCTCACTTGACCTCTCCCAGTGGATTGAATCTGCTACTCATCAGGATGGCCACTGTCTTTATCTTATTTTCTCTAGACTATGCTCGATTTCTCATTTTGTTAACACCCCTTTCCCCTTCTTGGATCATCACCTTATTAGCTACTCGCTCATCCCCAGTTCTTTACCCTCCCCGCTGTCAAACTCTTCCAAGCTTCCTCATACCTGCAGGAATATTAGTGCTATTGATGTTCAACAGTTTTCCACCTTCTGTCCCCAATTTCTATATTCTCCTCCCCTGCTAGGGCAGTATCTCATTTTCACCAAAACTGCCCTTGATTAAGTGGCTCCAGCAACTCTTCATACTCCGCATAGACTTTGTTGCCAATCGTGCCATGGCACACTAAAGTAACACTGTGACAGGATGGACCGCCTATGCCACCCTGTCTGTTGCTGCTGGGAACCATCTGGACTTACTTTGCCACCGTCCCTTAAATTATTCTGAATACTCCCCTCCTGCCGCAGTAGGAAGAGCCTGCTGCCACCACTGGACTCCTTTATGACATCCAGAACCACGTTCCTTCTGGGTAACTGAAGCTGCTAGTGTACTCCTGTGCTGGAACACTTGGGCTGGTACCGCTGATCGATTGCTATGGATCAGGGTGCTGTGGATGGATCCCCCCTGGCCTATGTCAAAGTAATTATTAACAAAAACCCTATATTACCAATTAGTTCAATAGAATGAACCAATGAACTTGAATTTTGTTTCTGTGTTTTTAAGAGAACGGAAAAAAACACATATTACATAACAGGAGACATGTTTTTAGTAAATTTCCATTATTGCACAATATCTGGATATGGCCAAAGAAATATTGGCACCTTAAAAGGTCAATATGACCGTCCAAAAAGAACATGTCATTTTATTTATAGAGACTTAGAGTGCCAGCAGTGATGTAAGCTGGGAAGGTGTGCTTTAAAGAAATAGGGAGTAACATATTCTATAAAAGAATGAGTTAATCAAACATAGAGTGTCAATTGGCATTTGAGACCATGGGCATATGTCTGCTTCGTCCAGTATGGCTGTATCAATGTATAATAACTTTTTTATAAACTATAGAAATATTATATTTTGTAAACCTGCTCATCTCATTTACTATTTAAAGAGAAGGAAAGAGAAAATCTTAGACAAGCTGGGGGCTCTTGTCCTATGGCTATCACATACCACACCTTACTCTCTTTATGACTGCTTCGACAAGAGGGAGACGTTGATGATCCACACTCCTATGCACTGGTGAGTATCAGATGTGTTAAATATATCTGGGCTCTGAAGTGTATTGCGGTACCGAAGCAGTGAGTGAAGAGAGGTTGGGGGTGGATGCTGATATGTAAAGTAACCTAGGACTGTATTGCTATATGTGTAGTAATTAATTTAATGTGTTTCTGCAGAAACTTAGAAACTTAAGAAACTATTGTTAGTTTAAAATGTTGATAAAATGTGCTTTTCTTCAGTATGGACTGGCCACCCATAACTGGAAAAAGACATTTTAGTGTTTTAACATTGTGTATAGATGTTTGCAAAGTTAAGAGATGTGACTTGCAAAGTTAATGTGTTAAATTAAATGCTTTTGCATTATAGGCTGATAACCTATAGTTGTGATCTAGTCTTTAGACTTATTTGGGAAAATAATAAGTTATAATATGAGTAGAAATGCCTGTTTCTTGTGATGGACGCATCCCGTAGATAAATAGAGACCCTAAGTCAGGATAGGGTCTGCTGTTTTTAATGAGAGAAAGGGCGTGGCTCCCCTGGCGAGAGAGTGCCTATAGTGTTTTAATCCTGATTGCATGAAAACTCTAAAAAGGGGATGCAAGGAAAAATAACAAAGAAGTTATAAAAACGTGTTTTCCAGAGACTAGAATTTTTAATGTTGAACCTAAACGTAATGAGAGATGAAATTCTCTTATAAGAATAAAGTAAAAAAATTAAATGTTATGTAATTGTTAGTTGTTAAAAAGTTATATGAGCAGTCAAAATTGCATACATTTCAAACAGCAGAAATAAATATAAATTATATGGTATATCTTTCTCGTACTTTTGTCATTCTGGGGATATCCACTTAGCTCTATTGAAGTAATTCCAGGACATTGAATTTCTTTATCACCTTGGAGACAGAGGTGTAAATAAGTTTGTTTTGTGAAGACAGAAGTCTAAAAAGATTGTCTGATGTTTTGTAGTGCCTGTTAAGACTTGTGTAATAATCAGATTAGGTTTTAAAGCATAGATAAATGTCCCATTGCAAGTTTAGTGTTAATTTTGTGGACGTGCATTCCAGAGTTTCTTTGTGTGTGCGATTTCAGTGAAACATCTGGTTTTAATAATGTGTCCAAATGTTAAACGTAGTACGTTATGAGAAAATGGTGCCTGTACCTTTTAATTGCAGAACGGGAAAAAAAAATAAAGTAAACAGTTTTCAGATTCAGTAGAAAGATTGTGATGGTATATGTACTGGTTTTATGAATCTGGAAGATGTACAGATTAAATTTAAGATTTAAAGAACTTCTATGGAGGTTGAAGTGAACGAATAGTATTTGTCAGTTTTACAGCGAGCAACTACAAAATAGGGTCACGCCTAGATTGGAAGGGACTAGAAATTTCTGTGTTGAAATAGGGATATGAGATGAATACTTAAACAAGGTCTTTAATTTGTGTTAAATAGTGATTTTGCAGATGAAATGTATGTTATAATATTTTTAGAGCGATTGCATAATATTTTTGGCATGTAGTGTGAACCCGAATCTCCGATCATAGAACACAATGTGCCTGTGTTTAAACTTTGACAATTCTTTGCTGTTTTGAATGAGAATAATTGTTATTTAAAATACGGCAACAAAACCTGTGTTATGTTAGAATTATCAGAAAATAGTTGCATTGAAAATAAGAGTTGGTATGCATTGAAAATGGAAACTGCTGTGGTTTACATAGTGAGATTTGTAACTGCGTTTGTTGAAGGTTCGCCACGATACAAAGATGTCTCTCCTCCCATCTCCCTCGTCCTATGGAATGACGTGGATGTTTTATTCCCATGCCAAGAGGAGGAGTTCAGTATATGAAAATTTTCTGTGTTATGAGCGTGAACACAGTTTGCACCACAATATTACAGTCATAGATTGTGCAATATTGATTTTTAATGCTATTAAGAATTATTCAGAATAATTGCTGTACCAACAGGGGGGTTCAATCTTTATAAAGTTTTATAGACAGTGCTAATTATTTGTTAGAATGTTTGCAGAATAATTTGCAATCTTTTGTACCCACAGGAGACCAGAAACCAGAATATGTGAATGATGTTCTGCTGTGAAGATACTAAACAATCATTGTGTTTTCTTTCAGATGTATCCAAGAAGGAGAAAATTAATTTATCTATTAAAAAGGCTAAATTGTTGAACACCTGGCCAGAGATATTTAGATTTCCTAAAGGGTGGTCCTGATATTTGAATGCCATCTACCTCAGAATAAAATAAAAAAAAGAAAGAAAGAAAAAGAAATAAAAGCAGTACATTTATTTCTTGATATGTCACAATTCTGTAGCCAGTGAATATATTTTCAGCCACAGCTATATGCTAGATAAAGTTGACAACATTCCTGAATTCATTGAGGCATTTGAAGAGAGTAAAAGACTCTAGCCTTTACCCCGGCATTAGGCATCTACAATTATAAGAAATGTTTTCTATTGTACTGATGATAATACTGTTTTGGGATATTTTAAAGATAATTAGTGTACAATTAGATACATTGCAAAAGCATTAACTTCATGTTTAAGGTTTATAGCCATAGCAGCTATTATTCTGGAAAAGACACAGGATATTGTGTTGCAGCATGGGTTATATTTGTTTGTCCCTCGTGTTGTCACACAACTCCTGAATAATGCACAGTCTAGACATGTTTCTGTAGCAAGGTTTATACAATGGGAAATTAAAATTAAGTTAAAATGCATTAATTCTTCTAACATTACAATATGCAAATGTCAGAATCTCAATTTTGCTATATCATTGCCTTAGAAACCTCACATGACAAGGAAGACAATGAGCATGATTGAATTAAGTAAATGTGTAAGGTTTTCTGTATTACTAGACATTTCTGAGACTACAATAAAGAAATTAGATTAAAGTTTCTTTACTGATGAAAATGTTTTATAGATAAATGCATGATAGTTCACTAGTGACAGTGACAGGATGTGCAATCACTATACATAATGAAAAATTGAAGCTAAGTCATTAGGCTTACACTTAGTTCACTTAGAACTTACAGCACTCATCAGAGCATGTCAGCTAGGTAAAGGACAACGAGTAAACATTTACACAGATTCACGTTACGCGCAGTAACTAAACGCCGTAGTTTATGATTTTGGAATTATTTGAAAACATAGGGCTTACCTAACATCAACAGGAACACCTGTATAACATGCACAAACAGTCAAACAACTGATAGAGGCTATAGAGTTGCCAAAAGATGTTGCAGTCATTAAGTGCCAGGCACATACCAAACAAACAGATGAAGTCTTACTAAAAAATAAACTAATAAAAAAGTGGAAGTTGCTCAATCAATTTTAGGCTATAGCAGGTGCTTGAAAGGGAGGTGTTATCCTGAAAGGAACAAACACACAGATAGAACCCCCAGCACACTGCTATAGCCAGCAACAGATCTGCTAGGAAACAAACTAGCAGACTCAGCAGCTCGAGAAGCAGCTATAGAAAGGCAGCCACATACCCAATTGATGATTCTTCATGATATCACATTTGAAAACTTATGACAATGTCAGGAAAAGGCTACATAGAATGAAATTAATACATGGAAATTGAAACAATGTTATGAAACAAAGGATGAAATTTGGATAGCTATAGAAAATAAACCAGTAGCATTAAAAATATTGTTGCTAGCTTTTGTAGAAAGTGCTCATGGGTACATGGGTATACATGGGAGCAGATAACAAGATTAGAATTTTTATATCGTATTGGAATGCCCAGAAAATACTACAGTTGCTGAGTTTAAATGTGAAATATGTATAATTTGTATTAAGAACAATGAAGGAAAGATAGTACCTACTAAGGTCAGACAGTTGCCTAATATAACCTTTCCATAGGTTGCAAATTAGTTTATTAATTTTATTTAATTGAGTGAAAATAAAGTTAAGAGGGTTACAGTATGTGTTAGTTTGTATTGATAGGTGTTGGTGGGATGAGGCCTAGTTTACTGCCTCAGACATAGTGCAACTTATTGCTAAGAAGATTTTGCCGGAATTTGTATGTAGATGTAGTTTACCCAGAGAGTGAACTAATTTCACAGAGAAAAAGTGTTTCAAAGAATGTGTAATATGATGGGAATAGATTCAAAACTTTATACACAATATCATTTTCAAGCTTCAGAGAAAGTTGAAATAATAAATGCAGTAATTAAAGAATAACTAAGCTTAATAAAGAAACAGGAATGGCACTTCTTTAGTTTATCATAGTATTAGAATCACTTCTAAACCCCTTCTCAATCTCTCTCCATATGAACTGTTATTGGACTTCAGCCAAGATACGTTATTAATCCACAGACTTGAAGCTGCTTCATGATCTAACTGCTCAATATGTCATACAGTTGTCTAAACAGTTGCAGAAGCTTCAGAAGGCCCAGAAGAACACTTGAACAAAGACATTCCACCAGAAGCAGCTCTTGGGCCTGTGCTCAGAAGATACAACCTAGAGACTATGTTATGGTAAGAAATCTCTTACACTCTGGTTCCCTTACAGATCAATGGGATGGTCCTACTAAAGACAAGTTCTATAACGACTGATACTGCCGTAAAGGTTGCAGAGAAAGACACTTGGATCCACAGTTCCCATTGCAAACAGGTCAAAGACCCAAGCTTAAAGGAACCAAAGGACTCAGAAATGAACACAGATAAAGAGACTGAGTTATATTTAAAAGAACTCTTCAATCAAGATGGAAGTGATGATGTATAATAAGCTAAAGGTTATCGACTTATGACGCAAAGAACCTTCAACCTTGTTGCCTGTCTTATAGGAACAATGATATTTGAAGCTTCAACACGTTATTTATATATATTTTGGAAAAGAATTGAGGAGAAGTTGGTAAGGTGATAGCCCATCTGATATATTAGATGAGGATGATTTTAATAAGACCATTTCTGCTTCTTTTCTAAACAGGAAAACTAAAGAATTCATAAATTGTAAAGGATTACCACCAATTCCAAAATGTATTTGTGAGTATTGTGGTACTCCACCAAAAGAAAGGTGTTTAATATGGTGGTCTGATAATAATGAAAATTGCTAGAGAGAATATCCAGTTGACCGATTGCATGTTATGCTAAGTGAAATGTTAGGAGATACAAATTGTTGGGTGTGTATTAAAACTCCTTTATTGAGTAAAAATATGCCAATGTTGCCATTTCCAGTATCTTATGAAGAATGACACACATTAGTCCTGATATAAAATGTCAAGAACAAAATGGAGATCTTAGAGAATTGTTGAAAGCATATATAACTTGACTAAACCTTTGGTTATAGTTTTAGCACCGCATATAACTGAATAAATTTCTTTTTTGTTTAATAAAACAATAAGTGAGGTTAAAATGATAACACCTCAGATAAAGGACAGCATCAGGTATATAAATTGCTGCCGTAAAACAATAAGCACTCAAAGTTTTAAGAATTAGCATAAATAAGTGTAATACAGTGGTTACAGAGCCCAAAACCATATGTGCCAAAATATAAAGAACCTTGTACTTGTGATATAGACAGAGATTTAGAAATTACATAAAGTGAGAAAGCTAAATTAAAGATAGAACTTCAAAACAAATGTAACTAAGGTTGAAATATATGCCATCAAATCTCTTAAAAGTAAAATATGTACACAATGCACTTTGTATTAGTATAATCGACTTTTTAAGCATACACTACCAGATCTAGGGGTAAATGCATCAATATGCGGGTTCGTCAACACCCGCGTGTTCCGCCTCTTCCGCGATTAAATTTCAAGCCGCGCTGCATTGTAAAGGGAAGTTAACCCTTTACAATGCAGCGCCGCTTGAAATTTAATCGCGGAAGAGGCTGAACACGCGGGTGTTGAAGAACCCGCATATTGATACATTTACCCCCTAGACTCAGACGAAGAGAACATAATACCAGATAAAAAAAAAATGTCACATGGGTATGATAATCTCAACCATGGTGTTAGAATATTGTGGTTCATTTCTTTTACCAGGAAACATGTATTATATATATATATATGGAAAATATGCATTTAAATGCATAAATTATGCTTTTTAGAAAGACCTCAGTTTTATAGTGTTATACGATGAGTTGAAAGAGATATTATTAATAAAAATATGTTCTACTCATTAATATGTCAGTAAGACATAAAGTGGGTATAAGTATTGATAATATGTTTACTTATGGAAGTTATGGGTTTATGAAATTGAATATTTGTCAGGTTTTAATTGATAATGTGACTGAAATTTATCATAATACCTTTCATTATGTTGGACTTGAATTATAGGTATTTAAATATGAACTTTTACAATATTGAGTTGTTTCGGACTATTTAACGACTCAAACAGGAGGATAAAGTTTAATCCTTGAGACTAAACTTGGAGTCCATTGTTTATTACCTAATCAACGACACTTCCGATCCAGAAGCTATAATTACACGTTATATATACAAGAACTATAATATGAAGAAGGATTTTGATGACAAAATTATTATAAAGACTTTTAAAATGATTCATCATGGACATGGTTAAATCCAAGAATATGGTGCTTTGGACTTGGAAAGTGTCTATCTAACCTAATGTATATTTACATGAAATTTATTGTGATATCAATTGGTGCAATATTGTTTCTGTATACTTGTTTAAAGTATGGATTGTATTGTATACAAATATTTGTGAAAGTCAAACCAATCCGAGAACATCAGTTACTGACAGAAATTTATACTCATATTCAATTAATTATAGTCACATGAAAAAGTACCTTTTTATGTGTATACAAAAGGGTGGAAACTGTCAAAGTAATTATTAACAAAAACCCTATATTACCAATTAGTTCAATAGAATGAACCAATGAAATTGAATTAGTTTCTGTGCTTTTAAGAGAACGGAAAAAACACATATTACATAACAAGAGACATGTTTTTAGTACATTTCCATTATTGCACAATATCTGGACATGGCCAAATAAATATTGGCACCTTAAAAGGTCAAGATGACCGTCCAAAAAGAACATGTCATTTTAATTATAGAGACTTAGGGCTAGATTTACTATCAGGCGTGTTGCATGGCGGCTTCAAGCCGCCATGCATCGCGGCGGTTTTCCGGCGTGTTTGCATTGCAAACAGCCGGATTTACTGATGGGCGCATATCAGCTTCAATTTGAAGCCGCCGGCGATGTAACGGCGGGATGTAATGCTCAAAGCCGCCGGCGGCTTTGAATAGAACATGGCGCTTTTGCTTTAAATGACGGCGCTTTTGTGTAAAGGCGGTTTTTTTGAAAATTACACCTGTCTCCTGGCCTGTTACTATTGGCTATTTTCAAACTCAGGAGATTTGACATCACAAGCCCTATATAAACCACTGGCCTGACACTTTTTTCTCTGATAGGGTTTAGAGGAGTTTTGTGAGAGGAGTTTGGAGGATAGTGGTTTGCTGAGAGTTGGTGAGAGTTGGAGTTTGGTGGATTGGTGGAGCGATATCTGTTTGAAGTGTGAGTAGTCCTGTGGTTTTTTCCTGTTTTGTACATTTATTTTCTCATTTATTTTCTGTCTTGTATTTTTTGTATTTGACTTGTCCTTTGTCTGTGTTACTTGTGTGTGACTGTGTGGAGAGTGTGTCTGTAGGTAGTGTAGTTTGTTCTTTGTGTTTGTAAGTCCTTCAGTGTTTTGTGTTTTTCTGTCTTCTGGGTAAAAATGTCCAGAGATAGGAGGGGAGAACAGGCTGAGGAGAGGGAGATGGAGGTTGAGGGGTCAGAGGAGGGAGAGGGAGAGGTTGAGGAGACAGGACAGGGCAGGAAGACCAAGACAGGGAGGAATGTGCGCTTCTCACATGATGAGAATTGTGTGTTGGTGCACAACATCATTCCCTGCTACGAGGTCATCCTAGGGAACCTGGCAGCCCGGACTCCTCTAAGGCGGTGTCACCAACTGTGGGGGAGAGTCTGTGAGGCCGTGAACGCGGTGGGCCCACTGAAGCGGACAGTGGCACACTGCCGCAAGCGCTTCTCTGATATTAAGAGGAGGCTTAAAGAGAAGATGGCCCAGGAAAGGAGGTCGACAAGGCGCACGGGTGGTGGCCCCCCACTTCGTATGGAGTACACCATGTACGAGGAGGAGCTGCGCCAGATAATGCCGGCTGAAATTGTAGAGGGCATAAATGTCCAGGACACCGACTCGCCCTCTTTTGGCCAAGTAGTTGGTGAGTTATTTGTTTTTTTTACCCTAACAGTATTTTAACTGCTTTTCTCTTTTTAAAACTGCTTTTCTCTTTTTAAAACTGCTTTTCTCTTTTTAAAACTGCTTTTCTCTTTGCAAACGTTTTTTCTTAATTTTTTTTTTTTGTTTTTGTTTTTCAAAGTGTATTTTTGCCTCTAATAGTTTGTAAAGGTTTTTTTTTCTCATAGAAAAAAAAAAAATTGCAAACAGATTTGTGCAATAAACAGTATATTTGGAAATTGTTTTTTTCTGGAAATACATTGTATGCTTTTTCTAATACATCCAGAATCGCCAGGACCGCAGTTCAGTCCCAGTGCCAGACCTACACCTCCACCTTCAGTGAGAGATTCGGGCACAGACGAGCAAGCAGGTGCGTGATTTCTGTTTAGGAGAGAAATAATGGAGTTACTTGATTTTCTGTGCAAATGTTGCGGTCAATGTTGTTTTTTTTCCCTTTTTATTGTTTGCAATGAGAAGTTAGGGCTACATTTTACTAAACTGATATGTTGCCTATAGAAACCCATCAGAATATACCTTTACTTTATTTATTGCATTCAACAAAATGACAGCTAAAATCTGATTGGTTGCTATAGGCAACATCTCCACTTTTTATAGCATGCAGTTTAGTCAAAATAACCCAGCATGTACTACACAGTCCAAATGATAATGGGTATTAAAAGGATAATAAGTGCATCCGTAAGCAGGTAGCATAGGACTAGAAATCAGGAATGCAAACATTGTGAAAGAATCTGTAGTTGCTAAAGAATATTCTTTCCTATCCAGTGTTCAGAATGCAATATACAAACATATTATATACTATATACTTACCATAATTTTTCATACACAGGGCCCTCTTCATACCAGCCACCTCAGACGGAGTCCCTGGAAATGTCCCCTGAGCCAGAGGATCTAACGACCATCACCCTGGTAACAGTGGATGCCCCTGTGTCTGGCCTCCAGGAAGTTTCACCTGGCCCTGCTGAACCATCACACCACCAACCTGCACCTGAAACTATGGACCCAGCCAGAGAAATGGCGCTGTCTATTGGCGCATTCCAGCAGCAACAGACATTGTTCATGGACAGGCAAACTCGCCACATGGCACAAATTGCGGCCCAGTTGAGGCGAATACACCGCTCCACTAGCCAAATCCCTGCTGCAATAAACCGGCTGGCAAGCGCTTTGGAGCAGACAAATGTGCAGCTGGCCCAAATGTCTGGGTCTGTGGACGCCATGCATTCCTCCGTTCGTGAGGGGAATGCCAATGTTATCCGGCTGGCAGGCCAACTCCAGCAGGAACTGATTGCCCGCTTGCCGGCCCCTTTTTCATCGGCCTCCACCAGTACTGCTAGTACGCCGACCATATCAACATATAGCACTCCTCCAAGGAGAGGTGCTCGCACCAGGGGTGGGCGAGGGAGGGGAGAGAGTGGCACCAAGCATAACGATATGCCTGCAAAAAGGCATCGCTAGCACAATGTTTGTTATTGATTAATGTTTTGTCAAGTTTCTATAACCATTATACGTTATTATTTATTGTGTTCTGCAATAAATGCAGTTAAATTTCTATTATGTCAGTCTTTCTTTTCTGCACATTAAACAAGAGTATACTGATTTTTTAACAACTATGCACTAATTTCACTTAAACATTGACCTCTGACTGTTACATTCCAGGGATGTTCATATTTACCACATGAGGAGTACACACTATCCTGTTTTTAAAGGTTCCAATTTACAAAAAATTTAAAATAAAATACTAAAATTGCACTCACATAAAACACATTTTTGAGGAAAAAATGTTTTTCATACTATGTACTTACACGTAAAGTAGTTTGCAATTAGACGGTCTCTAATCTCCCTTCCGCCCTCTGTGCTCTGCACATCACCATGTGACACGGACCCCTTCTTCTTCACTGTCTACTGCAATAATCGGTGGGGTAAGTTGATGTATTGCTAGATTATGTATCAAACAGCCAGCCAGGATAATTTCAGACCCCTTTTCAGGTGCATACATAGCCACACAACCCGATTATTCTAGTAACCTGAACCTAGTTTACCAAAGTACAAAGGTACGCTATAACACACCTCTACTAAATCAGTAAATAAATTGCATGGTGGGAAGACACAAGAGAAAAAGAAACCAAAACAACACTGCAATTACAAGACACTGGCCTTTTAACATATACAATCCCAAAGTAAAAAAATTTGTACATGAAATGGCCCTTTTCCTTCTGTTCTGATTGACCAAATATCAGAAACAGCACACTGTTTGAGCAATCTCGCCGCTCACAAGCAGCGCTTTCATTTTGGTCTATTGAATGGCGGTTTTCCGGCGGCTTTATAAACCCCCTAATAGTAAATCCGGCTGTTTGTATGTTGAACATTGTTGAAACCGCCATGGCGATGTATACAGAGGCGGGTTTGGAAACATCATTTTTGGCCGTTTGGACGGCGGGTTTAGCCTTAGTAAATCCGGCGATGGCTAAACCGCCGCCAAACCCACCGAAATTCGGCGGGTTTACAAACACGCCTGATAGTAAATCTAGCCCTTAGAGTGCCAGCTGTGATGTAAGCTGGGAAGGTGTGTTTTAAAGAAATAAGGAGTAACATATTCTATAAAAGAATGAGTTAATCAAATATAGAGTGTCAATTGGCATTTGAGACCCTGGGCGTATGTCTGCTTCGTCCAGTATTGCTGTATCAATGTATAATAACTTTTTAATAAACTATAGAAATATTGTATTTTGGAAACCTGCTCATCTCATTTATTATTTAAAGAGAAGGAAAGAGAATATCTTAGACACCTATCACACTGGCCAGAGCTGCTGGGTAGCGGGCAGAGTGGTGGTACTGGAGAGTTGGGGCCAAACCTCAGACAGCCGTTAACGGATTACATTTTGGGTCTAATCTGTAGGTCACAGGATTACAGCAATATTGAAGAAGTTGTCAAGCAGGGTCTTGAAGCAGAGAGTGATGTTTATTTCACTCAAGTGTCCTGACAAGGACAGTTCCACTGATTAAAGGTATCAGTGGCAGGTCGGATGGAACATCAGAATTATACATTTCAGTTTACAAGGGCTCTCTTTTTATAAAGTTTTAGACACAGCCTCACAGGCTATTTTTAAAATCAGGATGCAGTTTGTTTGCCCAAACATGGATTTACATGCAATGCAAAGCCAACAATATTTACGCTTATCTGTGATATCCTAATACTTTGCTGTGATTTCCTGCATCTTATTTTAAACACAGTGGACATCTGACAGCAAGTCTTATTACCCCTTCCTTTCCCTTAAGGGGTATTGGACACTCACATCAAAAGGTCTTATAAACATGAGATTAGCATGGGTGCTTTCTTCCAACAGTTGCGGATTACACATTTCCTCCAAAGAACAGAATTCCCCAAGAAAAGTTGCAAAAACCCAAACAAAGCATTTCCTTACACCAAGAAACACAAAAGACTTCCTATCAAAGGCTTATTGTATCAGATATATACATCAGAAATAATGCATCTCCTCTAGCAAGGTTAAAATAAGCGAGTTTCTTCCCTCGTCTCAGAAATAAAGATTTCACTTACCAAAATATACACAATATCAAAAAATAAGTGCATTTACAATTATATAAATAAACGCCCTGTGCTATTTCCTTTAAATAAATGTATACCATAAGTTATTTAAAAGTGATCCAGTCACAAACTCTCCAAAAACTTTCTCGTACAGCAGAACATCACTGGCGTAAATCTTGTACCTCTAATGATTTCATCACATATACTGCTATCTACCACTCCTATCAAAATGCTCTGGACACTGCAAAACAAACATACTTCCAATCTCTCAGTCCTAGGTCCTCTGCTATTCTCTATCTACACCACTTCTTTTGGAAAACTAATAAACTCCGTTGGATTTCAGTATCATCTCTATGCGGATGATACACAAATCTATCTATCCTCTCCTAGTCTCTTACCATCTGTGTTGTCTCGCGTTACTGACTGTCTTTCTGTCATTTCATCTTGGATGTCTTCTCGCCAACTCAAAATCAATCTTTTAAAAACTTAATAATATTCCCACCCAAAAACAGAAGCTTCCTGCCTGACATTTCTATTTCTATTGATAACATGACCATAAATCCCACCCAGCAAGCTCATTTCGGAGGTATAATCCTTGACTCCCAACTATCCTTTGTTCCACACATCAACTCTATATCTAAATAATGTTAAATACATCTAAAGAACATTTCCAGAACATGCACATATCTCACATACGATACTGCAAAATTCTTAATTCATGCACTCATCATCTCCTGCATCGACTATTGCAACTCCCTCCTTATTGGGCTTCCCAAAATCAGACTTGAACCCCTGCAATCTATTTTGCATGCAGCAGCTAGATTGATTTTACTTACAAATCATTTTTCATCTGCTGAGTCACTCTGTCAGTCTCTACATTGGTTGCCGGTTTTTCAACGAATCCAATATAAAATTATTTTACTAACCTACAAAGCCGTCAACAAAGCTGCACCGACATACATTTCCTCACTAGTCTCAAAATATCTCCCAACTCAACACCTCTGTTCTACACAAGATTTGCGTCTCTCTTCCACTCTCATCACATCCTCCCATTCCCGGTTACAGGACTTTTTTCAGGCTGCACCCACTTTGTGGAGTGCTCTCCCTCGCCGAATAAGACTTTCCTCTAATCTTCAAACCTTCAAGCGTTTTCTGAAAACCCACCTCTTCAGACAAGCTTATGATATTCCTCAGCCGCCCTCTAAATTTCTTTAGTTACCCTATTACCACTCTCTAAAAAGCTGACACAAGACAACATCCTTCTGACAAACATTGCTGTGTGATTGATCACACAGCCCACTTAATACTTTATACCTTTGCATTCTAGCTGGATCAATGTGAAATATGATGTAGCACTTACCCTTGTGTATCAAACCATTGTCCCATAGATTTTAAGCTCGTGAGCATGGCCCTCTTTATGTATGTATTACCCAGTATTGTTTTATTACTGTTTGAACCCAAGTGTAAAGTGCTGCGAAATCTGCTGGCGCTATATAAATGTTCATGATGATGATGATAGACTTGGAACAATGACAGTCAATTCATCATGTTGTGTGGTGAGGTTGCAGGATGACTGGGACACTTAAAACCATTTTTCGTCAGCATAACGTGCAGTATTTTTATGGCCAAATGTTGAATGAGGCAAATATTTTGCAGAACAAAGGTGAACATTTTGCTCATTTCTACCAGGATTCCTTATTTTTAAGAGATGGCATCAACTGCAGAACTAGCACCTTTGCCAGGGGTGCAGTGGCTATGGGGCCCAGAGAGGTGGCCCCCGCTCTACTCTTCTGCACATCTACAGTGAAACACAGTTTTTGCTTTCAGTTACAGAACTGAAAGCACAACTGTGGACTCAGTACACATGTCCCCCACTCACATTTTTAATAAGAGCAGAATGTGGGGACATAATGATGTTCTGGCATTTCTTTTTCAACCCCCAAATTTTGTTATTCGTCTCGGTAATGCAGTGTTACACCTCTGGTTAGTACATAAACTGCTTACTGATTAGATTACTTGGAATAAGATTTTGTTTTGGGGGAAATATTCTAATGATTTTTAAGGGATAAAGGGTCTGCAAAGCCTATTTGGATGAGTAAATCAAACTGATTTTTAAAAATCCTCTGAATGTGAGTAGCTGAGAGACAATCACCTACTATCAATGGGGCACATTGAAATGTACATTTATTTTGATGCATAAACCAGAATATTTCAAACATTAAAATGTTGAAATGTAAGATATGAAATAAAGATAGTCCCTACGTGCCTTTAGTCTTTTGGCTTTTTTAGGGCATTAATTATACTACAATATTTCCTTCCTTTGAAGGAAAAAATACAGAAGAAATGTGGGCTGTCTTTAAAATGTTGTTGGAAACATATACGTATAAGTTCATTCCTATGGGAAATAAATGTAAAAGAATTAAGTCTAAACCAATGTGGCTAAATAAAAAGGTAAGGGAAGAAATGCAAAGGAAGAAGCGTGCATTTAAATTGTTTAAGTCTGAAGGGTCAGAGGAGTCCTTCCATAGGTACAAGGAATGTAATAAAACATGCAAAAAGGAAATTAGATTGGCTAAATTAGAAAATGAAAGGCACATTGCAAAAGAAAGTAAGACAAACCCCAAAAAGTTTTTTAAGTATATAAATGGCAAAAGGATTAAAAAAGATAATATAAGACCCCTAAGAAGTGAGATGGATGAATTGATAAATGATACTAAGGAAAAAGCAGAGGTATTAAACACGTTCTTTTCTTCAGTATTTACCAGAGAGGAACAAATGGCAGGAGTAATACATAAACATGGAAATGAAACCATGCCATTAATTAATACTTGGTTGTCAGAGGAAGAAGTCCAAAGGCGACTGAAGAATATTAAGATAAATAAAGCTCCAGGTCCAGATGGCATACACCCAAGGGTCATTATGGAGTTAAACTCGGAAATAGCTAGACCGCTATTCTTAATTTTCAGAGATTCAATCTCATCAGGCTCAGTACCAAGGGATTGGCGAATAGCAGATGTGGTGCCGTTGTTTAAAAAGGGGACGAGATTACAACCAGAGAATTATAGACCTGTAAGCCTGACATCAATAGTGGGGAAACTACTGGAAGGTATTTAAAGGGACAGTATTCAGAATTACTTGGTACGCAATAAAATTATTAGTGGGAATCAACATGGATTTGTGAGGGATAGGTCATGTCAAACTAATCGAATTAGTTTCTACGAGGAAGTTAGTGGTAACTTAGACCAGGGCAGGACAGTAGATGTGGTCTACTTAGATTTTGCAAAGGCCTTTGATACAGTGCCACACAAGAGGTTGGTTTACAAAATAAGGGAACTGGGTCTAGGAATCAAAATTTGTACTTGGATCGAAAACTGGTTAGAGAATAGGGAACAGAGAGTTGTGATAAATGGAACATTTTCTAATTGGTCAAAAGTCTTAAGTTGAGTACCTCAAGGTTCCATGCTGGGACCACTCCTTTTTAATATATTTATTAATGACCTTGGTGATGGTTTAGAGAGTAAAGTTTCTATTTTTGCAGATGACACTAAACTCTGTAAGGTAATAAAATCAGAGCAAGATGTAGCTTCTCTACAGAGGGACTTAAATAAACTGGAGGATTGGGCGGCCAAATGGAATATGAGGTTTAACACAGATAAATGTAAGGTTATGCATTCAGGGATCAAAAACAAGAACGCAATCTATAAATTAAATGGAATTAATTTAGGAGAATCTATAATGGAAAAGGATTTGGGATAACTCAAACAACCACATTTGGATTGTAGCAATAGTTCAGTAGAAAAAGCAATAATGAAAGGCTTGGTTGATCCATTTAAGTGGTAACACAGGTGACAGCAATTGAGTACTCATACAGCCACAGTTCAGTGAAACAGCAATAATGAAGAGTTAGCTAATCCGTTTAAAGAGTAATTCAGGTAACAGTAGTTGATATTCTGATACAACACAGTTCAGTAGAAACAGCGATAATGAAGACTTAACTGATCCGTTTAGCTGGTAGTTCTATGCAGCAGGTGAAGGAGGTTCCTAGTGAAGTTAGGGGTTGCAATAGTAAAATGGAGAAGTCCAATGACTGAAGCTGTAGATGAGATACTGAATGCAGCAGTGGAGAAATGATAAGGCGAGAGTTCCAATGAAGGCACCAAAGATTAAACACAGCAGATCTTGAAGCAATGATGCACAGCAACCACAGGTAAGTCACACAAGGAGAGCCCAATCCTGACAAGAGTAAGTAATTTGAAGAACAGAATCCAGAGAGCAGGAACTGGGAGGTTTATTTATGAGAAAGAGGTAACAACGCCGGTACTCGTCCACGGGGCCGGTGTGTGAAAATGTCTTTCATTATTATTATTATTATTAATTTGCATTTATATAGCATCATCATACTCTGCAGTGTTTTTCAGTACTAAAAACAATACTGGGTATAAATAAACAGACAAAGAGGTAAAATGGATCAAGACCCCTCTGAATCCTCTAAAGTCAGTCTTTCGATCCCCACACCCCACATAGATTGCAATGACAGGTGGTAAATGATTGTTCACTAATAAATCTATTGGACACAACTTGCTTCTAACTTTTGTTGAACTCGATTCAAGATTTGAGAGTTTTGACCACTCACTTCTAAAACAAACAGTGCATTCCTTAGGTCTACAGGACACTGTTCTATTCTGGTTCTATCAAACCACTTTACGCTTCTCTGGATTCCAATTCTCCCATCTTCCTCTACCAGTTGAAGTAGCAAAGATCCGATCCACTGCTCTTCTCTATCTACACCACTTCTCTTGGAGAACTAATAAGCTCCTTTGGATTTCAATATCACCTCTATGCAGATGACACTCAAATTTATCTTCTCTGGATCTTCCACACTCTAAATTAATCTCTATATGACATCCAGTTCTGTTAAAATATATGACAATAAACTCTATACCTCAAGTTTGGTGCCTAGGTGCCATCCTGCACTCAGAACTATCCTTTTTTCAGACATCAATCATCACCCTTAAACCCCCAAATCAACATTGCTGTTTTACTGGATCATATATCCTTACTATGCATGCTTTACCCATGCAATCTGCCTGGACTAATATGCAATCTGTGGCATTTATCCTGATGTATCAGGTATTTACCTATAGATTGTGTTAGGGTTCTGTTCAAAACCACTTCCTTAATTACAGCCATGGAGCCAGACACGTGATAAATGTTTTAAACTGTTTATTGCAGAAAAGTATAGTCCAGGTAAGGCAAAAATAAACAGTAACAGTTCAGGCTGAATGGAACAATAGATTTCCAGATCTTGGCAAACAAGCAGTAAATAATAAAGAAATGCAGAAGATGACTTAACTGAAACCAGTTTGTAGTAGTAGTCAGAAACATGCAGGATTCAGGAACAGAGCCACATGAGCAGGCTAGGAACTTCACTGAAACCAGGAACAGAGACACATGCAGGTAATCCAGGAACAGAGCCACATGAGCAGGCTAGGAGCTTCACTGAAACCAGGAACAGAGACACATGCAGGTAACCCAGGAACAGAGCCACATGAGCAGGCTAGGAGCTTCAATGACCAGCAAAGGGTTTATGGGGAGACGTATGTGATTTCTTCACGAAGTGGGAATTTCTCACAAAGTGGACGAAAATGCACAGTTAGACAACACAGTTGGACAAACATTGGACTACATTTGACTGGATTTTACTTCCAGCAATAAGCAACATCTGCCACAGCCTGTTTCTGCATTACTTGTCTTTCTATATGGAACACTGCAAAGAGGTAATTCTTTAAATTCCCCTAACTTTTTGGCTTTAACTCCTTTTACCACAATGTGGAACAAATTGCTTTTCTTGGTCTCTTTTCATGGCATGATCTTTAAAACTGTGTCATCTTTCACCCCTCCAACAACACAAACATTTGTTCATATTGCACCTGCATTACTCCACTCACCTCTAGTTAGCACCCATGAACTGCTGTCCTATTTATTATCTCTAACAAGTACAGCCTCCACCTGTCGCCAGAAAATAAAAAGTCACACATCTTACAATCCCCTTGCCTATCTTACTCTCACTCTGCTTCTATTAGCTGGTGATATATCACCTAATCCAGGTCCCCCACACTCCTCACACACACATACATCAGAGCACTACCGCTCTATAGCAAACCTCTAACACATCACCTGCCTCCCCTCTCTTCCAAAGTAATGTGCCCTTTGGAATGCACGCTCTGTTTGTAACAAACTTAGCTCCATCATGATCTCTTCCTCTCAAAAAACCTCAACCTTCTGGCAATAACAGACACATGGCTCGTGCAATCAGACACTGTCTCACCTGCAGCACTTTCACATGGTGGCCTCCATCTCACCTACACCTCCAGACCTGAAGGCAGACAAGGAGGTGGGGTTGGACTACTTCTCTCACCACAGTGCACTTTTACAGTTCTACCAAATGTCCCATCACTCACGTTCACATCTTTTGAAGTACATGCTATTCGCATTTTTAATCCACTCTCTCTACGTGTTGCAGGGATCTATCGTCCCCCTGGAGCACACCAACAATTTATTGAGAATTTCTCTGCATGGCTCCCTCACTTCTTATCTTCAGACATCCCCACCATCATCATGGGTGATTTCAACATCCCCATTGATAACCCACCTTCCAAAGCTGCTTCCAAACTACTCTCTGTAACCTCCTCACTTGACCTCTCCCAGTGGATTGAATCATCTACTCATAAGGATGGCCACTGCCTTGATCTTGTTTTCTCTAGACTATGCTCAGTTTCTAATTTTCTTAACACACCCTTCCCCCTCTCGGATCATCACCTTATCAGCTACTTACTCACCCCCCACTGCTCTAACCTCTCTACTGTCTAACTCTACCAAGCCTCCCCATACCTGCAGAAATCTGAATTCTATTAATCTTCAACAATTTTCCACCTCTCTCCAACACCTTCTCTCCCCTATCTCTACATTCTCATCCCCTGAGATGGCAGTACCCCATTTTCACCAAACCTTAGAAACGGCCCTTGATCAAGTGGCTCCAGCGACACTACATACTACACGTCGACTTCGATGTCAACCGTGGCACACTAAAGCAACACGAAATCTTCAAAAACTGTCCCGTAAAGCAGAACGTCACTGGAGTAAATCTCACACCTCTAATGACTTCTTCACATATACTTCTGTCTACCACTCCTATTGAAATGATCTGGAAACTGCAAAACAAACATACTTCCAATCTCTTATCTATGCTCAGGCTTCGAACCCCAAATGCTGTTTCAATACATTTAAATATATTCTCAACCCTCCCACCCCGAACCCTCCATCTACTATCAGTGCTCAGGATCTTGCTTCCTACTTCAAGGACAAGATTGACAAGATCAGACTAGAAATGGTATCCTCTTCCTTGACAAGCAATCAGCTCAATTCCTTCCCACTACCCTCTGACACCCTCTCTTCATTTGACCCCACAAATGAAGAGGAAATTTCTATGCTCTTCTTATCTTCCTACTCCACCTCCTGTCCTCTTGATCCTATTCCCTCGCAAATTGGTTGATCCCTGTCTTCTGTGCTCATTTCACCTCTAACTCAAATCTGTAATCTCTCGCTCTCTACTGACATCTTTCCATCACTATACAAGCATGCAGTGATTACTCCTATTCTAAAAAAACAAAACTCCGACCCAAACTCTCTCTCAAATTACCGTCCCATCTCTCAGCTGCCGTGCCCCTCCAAGCTTCTAGAGAGACTTGCCTACACTCGCCTCACACGCTTTCTTTCCGCTAACAACCTGTTGGATCCTCTTCAGTCTGGCTTTCGTTCTCAACACTCCACAGAGACTGCGTTGACCAAGGTTGTCAATGATCTGATCACTGCTAAAACTGAATGCCATTACTCTCTCCTAATTCTCCTGGATCTTTCGGCTGCATTTGACACCGTTGACCACTCTCTTCTCCTACAAACGCTGCAATCCCTAGGTCTTCAAGACACTGTTCTATCCTGGTTCTCATCCTACCTTTCTAATCGCTCTTTCACTGTTAATTTCTCTGGAGCCACCTCTGCTCCGCTTCCCCTATCAGTTGGAGTACCACAAGGCTCAGTGCTAGGTCCTCTGTTGTTCTCTATCTATACCGCTTCTCTTGGAAATCGAATAAGTTCCTTTGGCTTTCAGTATCATCTCTTTGTGGATGATACCCAAATCTATCTATCCTCTCCTGATCTCTCGACATCTGTGTTGTCCCGTGTAACTGACTGTCTTTCTGCCATTTCATCTTGGATTTCGTCTCGCCAACTCAAACTTAATCTTTCTAAAACAGAGTTAATATTCCCACCCACCAACAAGAGCATACCTGACATTTCTATCTCTGTTGATAACATGATCATAAATCCCACCCCACAAGCTCGCTGCCTAGGTGTAATCCTTGACTCACACCTATCCTTTGTTCCCCACATTGACTCTATATCTAAATCCTGCAACATACATCTAAAGAACATTTCTAAAATTTGCACATATCTCACGCAAGACACTGCAAAAACCTTAATTCATGCACTCATCATCTCCCACATTGACTATTGCAATTCCCTCCTTACTGGTTTTCCCAAAAACAGACTCAAACCTCTACAATCTATTTTGCACGCTGCAGCAAGACTGATTTTCCTTGCAAATCGTTCTTCCTCTGTTGAATCACTCTGTATGTCTCTACACTGGCTGCCTGTTTTGTACCGAATCCAATATAAAATACTTTTACTAACCTACAAGGCCATCAACAAAGCTGAACCAACATACATCTCCTCTCTTGTCTCAAAATATCTCCCAACTCGGCAACTCCGTTCTACACAAGATCTGCTTCTCTCATCCACCCTCATTACATCCTCCCATTCCCGGTTAAAGGACTTTTTTCGGGCTGCACCCACTCTGTGGAATTCTCTCCCTCGCACAGTAAGACTCTCCTCTGGTCTACAAACTTTCAAGCGTTCTCTGAAAACCTACCTCTTCAGACAAGATTATAATATTCCTCGGCCACCCTCTCAACCTGGCTACCTTTAGCCTGTTACACAGGTTTACGCGGGACGGCTGCTCCCTGACCAACATTGTTGTGTGGCGGGTTCATTTAGCTTATGAGTAACTTTTACCTTTGCAGTCTGGCTGGGCCAAAATGCAAAATGTAGACTTAACCTCATGTGTCTATCTCCCATTGTCCCATAGATTGTAAGCTTGCGAGCAGGGCTTTCTCACCTCTTTGTCTGTTTTACCCAGTTTGTTTATCAGTTTATTATGTTTGTCCCCAATTGTAAAGCGCTACGGAATATGTTGGCGCTATATAAATAAATGATGATGATGATGATAAAAGGGTTTCAGGAAAAGACAGGCATATATAGGCCACAGACAGGTGTGGATAATAAACTAGCAGTGCTAGTTAACCCCTGATAGAGGAACGGCCGGAGAATCACAGATACTGTAGGGTAATGTGCACACAGGATAACAAGACAAATCATAACAAAAATGCACACAAAGAAACAAGGCAGATCATAACAGATTGTAAGCTTGTAAACAGAACCCTCTTATCACTACAACAAAAATAATATAAACTTCAAGCGCTCATATGAATGGTTAAAAAGGGAAAGAAATTCCTACATAAATACATTGGAAAACGGATTATGTGCATACTTCTATAAGTAATCACTCTTCACTGACGCGTTTCAACTCTGCATACTGGAATCTTTATCCAGACTGAGGAACTGACCACTTTGTAAATTATTTTATATCCTTTTCAAAATAACATCCTATCTTATTCTTCTTTATATCTATATATATCCATTATTACCCCCTTCCCCCCAGGGCTTAATTGCTATGTTTTTAATATCTTGCACTATAGAGGGGTCTGGGAGCTGAGAGATAGGACAGTAATCTGAGACAGAATTTGAGTCAGAATTAATTTTGTTTTTGGTTTTTTTCAAACTATGTACGTTAGAAGGTTGGTTGCTTATCTAGCAAAATGACAGCCATATAGCAAGGCATATGGCATAGAGAACAGGCTTAGAATATAATGTATAATATAATGTAAAGCCAGTTTCTTGCTTTTTTTCTGTTTATAATGAAGAGGAAAAAATGTGCCTGTTCCACCAGCTGTATCTGAAAGCACACATATAGATATAAACTAGCTGAAGTACCCGCATTGCCCGGGTTTAAATCTTCAAGCTATTAAGTTATCAATGAGTTGGATGTAACTGTCAACATTTTAAAAATAATTATCAGCTTAGCAGCTCTTTCAACACACCCATGAGGTGGCTGCCTAGTGTCGATTTTGCTTTTATATTAAATGTCATCCAAATCCATCCAGTGGAAGGCCCAGAACAGGTGCCCTGGGTCAAAGTTCTGGCCAGCGTACACCAACAGGATGTCCGACTGGGTCCCTAACCACCCTAAAACCTGACCAGGATCCAACTGGACCACCTTGCGCTGGTTTTATCCCAATTGGTGCAGGGGTGTCTGAATGCATAACCAGACAGACAAACAAAGCAAATCCATCCAGTGGAAGGCCTAGAACAGGCTCTCTGGGTCAAAGTTCTGGCCAGCATACACTAACCGTAGGTCTGACTTGGACCCTAAGCCCCCTAAAACCTGGCCAGTATCCAAATAGACCACCTCACATTGGTTTCATCCCAATCGGTACAGGGGTGTACGAATGTATAACCAGACAGGCTAACAAACCAAATCCTTCCAGTGGAAGGCCCAGAACAGGCTCCCCGGGTCAAAGTTCTAGACAGAATACACCAAGGAAAGGTCTGACTGCGATCTCAAACCCCTAGTATATCTTCTGGGATCCAATGTTACTAGTCTGTAAAGTTTTCATCCAAATCCATCTAGTGGAAGGCTCAGAAAAGGCTCGCTGGGTCAAAGTTCTGCCCAGCGTACACCAACGTAAGTCTTTTAAGTAACAAAAAAAAAATGTCCTTTTATTTCCATGGCATTCATTAAACTTTTGTTTAATGTCTATAAATATAGTATTTGTTTAGTGTCTATAAATATAGTATTTGTTAGTGTCTATAAATATAGTATTTGTTAGTGTCTATAAATATAGTATTAAAGTAAGTAGATAAATATTGTATTGATGTACATATTGTATACTGCAGTAAACATCATTCCCATTCCTCCAAAGCTATCAGGTGCTTTTGCAGATACGTAACAGAGAAGATTGTCACACTGCTTAGAGTTATGAAAATGATTGCATTCAATTTTATTCTCAATGATTTACTTACTTGGAGATTGGTAACCAAATAATATGCAAAACTTATAGAAAGCAGTTCTATGATTAATTTTAGCTTAATATCATCTCATGTCACAGAGCAGCCTGTCTCACCCAGAATAAACAAGAAGTACAGTGCTGGGGGGTTATGATGATTCTCTGACAAAATTGCATTATTCTGAGAAAGTAAAAGATGGATTACACAACATTAATTTTGTTATTAGTTGCAATTTACACGTTGGTGATCATCGGATTACTTCTCAATGCATTTATAGTGACAAACAACTTCATTTGGTGGAAGAAGGGTCAAGCTCTACGAACTGTGGACATTATCGTGACCAGCCTGGGAGCGGTGAGGATCATTCTTCTAATTTTATGGGTATTTTGTGCTGAGAATACTATTCGAGATAAAAACTTTTTTGAATATTTTATATTTGCAACAACATCTGCGTCATTCTGCAGCCTGTGGTGGGGCACCGTGCTCTGTGTGTTCTACTGCGTAAAGATCACAAACTACAGCAACAGATTATTCTTGAGACTTAAGATGAACATCTCCAGGTTGGTGCCGTGGCTGCTTCTGACATCAATGATGGTGTCTGTCCTCTCCAGTCTGCCCTGTGTATGGTTCATGTACTCAGTACAGGACAATAATTATACACATTTCATTACTGGTACTAATGATGGAAATATAACTCTTGAAATAAATTACTTCAATTTAATCATCATCAACTTTGGAGGATCCTTCATACCGTTCCTCATATTTGGTGCAGCCATTTCTCTTGTGATTGTATCACTCCTGAAACATACCAGGAATATGAGCAACAAAGATTCGGGATTCAAAAAACCTCAGATTGTTGCCCACATAAGGACACTTATAAATATGGCCTCTTTTCTGTTCTTTTATGTCCTCTTTTTTACAGGTCTAATCTTGATACCTTTTAACTTACAGTTACAAAATCCATTATACACTTATGTGTGCTATATTTCCTATGTTTCCTACCCAAGTCTGCACTCGGTTATGTTAATAGTCAGCAACAGAAATCTGAAACGCTCCATTCTTGCTATTCTCTGCTGTGTAAGGAAAATCAATCTTCATTAACACATTTTATACAACAATCTCTATTGGATCCTATGTAAACAGTAAGCTGACAGCAGACATAGGCTGTAATATAAATGGCAGTTGAACAGCAGCTGTAAAGTAACAATTTAGATACCATAGTTTGTCTGGAATACTGTTTAAATTAGTATTTACATACTTCATTGCATTAAATATCTTTAGATAGAAAGAAAACAATCTGCCAGGAGAAATGATGTAGTTTATAGGACAATAATGTGATGGTGTCTTGCAGTACAGGACAATAAATGTCATTTTGTTTTTGCCACTATTATATTTCGCTTCTCTGCTGCTAATGCAGAGGTGCAAAAAGTGGGTATAGCAAATTGAGTTCTATTAAAAATGTTTTGTTAGAAATATAGTCCTTGAAAGTATACTTAGTCAGGATACAAGGGGATCAAAAAGAAATCTTGCGATATTTAGAAAAAAAATTCAACCTGTCTGTCAACTTAGTTCAACCATTTCATTTCTATGTAGATCTCAAACTCTCAGTTTAAAAGAACAAGTAGGTGATTTGCAAAATATGAGCTATGAGGAGCTGATTGGTACATGGTTATAGGTTGATGTATTTATCTGTAAGAAAAACAAATCTTCCTCCCCTAGCTAATACTGCACATCAAGTCATATCCTAAATATATTTACTCTTAGTAACTTTTACTGTTGTCATTGCTAAGATGGAACTTACTAACCTGAACAAATTATCATATTCAAACCCAACAGAAGAAATAAGTGATGCTGTCAAAAAATGAATGCTGTTTTGCTCTCTTAAATATAAAAGGAGAACATTGGAATAAGCTTTTGAAGTTACAAATTAGAGACGGTTCAAAAAACAAAATGGAAAAGCTTTGCAGCTACTGCGATTGTTGAGCTCTGTGTTAATCTGTGGATTTCTGGGACAGAGGAGCTTTCCAGATGTCACCATCATTGTCACTATCAAAAGGAGAATAGATAAATAAACAAAATGCTGGAATTATAAATAAGCACTTATAAAATTGCTCAGAACTGGCTACTGATGCTAATAGTGATTTGGGATTTTACTCAGGTAAGAGCCCTGGAGTGGCTCCATGTTCACAAATATCTAATGACACAAGTCACCAACCTGACAAGAAGACACTAGAGTAGCAGCCGAGCAAAGGGGTGGCTCAAAATGGAGGTTATGTCAATCAACAAAATGAAAGCAAAAGCTAAGACAAAATGAACTTCCAGTTTTCATCTTACACAATAACATTATTTGAGCATATTGATTTGAGAAAATGTTCACTAAGACTTGGGGGAAGGAGTGGTCTGCCAGTGCATAGAGTATGATGCAGGTTCCTTCCAATCCTGCTGTTTATACTGCAAAAATCCTGCATTTAAGCTGTATTTTGACCCTTCCAAATAACTTATCTTTCAGCACTGGTCATTTGGTCAGTAAGGAGTACCTGGCACCTATTCATAGAGGTGGAGGAGGTCACAAACCATCCCTGTTTTCATTACACTTTAGTATTGGAAGTGGGTGCACAGCTAGGGAACGGGACTCGTTAAGGGGTACCCCTTCCTTCTTGCTTGGAGCCTGTCTGCTTCCCCAGACATTGCCCATGAAAAGCCTGTCAATCACCATCATTTTGGCGTAGAAGACAGAGCGTCTCTAAATCCAAGCTGTCTCCCTGGCTGCCTGAGCACATATGTTGGAGCAACACATTGGAGTTACCATTGTGTTGAATTCACTGGGCAGAAAGATTACCTGGGCTCCAGAAACTACTACTGCCTGTAATCATTCATGGTGGGGTCACACTGCTTTGGTATCTGTCTGATTATTAAGTTTGCTTATTTGTGAAGCAGCCACTCCAGACTGTATTGTTTTATATATCCCTGTCAGTTCATCACTTAGTAAATATACTGCATCATTTAAAAAACTCTATTAGAATACTGAAATTTGTGGTTATTTGTTTTCTAACAAGCCACTGAAAATATACAACTGCTGTACTAATAATCATCCTCCAGTAGAATAGCAATCAATATAGAAGATATTACTTTTCTGCCCGATCATCAGCATGTGACTCTTCCTATCATTTTCTCTGCTAGAGGAAATATCGCTGCCTTATTATTCATTCTGTTATACAGCAAGAGCATATTTAAAAAATATCTGACTACCTGTTCCAGCTTATATACGTTTCTGCGATGACTGCAGGAGTTTGAAGGTTATTGGGGAATACCCTTTTATTCACTGTGGGTGGCTGTTAAGGAGCAGTGTATTTTGTGGGTGACATGTCTTTTATCGTATATATAACACTTGGCACTTGATAGATATGCAAGATCAGCCCCATCCAATAACTCTTGAGCAACATATTTTCCTCCTATGCAATCTCTTTCTTCATCAGAAAATTCTGAGTTATCTCCGATGCTGAGCATTTTTGCAACAGGTGAGATTTGTTGCGATCCACTATGATTTCTCCTTGATTAGGCAAAGTTGCCAGAAAATAATAGAAAGGGTGAGTGAGGTGAAGCACTGTGTCCAATTTGGAGGACAGCACTCTCTTATGAAAGTAGAAATCAAAAGTTTAGCTTTGCAACACTTGTAAACAAACGTTGAAAGAACTTGAAGGTCGCCTGCAAAGAAATAACATCAGATTTGTGAGTCAACCTGAAAAAGTAGAAGGATCTAATCCTGAAACATTTTTTAAATGGTGATTTAAAATTTCAGCAAAGAGGCAAACACCCCTCAATTTGCAGGTGAAAGTGCTTTTCAGCTCAAGCCTCAGCCTCTTGAGCCACGAGCTCCACTTTGTATACTAACCGCCAATTCTCTTGCACTACAAGGACAGTAATGTATTTCTTAAATTAGACTGCCAAGGGGCCCGTTGAAATATGATAATGAAAATATAGCTGTTTTACCAGACTTTGCTATTGAGGTCCAGAATATCCGCTTAAAATTTTTACAGGATGCATGCAGATTGAGCGAGCTGCAATTTCCCTACTCAATGTTATTTACTGCTCCTTTATGTGTAGTGATGGATGAAAGAACACACTTCTTTACTACTCCTAGAGAGGCTATGGATTGGCTTGGAGGCCGCCAGCAACCAAGATCTCAAGCAAGAGTATAACTCAAGTTTTAAATTGAATTTCTTCTAGAATTTATTGCTTTTTGCTCCTTTTATCCTTTAACATGGTATGTAGTTGTTATTTATGGGTATATTAGAGTTTGCTTAAATGGTAATACAAGGGAAATATGTATGCCTTAATAATACATTTGCTTGAAAGGTTATAGTGCAGGGGAGTCCTTGATACAATGCATAGCCTCTGTATTTTAGGTTTCTTGTATTGTTATTTGTTTGATCTCTCCCCCTCTTATTGTGAATTGGGACTGTAATGTAAAGTGGTTCTTCCATTTTGGTTCCTCTTTCTAAATTTTTTGTCTTTCTGGTGGAGGATTTGAATTTGACATGGAATCACAAGATATATTGCCAGAACTGGTATTGATATTACCATTTTAACCTTTTGCATGTGTATGTTTGGTCTACACTTATTTAGTGTGGTAAACAGGATTGCAAAGCAATACTTAATTAACATTTTAATGCTAGCCATGGTTTGTGTAGATTGAGCAAAGATGGCATCTAGCCCTCACAGACGTGCAGAATGGATCTCATTAGTGAATGACATGCTGGGGCATAAAAAATAAATGTATACCTATAGGAACTCTCTTCTGAGATTTAAACAAATTTGGGACATGTGGAATGAATCTTGCTATGGGATTGGTCTCATAGATAATGATGCTGAATTATGAGTGTCCAGCAGATAGTATTGAGTTGGTATATCACATTATTTTAGTAATGTATAATTACTGTAACAGTGAAACATTTCTATCCTAAATATGACTAAATATGACTTAGTTTATTGGTAAAATGAAAGGATGGATGCACAAAGAATTCTTATTACTCTGATATGTCAATCTTTTATATTGTAACTATGTAGCCAATCTTTTGTGAATTGTTGCTTTTGTTTGTATCTGTTGTTTGTGTTGTTTTCTTCTTTTGCAATATAAGAAAAGCAATAAAATATACTTGATTTATAAAAAGTTTCACTAAAACTTTACACTTTAAGAAATGTTTGAAAGACACCTAAATTCCAGCAATTGTTTAAAGACAACTTAAATACAATAGTGAAATATTGGCCAAAAAGTAAATTGAGACATCAACCAGCTCAAACTGCGTAATTACCTATTGGTACCATTTTCATTTGTGCTAATTTATATGGCTATAAATTATATATATATATATATATATATATATATATATGTATATATATATACATTTATTGTTTTAACTGGTAAATTTTATAATTTAGGTGGATACATATTACTCCTTTAATCCTTCTCTTATTATCCTTTTGATCCCTCTTTACAAAGTCCTTCTCAGTCCTCATTATATCTCCCACTTATGACTGCCTCCAGCTGTGCTTTCTATATTCTCCTTTGCCTCCTATTGCTTGTTTTATCTTCTCTCCTTGTTTTCCCCTATTACGTCTGTAACTATCATTTACAATGAAGATTGTCCAATGCTGTTGCTGTGGTTCCAAAGCACATATGTTTTATTCACAAAGTGTATTAAAAGGTAAAGTTTGGTATACATAAAAGTGCGACGGAGCTCAACAATTTATACACTGTACAGTTGTAAAAGTAGTGTCATATCAGAGATATACAGTTAAAGTTGTAAAGTCTTTATTCAAAGGTTCTTGCACTCTCAGGTACTTGATGTGGCATTGGTTAATTCCTCTGATTATTGTTCTTCAAACTGCCTGGTGTCCTTTGCTCTGGCTCCCACCTTTAGACTTGTATAAACTGTTTTTTTATGGCACCTGTATACTGGTTATTTGGTGCATGAAATTGTAATACTATTTATAACTAGCATTCGCAAGGTGCGAAAGCTACAAAAGTAACACCGGAAAGCTTAACTTCCTGAACTATAAACTTCCAATAAGCCTGCTCCACTAATTATCCGAGAGCTGAACATATAGTGCTATAGACAAGCAAGCCTCCATAATGAAGCAGTTTTAACTGCGAGCTATAAACCCCTAGCTATAAACAGGGCAGTCTAACCCCCCTGCCCGTCACTTCCCCAAGAGCTACTCACTCTGAGAACCATTATGACCACCACAGTATACACGGCACTAGAGCTATAAACGAAGCAAAAGAGCTATAGACCAAAACTGCAAAACAAGCTATAAACATTTCCCACACCAGCAAAGCCATCAAACCGGCTGTTATCGTGTATACTGTCTCGCTTGATCTCCCCTCCACTACCCACTTTATTTCCATCACAGGTTGTGCCACGGAAAAAACAAGGAAACAACCAACAAGAACGGGAACTGGAACACCCGAACCATTCATAACGGCAGCAACAACCCTCAAAACACAAAAACCAAGCACAGACGTCCCATGTAAGCCCTCCCAAAAGGGTCCCTACCACCCACTATAAAAGGATTGTGTAAGGAAAGCCAAGACATACTCAAAGCTATGGCAAATTTCAGAGACTGACCACATCCAACATGATACCAGCAATGTACTCAATTAGTGAAATTGTATATTTGTTGTCTGGGAGACTCATGAATGGTTTCTAAAGGAATAATTGTCTCTACAAGTGGAATATTGCCTCTTGGTAAATCCAATGTAAAAAAATTACCCATAGAACCTGAGTTCAATAAGGTATATGTAGAGTTCTGCTCCACACGTACCCAGGATATCCCCACAACTGCATTTTTGCTTCTGTGTTTGGTGCAACTGGCTCTTACCTTCTTCTAAAGCAGGTCCCAAATCCAGTTCTCAAGAGACTCTAGCAGTACATCCTTTTCTGACACCTCTGATATAAAACATCTTGACTGGATTGTAGAAAGTCAGCTCAGCAGTCAGATTCACTCAGCATCATGCCAACGGGTTATAGTCAAAGGGGCAAAAATTTACTACAGCAAATGTAGCCCAGACACTTTTGATTGAATTCATAGGGTCACTATTTCATGCTTATACTTATGCAGCATTTACATATATATGATTATTAAAGCTAAAGTGCGACAATCAAAAATCCGTATCCATTGTTACCTTTTCTACAAATCTAATAAGGACTGTGATATTTACAGATTTCTGTGTTTTTTATAAATAATAAGTAATATGTCCTTTTCTTTCCATAGCATTCAATAATCCTTTCTATATTCTCTCTCTCACTCTCTCTTACTCTCTCCTCCTCTCTCTCTCGCTCTCTCTCTCACTCTCTCTCTCCCTTTCTTTCTCTCGCTCTCTTGCTCTCTATCTCTCCCAGTCTCTCTCCAAATCTCTCTCGCTCCCTCTCTCCCTTTCTCCCTCTATCTCTCTCTTCCTCTATCTCCCTCTCTCTCTTTACCTGTCTCTCTACCTCTCTTTTTCGCTCTCTCTATCTCTACCACTCTCTCTCTCTCACCCTCTCTTTCCTTCTCTCTCTCTCTCTCTCTCCCTCTCTCCCCCTCTCTCTCTTTCGCTCTCTCTCTCCCACTCTCTCTCTCTGCCCTCCCTCTCCCTTACTCTCTCTCTCCCACCCCCCTCTCTCTCTCCCCCTCTCTCTATCTCTCTCTCTATCCCTCTATCTCCCTCTCCCAAACTCTCCCTCTCTCTAACCCCCTCTCTCTCTCTTTCTCTATCTCTCCCTCTCTCCCCCTTTCTCTCTCACCCTCTCCCTACCTCTCCCTACCTCTCTCTCTCTCTCTCTCTCTCTCCCTCCTTCTTTCTCTATCTCTCCTTCTCTCTCTCTCTTCCCCTCTCGCTCTCTCCCTCTCCCTACCTCTCCCCCTCCCCCCCCCCTCTCTCTCTCTCGCTCTCTCTCTCACCATTAGAGTCTGCAGAGAGAGGAATTTTTCTCACAGGACTTTGTTCTATGTGTTCCATACAATCTCTTATAAGAAGGGTTTATCTATGTAACTGGTTGGTGAGGATTTGCAAACTGACCTGTTATTCTGTTCTGTGACCATTGTTGGTTAGATACACTGGATAGCAGGTTTTGGTTTATTTTATTGTTTATTGCTATAAATCTTGTCCTGAAGTGTTAGAACCATAAAGTTTGCTGCTTATATCTGAAGATGTAAAAGTGATGCTTTCCTTATTCTGGGGATGAGGTGTGGAGTAATAGTATATTATAATGTTATGTGTGTGGTGAGTTTGATTTACACGATATGTGCTGTATTAAGTGGAGATATGTTCTGGTATAACTGCAGAGAGTTTAGAGGCTGTGTGTTAGGGAGAAGAGTGTTGGGTCTGATAAAGTGGCAGGAGTGCTTGGACAAATGTCACGCTCCGGTGAATTCAGGACCTAGTGATTTTGGATGTGCTAGCCACGCCCTAATGGCGCATTGCCAGGCCACCAATCGTGTGACCACACCCCTGAAAAATTTTGCTTATTTTTTTTTGCTTACTCAACTATAAGGGGGGCCCCATGAATTTGTTGTACCGGACCCCTGAATTCCTCTTGGCAGCCCTGGCTGAAATCTTACCTAGTCATTGCCTCATTGCTCTATTGATTTAGGATCTGTTATTCCACTTGGGTGATTTACTCATCAACTGAATTGGAACTCAAAGTCTTGAAACATTATATTGAGGATCATTTGGAAAAAGGTTATTGTTATTTTTCATGTGTTCCTCTACTTTTCTGGCAGAGGCTTGTTTGAGAGACTATGGTGCACAAGAATCTTTACTAAACTTGATCTTCTGGGTTCTTATAATTTGGTCCACATAGACATGAAAATTTTGCACACACAATTTTGCCTTTTGTGCCTTTTACTGCACCATCTACCTTACAACAATTTGTTAAAAATGTGTTTTGAGATATAATTTCATTGTAACTTCATCCTGGGTCATGTAATGGTACAGCGGATGCCCGGTCTAGACAGATCGAGAAGTTTTAATTAGATTCTGAGGAAATTATTCTGCAACCCAATCGTATTATAGAAGCCTTCATAGCATTTGCGATACATATATGAACTTTATTGAGAAATCTCTATGGATTTTTCTGTAGGACTTCCCCCCCTCATAGTGATATAATGTATCTGAGTAGTGGTTGACTTGGAGAGGCTTAAAGCTCAAATTGAAAGAAGTAAGAAACATGCAGCAAGCAGATAAACATCATAGGTCAGTTAAGTTATATTCTATTGGTAAAATATGGTTACCTACAAAAAATTTTTTATTTGGGGCTTCCTTCTGCCAAATTGGCAGATAACTTTAATATAAATTTATAGCCCCATTGGTGGTAAAACTTTGTCTTTCAACCTTTATGCACCAGGTACATCCTGTGCTACATATATCACAAGATAAGCCTACAATACGTTCGTCATCACGTGGTCAAGGTGCAAGGACATGAAGAATTCATCATGAAAAAGGTATTGGATTCAGGAATATTAAATAAAACTCTGCCAGGGCTGGTACATGAGAACCTGATGCATGTCCAGGGAAGCCAGAAGCATTGGTATGACCACACTGTCAGAAAGAGGTTACGGTGTGGGTCAGAAGGTGTGGGTTCTACCCGCTCATACCCTGAATAAACTCCAGGTTGCATGGGAAGGCCCATATCTCATCTACATAAATAATGTAAACTGTTTAGTCACTATAGATCATGCCAGGAAGAAACATAAGGTTTTTCATGTTAATCAGTTGATGGCTCATTATGACATATCCTTATTATAATAGAATCATAAAATATACACAAGGAGGAGTCCCATCTCTCTTGTGCCTTTTTTTACTCTGGACTAATATGCAATATGTGGCACTTAATCTCATGTATCATGTATTTTCCTTTAGATTGTAAGCTTGTGAGCAGAGTCTTCATCATTTTATTAATACAATACAAAGTGTTGTTTTTAGTATTGTAAAATGCTACAGACTATGCTGATACTATATAAATACATAATAATAATAATAATAATAATAATAATAATAATAATAATAATAATAATAATAATAATATTAATAATAATAAAAGACATGATTGAAACACTTAAGTACATAATGTATCAACAAGATTCAGATAGTGTTTTGTAAGATAAATTACAAGATAAAAGGACATGTGGGATCATTAACAAGCTGAAAAAATGCATAGGCACAGTGCATCTTACTTTATCTAAATGTTATTAAATATGCACCTTTTCACTTTTTGTTAAATCTGGTACATTCTATGATGTTTTGATCCTGAAAAGAATGAACATCTGAAAAAAGTAAATATGTCATTTAAAATGTCTATCTACTGTAATAATTGAAACAATCTTTTAATTACGACTTTAGTTCTGATTATTACAACCTAATTTATGTCTTAGATAAGCCACAAGAGAGAAAGAACATAGGGACTATCTTCATTGCATACCTTACATTTCAAAATGTTAATCTTTTAACTATTTGCTTTTATGCATGCATAGAAATGAAATGTACGTTTCTATGTGGTAAGAACCCATCAAGTGGGTGACTCTTATGTACCACACATTCAGAGAATATAAAAAAATCACATTGATTTACCCATCTAAAATGCTTTGAAGGCCCAATGGGGTAGATTTGTAAAACTTTCTAAAAAAGGAAAAGAGGAAGTGTTGCCCATAGCAATCAATCAGATTCCAGCTATTATTTTCTGGAATGAATAAGATAAATGAGAGCTAGAATCTGACTGTTTGCTATGGGCAACACCTCCACTTTTCCTTCTTAGAAAGTCTTATAAATCTACCCCTATATCCCTTTCTGGTCATTAGAAAATACATTTTTGATATCTGAGGTCTGAAACAGACCTATTATTGCTAAGGGTCTACATTGTCTTGGTGGCTTAGTGGCTAGCCCTTCTGCCTCACAGCACGGGGATCATGAGTTCAATTCCCAAACATGGCCTTATCTGTGTGGAGTTTGAATGTTCTCCCCGTGTTTGCGTGGGTTTCCTCCGGGTGCTCCGGTTTCCTCTCACATTTCAAAAACATACTAGTAGGTTAATTGGCTGCTATCAAAAATTGACTCTAGTCTCTCTATGTGTGTGTGTGTGTGTGTGTGTGTGTGTTAGGGAATTTTGACTGTAAGCTCCAATGGGGCAGAGACTGGTGTGAGTGAGTTCTCTGTACAGCGCTGCAGAATTAGTGGCGCTACATAAATACCTGATGATGATGATGATGGTCTATGGAATGCTGTAAGGCCACAATGTCCATCCCGCTAATCTTATTAAAAAGTGATACATTTTGTTTCCCTGTAATATATAATATAATATAATATAATATGCCATTGTTTTGGCTAATCAGAGGTGTAGCGCTGCATTGCTGAGCCCAATAGCAAAATTTGGAGATGAAGCCCAGCGGTGGCGGATCATCCTGGTGTCACCGTGCTCTGCTGTTATGATGGTCAGGCTTTGCTGTGCAAACACCAGAAGAGCAGAGCAGGGCTGATGGACCGACTTTGCTGGCCCTCCTTACCAAAGGTGGTAGATCCTCCATTGGTGCTAACCTCTACAAGAAGTACTATATGTACTGTTACTGCAACATTATTTCAGTTTACCCTGAGCTGTAGAGCTAAGAAATAGATCCCAGACATAAGAATCCAAGTACAGATCAGCCCATTTTTCAAAACTGTTCTGCAAAATATTTGCCTCTTTTAACAATTGGCTACAAAAACAATTGCATGTTCCACCGAGAGAAGTTGGCCTTAATACCCCCATCTTACCCCAACCTCACCATACACCATAATGAATTGACTGTCATCGTCCCAATTCTATTCATAGGGGTGGGATACGTAAATGTGACGCTTATAATAGCAACATGGACTATATAGACAAAAATAATCGGACATCAATAAAACTAGAGATGAGTGCACTCGGATTTATGAAATCCGAGCCCACCCGAACGTTGCCGATCCGAGTCGGATCCGAGACAGATCCGGGTATTGGTGCCAAATTCAAATCTGAAACTGAGGCTCTGACTCATAATCCCGTTGTCAGATCTCGCGATACTCGGATCCTATAAATTCCCCGCTAGTCGCCGCCATCTTCACTCTGGCATTGATCAGGGTAGAGGGAGGGTGTGTTAGGTGGTCCTCTGTCCTGCTATATCTCATGCTGTTCAGTTAAGTTCTGTGCTGTTCAGTTAAGTTCTGTGCTGTGCTGTGCTGTGCTCAGTCCAGTGGTGCTGTGTCCTGTGCTCTGTCCTTCTGAGGTCAGTGGTGCTGCTGGGTCCTGTGTTGTGTCCTGTTCAGTCCAGTGGTGCTGTGTCCTGTGCTCTGTGCTTCTAAGGGCATAGTTATTTCCCCAATATTCCCAAGTGTTTAAAAAAATAAAAAAAAAGTTATTTAAAAAAAATACAAAAAACTAATTACATTTTTTTTTAATTACAACAAAATTTGCACAATCAATCCTGAAGTATAAGCATATTGGTACTGCAATATTACCAAGTTCACACATTCAGCAGTAAAAGTCCAGTGGTTCTGCAATATTACAAAGTTCACACATTCTGCAGTATCAGTCCAGTGGTGCTGTGTCCTGTGCTCTGTCCTGCTGAGTTCAGTAGTGCTGCTGGGTCCTGTGCTGTGTCCTGTTCAGTCCAGTGGTGCTGTGTCCTGTGCTCTGTGCTTCTAAGGGCATAGGTATTTCCCCAATATTCCCAAGTGTTTAAAAAAATAAAAAAAAAGTTATTTAAAAAAAATACAAAAAACTAATTACATTTTTTTTTAATTACAACAAAATTTGCACAACCAATCCTGCAGTATAAGCCCATTGGTACTGCAATATTACCAAGTTCACACATTTAGCAGTAAAAGTCCAGTGGTTCTGCAATATTACAAAGTTCACACATTCTGCAGTATCAGTCCAGTGGTGCTGTGTCCTGTGCTCTGTCCTGCTGAGTTCAGTAGTGCTGCTGGGTCCTGTGCTGTGTCCTGTTCAGTCCAGTGGTGCTGTGTACTGTGCTCTGTGCTTCTAAGGGCATAGTTATTTCCCCATTATTCCCAAGTTTTTAAAAAATAAAAAAAAAGTTATAAAAAAATTTAAAATAAAAAATTAAAAAAAAAAATAATTATAACCAAATTTGCAAAACCAATTCAGCAGTATATAAGCCCAATTGTACTGCAATATTACCAAGTTCACACATTCAGCAGTAAAAGTCCAGTGGTACTGCTATTACAAAGTTCACTGATTCAGCAGTGTATAAGTCCAGCGGTACTGCTATTACAAAGTTCACTGATTCAGCAGTGTATAAGTCCAGTGGTACTGCTTTTACAAAGTTCACTGATTCAGCAGTGTATAAGTCCAGTGGTACTGCTATTACAAAGTTCACTGATTCAGCAGTGTATAAGTCCAGTGGTACTGCTATTACAAAGTTCACTGATTCAGCAGTGTATAAGTCCAGTGGTACTGCTATTACAAAGTTCACTGATTCAGCAGTGTATAAGTCCAGTGGTACTGCTATTACAAAGTTCACTGATTCAGCAGTATAAGTCCAGTGGTACTGCTATTACAAAGTTCACTGATTCAGCAGTGTATAAGTCCAGTGGTACTGCTATTACAAAGTTCACTGATTCAGCAGTATAAGTCCAGTGGTACTGCTATTACAAAGTTCACTGATTCAGCAGTATAAGTCCAGTGCTACTCTCCTGTGCCGCATATAATTTTTAAAGGCCTTGCCGAGTGTGTGTGGCTTAGGGGTACGCTCTCTTGTGCTACATATAATGGAAAACCAAAATTTGGAGGATAAAGTAGGGAAAGATCAAGACCCACTTCCTCCTAATGCTGAAGCTGCTGCCACTAGTCATGACATAGACGATGAAATGCCATCAACGTCGTCTGGCAAGCCCGATGCCCAATCTCCTAGTACAGGGCATGTAAAATCCAAAAAGCCCAAGTTCTCAAAAAATAGCAAAAAGAGAAACTTAAAATCATCTGAGGAGAAACGTAAAGTTGGCAATATGCCATTTACGACACGTAGTGGCAAGGAACGGCTAAGGCCCTGGCCCGTGTTCATGACTAGTGGTCCAGCTTCACCCAAGGATCTAAGCCCTCCTCCTCCCCCCCTACAAAAAATTTAAGAGAGTTATGCTGTCAGCAACAACAACAAAACAGCAAAGAACTCTGCCTTCTAAACAGATGACATCACAAATCCCCAAGGCGAGTCCAAGGGTGTTGTTGGTTGTGAACCCTGACCTTCCCATCACTGTACGGGAAGAGGTGACTCCATCCAGCATTTGCAGCACGCCCTCTGCATATGCTGGAAGGATCACCCACAGTCCAGTTGCAGATTTGGCTAATGAAGGTGTGAATGTTGTACACCGGGAGGAGGATATTGATGTAGCTGGCGCTGAGGAGGATGTTGATGATTATGATGCAGACAGATACCAAATTGCCTTTCTCAATTTCTATTTATATTCTAGATTATATAACGGCTGAAAAGTTTTCTGTTTTACTCCTAGTGGAGAGGGGATCTGATGCAGACAGATACCAAACTGCCTTTGTCCATTTCTTTGTATATTTGAATTTCTAGTTCTACAGTCTATGCAGGCTGCTTTATTTATATTCAACTACAAGTGTAGGGCGGGGGGGAGGGGCATAGATAGCCACCAAAGTAACGTGGTCCATTAATTTCACTTTCTAGCTCCACAGTCTGTGCAGCCTGCTTTTTTTATCTTCAAAGTATTTATATTTACAAGCCTTGCAATATAAATTAACTAGAGGTAGTGATGTGGTAGAACTCCAAAAGGCAGTTTGGAAGCCCCTGTACAAACTGGCTCTAATTTTTAACTGAGTTGTCCCCCCTCCAGTGTGTACTCGGAAAGAGTTTTTAGTGCAGCGGGGAACCTGGTCAGTGAGCAGCGAAGGAGGTTGCTTCCTCACAACGTTGAAAAAATGATGTTTATAAAAATGAATAATCAATTCCTCAATGAAGTACAGCACTGCCCTCCAGACAGTACAGAGGGACCTGTGGTTGTGGAGTCCAGCGGGGACAAATTGATAATGTGTGAGGAGGAGGAAGTACACACTGTAGGGGGAGAGGAATCAGAGGTTGAGGATGAGGACGACATCTTTCCTCAGTAGAGCCTGTTTAGTTTGTACAGGGAGAGATGAATTGTTTTATTGGTGTGGGGGCCCAAACAAACCAATCATTTCAGCCACAGTTGTTTGGTAGGCCCTGTCGCTGAAATGATTGGTTTGTTAAAGTGTGCATGTCCTATTTCAACAACATAAGGGTGGGTGGAAGGGCCCAAGGACAATTCCATCTTGCAACTATTTTTTTGGTATTATGTGACCATTTAACAGTCGTTTGCCATGTTCAAAAAGTAAAAGAAAATGCCAACAAATTCAATAAATTAAATCAAAAGTTAAATGCCCTGTCATTATTTAAAACAAGAGGTTTTGACGTGCTAGAATTAGTGTAGTGTTAAGATGTTATAAACACTACACTTGGAACTTGGAGGAGGTATTGTGGCCCCGGTATCAAATTGGGTACCGGGGCCACCCCACTACGCAGTCCAGATACTTGTTTGGCGGAATTCAGACCAGTTGAGGGTGTATTTATTTTATTGTGGTCCCGGTATCAAATTGGGTACCGGGGCCACCCCACTACGCAGTCCAGAAACTTGTTTGGTGGAATTCAGACCAGTTGAGGGTGTATTTATTTTATTGTGGCCCCGGTATCAAATTGGGTACCGGCGCCACCCCACTACGCAGTCCAGATACTTGTTTGGTGGAATTCAGACCAGTTGAGGGTGTATTTATTTTATTGTGGCCCCAGTATCAAATTGGGTACCGGGGCCACCCCACTACGCAATCCAGATACTTGTTTGGTGGAATTCAGACCAGTTGAGGGTGTATTTATTTTATTGTGGCCCCAGTATCAAATTGGGTACCGGGGCCACCCCACTACGCAGTCCAGATACTTGTTTGGTGGAATTCAGACCAGTTGAGGGTGTATTTATTTTATTGTGGCCCCGGTATCAATTTGGGTACCGGGGCCACCCCACTATGCAGTCCAAATACTTGTTTGGTGGAATTCAGACCAGTTGAGGGTTTTATTATTATATTGTGGGGACTACTCTATACCACACTACCACTCTATACCACTCTATTTAATACTTTAAATCTATTTAATACTTTAATTCTATTAGTAGTTACCATAAAGAGGAACAAAATAAACAAATTTTACCAAAAGTATAATATGACTTACAAACACTACACTTGAAAGATGGTGCCTTTAAATGAAAAGTCAGTCTTCATTGCACGACTATGTGCAACAGGGACAGTTTTTTGGTTTACAAAGTCAACCAATAACACTTCGACCCTGTCTGTCTTTAACATACTTGATGGGATCTCAATGATGAATGGTCTGTACCATGGTTGGAGGAGGTATTGTGGCCCCGGTACCAAATTGGGTACCGGGGCCACTCCACTATGCAGTCCAGATAGAGGTGTATCAGATATTAAACAACGTTGACTGTTGCTGCAAAATGTTTAAATAATATTGTGGGGAACACTACACTACGCAGTCCATAAACTTTTTGGGTGGAATTCAGACCCGTGTAGGGTTTTTTAATAATATTGTGGTGACCCACTCCTCTACGCAGTACAGGTACATTATTCGGTGCGATTCATACCAGTTGATGGTTTTCTTATTATATATATTGTGGTGACCCACTCCTCTACGCAGTCCAGGTACATTATTGGTGCGAATCATACAAGTTCAGGGTTTTTAATTTATATTGTGGTGACCCACTCCTCTACGCAGTCCAGGTACATTATTGGTGCGAATCATACAAGTTCAGGGTTTTTAATTTATATTGTGGTGACCCACTCCTCTACGCAGTCCAGGTACATTATTGGTGCGAATCATACAATTTCAGGGTTTTTAATTTATATTGTGGTGACCCACTCCTCTACGCAGTCCAGGTACATTATTCGGTGCGATTCATACCAGTTGATGGTTTTCTTATTATATATATTGTGGTGACCCACTCCTCTACGCAGTCCAGGTACATGTTTTGGTGCGATTAAGACCAGTTGATGGTTTTCTTATTATATTGTGGGGACCACTCCACTACGCAGTCCAGAAAGATACCTCGTTGCAACGTTTTGGACTAATAACTATATTGTGAGGTGTTCAGAATACACGGTAAATTAGTGGAAATGCTTGTTATTGAATGTTATTGAGGTCAATAATAGCGTAGGAGTGAAAATAAGCCCAAAAACTTGATTTTTTAACTTTTTATGCTTTTTCAAAAAAAAAACCCGAATCCAAAACCTTAAATCCGAGCCAAAACCTTAAATCCGAACCAAAACCTTTTGGCAGGTGTTTTACGAAACAAATCCGAACCCAAAACATCGAGAAAATCCGGATCCAAAACACAAAACACGAGACCTCAAAAGTCGCCGGTGCACATCCCTAAATAAAACCGACATGCTTGAAATGCTGACTTACATTTATACAGACATAGAAAATATCCGAAAACAGTACCTTGCAGATTGCTATCAATTCCGAAGTGACCGCATCCTGGCACCTTCCTTTTACATCACAAAACAGAGCGACAGTGAGGTTTGTGAATTTCAATGATGATAAATATCATTTTACCTATAATCTCTATTAATTTTAAAGTGGTCTAATTTGTATGATCCCTGGAAGAATTACTAACCTAACCAAAGAAATGGCTGTCACATATTAGATAAATAAAAAACTCTGTTTAGTGTTTCTTAAAGATTATAAAAATTACTTGACAAACATATTTCTAATCAAGTCAAATATTGTGAATGTATGCATGAAATATAGCACTAAATGAGTAAAATCTAGAGACCATAATGCTAATGAGGACATATAAATGTACCTGTATTTACATGACCGGCACAGTGGCATGGGCAGCACGGTGGCTTAGTGGTTAGCACTTCTGCCTCACAGCACTGGGGTCATGAATTTAATTCCCGACCATGGCCTTATCTGTGTGGAGCTTGTATGTTCTCCCCGTGTTTGCGTGGGTTTCCTCTGGGTACTCCGGTTTCCTCCCACACTCCAAAATCATACTAGTTTATTAATTGGCTGCTATCAAATAGACCCTAGTCTCTCTCTCTGTCTGTGTGTGTGTTAGAGAATTTAGACTGTAAGCTCCAATGGGACAGGGACTGATGTGAGTGAGTTCTCTGTACAGCGCTGTGGAATTATTGGTGCTATATAAATAAATGGGGATGATGATGATGACCAGCATGCAAGTAAATAGCAAAGCAGGATAGCAAGTAACCAACTGAGACTTTCAGGAACTCCAATAGGATAGTTAATTAGGGATAGTTTCCCCAAATGTTCTTAATTCAGGCAACGAGTCCCATGCGTTTATAACTGATTTTACTATGGTAACAATGGTTACTTATTTGTTTTGTCGGAGCGTCCTTGGAAGTAGGTGTTGGTCTCAACAGTGATTGTTAAACTCTCGTTGCTCGAACTGTACTGCTACCTTGCAACTTGTTGCATTTTCTACTATAGAGCTTTTCCAGGCCGGTTACAATTCCAGTGATAGTATAGTTTCTCTTACTTTCAGAGAGAATGATACTTTTGTCCTCAATGCTGCCGTCAATCTGTGATAGATGTCTGATGCGTTTCATCTGGAAACTCCAAACCTTTTTTCAAATTTGAACATAGATTGTGCATTTTGTGTTAAAATAGAACTTGGGGGGACATCCCACCTCCCACACATAATTGATTCACCTTGATTAGCTGAACAAAATGATATCTGATTGAGAATCAATTAAATTAAGATTAAAAATAAAACCTAGTGTTACAAATCTATAGTCATATAGACAAAACTAATATTATTATGTTAATGAGACAACTCTCCCAAATTTAATATCACAGAAATCTTTAAAGGTTACAGTTCTTATTAAATAATATACTAGTTCGCCACTGCTTTATTTTGACTTCATAAATTTACATACTGTATTTCGGTATAAACATATTCTCACAGCTAACCAGTCGAATACTATGGGGGAAATTCAATTAACCGCGATGTTCCTAAGAACATTGCGGTTGCAAGATTTTTAAAAAAAATCTCTGCTCATTTTTTCTTGTGCCCAATAGAGGTGCAAGGAAAAAGGAGCTAAGATTTTACCGTAGTACGATAAAAATGCACAGCCGCGGTGTTCTGAGAAACATTGTGACTAACTGAATTTCCCCCTAAGGCTGTTGTGATGTTTTAATATAAATCTAATTTAGATTAGCTTCTTAGTTTATTGTAATAAGTATATTACTAAAATAATAAGATATTTCATATCATTCACATAAAAAAAAAAAGTAAACATATAAATATATGTAAAACTGTACTTAGGTAAATTAATTTTATATATATATGTTAATATTGTGGCTTCATTATATTATTCATTATACGTGTAAATTGAAGTAAAAAAAGTCCAATAACACTGTATACTTACTATATTGCATATATAGTAAGTATTATATTTTATAAATATTGCATTGAAGTGTATATTGTATATTACAGCACAGTTAAATATAAATGCTATTCCTCAAACACTATCAGGTGCTTTTGCAAATATATAACAGAAAAGTGTCATATTGCTTAGAGTGATAAAAATGATTGCATTAAAATTTCATCTCAGTGATTTACTTACTTGGAGATCAGTAACTAAATATCATGCAAAACATCTAGCAAGCAGTTTTATGTTTAACTTTAGCTCTTAATCACATCATGTCTAATTGTAGCATATCTCATCCAGAATAAACAAAAAACACAGTGCTAATTGGTTATGAGCAGTCTCTGAGTAAAGTAAAGTCTTATCATTTGCAATTTGTGGACATTCATCGGAGTGCTTCTCAATACATTTATAATGGCAATGATTTTCATTTGGCGACAGACGGGTCAAGTGCTTAAAACTGTTGACATTGTCATGAGCAGCCCTGGAACGGTGAGGATCATACTTTTCATTTTATCGGTGTTTCATAATCTCCTACATGATGCTGAGATAACAATTCCAGTTAAGAATTGTTTTTGTATATACTGTCACTGTAATGACATTCATGAAGTTCTGCAGCCTGTGGTGGGACAATAGATTATTCCTGAGACTTAAGATGAACATCTCCACGTTGGTGCCATGGCTGTTTTTGGTGTGAATGATGGTGTGTTTTCGTTCCGGTCTTTCATGTGTATGGTTCATGTTCCCAGTACATGACATGAGTTCTACCCATGCTATTAATGGTACTAATGATGGAAATATAACTTTGAAAGTAAATTACACCAATATAATCATTATCGACTATAAGGAGAAGCAAATTTTCCTATGGCTTACACAGTTGCTATTTCCATCGGTGGTAGTTACCATCACGATGACAGTAACACCGACAAGAAAGACAGCGACATAAAAATAACGATTAACATCACTGCGACAGTGAGTATATATGTACATACCATAATTAAAATCTACAGCATCTCTGACAGCTCTTATACCCGTCACCTGTCAATTTTGAATAAACAAAAGGCGATGACTGGGAAGGACGCCGTTCCCACTGCTGACAGTGTGATTACCGCTTTTAAGGCAGAAATGGGTGGACCCGGTGCCTCTATTATGTATTCTTACGCCGGTTCCACCCATTGCCACCTTAAAAGTGGCAATCGCACTGTCAACAGTGCGTCCTTCCCAATAGCCGGCTTTTGTTTATTTGGAATTAACAGGTGATGGGTATAATACCTGCCGGAGATGCTGTGCATCTAAATTATGGCTGTCTCTCTTGTCATTGTTACTGTCATCGGGTATCCGCACCCCACCCATTTCCATATAAGGAATGTAATGTTTACACTGTGTTCTTCTTTATTATACTGTGTCTTTTCTTGTACTACACTGCTATTTTCCTGTACAATGTGCTGACACTGTTATGTATCCATATATGGGTATGGAGATCCAGGCTATGTACGGAAGCTAGATAAGATCTGGAATCCAGAGTACAGTATTTAAGGTTGGACATTTGGCTTCAACTAGAAAGTTAATAGCAGCCTTTCCAGCCTCCAGCGACTATCGATGCAGGGCATCTGGAATTGGCAATGGAGCTCCCCAGCAGCAGTACTTAGCGAGCATTAAAATTCCATACCCACAGCTAAGTGCATATTAATTTATGTGGAAGCTTTCTTATTGTTTAAAACTCTGATATCTCTATATTATTCATTGGATACTTTAACTCCATCAGATGACATTTGATACCAGAAATGGGAATCCCACGAATAATAGGTGACATTTTATGTATTTTGTACCCATAGAGATTGTTTGTGGTGTACTTTTTAGGTGGTGGTAGTCAGTTTAGTGATTCTGACTACCCCTACAACGAAGAAGACGTCAGGATGCCTAGTACAGCGACCTGAAAAAAAACCTACTTACCAGAATGCAGATGTCTTCATGAGACGACTTGTTGTGTTGCCGACTGTGCAATATGACGTCATCACAAACCGCGACTTGTCTTAAAGCGGCAATGGTTAGGATAAGGGTTAGGGTTAAGAATAACCCTAACCCTAACCTTAACTCTTCACCCTAATACCCCGAACCCTAACCCCTACAATAATACTTACATTACATCAATGACAGCTGGGTCGGTCCATCGCCGCTTTAAGACAAATCGCGGTTTGTGATGACATCATCCTGCATAGTCGGCAATACAACGATTCATCCCTTGAAAACATCTGCATCCTGGTAAGTAGGTTTTTTTTCAGGTCGCTCTACTAGGCATTCGGTGTCCTCCTGTCGTCTTCTTCTCTATCGGTGTAGTCAGTACCGTTAATAGGTACTACACCCCATTTTAGGGTTGTTGTAATTTGCTGCATTTTGTTTATACTGTACAAAACTATAAAAGAAGTTCAAGATTATTTGAATAGTTGTAATCAAGTTTTCTAAGTTTCATAATGGGGAAGATATTCAAAAAGATGCAAATCCATTGCCTTTATGGGTAACTAGTTTTGGACCCTGGGTACCCATCATTCATGAAGCAAACATGAATGTAGCCGCTTGGCAAACCCAAGCCAGATGGCTGTGTACTTAGACTTGTCTCAATATAGTACATTGGAGTAAAAAAATGCTGCAAATGTGGCATGGATTTGCATGCAAGTGCTCCAGGACGAAACAGCTCATAGGGAGAGTGCTGAGAAACTGAGTACAATGTGACCGCTGCAGTCACATGACCTGGTGATCTGTCACAGTGGCGTCTGAAGGTACCTTAGCTGAAGGAGAATTAGCCACTACCGGTTCCCCCTGCACTCGCTGGTACGCGTGACATCCGCAAGCAAAAGAAAAAAAGTAGCTTTAATTTTTTTTTCTTTAACTATAGAACTCCAGTGGGGCCCCGGGCCTGGGTAATTTGTAAACACCCCCTGCTCTCGGCGCCTCTGCTGATAACCCTATTTTTCTTGCTTCCGACAGGTTGGTGGAATTCTAACATTGAACTTGCTTTTATCGATCTTGTGTCTGGGAATGTGGAGTACCAGCATGGCTGCATTATCATCCATTGAATGGTGCATTGGCAAATGTTGGAGTCCCTGGCCCCTGGAAGGACATTGTGTGAAAATACATTAATCCTTCGAGACTGAAGAAAAATCATCACGTGTCTTTGACAGATGATTGACACAATGCTCTGGTTGTTATTATTATTATTATTATTATTATTATTATTATTATCCTTTATTTTTTAGGCACCACAAGAGTTCCGCAGCGCCGTACACAGCACAAACAGTAGACTAAACAAGGTGAAACATTACAAACAGTAAACCAAAAATACCAAAACTTCAGAGACTCCAGGCAGGCTAATGCAGTAAAGACAGAGCAGAAGAACAGGTGTGGAGAACAAAGGAAAGAGGGCCCTGCTCAAATGAGCTTAAATCCTAAGGGAGGTTATGCATTATAGAGTGGCACAATTGAATAATTTGTATATTGATGGGTTTCTATGTTAGCCAAGCAGTGGAATGTAAGGAAAAGCACTTTTCCTATGGTTTACACAGTTGCTTTTTTCATATAAGGAATGTCACATGGCCAGCATTATTACACATCTCATTTACTATAGGTTCTCAAGAATAACATTTCTATATTTATTTTCATTGGCTTAGTGGTTAGCACTTCTGCCTCACAGCACTTGGGTCATGAGTTTGATTCCTTACCATGGCCTTCTCTGTGTGGAGTTTGTATGTTCTCCCCGTGTTTGTGTGGGTTTCCTCCAGTTGCTCCAGTTTTCTCCCACATTTTAAAAACATACTAGTAGGTTAATTGGCTGCTATTAAAATTAACCTTAGTCTCTCTGTGTGTGTAACTTAGGGAGTTTAGACTGTAAGCTCCAATGGGGTGGGGACTGATGTGAGAGATTTCTTTGTACAGCGCTGCAGAGTTAGTGGCGCTATATAAATAACTGATGATGATGCTTATACTGTGTCTTTATCTGTATTACACTGTTCTTGTCTTGTACTATGTGCTGAAACTGTAATTTATCCATATGTGCATGGATATTCCATACTATGTAAGGAAGTTAGATAAGAATTGGGCAGACCTAATTCAGTATACAGTATTTAAAGATGGACATTTGGCTTCAACCGACTATTAATCCTGGGCACCTGGAACTGGCGATGGAACGTTAAGAGAAGATCATTAGTTGGAGAAATAAACAACTCACAGTCTCTGATCAACCCTTTTGAAGACATAGAAGATGTTCAGGAAAGTTTAAGATGTATTAGAGAGAAAGTTAACTCAATGACCAAGTTAATCACTTAAGTTAATAACCAAGAAGCAAAAAAAGTATTTTAAATATTTTAACTTAAAGAAGTCAGATCAAAATTCACCATTAAAATCTATACATTCAGATGATAATTTGAAATAGGAAAGGAAATATATATTGCTCTAAAAAGAAGGAAAGAGGATTAGGATCTAAAGATTATAAGACCAACAACTCTAAAAGGTGGTCAAATAAAGATTATGTGAAAAACCCCAATCAGGGCAGTTACATGCAGAAAGTGCATTATTATTATAAAGAAGAGTTGGATACATACTCTTTGGAATAGATATGATACAGGAAAAACTTAGAGTGATCAGCTCTATTTCCCTGTCCATAACAAGTTTGACCCCCTTAAGGAGCTAAAAGTTTCCCCTTTTTCAGATTGGAGAAGAAATAAAAAAAGGACATCATACAAGCAGAATTTGATAAGATACAGAAGGAATTAGATGAGCCTGAAAGAAAAATAAAGAAATTATCTATAAGGAAAATCGGGAAAAGTGGAGGTAATAAAAATATTAAATTTAATAGATTGAAAGTAACAATTAAGGCTAATAGCATTGACAAAGAGAAAACTGGTTTAGAAGGAATTAGTGATACCTTCCAACAGACACATAGTTTTAACCTCAGCTCTAGAATTTTGATTAATAACGATATCGTTATTATCAAAGGTGTTACAAATTTACAAGATAATTATTAAGAATAATTCCATTTTCTTTCCGACTCATGTGAAGGGTCCATTTATTGACACCTCCAACAGATTAGTTACCGATGATGTGAAAAGATTAGTTATGAAAAATAAATGTAAACCTGTCTGTAATTTGACACATAGTGAATGGTTGGCACTCAAATTATAACAAAAAGATGATAAAATAGTCATAAAACTGACGGCTAAGGGGGGGACATAGTGATGGATAAGAAGAAATATATTGAAGAGATATATAGTCAACTAGATGATCAGAATACCTATTTACAGTATGATCCTATATTCAAAGTTTGAGAACAATTTGAAAGGTAGATCACTAAATAGGTGGAGAATGGTGTTTTCAGTAAAGAAGAACATGGTTTTCTTAATATTAAGGGACCAACTATACCATAAATTTATGTTCTTCCAAAGGTACATAATAAATTGGTTGACCCTTCGGGGAGACCAATTATCTCTGGGGTCAACAGTATCTCTACTACTTTGATTATTATCTCCAACCATTAGTAAAAGAGAGTCTATACTTATAAGACACAGGCGATTTCCTTATGAAACTTGAGAATATTATATGAGATGATAATATATTTATAGTAACTGCAGATGACACTTCTATGTACACGATAATAGAACACAAAAAAGGTTTGGAAGCAGTAGAATTCTTTCTTAACAAAATGTCAATGAATGATCATTTAAAAAGATTTTTGTTGGAGGTTATACATTTTATTCTGCATAACAATTATTATTACTTTAAAGAAGAATATTTTCTCCAGAGGACTGGGACAGCAATGGGCATCAGGTTTGCCTCTAATTATGCCAATCTATTTATGGCATATTGGGAACATGAGTATATTGACAATAGACTTGGAGCAAACCTGGTGTCCTGGAAAAGATTGATGACATCCTTTTCTTCTGGAGGGGAGACAGGTTTTCAATAGACTTGTTTTGTTACAGTTTAAATATTAATCATTGGAAAATTAAATATTCTTTTGATGCTAGTAACTATATGTTAAAGATAGAACCTTACAAATGAAGGGCAATCGAAAATCGACAGATACCAATTTGTACATATTGTGTAATAGCCAACACCATGAAAACTGGCTCAAGGGTATTCCCTTTAGTCAGTTTTTACGCTTAAGAAAAAATTGTACGAAAGATATTGAACTAATGGGACAAATGGAAATTATGCAGAATAACTTCAAACAAAATAGCAATGAAAAAAGTGTGTTGGAAAAAGCTAGAGAAAAAGCTGTGAAGGTTGATAGAAGGAAATTAATATACCCTTCCAATGAAAGAAGCAAACTGCATGAAATATCATTTATTACAGAATTTAATCGCTCATTCAAACAGAAGACTGGCATGTTTTAAATAAAGATCAACATTTATCTAAGTTACTTCCTCCAAAACCATATTTTATATATAGAAGGTTGGCCAGTCTTAAAGACAAATTGGTACCGGTCCCTGTGGTTAAATATTCTGTAGCAGGAACGATCAAATCTAATGGGTTTTTTAGAAGTGGAAATTGTTAAGCATGTACAAATATAAAAAATAATAATAAAAAAATAATAATAGGATACAGAATATAGGATACAGGAATTTGTAGTCAATAATCAAGCATATAATATAAAACAAATATATATAATGTAATTCAAGCAATGTCATTTATCTCATTGAATGTAATTGTGGAAAGTATTATGTGGGTAAAATGTCCCGCCCTTTAAAAAAGTGGATATATGAGCATTTCCGCAATATTAGAATAGAGTATGAGCTGAATTCAGTTCCGGCACATTTTAACCTACCACAATTGCTCTGAGAAGGGACTTAAAAATGTTCCTGCAATAGACATTATCCAAAAGGAATGGAAGCATATTGATATTGAAAATATTTTATCTAAGAGAGAGATTGCTTGGATATTTAAATTGAATAATTGGATACCAGAAGGCTTAAACAAGGATTTTGTGCTGAAATGTTTTCTTTGAGTGATTATTTTGTCTGGTTAACTGTATTTTTCTCCTTTTTGTATTTTTTATATTTTTAACAATAAGACACAGCTAAGAAAATGAGAAAATCAAGCTACAATCTGTGATTTGCATAATCCACTAGAAGCCATTAAATACTCTGTAGAGTTTTTCTGTTTATACATGAGGATTGTTTGTAAACAGTGACACCACCCTGAACAAGACTAAATTTGTCTGATCTGTGAAGCTAATCATGTATTGATGGCTGCTATCTTGATGTGTATTCTCATATTTTGCTTTTTATCTGGATATTTCAGCCGAGATGGTTTGCAGCTAAATAATACTTTCCTTCGATTTGATCTATAATATTTTTTTTCTATGTGATTAATACATATTAACATGAGATCTGAAATATGATTAAAGTTTTCTCTTTCATGAAAAAATATGATGATAATAAGGCTTGAAACTCAAGCCTTGATCTGCAGTTCCTGTGAATTGTCATTATAATGTGAAATTGGGGCTTGGAACACAAGCCCTTAAGCATGGTTATTATCTTTAGAGATCAGGAAATATAGTTGAGAAGGAGGGTTGAAACACAAGCTGAGAAGTGCAATTTGATTCATTGAAATATGTTGAATATAATATCCAGGATACATCAACATTTATGTGATATAAAATTGTGTCTATTAATTATTAGCATGAATTTATTTTTTATAGATTTTAATCTATTATTATGGATGTTAATTATGAAATATGTATTTTGATTTTATGTACCTAATATAAATTACAGGGCAGTATATGAATTATATTTGTAGTCTGTTTATAACAATTGATTGGAGACATCATGTGATTTATCATTTGATCATGTCTATGAATATAAAAGGATAGTCTGAGCTTTACGGTACACTACCTTGAAAAAGATCTTTTGAAAGGATTAAAATGCGTTGGAGAGTGTATCTTGTGAGAGAAGGACTACCCTCCATTGAATATAACATCTACATTGTTTGGAATTTTATGATTTATCTAGTGTATGAATAAAGTATTATTTTATCAATATATATTGCACTAAATTTTTCTGGAACATTGGAAGATACATCCATTTGTGGGCCCCTGTTTTTTTTTTACCAAGATTGAAGTATCTTCTTAATTCATGTTATAAGAAAGTTTCAAGAAACTATCCTGTAAGTAGGTTTCCTGTGGGAGAGGTATACGTTGGATGGTTATCGAGACAGAGTACATGATTATGAATCAACACAAGTGGGGTTTTGTGTAAGTGCTTGCACATAAGGGGAAGAGTAGTGATGACTGACATGTGGAATTCACGATAGAAGAACTTTCTGCATTATTATTGATTATTTATTATATTATTCCACATTTATGTACACACAGAGTTGCACTATTTTTGTTTATTTCTCTTACCCATATGTACGTCCGCTTTCAACATGGAAAAGTTATGAATGTTGCATCTGTCCCACCACTCATTGAATGTAAGCATTTTTATGTTTATTCTCATCTTCATTTGAGAGATCAACAGTGCTGGTTGGGTCCCTATACTATTGTGAGAGTATGTCCAAAAAGCTGCAACTGTCTTTTGTGCAGCTGCCAGAATAGTATACAAGGTTCTGCATTAAAACTCATTGTCTAAATGAAGCTACATATACATTATATTGAGACAATGCAATAACATAAAGACATAACTTATACAGCAGTTACTAATATATATATATATATATATATATATATATATATATATATATATATATATATAAATTACGCAAATTATGGTTGTAACAATATGATACATAGGCAATGTATTAAACTTGGTGTTTTCCATTAAAATTACTTTTACACAACTTGTAATTCTGATTATTACAGCCTTATTGTCACAGGCACTAGGAGTCTTTGCCCAGGATATCACCAGATGTACTCTTACCAGAGTAGTGTATGCACACAGTGGTCTTCTGGTAGCAGGGTGACTAGCGGAACAGGAGAATCAGCAGATGGTAAGAGGATGCTAGAGGAAAGTCTATGACTAGCAGCAACAGGTTATGAGTTAAACAATATGAACACGAGGATCTTGATGGACGTGAAGATGTGAGAAAAGTCAGTGGTCTGCGTACAGCAAGTTGTACCACTGCTATAGTGAGAGGAATGTCCAGGGATAGATAGGAGGTAGTGAAGTCAGTGGTCTGCGTACAGCAAGTTGTACCACTGCTTGTAATGATGGAACAGGTTCCAGGTGCAAGTAGGTAACGGGGAAGTCAGTGGTCTGCGTATAGCAATTTGTACCACTGCTTATAGTGAGGAAACTTGTAACTGGTGCCAATAGGAAACAGGGAGTCAGTGGTCTGCATTCAGCAAGTTGTACCACTGCATATATAGGTGGGGATAGGCACTAGGGTAGATGAATGGAGCATCAAAGGTAACACGGAGAGCACAAGGAACTTGATTCCAATGGTATATATAATACAATAGCAAATGACTAGCGCTGCTTGGAGATACAAAGTCACTACTGAGATCCAGGACATATGAGACAAAGTCAATAGCATCTATAACTTCGTGAGATAGAGGACTCCGTAGAGAGCAGAACACAGTCCAAGCGGATATGCAATAAACTGGTAAAGTCAATAAAAGATAAGCATACCGCGGTTCAGTTGAGCAGGCTGTCACGAGAGAAACACAGGGATAGCTGAGCGGCTGAACGCCGACACGAGTAGAGACCACAGGAGAGTGGTAGCGGTAATCCGTGTCTGTGAAGCACACAGACAGAGAACATCACACGAGAGGAGCAATGATGATTCTTGCGGAGGTCAGCAGGAATAGTAGACACGATGAAACACAGGAGAGTTGAAGCGGTCAGGCAACCGGCAATGCAGTAGTCAGGAATCAGCTAGGACTGAAGACACGATGAACACAGGAGAGTTGAAGCGGTCTGGAAACTGGTAATGCAGTAGCGAGGAATCAGCTGGAACTGAAGACACGATGAAACACAGGAGAGTTGAAGCGGTCTGGAAACCGGTAATGCAGTAGCGAGGAATCAGCTGGAACTGAAGACATGATGAAACACAGGATAGTTGAAGCAGTCTGGAAACCGGTAATGCAGTAGCGAGGAATCAGCTGGAGCTGAAGACACGATGAAACACAGGAGAGTTGAAGCGGTCTGGAAACCGATAATGCAGTAGCGAGGAATCAGCTGGAGCTGAAGACATGATGAAACACAGGAAAGTTGAAGCGGTCTGGAAACCGGCAATGCAGTAGCGAGGAATCAGCTGGAGCTGAAGACACGAGGAAACACAGGAACACCTTCAGAGACTTAAAGGGAATGAGACTCCAAGATCAGGCAACGAGGTATTGACCACAGGTGCTTTAAATAGGGAGTGTTGCCTGATCAGCCAATTAACTAAAAGCAACAGGTCTGAAGAGTTCATAGAGGCTGCGCATGCGCAGACCGTCAGGATGGCGGGCGGCCACGGTTCCTAACAACGGGAGAAGAGGCACTCACAGTCCGGTGAGTGACACTTATTTATATCTTAAATAAGAGAAAAAGAAAATAAATTTGGGACTATCTTTACTTTTTTTTGTTACATTTCCACATCTTAATCTTTTAATTGTCATTAATTTTTTAATTACTTCCCTTTATGCAAGTATATTAATAAAATGTACATCTCTATGTGGTAAGAGCAGATTGAGTGGGCGGCTGTCTTTTAAGTACCACACACTAGGAGAATATAAAAACAATCATATTATTCTACTCATCCAAAAAGGCCGTTATCCTTTATAGATCATTAGACTATTTTTCCCTCAAACAATATATCTTTTTTGCATCTGAGTCCAGAAACAGAGCAATTAATGCTGAAGGTCTACATTGTGTTTGGAACACCATAATGCCACCATGTCCATCCAGTTAAGCTAATTAAAAAGTGATACATTTTGCTTTCTTGCAATAAATACCATTTTATATGCTCATCAGAGGCGTAACTCTGCATTGCTGAGCTCAATTTTAAAATTTGGGGATGAAGCCTGGACAATCTTGATGTCACCTTGCTCTATTGGGCAGGATTCACTGAGCAGGCACCAGAGGATAGAGCAGAGGCTGATGGATCGGCATCACTGGGCCCCCCTCACCTCTGGCCTCTAGTGCCAGTACACCTCCTGCAAAGATGGTAGATCCTCCATTAGTGCTAACCTCTTAAAGAAGTACTATATATACTGTTAACATAATGTTAATGCAACATTACTTCAGTTTACCCTGAGCTGTAGAGCTGAGAAATAGATCCCAGACATAAGGATCCCCATTAGCACAGATGGTAGTATAATGTACGTTGTAACTGTATCATTAAAGGCATTAAGTTTAAACCTATAAAAAAGAGGGCAAAAAATAGTAGAAAGGAGGTCATATTTATAACTACCCTTATGTGGACTTCAAGCTGAGGTTTTGCGAATCCTGAATCTCTATTTCTCATATTCCTGGTGTGTTTTATGAGTGATACAATCAGAAGAGAAATGGCTGCACAGAATATGAGGAACGATATAATGGATCCTCCAAACTTGACAATCTTAAAATTGATATAATTTACATCCAAAGTTATATTTCCATCACTAATAATAGCATTGGTAGAAGTCTCAGGAATAATCTGTTGCTGTAGTTTGTGATCTTTACAGAGTAGAATACACAGAGCACGGTGCCCCACCACAGGCTGCAGGACTCCACAAATATCATTGCAGTGATAATATATTCCAAAAATGTTTTCTTTTTTGTAACTGGTATTGTAACCTCTGCATCATAAATTAGATTAAAAGATATCCATAAAATTAGAAGAATGATCCTCACTGCCCCCAGGCTGGTCATGATAATATCAACAGTTTGGAGAGTTTGACCCTTCTGCCACCAAATGAAGTTTTTTGTCACTATGAAAGTTTTGAGAAATAATCCGATGATCACCAAAATCCAAATTGCAATTGGTAAGAAAATGAAAGTTACGTGATCCATTGCTTCTTTTTCAGAATCATGTACTTTCCTCAGAGACTCTTCATAACCAACCAGCCCAGTACGTCTTACTTGTTTATTCTGCATGAGACAAGCTGCACTCTGATTGGAAATTATATTGAGCTGCTTGCTATAAGTTTTGCATGATATTTGGCTACATGGCTCCAAGTAAGTAAATTTAGATACAATTTTAATAGTCATTTTTATTCCTCTGAACAGTGTGTTACTTTTCACTGTTATGCATTTGCAAAAACACCGGATATTATTCAGGAATAGCAATGATATTTAACTGCAAGGAGCAATCATATTACATTAAGTATATTGTTTTTTGAGTTACATAATGCTGTGCTTTGTCAATATATCCTGCCCTTATTTGTTGTAAAATAGTCTAGATTGCAAATGATGTTTCAATGCAAGAAATAAATGGATATCACATATATTTAGGTTCATTATTTACAAAATATAATTCTTTAATACATTATGTGTAGTCAACATTTTATTTCAATACCATGGAAATAACAGGGCAGATTATTTAGGAAATTCATCGAACTATAAAAAAAACAAAAAACAAAATGGAGAACTGTGTAGTTACTAACTCTAATTACATTTGTATACAAATAAAAACAGTGACTACAGATATTGATTGTTACATTTCAGTTTTTTTTTACATGTAATGCTATTTTATTTTTATGGGGGTGATACTTAGCACTCTACACAGTGTTGTTACTTAGCATTTTATTAATAAAAACAGGCAGTAATATTTATTTTATTATTAGTGGGGGCACAAGTACTTAACTACTCTGGCACCCACCCACCAGAAATACCAGGAGTGGCCCAGTGCTATTCAGTATTGGCCTCGGATTAAGCGATGGGCTTGGGATGTTTTTTTGGGCTCCCCTCCTAGAGGACTGGTCCAGATGCTGAGTAACTCTGGGTCTTGAACAATGGAAGTGATAAAACCATTTGTTTAACATCAAGTTTTAGTATGATGCTTGACCTAAACCTCATGTGGTTTATGGGTTTGCAAACTGCCACACATTGGAAGCAATTTGAGGTTTCAGCTTCCAAACAGCAGGGTAGTAAAATCTGTGATTTAGTGCTGAAAACCACATACAACGTGTGCCGTTTTGCAAACCACACTAAAAACAACTACTTAGAAAATCTATCCCTACATTTTGCTATTGTATACTATAACCCATTGGAGTTATGCTGAGTAAATTTCACTGATGAGATGATTTCCTTCTTTCCAGAAAAGATGGAATAAAGGTGTTAAAAACAGACGCTAAAAGAATTGTAAATCCAGTAGCCCCACCCACATAAGCAGAAAGGGGGTTGTAGTGAAGTACTATGAGTGTGTGTGTGAAGCTAGGTGGAACATCAGTAGTGTGAGAATCAACACTGTTTTGAAAGGGAAGTCCAAATTGTCCCCAAGGCAAGGACTTGGTAATGGCCGCCAAGGGTGAGCAGGGCAATTTTCAGAAGCGCAGCACTGGAGAATTAAACCAAGGTGATTCCAAGAATGGAAGTGTGTGCTATGCCAGATATTTATTGGCAGCTACCATCTAAGAGAGAAAGAGAATAGTAGTAGTCATTTTGCCTGTTCAGAGGGGAGATTCAAGAGCCTGGGTTCAAGTGACACTGGGATATCTAGAGAAGAAAAACAGAAAGTTGATGTGTTTTTTTTTTAACAGTTAGGGTTAAGTTAGGAGAAGTAGTAAGTTAATGATCTGCAAAGTTCTAATGGACTTTTCTGTGGAGAAGACTCAAATTGAGGAATGCCAGAGTCACAAGGTGGTTCCTCACTGTGACTGGATCACTGATAAATAACTTTTGGTATTAATTATTTAAAGGAAATAGCGCAGGTCGCTTATTTATATAATTGCATGGGCACTTATTTTTGATATTGTGTATATTGTGAGATAGGAAATCGTTATTTCTGAGACCAGGGTAGAAGATTTGGGTTTTCTGTTTTAACCTTTCAAAAGCAAATACCTTATTTCTGATGTATATCTGATACAATGGGTCTTTGTTTTGATGGACTTTTGCATATCTTGGTGCAGGGAAGCGCTTTGTTGTACCTGTCTTTGGGGTTGCGTATCTTGTCACTGTCTAAGGAGGATTCGTGTTGATTGGATCTTTTGATATGTGAGGCCTTTTTAAGGCAGGAAGGGTTAATTAAGACCTTGTTACTAGATTTCCTGTGTCTAAAGAAGAGATGCAAGACATCACAGCGTTTCTAGAATTTCACAGATAAGTGTAAATATTGTTAGTTTTGTGATGCATGTAAATCTATGCTTTGGTAAATGGGGTACATCCTGATTCTAAAAATAGCCTGTGTCCAAATCTGTATAAAGAGCACTGACTTGTACACTGAAATGGATCTTTCTGATTTCATCTGACCTGAACGCTGGTACCTTCAACCAGTGTTTGAGCAAATAAACAGGGCAGCACAATGCAGCACAGTGGCCTAGTGGCTAGCACTTCTGACTCACAGCACTTGGGTCATGAATTTGATTCCCGACCATGGTCTTATCTGTGTGGAGTTTGTATGTTCTCCCTGTGTTTGCGTGGGTGTCCTCCGGGTACTCCGGTTTCCCTTCACACTCCAAAAACATACTGGTAGGTTAATTGGCTGCTTTCAAAATTGACCCTAGTCTCTCCCTCTCTGTCTGTCTCCCTCTCTGTCTGTCTATCTATATCTGTGTGTGAGTGTGTGTCTATATTAGGGAATTTAGACTGTATGCTCCAATGGGGCAGGGACTGATGTAAATGAGTTCTCTGTACAGCGCTGCGGAATTAGTGGCACTATATAAATAAATGATAATGATGATAATAAACATCACTTGCTTCATAGACTTGCTTGAAAATATCTTCCATGCTGAAAATCCTGTGACCTACAGATTAGATCCATATTAGATCCAAACTCGAATCCATTCTACGGCTGATTCTGAGGTTGGACCCATCTCTACAGTACCATCGCTCTGCCTGCGACCCATGCAGCCCTGGTCAGTGTGATAGACCAGGGGGGATCCATCCACAGCAACTCTGTTTCATAGTAAGAGGTCAGGAGTACCAGCCCAGGTACACCAGCAACAAGGTACACTAGCAGCGCAGTTACCCAGAAGGAACGTGGTTCTGAGTGCCATAAAAGGAGCTCAGTGGTGGCAGTGGGCCCCTCCCACTGCGGCAGAAGGGCCGTATTCGGAATAACAAAAGGGGACGGTGGCAAAGTAAGCCCAGCAGGTTCCCAGCAACAACAGACAGGGTGGCAAAGGCGGTCCATCCTGTCATACACACATTAACACATTTTTATTTTTTCTGTATCTTACAGAGCAGGAAAACTGGAAGGTAATATTGATACTTTATCTAGGGCAGTGGTTCTTAACCTGAGTTTGATCGAACCCCAGGGGTTTGGTGAGTTACTCTCAGGGGTTCAGCGGAGGTGTGTGTCCATTCCGTTCGCCAGGGTTGCCAGGTGCATTAACATACTTTTGGCATTCACACAATGCTTTTATGGCATTTTCAATGGTTCACCATAAGAAACTGAAGGCTATTGACGAATATTTATTGCAAATTCTAAAATTTGTTGCGTAATTTATGGCAAAAAATGCCATACATGGCACGGCCTGGTAACCCTGCCGTTCACCCCACTTGCATGATTCGTGACATCACGCTCAAGATGGTCATCATTGGCTTGACCTTGATATCTGTTGTGCAGGGAACTTGGTGCGCTCAGTAGTCGACTTGTGACTGTCTTGATTGTACGTCATTTGTGATTTCCTTTTTAATATTCCAATCCCCTCGTTCTATGTCGAGCAAAATAAGAACGTGGTCGGATGAATACGTAGAATATGGATTCAGAATGTGATGGAAGTCAGCGTCCTCAATGCATAATTCGCAATGCCACGTTGAGCAATTTTAGTCTAGCACTGGCAAAACTAAAGGAACACTTCCAAAAGCTGCATGGAGATGGGAAATACAAGAAATCGATCTTAACCACATCATACGAAGTTGCGTACCTGATCGCAAAGCAGAGAAAACCACACACCATTGGTGAAATACTCGTAAAACCAGCTGCGTTGAAGATGGTGAATATCATGTTGGGAAAAGCTGCTGAAAATAAGTTGTTCCAAATTCCTCTTTCAAATGACACCATCAGCAGCAGAATAGTTGACATGAGCAATGACATCTTGGCTCAAGTAGCTGCAGATCTGATTTCAAGCCCAGCAAAAAACAGCCTCCAACTCGACGAGACCACTGATGTTTCCAATCTAAGCCAGATTGTTGTATTTGTGCGTTATGTGAAAGACGACATTATAATGGCAGATTTTTTATTTTGCAAGCCACTTACAACAATAACTAAGGCAGGCGCCGTAAAGAAACTTGTGGGTGACTTCTTCAAAGACAACGATCTTTCGTGGGATATGGTTTCTGCAATTTGTTCGGACGAAGCTCCAGCCATGCTGAGATGAAACTCTGGTTTTGGTGTGCTGGTGAAAGTCGCTGTACCACACATCATTGTTGCGCACTGTGTTCTGCACAGGCAAGCATTGGCAACAAAAACCTTGCCTCCAAAACTGGTAGAAGTATTACAAATTTTAGTGGAATGTGTTAACTATGTGCGAAATAGTGTTCTGAAGCACCACATCTTCAAAGAGCTGTTCTATGAAATGGGCTCTGATTTTGAGATACTTCTGTACCATTCTAACATTCGGGGGTTATCTCGCATAAAGGTGCTGAATCGCTTTTTGCCATGCATGCGGAATTAGTCCTGTTTTTGTGAGAGAACCAACGTTGTCATGCAGATTGCTTTGAAAATTCTGAGTTCATTCTCATTTTGGTGTACATGGCCAATATCTTTGATGCTCTCAATCATCTCAATCAACAGATGCAGGGGGGTGGAGACAACATCATCAAAGCAGAAGAAAACCTAAAGGCTTTTAAAAAAAAGCTACCTTTATGGAAACGCCGAACAGAGAATGATAACTTTGCAAACTTTCCCCTGCTCGACGACTGTGTAAGTAAGATCGAAGATGAGTTTGGACTCGGAGATATATCTGTACCCGGGAAAATGAAGAAAGCAATTGCCATGCACTTAGATAAGCTTGCAAAGTCTCTCGACTGATACTTCCCCACCAGAGTGTCATATCCAGCATGGGTGAAACAGCCAATCACATTTAGTGTTGCGACAGCAGATGTCAATGATGAGTACCTCGACAAAATCATAAAAACTTCAGCAGAGTCAGATTCAACAGCAACTCTTTAGAACAACAACGCCAAATCGTACTGTACCCTCTTATTGCTAAGAAAGCCCTTGAGATACTCATACCGTTTGATACAACGTATCTTTACGAGCAATCCTTTTGGAGGATGGTAGACAAAAAACGAAGAAAAGGAACAGATGTGTAACATGTGTTATTGTGTGACATTCATGTTTTGTTGGTTTTGTTCTTTGAACACAGTGATTTTATGTGTAACTGATGCATGGTTCATTTTGTGCACTAATAAAATATATATCTCTATGTTTTGATTTTGAAAAACATCACATTTTATTTTTCCAACTATGAAGGGTTCGGGGAATGCATGTATGAAACTTGCGGGGTTCAGTACCTCCAACAAGGTTAAGAACCACTGATCTAGGATATATCGCCTTTCAGCTAAATGTGGTCAACCCCACTTGTTTGAACAGAAAATGGATACGTGATAAAATGACTCTCAAAAGGGAAATATTTTTTTCCCTGGACAGTGTTGTATGTGTTCTAAAGAAGGGGTTTACTAGGGTCAGATCTTATAAGAAGGGTATGTCTGAAAAGGAGCTAAACCTCCACAGTATATATATAGTAATGCATGCTGTATAGTATATATAGTAAGCATTATATTTTAGAAATATTGTATTGAAGTGTATATTGTATATTAAAGTAGTTAAATATAATTGCTATTCAACAAAAACTGCAAGGTGCTTTTACAAATATATAACAGAGAAAAGTGTCATACGGCTTCGAGTAAGGTCAATGATTGCATTAAAATTGAATCTCAATGATTCACTTACTTGGAAATCGGTAACCAAATACCATGCAAAACTTCTAGCAAGCAGTTCTATGTTTAATTTTAGCTCAAAATCATTTACTGTCTCATTATAGCCTCTATCATCCAGAATAAACAAAAGCACAGTGCTATTTGGTTATATGCAGTCTCTGAGTAAAGTAAATGACTCTGAGAAAAAAATATTTTCTTATCATTTGCAATCTATTTGTGGACATTCATTGGATTACTTCTCAATACATTTATAGTGGCAAAGATTTTTATTTGGTGACAGATGGGTCAAATGATTCAAACTGTTGACATTTTCGAGTCCAGGCGGGGAACGGTTAGGATCATTCTTCTAATTTTATGGGTGTTTCATAATTTCCTACATGACGCTGAGATAACAATTCCAGTTATGAATTTTTTTGTAGATACTGTCACTATAATGACATTCATGGAGTTCTGCAGCCTGTGGTGGGACAACAGATTATTCCTGAGACTTAAGATGAACATCTCCACGTTGGTGCCATTGCTGATTTTGATTTCAGTGACGGTGTATGTATCCTCCACTTTAAATTCATCCTTTCATCCTACAGCTCTGCCCTCTCACTCGCTAAACAATCTTTCTTTAAATCCCTCATCTCTTCCCAGTCCTCTAACCCCCGCCGCCTCTTTGCCACCTTCAGCACTCTCCTGGCCCCCTCCCCTCCCCCCACCCCCTCCTCCCTGACTGCCTCTGATTTCGCCTCCTTCTTCTCCTCTAAAATCGAGGCCATCCGACTTGAAATCTCCTCCTCCACTTTCTCTTCCACCCCTCCCACTCTTCTGTCCTCCCCCTTCAACCACCTTCCCCTCCACTCCTTCCGTCCCACCACCGGCGAGGAAGTCCACTCTCTCATTTTATCCTCCCCCCCACTACCTGCCCCTGGATCCCATCCCCTCCCACCTTCTTCGCTCACTTTCCCCCACCACCTGCTCCCACCTCGCTCACCTCTTTAATCTCTCCCTCTCCACTGACATCTTCCCCTCCTCCTTCAAACATGCTCTCGTATCCCCCATTCTTAAGAAACCTAATCTCGTCCCCACTTCTCTCTCGAACTATCGCCCCATATCTCTTCTCCCTTTTGCCTCCAAAATTCTCGAGAGGCTCGTCTGCAGCCGTCTCACCTCCTACCTATCTGAATACTCCCTCCTTGATCCTCTCCAGTCTGGTTTCCGCCCCCTCCACTCCACTGAAACTGCCCTGGCTAAAGTCACCAATGACCTCTTCTCTGCAAAAGCCAGGGGCCACTTCTCCCTTCTCATCCTCCTTGACCTCTCTGCAGCCTTTGACACCGTTGACCACCCCCTCCTCCTTTACACCCTCCAGTCTTTCGGCCTCTCCGGCCCAGTCCTGTCCTGGTTCACCTCTTACCTTACTCACCGTTCCTTCTCTGTCACCACCTCTGGGTCTCTCTCCCCCCCATCCACCCTTCCAGTCGGGGTCCCTCAGGGCTCTGTTCTGGGACCCTTACTCTTCTCTCTATACACCTCCTCCCTGGGTGAACTCATCAGCTCCTTCGGCTTCAGCTACCACCTTTACGCTGACGACACTCAACTATACCTCTCCTCTCCTGATCTCTCTCCCTCCCTCCTCTCTAGGGTGTCCGCCTGCCTCTCTGCCATCTCCTCCTGGATGTCCTCTCGATTCCTCAAACTTAACCTTGCCAAAACTGAGCTCATAGTTTTTCCTCCCTCTCATACCCCATCCCCTTCTGACCTCTCCATCACTGTCGACAACACCTCTATCTCCCCTGTCCCCCAACTTCGCTGCCTTGGTGTCATCCTCGACTCCTCTCTCTCCTTTGGCCCCCACATCCTCTCTCTTGCTAAATCCTGCCGCTTCCAGCTGCGCAACATCGCTCGCATCCGGCCCTTCCTCTCCCAAGATGCCACCAAATGCCTTATCCACTCTCTGATCATCTCCCGCCTGGACTACTGCAACCTCCTCCTCACTGGCCTCCCCCACTCTCATCTCGATCCCCTTTGATCCGTCCTTAACGCTGCAGCTAGGCTTATTTTCCTCTCTCGCCGCTCCTCTTTTGTCTCCCCCCTCTACCTAGCCCTTCACTGGCTGCCATTCCCCTTCAGAATCCTCTTTAAGCTCCTCACACTCACCTACAAGGCCCTCGCCAACTCCACTGCGCCCTACATCTCCACCCTCCTCTCTATTCATGCTCCATCCCGCCCCCTCCGTTCTGCCTCTGACCGTCGCCTCTCTTCCCCCCTTATAACCTATTCCCACGCGCGTATCCAAGACTTCGCCCGCGCTGCCCCCCTCCACTGGAACAAGCTCCCTCCCTCCATCAGAACTTCCCCTAATCTGTCCAGCTTCAAACGGGCCCTAAAAACCCACCTTTTTCTTAAAGCCTTTCTGTCTCCCACTTAACTTCCTAACTTATCTTCTGCCTCTGTCCCCCTACTCTCCCTCTCTCCCCTGCGTCTCTCTGTCTGTCCACCCCTCCCCTTAGATTGTACGCTCCTCTGAGCAGGGCCATCTCTCCTCCTGATTCCACCACTTCTAACTCTGCTCTCCAGCTACTTAGCCCTCCTCCTCGAGGGTCCTCCACCCCACGTCCACTCTCGCTCCCTCCTCCCCCCTGGGGGTCTCCCTGTCTTCCGCACCCTCCTTCTTGGGCCCCTTCCTCGCCCTCTCTAGCTGTGCATTGAGCGTACTGAGTTGCTGTGTTTACTGTACTGTGCTGTCTCCCATTGTATTGTGATTTTGTTTGTCTCTGTACGGCGCTGCGGATGCCTTGTGGCGCCTTATAAATGAATATTAATAATAATAATAATAATAATTTCCCCTCCAGTCGTTCATGTGTATGGCTCATGTTCCCAGTACATGACATGAGTTCTACTCATGCTATTAATGGTTCTAATGATGGAAATATAACTTTTAAAATAAATTACACCAATATAATCATTATCGACTATAAGGAGAAACCTATTTTCCAATGGTTTACACAGTTGCTATTTCCATATAAGTAATGTAATGTGTGTGTAATGTACTGTGTCTCTCTCTGTGTTATTCTGTGTCTTTTCTTGTACTACGCTGTTCTTTTCCTGCACTATGTGCTGATACTGTAATGTATCCATATGTGGGTTTGGAGTTCCAGGCTATGTAAGGAAGTTAGATGAGACCTGGGATCCAGAATACAGTATTTAAGGATGGACATTTGGCTTCAACTGAAATGGAAAAAGCAGTAGTTCCAGCCTCACCTGACTATTGATCCTGGACATCTGGAATAGGCGATAAAGTTCCCCAAATGCTTAGTCAACATTAAAACTCCATACCCACAGCTAAGTACATATCAATTTAAATAAAAGCGTTCAGACTCTGTTATCACTGTATTATAACCCGGTTACTTTAACTCCATCAGATGACATTTGATACCAGAAGTGGGTTATCCCACGAATAATAGATGACATTTTATCTATGTTGTACCCATAGAGATTGCTTGTGGTGTATTTTACAGGGTTGTTATCATTTGTGGTATTGTGTATATACTTTACAAAACTAGAAAAGGAGATCAGGATTGTTTGAATAAGTAGTTGTACTTATGTTTTCTAAGGAGGAAGATAGTCACAAAGATGTGAGACCTTTGTCATTATGGGTAACTAGTTCCGAGCCATGGGTATCCATCGTTCGTGAAGCATACATGTATGTAGCTCCTGTGCGCTTGACAAACCCCCACCAGACAGCTGTGTACTTAGACCTGTCTTGCTATAGTACATCGGAACAGAAAACTGCTTCAAATGTCGGGTGGATTTGCATTTAAGTGCTCCAGGATGAGACAGCGCATAGGGAGAGTGCTGAGAAAGCTCTGCAGGCTGTTACAGAGCAGCTGGCTCTACTCTGTATGTCAATGAGATGTAAAAAAGCACCAAGGACAAATGGAACAACAGTTCTCCTCCTACGTGGTCAACACTGTGAAAAAGACAGCAAAGAAGGAGAGGTATCCAAGTGATACACATCAGAATCCTGTTACTTTTTGAAACTCGCTGTCCGACACACTCCTTCTGCTCTCCCCTTCGATCCAGGTTCAGAAACCTGTGCCACAATCCTACTCTGTACAAATTGAGGCCTATGGGCTTTTAACAGCTTTGAACCTGTGGTCATGTGATTGCTGACCTGAGGCCTGCTCTGTTCATCAGCTCAGATATTTAAACTGACTCTGTGCACAGGCTTGTGGTGGGAATCCAGTCCATATTAGAACTTTGATACAAAAAGGGGATGGGACTGCAGTAGAGCATTACTCTGGAGATGTGTCAAGTGACGAGGAGATGATGGAGCTGATGGCATTGCACTGACAAAGGGAAAGGCTGTGAGCAATGGTGTATTTTGACCCTCATGTCAGTTTGTATGTGAAGAGAGCTCGCTTTACAGAAGATGGGTTTACTTTGTTACATTTGATACGAGATTCAATAGCGCAAGTGTATGATGTGCCCTCTGAATTGTGTAACACTACCCAGTGGCATGATTTTGGGAAATTGATACAAAGACTTTGTTAAGTTAGATATCGGAATGGTGTTACTAGGCTACCTGTACCCACAAATTATATTTATTGTGTGCTGACTGATTGGGAGGGACAAGATATGGCTGTATTCTCTAAGATGATACATAAGAAGCTAGTACAGACAGCTCATCCAAATTTAAAGGACACTTAGGGCTACATTTACTAAGCTGCGGGTTTGAAAAAGTGGGGATGTTGCCTATAGCAACAAATCAGATTCTAGCTTTCATTTATTTAGTGCTTTCTACAAAATGACAGCTATAATCTGATTGGTTGCTATAGGCAACATCCTCCCTTTTTCAAACCCGCAGCTTAGTAAATCTAGCCCTTAGTGTATAATACTGAATAGTTCACAAGACACTTTGTCAGTGCAGTAATGCTTAACCAGTTGGGGAATTAGAAATGTGTCCCTGCAAATATCAGGAACAGGTGGTAAAATCAGAATCAGGTGGTAACAAACGGTTCAAAGGAGTTCACCTGACGCGTTTCTCCACTATTGATGTGTGGTTTCCTCAGAGATGGCTATTTGTTTGGTTAGCCTTCTTTTCAACTCAATTTTCCACTTTTGATATGTGGCTTCCTCAGAGATGAGGATGGAACTCCTTTGAACTGTGACCACAGAACTTAATTATAATTCTACTGATTGGATTGAACGATTTAAGGAGAGATCACAATCTCAGTTGGATTCCACCATCAATATTGCACATTCCCCCTTTTTACGAAGCCTGGAGTAGGGTAAGATCGATATAATGGAGAGAGAACAAGTTTGAATTGCAGAGGAGTGATTCGGTATGTAGCTCTAGCAGGTGGAGCTAAAACCCGCTTTGCAGGATTTCTGAGTCAGATGTACTGAGTATGATCTGTATCTCGTGTCTTGTACTGTGGGCTAATCCAGTGATCTCTTATTATCAAACATTCCGGATCATGCAACGAATTATTGTTTATGACAACTTTTTTTTTCCTATATGTGCACTATAGGTGATTTCAACATAATTTAAAACCAAAAATAGTGCAGATTAATGGTTTGGTGGAGTATGTTTTCATATTTTCTTTTCTTTTTCTTTTTTTGCTTTATATATATATTAATGCTTGTACAAATACATTTTATTATATATTTTAAATCTATGGTGGTATTTATTAGATAAAATCCATTTGCTCTTGTTTGCGTTTTTTTATTTTCTGTGCGGAGAATATTTATCATTCACATCAGTCCCTGCTCCACTGTTATTATTATTATTATTATTATCTTTATTCATGAGGTGCAACAAAGGTTCCGTAGCGCCGTACAGTGCATGGGACAAAACAGAACACGACATACAGGGCAGTACATAGACAAAGTGCAATAAACACAAATGCAGCTGAGAGCAGGCACACAGGGAAAAGAGGTAAAAGTGAGTTCCAGAGCAAAGAGAATGTGGGAAAAGGATAGCGGGAGGTGGGAAGTGACCTAAAGGAGGCTGAACCTGTGCCCAACAGTGTGGGCACTAACAGGCTTAAGGCAGTGATGGGGTAGCAAAGTCAAGAAAGAATAGTAGAGACAGGAGCAGGTGTGAAGTGTCAGGATGTAGAAAAGAGGCTGGGAAACCGAAGGGGAAGGTACACAGACAGAAGAGGACATGAGGAAAAGAGGGCCCTGCTCTAGGGAATTTACAATCTAGAAGGGAGGGGGAGACTGACAGGAGACACAGAGTGGGGAGATAGGGTGAGGGGACTAGAACTCTGATGGAGAGATGAGCAAGAGTGAGTATGTGTGCCAGAAGAGTGAGGGTGAGGTACAGTATAGTATGGTTAGTGAAGGAGGATCGTGAAACGGAGAAGAGAAGGGCAGGGGCGAGGTTAGATAGAGGAAATGACACAGAAGGTGCAGAATGGGGATGAGGCAGGAACACAGCAGGGGATGCAGTGTTAGAGGAGGAAACCAGGTTTGTTTGTTTGTTGGAAAGAGGTTGAAGGTTTTAGAGATGAAATTATAAAATAATGAAGGGGATAGGACTTTGATGTAATATTTGAACTTTCATACCTGTCACATTTTCAGTTAGAACCAAAAACCTGTAGAAATAGACACTGAGCACGTGTCTATGGGCTGTTTCCCAAGGATCCTGTGTATGGGTGAGATGGACACATAGGCAAGTAGCTCACAGATTTCTGTTTGTTACACTTATCCGATGAAACAATAGGGCACAAAACATCTGTCCTACCTAACTATTACAGCACTAGTGTTTAAAGCTGTGTTCTCTGTCCTTTCTAAATATTGTAGTTAAATAACGCAGCCCATCAAGTTACATTAAGGCAATCAGTGCAGGTGTATATGAAATATTGGATTTCAATGTTAAGCAATTGGAGAAACAGTCTCCTAGATATCTCATCTTGTTTATGTGTTACACATGGATATGAGCCTGGGTTTATTGATAGCATGGAGTTGTTTACCTTTATATACCCGTTAGTACTGAAAGCATGAATAATCCCAACATTTTTACACGCTGCACTACATGGGCCTCATTTACAAGGCGCACCTGATACGTAGCACAAAAAAGAGGATTTTTCTCACTGCAAAATAAATTTCTATTAGTCCACAGAGAGTTACATAAATTCCCAAATACAAGCACAGAGTAGGGTTAATGCTGTCAGAAGCAAATTAATGTTTTTGGAGAGTGGGAGGAAACTCAGACAATCACTGGGAGAACAATCAAACTCCACACAAATACGGCCCTGTTCAGGAATAGAACTTATGACCGCAGCGCTGTAAGGCAGAAGTGCTAACCACTAAGACACCATGCTGTCCTCAACATTATATGGGCAGAAATACACTCATTCTCTGTGCTCTTTTTTAAGAGTAAATTACTTCCGTTTTTCGTCCAACACTGCATCAGTCCCCTAGTATCCAGGAAACAATGGGATCAAAGCAAAATATCATTTTGAGGTACTTTAGTAAAATATGTCAACTTGTATCTATATTTATATCAACCTTTATATCTATCTAGTTGAACCAGGCCAATTATATTTTAATATATTATCCTGTTTAATTATTTTACGCCATGTCTTTCTATAGCTATACTTATATATCAACCTGTATCTCTATCTAGTTAAAACAGGTCACTGTTCTGTAGATCTCAAACCATCAATTTAAAAGAAAAATTAGGTGCTCTGCAAAATAGGAGCTATGAGGAGCTGAATGATACAAGGTTATAGGTTGATGCATCGATTATCTGTAAGCAAAACACATCTTCCACCCATAAGTAATACTGCACCTCTAGTCATATCCTAAATATTTCTACTTTAAGTAACTTTTAATGTTCAAATTTCAAAGCTGGAACTTACTAACCTGAAACAAAGTTATGGAAGTCTTTGGAATCAGTGTAAAAGATCTAATGTGAAAAAATTAAAAGCATGGACTATCAACAGTCTCATCTTCTGCAGCAATTCTCCTGTGACATTTTCCTCTCTCAATGATACATGGAAAAATCTGAGTAGCATGAAGGAAACATTTGAGATTACAAAATAGAGACAGAATTATAGAATTGCGCGGATGACCTGAGACAGATCAAATAATAAATATAAAAAGATTTGCAGGATACATTAACTACAAAGGAGCAAGGTCCATATTCTCCCCCAGGCCACCAGAGGTTCAAACTCTGAAATATATTAATACCACAATGCTACTTAAGTCTATTATTACAAGAATATCACAGGAATGATACAATCCAATTTCAGACAATAATTACCCATAACATTGTAATTATGTAACTCACCTGCCATATTCAGCAATAATTAGTGTACGTTCTAGATTTCATTAACTAGAGTACAGTCTAGAGGCTTCTGATATTAGCATAGGATCAAATGGAGCACTTTGGAGATAAGGGCTGTGGAAAAAATTGGTAAGGGGGAGGACATATAAAGGAAATATGTAAGGAAAATGGGTGAGACAAGGGAAAGGAAGAGATATGGAGGAACAAGGTAGTAACGGAAGAGTTCAGGTGAGAGGGTAAAGGAAGCAAAAGTAGATGAAGGGAAGAAGTATATGTTGTGGAGGAGTGGGGAAATGAAGGGGGCAAAGGGAATAGTAAATGGTAAAAAATGGAAGGTGGGGAGAAAGGAAGAAGGGGGGAGTATAACAGAAACCTAGCAAAAGTGTAAAGAGACCTAAAGAATGCAATCATGATCATGTAATGCACCATTATGTATTATGACATGTTCTTGACAATACCATTAAGAGTCCTGAAAATAGGTAAAGAAGTACAAGTAAAAGACTATGCAATTTACTCGACACAACATATCACATGAATATTAGACAAATGCAATATTAACCTTTAGCTGTGATATCTTAAAAAGCTTGTATTGAAAAACGTCAAAAATGGAAAAAATATCTAGGGTAGGTGGGAGGGAGAAGAAAACAAAGGCTAAGGGTGAAAGGAATGAGGGGAAAAGAGAATGAAATAAGGTATAAGGTGATGCAAGCAAATGAAAAACTGTAAGTAGTCATCTCAAGATTTAAATATTAAAGTAATTTCAAGAACTATCAAAGGGAAAAATTACCTGCACATTATGGGCCTAAGTCATTAAGGAGAGCAAAGCATAAAAACGAGGTAACTTTGCACCTGGGCAAAACCATGTTGCATTGGAGGGGAGGTAAATTTAAAATGTTGGGACAGATTTATAGTTGGGGTATGACATGTCCTAGATCAACTTTATATTTCAGTGTAAAAATTAAACTATCAAGTATCTGTGTGCTACATGAAAAAACAGCCAGTATTTAACTTATGTGCAAAATAATAAACTAATTTGCACCCCTTGCATTGTAACATGGTTTGTCCAGGAGAATATTTACTCCTTTTTTCCCTTACTTTTTTTAATGACTCAGACCCAAAAACGCTAACATGAAAAAAACCAGCAGAAGAATCCCATGCAAACAAATGCTAAGACATTCAACCACTCAGGTTTGTCATCACATTGATATAAAATCTGGGTATTGTTATTAAATAGCAACAGTCCACAAGTGTCTAGTGTATTAGTTGTCATGTGCAATAAGATAGTCAAATCGTAATGCAAATGCACTATATGAATATCAGAATATCACAGGAGAGAAGGATACTCTCTACATGTGACCTCTAAATGTAAAACCATAATGTTATTGAATCAATCTAACATTATTTTCATAATGGTGGATTAGACATAAGTACCCCTGCATGATTTGTGTTATCACATTTTTTTAAAATTATTATTAATATTATTTTCTTACATTTTTTGCTCTTTACTTTCAGATCTTCTATCTATCTATCTATCTATCTATCTATCTATCTATCTATCTATCTATCTATCTAATATCTATCTATCTATCTATCTATCTATCTATCTATCTATCTATCTAATATCTATCTATCTATCTAATATCTATCTATCTAATATCTATCTAATATCTATCTATCATCTATCTATCTAATATCTATCTATCTATCTATCTATCTATTTATCTATTTCATACCTATCTATCTATGTATTTATCTATTTCATATCTATCTATCTATCTATCTATCTATCTATCTATCTATCTATCTGAGTAATTTTATTATGTGTCTATAAAAGCTTTTCAAACAGCCGAGGTTTATGTCTAGAGAAGTTATTAGACACACTTGTGGTCTATTATCATATTGTATATAGTCATGGGTATTACATTTATATTGCTGTGATCGAGAACAACTGTATGCAGAGGGAAGATGTTAATAATCTGATTATCTCTTATAAGAATCTACGTGTAGCAATTGGATAAATTCTGGACTAGTATTGCTGAATCTTACTAACAAAGGATAACATCAGGAATTGTCTGAAATACCATGAGACACTTTCAAGCAAATTCTGAAATATAAATGGTACGGATATTTTGGTACGCAGTCACTACACTCATCAGACGTGGCTGTGTTGGTGGTTACACAGTGGGGTGAATGCCTCTTTTATGGCTCTTGTTCTGTTTATCCACATTTGAGATACTGAATACATTTTTAAAATTCAAATTCAAATTAAGACTTATGTCAACTGTTGTTCCAAGGAGTACCTGTATGCCATTATGTGTCCCTATTATTTCTTATATGGGGGATGATTGCGTTAAGAACTAGAAATTATATTTCAGAAACCCAATTCCACTGTTTACAACATAAAAGTGGAAAGCATTGAGAATATGCCTGTTACCACAGTAGCACCACCACTTTTTTAATTGTTTATAGAATTATAGGGAATATAGACCTGTAAGCCTGACATCAATAGTGGGGAAACTGGATGGTATATTCAGGGACAGTATTTAGGATTACTTGGTTCGCAATAAGATCATTAGTGGGAATCAGCATGGATTTGTGAGGAATAGGTCATATAAAGCTAATCTTATTAGTTTCTACGAGGAAGTTAGAGGGAACTTAGACCATGGTGGTATAGTAGTTGTGGTTTACCTAGATTTTGCAAAGGTCTTTGATACAGTGCCACATAAGAGGTTGGTTTACAAAATAAGGGAACTAGGTCTAGGAAACAACATTTGGGTCGAAAATTGGTTGGAGAAAGGGAACAGAGAGTTGTAATAAATGGAACATTTTCTAATTTGTCAAAAGTTTTTAGTGGTGTACCTAAACGTTCCGTGCTGGGGCCGCTCCTTTTTAATATATTTATTAATGACCTTAGTGATGGTTTAGAGAGCAAAGTTTAAATTTTTGCAGATGACACCAAATTTTTCAAGAGAATAAAATCAGAGCAAGATGTAGTTTCTCTGCAGATGGACGTGAATATACTGGAGGATTGGGCGGCCAAATGGAAGATGAAGTTTAGTATAGATAATGTAAGGTTATGCATTTAGGGATCAATAGCAAGCATGCAATTTATAAATTAAATGGGAGAAAATTAGGGGATTCTAAAATGAAAAAGGATTTGGGAGTGCTTGTAGACAGTAGATTTAGCAATAGTGCTCAATGTCAAGCAGCAGCCGCAAAGGCCAATAAAGTATTGGCATGCATAAAAAGGGGCATAGATGCAAGGGTAGAAAGCATAATTTTGCCACTACATAAATCGTTAGTAAAACCACATCGTGGATATGGAGTACAGATCTGGGGACCACTCTATAAAAAAGACATTTTGGAACTAGAAATGGTTCAGAGAAGGGCGACAAAATTCATAAAGGGTATGTAGTCATTAAGTTTTGAAAAAAGATTAGCCAGTTTAGGCATGTTTACTTTAGAAAACAGGCGTCTAGGAGGGGATTTGATTACTATGTACAAATATATTAAGGGCCAATACAGAGAACTTTCATGGGAACTTTTTACCCCAAGGACACACAATCACCCCCTAAGGTTAGAGGAGAGGAAGTTTCACAACAAACAAAGGAAGGGTTTCTTTACATTAAGGGAATTCAAGATATGGAATTCACTGCCAAGGAAGGTTGTGATGGCAGATTCAATTGATATGTTTAAGGTGTTAGACAAATTTTTAGCAGAAAAGGGTATCCAGGGTTATGACCGTTAATTAAAATGAAGGACAGTAGTGAATCCAGGGAGAAATAAGACTGCAATTTGGGTCAAGAGGGATTTTTCCCGATTGAAAGAAATTGGCGGTTGCTTTATCTGAATCAATTTCAAATATAAGAGAGGGATCGCTTGAGATCCAAAATTGGTTGAACTTGATGGACTGGTGTCTTTTTTCAACCTCACCAACTAGGTTACTATGTTACTATGTAAATTACTTTCAGGGCTCTGTTTCCATTGTGAAAATAATTGACTTAGGATAAGACATCTCAGGGATTTGAGTAAAAACTCTTCCGAGGAGAAATTTGGTGGAAACATAGTTTATCCAACAGCAGACCATTTATAATAATAAATAAGAATTTACTCTTCTTTAGCATTTTTGCATGATGAGATAACTCAATAATTGAATAATTTACAGTTTGCTTTATCAAGTTTATCCTTCTTTGTGTCCCTCCTTTTTATAATTCTATGTAATTGTTATCTTTTAGGACTTTTTTCAGTGGTAAAAATTATACACTTTTTCTTATATATTTGTTACGGCTAACTGGTATAGATATAAGAACAGAAGACAGAGGGCTTCGCTTATAGCAGCCGCCTCTCCCGTAGAGCTCTATATGCTCACAGGTACTAAGCTATATATATATATATATATATATATATATACAAAGTGATTAGAGAGTACGGCGCTCGGTGAGACCAATAAAAGGGCTCAAAAGTGCTCAATATTAATATAACAAATTACATACAGTAGGCTGCTTTTCTTCAGGGCACCAAATGTAGATGCAAGAAAACCCCAGGAGAATGTTTCCCTGGCCAGTAAGCATTCTCCTGGGGTTATCTGCATGAGAGAATTCTAATTACAGATAAGCCTTATATCTTTCGCTTTTATGTACGGGCATTAATTAGCTTATTTTGGATTGTGTTTTAATAAAACTTTTTATAAGCAGCAATCAATTTTGAAACTACTACACCATGTTACTTTATTTCCTCAAGTTCTAGTATGAATTTGAATTAGATGTATGTCTCTGGGGAGAACTTTGATTCCAGTTGAATTTTCCGACCAGATAAGCCCATATTTATTCGATTTTTGGTATGCAGATACTGGAGCACATATACATAATTTATATAATATTTGTGGTATCACACTATGTTTGGCGCTTCTTTTCTTATGTCTATATATATATATATATATATATATATATATATATATATAAATATATATACATACACACACACACACAGATCAGCTTCAACCACCTGTTGTGAGCCCAAAATAGCTCTGACCCGTCACGACATGGACTCCACAAGCTCTCTTAAATTGTCCTGTGGTATCTGCCACCAAGATGTTAGCAGCAGATCCTTTAAGTCCTGTAAGTTGCGAAGTGAAGCCTCCATTCCATTTCCAGCACATCCCACCTTGAACTTTGTTATATTCCTCAAACCATTCCTGAACAATTTTTGCAGTGTAGCAGGGTGCATTAGCCTGCTGAAAGATGGCACTGCAACCAGGGAAAACCATTGGCATTATGGGGTGTAGTTGGTTTACAACAATGTTTAGGTGCATGTCAAAGTATCATCTACATGAACGCTAGGACCCAAGGACTCCCAGCAGAACATTGCCCAGAGCATCACATTGCATCTGTCACTTTTCCTTCTTTACATAGTGCATGATGGTGCCATTTCTTACCCTGGTAAGTGACGAACATGGACCCGGCTGTCCCCATGATGCAAAAGAAAACGTTATTCATTTAACCAGGTCACCTTTTTCAATTGCTCCATGGTCCAGTTCTGTTGCTCAGGTGCCCATTGTAGACGATTTCGGAGGTGGGCAGGGGTCAGCTTGGGCACTCTGACCTATCTGCGGCTACACAGTCCCAAACGCAATCCCAAGCTGTGATACAATGTGTCGACCCCCACGCGCATCAATGAGCCTTAGGTGCCCATTTCACTGGTTGTCCTTCCTTGGACCACTCTTGGTAGATACTAACTGCATACCGGGAACACCCCACAAGACCTGCGATTTTGGACATGCTCTGACTCAGTCATTCAGCCATCACAATTTGACCCTTGTGAATGTCACTAAGATCCTTAGGCTTGCTCTTTTTTCCTGCTACCAACACATCAACTTCAAGAACTGACTGTTCACTTGCTGCCTAATATATCCCACCCCTTGGCAGGTGCCATTGTAATGAGATAATCAATGTTATTCACTTCACTTTTCAGTGGTTTTAATGGAGAGAGAGAGAGATAGAGTGAGAGAGAGATTTTTAAAATAAATAGTAAAAAAATATTGGTATCTGTGAATCAATAAGATATATAGCATTTATTACAAATACATCTTATAACAGCTCTACCGATTTGCATTACTATGAATTCACATTATTTAAATTAATACATTAAGTTCAACGTCATGTCCATACAATTAATGTATTATTGTGTATATTGTACATTAATTATAATATTGTAATGAAGTTTACACTCGTTAAAAATACTGTATTGAAGTGTATATTTTATATTGGCTATAATATTGTTTTGAAGTATACATGATTTATAAATTTTGTACTGATATGTATATTGTATGTATATTGTAAATAGCTTTTAACATTATATTTAAGTGTATGTTTTATTTTACTTATGCTATTATACTAACATGTATGCTGATTAAGTATTGTATTAAAATAATTGAGAAGTGTCTATACTTTCTCCCATAACGTGTGCTTTGCAATGCAGCCACAGACTTAATTTAATAGTCTGTTACATGTTGTGTGTACCTGAAAAAATTTGCATTAAAACACTATTATACTGACAATGCACAAAATTAAATAATTATAGAATAAATGTATTTAACTTAAAACGAGAGCCCAGCACAGATACATTTCATTGTTATTTCTCAAAAATATCAGGAAATTATATGAATATATAACAGAGGAAAGTGTCAGCCGCTTATGAGTAACAAAACAGATTTAATTCAAATTGAATCCTGAATAATTTTAGTTGCCTGGATATTGGTAGCCAAATTTCATGCAAAATTTATAGCAAGCAGCTCTATATTTAATTTAAGCTCGGTGCAGCCTGTCTCACCGAGAATAAGCAAGTCAGACGAACAGTGCTAGGTGCTTATGCAGAAGAACCCAGTTTATCTGACAAGTGCATTAGTCTGAAAAAGAAAAGATGGATGAGCCAAGTTTAATTTTTTTATTAACTTTTACTTGGATTTTTATGTTTTTCGGATTATTTCTTAATACATTTATATTGGCAACAAACTTAATTTGGTGGTGGATGGGACAAACTCTTCAAGCAGCTGATATCATCATGACCAGTCTGGGAATAGTCAGGATGCTTTTCCTAATTTTGTATGTTCCTGTTATTCATCACCTAATTGTTGCTAAGATTTCAGATGATAACATCTTAAAATATACTGACATTGCAACATTACCTGTAGAGCTCTGCAGCCTGTGGTGGGGCACCGTGCTCTGTGTGTTCTGCTGTGTAAAGATCACAAACTACAGCAACAGATTATTTCTGAGACTTAAGATGAACATCTCCAGGTTGGTGCCGTGGCTGCTTCTATCGTCAATAATGGTGTCTGTTCTCTCCAGTCTGCCCTGTGTATGGTTTGTTTACTTAGAGCATGACATGAATTCTACACAAGTTATTAATGGTACTAACAATGGAAATATAACTGTGGAGATAAATTACTTCAATTTTACCATCATCCACATTGGAGGATCCTTCATACCATTTCTCATATTCTGTGCAGCCTTTTCTCTTCTGATTGTATCACTCCTGAAACACACCAGACATATGAGCAGCAAAGACTCTGGATTTGCAAAACCTCAACTTGAAGCCCACATAAGGGCAATTATCAATATGGCCTCTTTTCTATTATTTTATGTCATCTTTTTAATAGGTTCAAACGTGATGCCTTTAACCTTACAGTTAGAAGAACCATTCTATGCACTATCATGCTGCATTTGCTGTATTTCCTACCCAAGTCTGCACTCGGTTATGTTAATAGTCAGCAACAGAAATCTGAAACGCTCCATTCTTGCTGTTCTCTGCTCTGTAAGGAAAATCAATCTTCATTAACACATTTTATACAGGAATTTCTACTATTCCCTATGTGGACAGTAAGCTGAGAGGAGACATAGGCTGTAATATAAATGGTAGTTCAACAACAACTGCAAAGAAACAGTTTAGATACTTTTGTTTGTCTACTTTTTAATGCTTATTTAAATATCTCTAAATATGAATATGAAACAGAGAGGTCTTTCTTATTTAAAACTCCTGGACAAAACCATGTTAGAATGCAAGGGGTGCAAATTAGTATTCTGTTTTGCACACAAGTTAAATACTGACTGTTTTTTTTATGTAGCACACAAATACTTGATAGCTTATTTGTACACTGAAATTTAAAGTTGACATTTGTGTGCTACATGAAAAAACAGTCAGTATTTAACTTATGTGCAAAAAAGAATACTAATGTGCACCCTTTGCATTGTAACATGGTTTTGTCCAGGAGACTTAAATAAGAAGTTTCTTAAGTTAAGATCCTTAATGAATCAGGCCCATGATCTTTATAAGGAAATAGGAGTATATGGCTAACGCAAAGGTGCAAATCGTTGGTAATAGTTGTAAATTGAGTTCTAGTAATAATTTTAAGAAGATGCCTAGTATACAGAAATGGGATTAAACACAAAATCTAATTTTGACTTGTTTTGTAACCTCTCTGTTTATGTCAGTCTCTATATATCTATTCATATGTCATCCTGAATATCTATTAATATGTGAAGCATAATCTATTTATCAATCATCATCATCATCATTTATATAGTGCCACTAACTCCACAGCGCTGTACAGAGAACTAAACTCCCTAACGCACACACAGAATAGGGTCAATTTTCACAGCTGCCAATTAACCTACTAGTATGTTTTTGGAGTGTCGGAGGAAACCCACGCAAATACGGGTAGAATATACAAGCTCCACACAGATAATGCCATGGTTGAGAACCTGACTATATCTCTTTTATGTCAACCTGTATGTCTACCTAGTTGAACCAGTTCGATGTTTCGTTAATATCAAACTATCCATTTAAAAGAAAAAGAAATGGTTTGCATATTTGTATCTATGAATTTCTGAACGGTACACGATTAGAGGTTGAAGCATTTTTTCTTTTTCATATGAAAGAAAATCTTCATCCACCTCTGAGTAATACTGCACATGAAGCCATATATGAAATATATCTACTCTTAGTAAATATTGCCACTGACATTATTACCTTGAAATCTGCTAACATGAAACAAAGTATCCTCTTCAAATAATTAAAAGAGTGGAGTATAATCATATGTACAGACTCAGTTTATCATCAAGTTTGTAAATCCAGACACCTAACAGACTGACGTTGGGACGCAAGAAAAAATAAATATTTAATAGAACAATATAATGCATCTATATTATACTGTATAACAGACTGCTCTTTACTTGACTTTCTTCTTCTAGTTATTTATAATTCTAAATCCACCTGCCACAAATCTCCTATGATTTTCCTCCGTTAAAGATACATGGAAAAAATGTGAGTAACACAGAGGAAATATTTGTGGTTGCAAAACAGACATAATTAAAGAAATGTGTGGATGACGGGAAACAGTTCAAACAATAAATCGAGAAAGATTTGCAGTAACTACAGCAGAAATTGATGTTAATCTGTGGATTTCTGGGACACAGGAACTTTCCAGATGTAAACAGGGTTTAATAATAAATGTACTGCCCTGGTCACTAGGCCTGAGGACAAATCTGCTGCCCTAGCCACTAGGCCTGAGGATAAAACTGCTGCCCTGGCCTCTGGACCTGAGGACCAATTAACTGCCTTGGACTCAGGGTTTGGGAGTAAATCTACAGCCCTGGTCTCTAGGACTGAGGAAAAATCTAGAGCCTTGGCCACAGGGTTTGAAAATTAATCAGCTGCCCTCTCCTCTGGGCTTGAGGACAAATCTGCTGCCTTGCCCCGGGGTTTAAGAATAATACTGCTGCCCTGGCCTCTAGGCCTGAGGACAAATCTGCTGCCTTGGCCCCAGGGTTTGAGAATAAATCTTCTGCCCTGGCCTTTATGCCTGAGGACAAATCTGTTGCCCTGGCCTCTAGAACTGAGGACAAATCTGCGGCCCTGGCCTCTATGCCTGAGGATAAATCAGCTGCTCTGGACAGTAGGCCTGAGAACAAATCAGCTGCTTTTGTTTCTGGACCTGAGAATTAATCTGCTGCCCTGGCCCCCAGGCCTGAGTACAAATCAACTGCTCTTGTTTCTGGGCATGAAGATAAATCAGCTGCCCTGAACCCGTCATCTTCAAATTGATCCTTGCTGCACCTTTTGGGCCTGTACCAGCAGTGCTTACCTGAACATCTCTAATGATGCCTGGTGTTCCTGCTTCTGTGATCCCAATCTGTGCAACGCTGTCTAAAGTGTCAGTTCCGTTGGATGCTTCAAAGTTTCCACTGTCCCAGACCCTCAAGAACCTCTGAGCCTTGTGAGAGGAAGATTCCCATGATCAATATTGTTCCTTACCCACAGGAAATGACATCTTCCAGCTCTTTTAGCTCACTTATGCCTCTTTCAGCTGCTTCTTACACACTTGTTCCTCACAGTATCCCTTTTAGAGCAGACATCCCTGCTCCTGCATTCTTATATTACTGACATGTCTGGGTGTACCTATTGCTGGGAATTTTTGCTAGGGGTTTGAATTAAGCATTGGTACACTATTAGCATATGTTGTTTTGAATATCCTTTACACAGACATATCTGTGTTAATCTCTGCTGATAGTTTGCTGCACTATGAGATTTTTTGCTCTTGATGATTATGTCCATTTTACAACTTGAGTATAACATCTTGGAACACCAGGACATAAAATTTGAATGAAACAGGGACAAAACAGTTCCACATTATCACCGTTGTATGATTTGACTGTGGTTCCTTTACAGTGTATGAGTTTGATAGACATTGATCATCTCAATGCGCCACTTTTAATTCGTATTGGGATTTCTCACATGCTGTTTAGTAAGTTTGTTTCTATTATTATGTAATTTGAGTTTATTCATTTATGCATTTTATGCTGTGTTTTAGGGTGCATTTTAGTTATGTTTAATAGATGGTTTATTAATACATATTAATACATATTACTTTTAGTTTTAATAATATCATTTTAAGTTATTACCTGACGAAAATAGCTTGACCCAGCTCTGCTTTGCTATTTAATTTGAAAGCCATAGACAGCAAAAAATAAAAGCAATAAATCATTTTTTAAAAATGATTTTGATTTATTATCGTTATCCTGAGATGGCGACTACAGAAAAGGTATTATAGTGACACCAGTACTGCTGGGATGCTAGTTAAACAGGTAATCATTTTGCCAGTGAATTACACTGCTGGCGGGGGATATTTCCAGCGATAGCAGTGCCGTAACCTCCACCAAGTTATAACTCTTTGCTTTATAATTCAAAGAAATAAGTCTATGATTATTATTATTATTATTAATCCTCCTCTTTTGCCTGAAAAAAACCACATGCATTATAAAAAAAAACTATAGCAACTCTTTTATGTTTTGTGGTGCATTACAATTTAATAACATAAAGCATTTTGGTTATTAGAGAGGTGGGGATGGGTGTATTAAATGTATTCAATAAAATGGTTTTCTTGTAAAAGCGACCTTCCAGTAACCTAGATCTTTTTCTGGGATACTTAAGATACTTAAGAGTTTAAGAATTACAGAAGTAATAAAATACAATGGAGAAGGGGACATGTTTTGTCCTTGCATAAATGGAAGTAATAAAATTGAAATAGTCATGTGAATTGTAACTGATAAAGTCAAAGTGTCAGTAATATGATACTGTATAATATCCAAAAGTGTTTACGCCTCGAGTTAAGATATTCTATGTTATATATTTATTTACGTTGACAGTAGTAAAAGGAGTGGCAATTTCAGACATCATGCAATGTAATGTTTGTTGATGAGCGATGGACAACAATTTTCTTTGTTTGCATCATACAATGTAATGTCTGATAACTGACAACTAATGTGAGCTGAACATATATACAAATGCACCAAGGGTTATACATATCACAGCTTTTAAAAAAAGGATACATGGAGGTGATGTCTTTAGTGATTATTTTTTAGAATCTACAGGTTGCTACGGGCAATGCCTCCACTTTTCCTTTTTAGAAGGTTTACGCCAAAGTCTACATTTAAATCTGATTATCTTTGGTAATCGCAAATAATCTCAAAATCTGTTTAAGTATATAAAAAATGCATGAAATGGGCAAATCGATTAGGAGGAAATTGAAATTCGGCACAATTTTAGAGCTTCGTTGCTGACAAATTTATTTGCAACATAATGTCAGTTACCAAAAAATTCAGGGAACAAATAAGCACCAACTGAAAAAGCTGGCCCCATGCATTACATGTAAAGAAGTTGATCATTTAGTGTCGACAAATGTCACTTTTCTAAGTCTTCATTAAAAGAGCCTACAGCCCTTCAGACACTCATTGTTCCTGGATTGTACTAGAGGAAAATGTCTTGCTTTCTCTGACAGTTAGGAACAGATATTGCTGTATCTTCGTTTGTGCGCTGCTTTTTCTACATAGTTGTGTAACAAGAACGGCAGTATTTTCTGCTTGATTCATCATCATCATCACCATTTATTTATATAGGGCCAGTAACTCCGCAACGCTGTACAGAGAACTCACTCACATCAGTCCCTGCCCCATTGGGGCTTACAGTCTAAATTCCCTAACATACACACACACACACAGACTAGGGTCAATTTTGTTAGCAGCCAATTAATCTACCAGTATGTTTTTTGGAGTGTGGGAGGAAACCGGAGCACCCGGAGGAAACCCACGCAAACACGCGGAGAACATACAAACTCCTCACAGATAAGGCCATGGTCGGGAATTGTACTCATGACCCCAGTGATGTAAGGCAGAAGTGCTAACCACTATGCCACTGTGCTGTCCTATTGTTTTATTTACACATTTGACATATAATTACAACACACAATTCTTTTCTCTACTTGTCATTAACACCAACATCTATCTGGGTATAGAAATATTGTGATATTGTACTGCAGTGGTAATTAAATATTATTTTAAGGTACTAAAACAACAAAAGAATGTAGCATACGTTAACACAATAAGTGGAGCGAAAACAGCGTTTATTTTAGCAAAACGTGGGCAAGTCCGCTGGTCATCCACTATAGAATAAACATCCACCTGTCACTCACCGGACTGTGAGTTTTTCTTCGTCAAAAAGAAGGATGGATCATTACGCCCTTGCATAGATTTTCGTGGACTCAATGCCATTACTATCAAGAATCGGTATCCCATTCCGCTGATCACTGAGCTATTCGACCGCATCAAGGGAGCCCGTATTTTTACTAAGTTGGATCTTCGTGGTGCCTACAATTTAATTAGAATCCGTTTCGGTGACGAATGGAAGACAGCGTTCAACACCAGAGACGGGCATTACGAATATCTGGTAATGCCTTTCGGGCTGTGTAATGCCCCCGCTGTTTTCCAAGGCTTCATCAATGAGATCTTTCGGGACTTATTATATGTATGTGTCGTTGTCTACCTGGACGACATATTGATCTTTTCACAGGACCTGCCTTCTCATCACCAACATGTGGCAGAAGTCCTCTCCAGGCTACGGAAAAATTCATTGTTCTGTAAATTAGAAAAATGTTCATTCGAGTTGCCCCAGATTCCATTCTTGGGGTATATAGTTTCCGGAGTTGGCCTGAAGATGGATCCAGACAAGGTGAATGCTGTACTACATTGGCCCCAGCCAACTACTCTTCGTGCTATCCAGCGTTTTTTAGGTTTTGCCAATTACTATAGACGCTTCATTCAAGACTTTTCTTCCATTGCATCTCCTATTGTGGCCCTGACTCGGAAAGGGGCTAATACTAAGCAATGGTCATCTGAGGCTCTCCAAGCCTTTCAAATTCTCAAAGAGTCCTTCTCTTCGGCTCCCATTCTTCGACAGCCTGATGTGACACTCCCCTTCTTCCTAGAAGTAGATGCCTCTAATGTGGGCTTGGGAGCCATTCTCTCCCAACGCTCAGAACAGCAAAAATTCCATCCTTGTGCCTTCTATTCTCGGGGTCTTCTGCCCGCAGAGAAGAATTATACTATCGGGGACAAGGAGTTGCTGGCTATCAAAGCTGCATTAGAGGAATGGAGATACTTATTGGAAGGAGCTCGCCATCCGGTGACGATCTTCACGGATCATAAGAACTTGTCATATCTTCAGTCTGCCCAATGCTTGAACCCTCGTCAAGCAAGATGGTCTCTTTTCTTTTCCCGTTTTGAATTAATTATAACCTTCAAACCAGCTGCTAAGAACAAAAAAGCTGACGCCTTATCTAGAGCTTTTGTGACGTCCTCTGATGTAGAAGAGGTTCCCAACCATACTATTCTAGACCCCAAATGTATCTCACTGGCTGCTTCATCCACCAAAATGCTACCATTTGGGAAGACCCTCGTGCCTCCTACTCTAAGGAGGAAAATCCTTTCGTGGTTCCATGCCTCTCGTTTTTCTGGACACGCCGGTGAACACAAGACCTTTGAGATTCTCTCTCGAAGTTACTGGTGGCCTTCAATGAGGAGAGACGTCAAAGAGTTCATTGCTTCCTGTGAGTTATGTTCCCAGTTCAAATCTTCCCGCAGAACTCCAGCAGGGTTGCTGCGACCACTACCCATTCCGTCCAAACCTTGGACCCATATTAGTATGGATTTCGTTACTGATTTACCACCTAGCAAGAATCATAATACTATTTGGGTGGTGGTAGACAGATTTTCGAAGATGGCTCATTTCGTCCCTCTGTCTGGTTTGCCTTCCTCGTCTATTCTGGCTTAACATTTCATTAAAGAAATCTTTCGTATCCATGGATGTCCGTCTGAGATTGTGTCAGATAGAGGAGTACAATTCGTTTCCAGATTCTGGCGAGCCCTTTGTAAAACCTTGGGCATATGATTAGCACTCTCATCTTCTTACCATCCGCAATCTAACGGACAAACTGAACGCGTCAATCAAGATCTTGAGACTTTTATAAGGATGTTTATAAGGATGTTCTCATCAGCCAATCAAGACAACTGGGTAGAATTTCTTCCTTGGGCTGAATTCGCCCATAACAACATGTACCATGAGTCATCATCCAAAACTCCATTCTTTGTGGTCTACGGTCACCATCTGTCTTTTCCGGAATTTCCTGCCCTCCCGCCCACCCAAGTTCCTGCTGTGGAGTCTGCTTGTCAGACCTTCAAAAATATCTGGTCTCAGGTCAAAACCTGTTTAAAGAAGACATCTAACAAATATAAGTCTTTCCAAAAATATTTGTTTGAAGGTTCCATCTATGAAATTCGCCCCTCGTTTTATTGGTCCATATAGGATCATTCAAGTAATCAATCCAGTATGTGTTAAACTTCTTCTTCCTAAGAATCTTCGGATTTCCAATGCCTTCCATGTGTCTTTACTCAAACCTCTTATCATCAACCGTTTCTCAACTCCTCCCTCAGCTCCGCAGCCAGTTCAAGTACATCAGGAGGAGGATTTCGAGATTACTGAGGTATTGGATGCAAAAATTTCGCGAGGAGCCCTCCGTTTCCTCGTTCATTGGAAGGGCTTTGGTCCTGAGGAGCGCTCTTGGATCAAAGCTGAAGATCTTAATGCTCCTGCCCTTTTGAAGAAGTTTTACTCCAAAAATCCGGACAAGCCCGGTTCCAGGCGTTCTGTGCCCACCTTTAAAAGGGGGGGTACTGTCACTCACCGGACTGTGAGTGCTTCTTCCCGGACATTTAGGAACCGTGGTCGTCCTCCATCCTGAGGGTCTGCGCATGCGCAGCCCTTTCTAATCCTCCAGTGTATGTCCCTTTAACTTAATTGGCAGATCAGGCAACACTCCCTATATTAAGCACCTGTGGTCAACACCACGTTGCCTGATCTTGGAGTCTCATTCCCCATGAGTCTCTGAAGGTGTTCCTGTGTTTCCTCGTGTATTCAGCGCTGCTGATTCCTGTGGTTTCCAAACCACTTCTACTGCTGTGGTTTCCAAACCACTTCTACCTCTGTGGTTCCCATACCACTTCTACCATCCTGTGTATCATCGTGACTGTTAGCTGATTCCTATCCGCTGCCTCCGTGCACTACAGTCTTCAGCCACTTCAACTCTACCATATACTATTGTGACTGTTAGCTGATTCCTATCCGCTGCCTCCGTGCACTACAGCCTTCTATTCACATCCACTCACCTGTTCATCATCGAGACTGTTAGCTGATTCCTATCCGCTGCCTCCGTGCACTACAGTCTTCAACCTGCAACTCGTCTGCGTTTCATCATCGTGACTGTGAGCTGATTCCTATCCGCTGCCTCCGTGCACTACAGTCTTCAACCGACAACTCGTCTGTGTTTCATCATTGTGACTGTTAGCTGATTCCTATCCGCTGCCTCCGTGCACTACAGTCTTCAACCTGCAACTCGTCTGTGTTTCATCATCGTGACTGTTAGCTGATTCCTATCCGCTGCCTCTGTGCACTTCAGTCTTCAGCTCATCCCATCTCTCCCGTGTTTCCTCGAGACTGCTGCTATTATTGCTATCCGCTACTCTCCGTGATCAACAGTTCCAGGTCTACTCTGCGCTCCCGTGTTCCATCGCTATTTGCACCTGCTGGTTGCTACTGGTTACCTCCGTGTGTCCGCAGAGTCCTGCTGCTGCTGCTATCAGCGCTAATCGTCCATCTACTGCTGATCCGCGCTCCACGCCTTCCTGTGTGCCGCTGGTCTCTGTCAGCATTGGATTCGTGTCTCATCTTTTATCCCTCTGCTAGACCATCACCATTCTCCTGGGTCATCCAAGAGTCCAGTTCCACGCTCTACTGATTCCTGTGGATTCGTGTCCCTGTGGGTCTACTTACCTGTGCGCTGCACCTACTGACCTCCGCTTCATCTATCCAGGGACTTCTCATCCTGCCGGCCTCCTGCCGCTCAGGTATCTCTGCACTCCTGTCTGACTGCCTGCTTCTGAACCACGGTATGCATACTTCTCATTGACTGTGCTGGTGTATTGCATATCTTGCTGGACTGTGTTGGTTCTTCTCTGGAGTTTACTATCCGCTGAGTCTATTGCCATCATTGACTGTATTATCTTGTGCCGGATTACTTCAAGAGACTTTCTGTATTTGCAGTGCTGTTCATTCATTCATATATATATATTGTGCATATTGCTGTGGATCGTGTTTAAGGTGCCGTGTATATCCTGTGTTGCAGCCTCTCCCCGTGCACCTCCTCACATATATATTCAGTGGTACAACTTGCTAGCGGCAGACCACTGATCCCTGTTTCCTGTATCACCTGTTCCATTCCTCTCACATAGCAGTGGTACAACTTGCTACCGCAGACCACTGACTTCCCGGATACCTCCACTTGGATTCCATTCCTTCACTCAGACAGCGGTACAACTTGCTATCCGCAGACCGCTGACTCTCATCACTTCCTCGTTGCTGTTGGACATTCCTCCTCACTATAGCAGTGGTACAACTTGCTATCGCAGACCACTGACTACCTTCACGTGTCCTTGTCCATACAGTTCCTCGTGTATTATTACCTCCATATTACCAGTGCTGCTAGTCATAGACTTTCCTGAGCATCTCATCATCTGTTATTTCCTGTTCCGTGATCACCCTGCTACCAGAGTACCATATTACCACCTACATTGCTCTGGTAAGCCTAACACCTGGTGATCCCTGGGTAAAGACTCCTAGTGCCCGTGACACCACCTCTGCGATGTAGGGTAAACGTGGCATACACAAGTCCGCAATGTTGGCATTTTTGCAAGAACTAGTAAGTTTCTGCTATTATATATTCAGTGACTGTGATGTAGCATCATGTGTAACTTATTTATATATAACTTTTGCATATGAATTATGAAGTTAAATTATATTTGTTTAATGAGTGCATAGAAGCACATATCAACTACTTGTTAGAACCAAGACATTACTTTTATTAAATAATGTTTGTTGTTCAAGTCCTCTTCTCTGGGATAATGCCATTTCCTAGCTATGATACTGTGCAAAGTGATGCAGTAATAGGGTTTATAACCAGGACTTGAACCAGGGAACCAGCTGTGACTTCTAAATGCAGAAAGGTCTCAAAGCAGCTTGATCCCTTCCCTTTCCTTGTGACCACAGAAACACCTGCATGGTCTACTTATTAGTTATTGGAGACTTAACATTTTGGAGTCCGCAGAAAAGCAGACAGCACTGGAAAAATGTCTAGGTGTGGTGGGTATGTTGGCAGCTCAAATCTTGGTACGGAGGCTTTTAGACAATCTCAGCATGCCCTTTCCTGTCTGATATCTGAAATAATTTCATGAGAGAAAGCTTGTTTTTCTAGGTAATATATATAATATTTGTAATCTTCTCAAGCTCTTTGAGAATTTCTATTGTACCCACCTGTAAACAATATGACTCCTTGAGTGCTAAGGATTAGTGGGACTCCTTTTTCTTTACATTACACCCTAAAGCGGTAAACCCACAGACCAGATCACACCATGATCTGTGGGTCTTCTGATACTGCCAGAGGAAAGGAATCTTTCCTTCATTAGAAATATACCTGTCAGTGCCACGACATGCGCATGCATACGCACAGTCTATTAAAGTCAATGGGAAATGCCAAATATAGGGGTGGCTCCTATAGAGCCTCTAACCACCTTTCCCTGGCACTCAGATAGCTGGGGGTACCATTGCTTGAAAGAGAGTAGTCCCTGTTTCAAATGATGGTACCCCTGTTTTTTTATTGCCTGTCAATTGATTTTGATCAGCAGGCATTAAATAAATATGTGATTAGATCAAAATTGCTCAGCACAGGGGTGAGAATTGCCTCAATGGCAAAGGGGTTAAAAAAAACATAGCAAAGAAATTTGAGGGAGGAGCTCAATGCAGAAAATTGGTCACATATTTGATTAGGAACTGCCAAATTTTCTATCAATATACATATTAAAGAAAATGCATATAAATTACTGTATCGGTGGTACCTTGTCCCAATCAAGTTTTATTTTATTTTTATTCTTATTCTTATTTTGATTCCCTATCTCATTTGTAATGTTTATTTCAATTGATGTAATTAACCTTTTTTTTGATTTAAACTGTAACTTTCAATTCAATGTTTAGGTAATAATAATAAAACAATGAATTATTATCAGCACTTTGTAAAATGAAGGACGCCAATGGCTATTGGAGATGCCAACACTGTGAAAATGAGAACGATTGACCACTATGACTATAAAGATTTTCCCTTGTTGCATACCTGGGTGATTTAACTCTGAAGAAACCCCGGTGAATCGTACGTCAGGGTAGACGTCATTGTGACGTCTATACCCGGAAGTGGTAGCTCCGGCGTTGGATGAGCCACGTTTGCCGGCTGTCACATCGTAGGTTTATGTGCAAACTTAGGAGGGTGGTGATCCTATATATAATATTATATTATCAATATAACCGCTGAATCTCACGCACAAGGGGATTTTAATTGCGGTTTCATATCACCAAGCTATCAATGTGCTGGCAGCAATATTACTCAGATATTATATGTCACCAGAGATATGAGTACTGAATGATTTGATAAGAAGCAATAAGAGCGTTAGAGAGATCTATGCTCGGGTTGCTGAACAAGTAAATAAGTGGGGTAGTGTGATGAACCCCACAGGTAATATATGGTGTGTGATCATGGAGTGAGTAAAACAGACATGATATGGTCTATCAGACATAGGATAGTGGGACTATATCATCATCATCACCATTTATTTATATAGTGCCACTAATTCCGCAGCGCTGTACAGAGAGAACTCACTCACATCAGTCCCTGCCCCATTGGGGCTTACAGTCTAAATTCCCTAACACAGACACACAGACAGAGACACAGACTAGGGTCAATTTTGTTAGCAGCCAATTACCCTACCAGTATGTTTTTTGGAGTGTGGGAGGAAACCGGAGCACCTGGAGGAAACCCATGCAAACACGAGGAGAACAAACAAACTCCTTACAGATGTTTGGGAATTGAACTCATGACACCAGTGCTGTAAGGCAGAAGTGCTAACCACCAGGCCACCGTGCTGCCCACTATATATGAGTTAATTCAATAACACATGTTATATGAATGAGGTTTTAGGGTGTGAACTTATTATACCTGATTCTGATGAGAAACCTGTCTCTACCAATAATCTATAAGTGGTGAACATAATAATTAATATACAGCCATATAAACCTCGGATGTACTATTTTTTTTATATGTCCCTCTACTATTTCTTGAATCCATCTGTAATTATCTCACAGCCATGCTAATACAATTAATATATTGAGTCCTGCAGACACTTTGATAATTGAGTCCCAGATATGAATTCATCCGGTACATATAATATATAATTTCTCAATGCAGGTACTGATGGAAAATATGAAAAGCTCTCACCAAAGGGTATAATTTTTTTTAATGCACATATGTCCTTGTGTATATGTGACTTTTTACTAAAAAACAATTAATGGTATTATCCATACTATATAGATATGAGGATAGTCTGAGTCTTCTAGTGCGGAACTAACCTCCAATTTTCAAATACCCAACCAAGTTACATAAGATCTACCCATAGAGTCTGATTCCTTTTTAAACATATATTGGACCTGCCCAGCAATTCAGAGATTCTGCTCAGATTTTTACTCCCTTGCCAACTCTCCCTCTGATTCGGACATCCCTTTCCACCCTAAATATTTCTTACAGCCCTTTCCACTCTTGGATGCGTCAACGCATCTCAATAAACTTCTCAGACATATTTTCAGTGCTGCTACCTGTCTTGTTGCTGGATCTCGGAAGAGCCCTAATCCCCCTAAACTGTCCACCCTCAGAAAAAAGATCTGGTTCATGCATGAAATGGAATTTATTACCAATGTTCTATGGAACTTATTGGTTTCCATAAAATCTGCGGTCAATGGACGCAAATAATATCTCCTCCTCTTTGATATTGTAATTTCTCAAATCTAGTTATCACTTCTGGACTTATTGTTACCTGATTTAACCCCATTGCCTGAGTGGATACCCTCCTCTTCCTCCTCTCTGCCTGCTTTTTCGCTCTTCTTTCTCTTCCTCATTTTCTTCTTTTTCTCCCCCTGTTTAAAATAAAATTCAGAATTTGATATACCTTTTTCCAGTATTTTGAAAATATAGACAGTTTAAGTAGAATTCTATAATTGGTTGGCTGTATGAAATAACAATGTGTATTCTTCTTTTGTTATTCTGTTTATAACAACCTTTGTGAAGGGTATGCATCTGGTATCTATACTTTGTTAATCACATATTGGCTTTTTCAGGTGTTTTTAATAAATTATTTGCAAAAACTTGGCTGGTACTTATTTCTTCTTACCTTACTTTTACTTTTACAACAGAGAACAACTCTGAAGCCATTTTCAGTTGCGGATTGTGAGAAACTTCATCTCAGCAAGAGAAGGGGAGGCTACATTCTAAGTGCCAATAGAAATCATAAACGTTGATTCTTATTGCTTGCTGGGGACAAACCTCCCTGTAGCAGACAAATTTGGTTGGTCAACACTATTATTCAGTCTAATATGTCAGGTGCTCTACGTTCTGGTATGCTGATGACCTGGGCACAAACTGCTTCACTGTGCAATTCTCAGGGCTCAGTATTGCCCACAGTGCTTCAGCCCAATAAGGCATGTATTGTGCCCTGATAAGGCAGTCTGCCACTAGCCATACTTAAAGGGTATGAGGCCTCTCACAGGTAGAAAGTGTAAAGGTCATTCAGTTACCTTCAGCTCTCAGTAAGTAAAAATGTCAACATACATGGACTACATACAGCAAATGAAACATAAGTAACTATTAAAAATAAGTTATTCACTATTCAAATATATTATAAGATGACAGCCAGATATTTAATATTTATGCACTTATGGTGTATAATTCATGCTAAAATTAGGCACAAAAAAACGTATTTTGCAGTTATTCTGTATCTATATGTCTTCAGAGATTACCATGCAGCATTCACGTAAGGTCATTTCTTAATATCTGGCACAAATGGGTGATCTGATTCTATTCAGCATTCCCCAATACTCTTGTTTTACCATGACAATAAGGCTTGTGTTAGATTATTGGTTATGTGTGATAAATGTAATGTGTGCATTAGTCCTTTAAATGTATAAACCTGACAATAATCAATTTTCAATTTCTTTCTATAATAATAAAGGGAATTATTCAGATTGATAGGATCATGTCATTGAACACTATTTCAGGTTAAATTACATCCCCAAGCAGTATAATTCCATTAATATCCCTCAAAAGTATCACTGCCAAATTACTACTGTAGGCATATTTGTTAGGTAAATGCCATGCAAAGTATAAAGTAGAGCAATCCTAGATTTAGTATTAACTCAGTATCATTTTACATCATATTGCAGACAGTCTAATCAACACTATCCCAGACTGTGCTGGATGTTTATAAAGAAATTAGATACTCTGACAATTGCATTATCTGTTGAAGAAAATATGAATTTTGCCATTTTCACTTTCTTATTAACTCTTAGTTGTTCTTTGATAGTTATCAGATTACTTCTCAATGCATTTATTGTGATAAAAAACTTCATGTTGTGGCTGAAGGGTCAAAGTTTTCAAACTGTGGACATTATCCTGACCAGCCTGGGAGTGGTGAGGATCATTCTTCTAACTTTTTATCTGAGTCGTTCAGCTCGGTTCTTTGTCAGTCTTTTGATAATTCCAGATCGTGTTTTGGCCATCACATCATCGCTTGTCATGTTGCGCAGCCTGTGGTGGGGCACCGTGCTTGTGTATTCTACTGTGTGAAGATCACAAACTTCAGTAACAGATTTTTCCTGATACTTAAGATGAACATCTCCAGGTTGGTGCCGTGGCTGCTTCTGACATCAACGGCGGTTTCTTTTCTGTCCAGTCTGCCATATATATGGTGCATGTACTCAGTAGGCCACATTAATTCTACCCATGACATCAACAGCTCTAATATAGGAAATGTAACTGTGGACATAACTTTTATGAACAGTTCCATCATCTTTCTCACAGGATCCTTCTTACCACTCCTCATATTTTGTGCAGTCATTTGACTTCTGATTGTATCACTTTTGAAACACACCAGTAATATGAGCAGCAAAGATTCAGAATTCACTAATATCCAACGTGATGCTCACAAATGTGCAATTAGAAATCTTATCTCATTTCTGTTCTTTTATGCTCTTTGTTTCATAAGTTCAAACTTAATGTTGTTTAGTTTGCTAATAGGAAATGCCTCCTATGTTTTACTATGCAGTCTTTTTGCATCTGTTTACTCAAGCCTGCACTCTATTATATTAATAGCCAGTAATGTTGAACTGAAACATTCTATTCTTGCTCTTCTCCTTTGGGCATGGGTAAGAGTTTTAAATGGACAAAAGTCATAATGAAAGCTGTACTGGTCCATTTGTGGACCATAAGTTAAAACACTGTAATTGTAGGCTATAACAGGATTTCCCAAACCCAGTCCTCAGGGCTCCCCAACAGTGCAGGTTTTCTGGATCACATGTGACATAATTAGGACCACCTGTGGATCTGTTACAATGTGTCAGTCAGTAGTGAATACACCTGTGCTCCAGCAAGGAGATATGGAAAACCTGCACTGTTGGGGAGCCCTGAGGACTGGGTTTGGGAAACCCTGGGCTATAATATAACTTTCAGCTCAACAGCAACAGTAGTGTAACTATTTCTGCATTAGATCTTGTCCATTTCTTTGAACTTGGTATCTGCATAAACAGATTAGGGTACATCAATTTCTTTATGGTTCATCCAATTTAATTGCAAGTAAGCTGTATAATGATATGTTCTTTTTAGTACTAACACCATTATGATTATTTTTTCTCCTAGATATATGAATGGTGTAAGTAAGCAGGGTAGAGTATGTTTTTTCAATGTAAAGGAATTAAGTTTTTCAAAACCTGTAGGGAAGTATCTAAATGTAGCTCTATTTGTGTAATTTATATTTTTTGAAGTTCTATAAGTAGGATAATACCTGGTAAAATTATTAGTTCCTGGGAGATAAAAGTTTATGGGGTGATATGTTTATTTTCCTTAAAAAATTATACAGTACCAACAAATGCCACTCAACATCTGCTCAATTAAACTTATAAGGTACATTATTTTACCTTTGGCATTCAAGATAGTTGGCAGAATAACTTTAGGCCATACAGATATAGATTACAAGAATAAAATGGTTATATATTTTAAAAAAATACCTGACATTACATTTGTTTTGCGTTTGTTAATGAATTGGGCCCAGAATGTATAAGCATTATTCTACAATTGGTTGGCTGTATTAAACAAAAATTTGCTTTCTTATTTTGTTACTTTGTTTATAACATCCTTTCCGAAGGGTGGACGACTGTCATTTATACTTTGTCAATTACATATTGGCTTTTCCAGGTGTTCCTAATAAAATGTTTTGAAAAAGAAAGAAAAATCTAATGTGGCTGATACTTATTTCTTATTACCTTACTTCTACTTTTACCCCACGGAGAACAATGCTGTAACCATATTCAGATGCGGATTGTGAAAAAAATCTTCAACTCCGGAAGTGAGGGGGAGGCTACATGCTAACTGACAATAGAAATCGGAAACATTCCTTCTTATTGCTTGTTTGGGACAAACCTCCCTGTGGCAGACACATTTGGTTGGTAATCACTATTATTCAGCCGATTATGTCAGGTGCTCTATGTTCTGGTATGCTGATGACCTGGGCACAAATTGCTTCACTGTGCAGTTCTCAGGGCTCAGTATTGCCCACAGTGCTATGGCTTAACGAGGCATGTCTTGTGCCCTGATTAGACAGTCTGCCGCTAGCCATACTTCAAGGGTATGAGGACTCTCACAGGTAGAAAGTGTAAAGCTGGTTTTTGTTTTAACTTGAAACAGTTTTTACTGTGTTTATAATGTAAAGGAAAACAGACATAACAATGTATGCTGGTTATAATCAATAATATCCGATATTTCTATAATTAACATTGCTAATATATACAAAACATCGTACAAAAAAAAAATCATAATTCAGAAGTAGATAAGGAAGGGAGGGGTGGAGCAAAGGGGGAAGGGCGTGGACATATTTAGAGACATGCAGCATATCGAAGGGGCACATTTGTGAACTTCAGAAAAATAAAGCTCAGGGAGGATTAAAAAGATACTAAGGGTCTTGTGGGTGCCAATGTTCTGAATAATATTCATTCCATGGGAACCACATGATCACGGGGGAGGACACAGCAGTGGAATATTTGAAGACAATAGTTTCCATTTCATAACTACGTTGTGTTTGGACAATCATTTAATAATGGTATGGAGGTAGAGGTCGCTTCCAGTTCTGGACTATAGCTGTCCTGGTGGCAATGAGTATATATGCAGTAACACAGTTTTTATAACATTGGAGATGAGGCGGGTTAGTTGTAATAATGCTACAGCAAAGCAAAGGAGGACATTAGATTTAGTAACCTGGGATATCAGATTGAGACCTTGGCCCATAGTGATCTGATTTTAGGACATGCCAAAAATACGCATTAGGGGACCAATTTCACCACATTTTCTCCAATAGTGTTTGGATATTGAGGGCAAGATTCTGTGAAGCTTATCTGGGGTAAAATATATCTTGTGTACCATCTTAATCATCATCTCTGGTTAATGCATTTGGACATTTTATAGATATTCTTAAAGATTTTCTCCCATTCCTCTGTTGAGATAGTAATCCCCAAGTCAGATTCCCAGGTTTCTTGAACCAGGAGATCCCGAGAGTCAACGGGGGACAGAAGGGTCTGGTACCATATTGAGATGCCTCCCGCATGTGATGAAGAGGAGAACGATGTTCGTACATAGGAGGGGACAGGCTTCAGTGTAGAGGGATGTGACGGTTAAGATTGTATCCAGAGTCTAATCTGGAGGTATTTATAAAAATCACAGGCTGGTATGTTGTACTTAGCTTGTAACTGTTAAAAGGAGGAAGTGATCCACCCTCCAGAAGATCCTGTATTCGCCCAGCCCCTTGTCTATGCTAAAGATCTAGATGGAGATCGGGAATCAGTTGTAACAGGGCAATGGTAGAGAGATTGGAGGAAGGGTGAAGAGAATCTGGAGATAAGAGCATCATCTTGTCCTAAACAGTAAGAGAATCTTTGAAACTCTGGAGGATAGTTGCAGGAATTGGTCTGCTAGGCGTAGCTAACCAATGGAGGTCTGACAATGGGAATGAGGAAGAATTATGATGTTCAATGGTAACCAAAAGTTTGAGAGGGCAAAGGGCCTGCCAATCTCAGAGTTGGTCTAGTAGGGCAGCATGTAGATAAGCTTCCAATTTTCGATCTACGACGAAACATTAAAATTCTAGAGATTCTAGTGCATTTATTACGCCAGATAAAGTAAAATGCTATAGTGTAAAACTTGTTTAGGAGAGATCTGGGAACAAGGTAGGGGATATACTGGAACAAATACTGGATCTTCGTACGCAACATCATTTTCAGGGCAGCCACTCTCCCCAGCCAAGAGATTTCATAGTTTACCCAAGTTTTGTTGAGTGTGTCAAACTGCCTCAAGAGCGGTTGGTAGTTGCACTCAATGACTGAAGCATGATTCAGAGGTATATGTATGCCTAGGTATGTCATAGTTGTAGAGCACCATTGTAATTTATGTAGTGACTTTAGAGACTGTAAAGAGTACTGTGGAAGTGCCACCCCAGAGCCTCTGATTTAGAATTATTGTGTTTATAGTATGAGACCCCTGAACACTCCTGCCGGATTTGGGGTAATACAGGTAGTGAGGTTTCGTAACAAATAGTAGGACGTCATCCACAAGGAGGCAGATTTTGTGATTTTGTGGTGAGTGGTACCAATAATAGACCCTCTAATGGCCTCAGTCATTCTGATCTTGATGAACAGGGTTTCAATAGCAGTGCAAAGATTAATGGGGAGAGAGGACAGCCCTGTCTAGTGCCATTAGTGATCGCAAAAGAAGAGGAAAGGAGCCCATTGCTGAAGATCCTAGCTGATCAGTTAGTGTACAAAGTGGAGATGGCTGTTAGAAAAAATCCATGAAACCCTAATTTAGTTAAGACCGCAGAGGGGTACTGAACTAGCAGTGTGTGTCTCAATAATGTTTAATACTCTCCTCGTATTGTCTGGCACCTGTCTTCCAGGCACAAATCCGACTTGATCCAGATAGATCAGTTGCGGTAGAATAGGATTTAGCCAGTTAGCGATTAGCTTACCAAAGATTTTGAGGTCAGAGTACAGAAGCTCTATGGGACAGTAATTATGCCAGTGGGATGGATCTTTGCCTGGTTTGGGAATGGTTATTATTTGTGCTTCTAGCATTTTTGCAGGAAGAAACGTATCCCGGTTGGCTGAATTAAATAATGTAGTAAGGACATGGGTAAGTGCAGGCTGGAAGGAGGAGTAGAAGTCGTGCGTAAAGCCGTCAGGGCCCGAGGTCTTGCTGCGCTTCATGAATTTTATGGCACCTTTGACCTCATCCTCCATCCAGTCCAAACACAAGGCCGAAGCCTCATCAGGAGACAGGGATGGGAGCTAGATGGATGCCAGGAAGTCATTAATAAACTCAGTGGATGGCTGGATCAGAGATGTGTCAGTTTTTAAATTATATAGCCCTTCGCAATAAGATTCAAACTTGTTTGCTATGCTAAGGGGGTTAGCTATATAGGTACCTTGTGCATTAGACATAATCTTAATCCGGTTGATAGCATGCTTTCCACAAAGTTTGCGAGACAGTAATTTACTTGTTCTATTGCCTAGGGTGTAGAAGCACTAATTGATTCTAGCTATTGCATTGTTAATCTGTAAAAGAGATACTTCATTAATTTTACTGCGTAATGCATTTAGGTCTGCTTTAATCCTATGGTCTAAAGGGGTACATTTATGCTGGGCTTCTAATGATGCTAGCTGTGACTCATAGGAAGTCTATACCTCAGACTGTGTTTTTCTAATTGCATCCGCAGCCTGAATTGCTGCTTCTCTCATGACGGCCATAAAGGACACACCAGTGGGTGTAGACTGAGTTGTTCTCTGGTTTATTGGTCTCTAGATAAGAGTCAAGGGCATCCTGCATGATACGAACCCCACCAACATCAGTCAATATATAATCTGCCAGTCTCCAGGGTCTAAGAGTGCGGTCTCCAGCAATGAGTTCCAACTGCAAGATAATAGGGGCATGATCAGACTAGGTTATAGGTAAAATATTAATATTTGTAATATGCTGAAGGGATCATTTATCAGACAACATGAGGTTGATTTGAGAATATGAATTGTGTACATGGGAAAAGTATGTGTAATCCTTCTCTCCAAAATGATAAACTCTCCACACATCATACAGATCATACTCCGCTAGAAGTTGAGACAAGGCAGAAAAGATAGAAGCAAAAGAAGCCATAAACTGTATGGAGGAACTAGAGGAGCGATCTAGCTTGTAGTGTAACAGAAAGACTAGTGTAACAGACTGGCAAACTATCTTTCCCACCTGTATAAGTTATCTACCATATTAATCGGTAATTTGTTTCTCCAATTTAAAAGGGCAATTAGCACTGATCAAAATGTCTACTCCATTCAGCCAGAGGCTGAATAGCAGGTTGGATATTTAAGATTATGAAATTGAGGAGGGGAATGAAGAGAGAAGTGGGTCTCCAATGTAGCTACAATACCTGCCTTTTGGGCCGCAAAGCTCTTGAGGGCAATTCTTAATTTGTTGGGGGAATTCAGTCCCTTTGCATTTATAGAGCCAAATTTAACCACTATACTTGGTCATAGTGTTGGGTAAGACCACGTACCCAAAAATCTGACCTGGATGGTCTATGCCTCCAAACAGTTTCTGAAAAATTAGGAAAAAAAGGGAAAGGCAGATGAGAGAGAATGGGAGCGAAAGGACAGAAAAATACTGAAATAGTACCCATAAGGGAACTAACACTTATCCTACCTAATGGAGGAAAGGAAGTGGCAGAAAGGTAGTGTATGTATGGGGATGTGTGCCCGGGCCATGGGCACTCTAACCTAGTGTAATCTGAACAAGGTATTTAAATGAAACCATTAAATATACCGTTAAATATATGTACTCATCATATGATAAGATAACTCTGTAACAAAGATATAGTGTAATGCGAGGTCTAAGAGTGAAACATATGGATGCGGAATATAATATCAATAACATTACAGTTTATACCATAACAGCACTAAACAAAGGTCTATACATAATAGACCATAACAGTTAAGTTGGAGATTGGAGTACCTCCATGGGGAAGGAGGAGAAATTGTCCAGAATCGGGGTAGAGGGATTCCCCAACTGATGTACCTTAGGAAGCAAACAAAAAATGAAGGATACTGAATTTGTACCAATACCAATATGGAGCAGTCTTATGTGGTTGTCAGGTGCCGTCTCCGCGCTCTCCACAGGCGCCGCAGACGGACACCTTCTCTCCGCAATCCTCGTCCTGTTGCCTAGCAGCAGAACTCTATATCTACTCACCTGTCTGCAGTCAGCATGTCTTAACCGCCTAAATCTCCCTAACCCTATCAGGAGGCACCTTAGAGTACTTAAAGCAGCCTCTGACACATGTCTAGTGCCAGAGTATTGGTTCTAACCAGCTCCAGCATTTAGTTTATGTTCCTGATCCTGACCTCCTGTGTATTTGACTCCTTGGCTTGTTTGACCTCTCTTCCGGATATCACTTGTACTTCGCTGCCCGCACTGGTAATGACCTTTGGACCGTTCCTGACTACTCTTGCCTACTCTCCGTGGTACCTCGCTTCCTTGGTTTCGACTCGGCCTGTCTGACTACCCTCTAATCGCTGCACTGGTGACTTCCTGGGAGAACCGCGACCTGCACATCGCACGCAGCAAAGCCCAAACCTCCTTGCGGGGGTCCCTGGTGAACAACAGTGGTGTGTTAGACTCCGTGCCTCTCAGGTTAGTAGCGCTAATACCAGTCAGTGATATTCCTTGTGTAAAAGTGTGACATTGGTTCTTGCGGACCATTCCTTGGTGACTCGGCTTGCCTTAGGAGTGGGAGATGAGTCTTGTATCTGGATGCTCCAATCTTTCAGCAACACCATGGCCTTGTCGGAGACAGAATAGCCACAAAGTACAATTCCTGTGAACTAGCAATTTAGTCAGGAAGCCCCAGCGGTATTGGATATTGGCCGATCGTAAAGCCGCCGTGATCTGGTGAAACGACCTGCGCTTGGGTAGAGTAGCGGCAGATTTATCCAGATACAATTGTAACTCGCCCAGTTCAGCTTGAGTAGGAGAAGAGGGCAAAGAAGCTTGCAGAATCTGATCTCTAATTCTGTAAAAGTGTACCCGAAGTAAAGTATCCTTAGGTGCAGAGACCGGAGCATTCCAGGATTTAGGCAGATGGTGGATATGGTTTATGAGAAGGTAATTAGTCGAGGCCATTGGTAATAGTTTATGGAACATTTATGTGACGTATTTATAGAGGTCTGATTTAGCCATAGAGTTAGGGATACCCCGAATTTAGATGTTGTTGCATCGTGGCCTGTCTTCAAGATCCACCAGTTTGTCTTTAAACCCAGCAACTTCTTCTTGAAGAGCATATATCAAGTCATTGTGAGAGGACACAAGTTCCTCCATCTTATGTTCAAGTTGATCCGTTCTGGCTCCTAATTGGGTCACATCAGCTTTGATTTCTTTTATCGATGCTCTGAATTCAGAGGTGATGTCTGCTTTAAGCGCTACCAACAGAGACTGAATGGACCTAAAGGTAACAGGGCCATCCATCTCCAAGGTCTGTTCGTCTGCCGGTACACTACTTGAATCTGATTGTGTCCTAGGCAAAGAGACTTAGGAAGTTTGACAACCCCTGTTGCACCGCAGTCTGAGATGCAGCCATGTTAAAATGATGATGCTGCAGAACCAGAGCCAATGAAATTCACTGGAGGAATTGGTTTGTCAGGGTTCACTATTTTAGGAGGAGCCATGATGTCCAGGAAGACTGTTACAACTCTGTCTGTGTTTTGTATGTGGCAGCAGTGCCTTTGATCCATCAGAGGTGCTGCTGTTCTGCTCCTGAGCTTGCACCATGCCTGAAAGGGTCAACCTCCTTCCCAATTAGAACTGCACCTGGCTCTCAGCTTCTTATACCTACCTTTATCTGTACTCAGTGCAGTTCATCCATGTATTCCTGGCTGCTGCTGCCCTGTTCCTGTGTTTGCTCCATTGCTTGATCTTCTGTTGTGACCCTCGGCTTGATTCCTGGACCCTGCTTGTTTGCCTGTTGCCCTGACCTTTGGCTCGACTTCTGGACATCACTTATGCGCTTGTGACCTTGATCTCTGCCTGGCTATTTGGATTTTGTTTATCTGATCTCTGCTTGATCCCTGGACTCTGTCTGCTTCCCTGGACAGCCTTGTGCCCTCTGGACTGGTGTAAACATATAATACCTGTTCCTGCCATTTTACTATACAGTCTCTTTTGGAACCTGTTCTTATCCGTGGATTTGAGTTATCTTTGTTTATGTATTTACCTGAATAAAGACACTTTGCTTTATATTTGCGTTGCTCTTTGTGAATGCACTAGGAATCATAACAAAGACTAGTTTTGTAAATTGTTTGCGGTGGACACCTGCTATGTTAAAGATATCCTCAGAGGTAGGTATGGTACTAAATATTATGGTATGAGCAACATTTAGGTTAGAGTATGGCCCAGTAAAGAAATTGTCAAGCAGGCATCTTCAAATCAGCAGGGCTGCGGTAATATGCAGCCAGTGGGCAACCAAAGAAGTACAGAAGCCTACAGGCATGGATAAGATAGCTGTTTACATGTTGTTAGTCATGCAGAAACTCTTTTAATATTGTACAGTAACAAATTGTGAAAGCTGGATAAGCACAAATGTAATGTGACAGGATAGACACTAGATGGCAGCAGTGTCCTATTAGAGTGGCTCAGGTGCTGATAACATAAGACCAATATGCTCACATAGAAAATTGGTACACAGACAGCTGGATATTTGTTACAGGTCTGATGGTGAGAGCTTCTGTCTGAAGGTATACAGCGTTGGTCTGGTAGCTTAAAGTTTATGTTGGTGATTTAGCAATATAGAGAGGGGGATAAACCCCAGAGGGCTTTTAGTGTAGTCACACCACAGGTTTAGGCTGCAGTTATAGCCCTGGAGTAACTCTCCATATTTGACATGCATAGTGGAAGACCAGAAGAGAAGCTGATAAAGGCTTCTGGTACTTCTGCTTAGACATAATAGGGTTATTGGGGGCAAAATGAAGGGGCTGCACATAGAAAAGCTGGCCAGCTACAGCAGGTAATACACTCACCCGGGAGCCACCGGTGCAAAGGCGCCTGTCGAGTTTTTAATCGCGGCACTTCACAGCTGCCAGCCGCACTGCAGTGACAGTGATGCAGGAAGGTAGCGTGGAGGGAACAGAGGGGTGTGAGCTGTACTCTGCGAATGGGCTCAAGCTCCGTTGGGTCGCCGGGTCAGGTGTCCAGAAGATCCTGGGGCTGGTTGGGAGGTAGGTACTGACCCCTTTACTTGATGCAGCAAAAGTGAGTCCTCAGAGTTGAAAAAAACTGCTATTAATTAGTAATATTTGCCCTGATTGTGAGGAGCTCTTCAGGTGTGCGACCGCTCCGAATGGCTGTAAAGCTGGTTTATTAAGCTTCAGCACTCAGTAAGCAAAAATGTCACCATACATGGAATATATACAGCAATTGATACACAATAAACTGTTAAAAATAGATTATTCTCTATTCAAATATACTATATGCTGACTGACAGACATTTAATATTTATGCGCTTATGGTGTATATTGCATGTTAAAATTAGGCACAAAAAGACAAATTATGCAGTTATTCTGCATCTATATATCCTATTCACATTCTCCAATGTTCCTGTTTTACCTTGGCAATAAGACTTGTGCTAGATTATTGGGTATGTTGGGGAATTGTAATGTGTTTATTAGCCCTTTAAATGTATAAATCTGAAAACAATCAATTTACAATTTCTTTCTAAAATAATAAAGGACATTAATCAGATTGACAATCTATAGGACCATGTCATTGAAACACTATTTCAGGTTAAATTACATCCCTATGCAGTATGATGCCATTAATATTCCTCAAAGGAATCACTGCCAGATTACTACTGTAGGCATATTTGTTAGGTAAATTCCATGCAAAGTGTGAAGAAGAGCAACCTTATATTTAGTATTAACTCAGTATCATTTCACATCATACTGCAGACAGTCTTGTCTACAATAACCCAGATCGCCCTGGATGTTTATGAAGAGATTAGATGCTCTGAAAAGTGAAGAAAATATGAATATCGCAGCTCTCATTTTCTTATTAGCTCTTATTTTTTCTTTGATAGTTATCGGATTACTTCTCAATGCATTTATTGTGATAAGAAACTTCATGTTGTGGCTGAAGGGTCAAAGTCTTCAAACCGTGGACATTATCCTGACCAGCCTGGGAGTGGTGAGAAGCCTTCTTCTAACTATTTATCTGAGGATTACGTCTTGGATAATTGTCAAGCATTCGATAATTACAGAAAATGTTTTGGAATATTTTTCCACTATATTATCATTTGCCATGTTGTGCAGCCTGTGGTGGGGAACCGTGCTCTGCGTATTCTACTGCGTGAAGATCACGAACTACAGCAACAGATTATTCCTGAGACTTAAGATGAACATCTCCAGGTTGGTGCCGTGGCTGCTTCTGACATCAATGATGGTGTCTTTCGTTTCCAGTCTGCCATATATATGGTGCCTGTACTCAGTAGGCCACATTAATTCTACCCATGACATCAACAGCACTAATATTGGAAATGTAACTGTGGAAGTAAATTTTATGAACATTTCCATCATCTTTCTCACAGGATCCTTCTTACCATTCCTCATATTTTGTGCAGTCATCTTTCTTCTGATTATATCACTCCTGAAACACACCAGGAATATCAGCAGCAAAGATTCAGGATTCACTAATATCCAACGTGATGTTCACAAATGTGCAATTAGAAATCTGATCTCTTTTCTGTTCTTTTATGCTCTTTGTTTTATAAGTTCAAACTACATGTTGCTAACTTTGCAATTGAAAAATGCATCATATGTTCTGCTATGCAGTCTTTTTGCAACTGCCTACCCAAGCCTGCACTCTATTATATTAATAACCAGTAACGGTGAACTGAAACACTCTATTCTTGCTGCTCTCCGCTGGGTATGGGTAAGGGTCTTAAATGTACAAAAGTCATAATGAAAGCTGTAATGGTTCTTGTGTGGACCATAAGTTACAACACAGCAATCGTAGGCTATAATATAACTTTCACTTCCACAAGAGCTGTAATGTAACTCTTTCTGTATTAAAATTTGTTTCTTTGAACTTGGATTATATATAAAACAGATTTGAGTACATCAATTTCTTTATTGTTCTTTAGAACAGATTACAGTACATCAATTTCTTTACTGTTCTTTAAAACAGAGTAGGGTACATACATTTCTTTACAGTTCATCCTATTTATTTGCAAATAAACAGTTTATGTCCTTTTTTCTTATTTACACCATAATGAATATTTTCTAGCTATGTCAATGGTGTAAACAAGCAGGAATAGTTGAGAAACAAGGTCCAGTATCATTTTTTTAATGTAAAGGAATTAAGTTGTTTCAAGACTTGCAGGGAAGTATCTAAATGTAGCTTGATTTATGTCCTTTCCTTAAGTAGGAGAATACCTGGCAAAACTATTAGTTGCTCAGAGACAAAATGTTATGGAATGATGTTTATTTTCCATAATAAATTATACAGAACCAACATATTTCCCTCAATATTTGCTAATTTAAACTTATTTAAATAATTTTACCTTTGACATTCTAGAAAGTAAGCATAATAACTTTAGACCACGTGGATATAGAATAAAAAAATAAACATGGAATAATATTTGAGCACAATAATATATATTTCAATATTGTTCACTGGACCTTATGTTTTATGTCACTGAGGAAGCCAAAAAGTCTAATATGAAATTTTCAAGCTTAAAGAGTAATGGAAAGATATGTATAACAATGAGGAGATTAGTATGTTGGTTTACATGATAGAGGCAGAATTAAAACATATTTGGACAAACAAATGAAACAGGACAAATTAAAAAAAGAGTTGAAGTGATTAAAATAAGGAGCCGTACCCCTGGTTCTCCGGATTACAAGGTCTACAGGAGCTAACTAACTTAAAGCACATAATAGTGCAGCTATGGGGACTTCTGGAGTAGTCGTAAATTGGAGAATAGTGACGCTAGTGAGTTGGAATCAACCCCAGCAAACCCATTAATGTTTCTACATGCTCTAAAATGTGCACTCACAGAGACACTCATCATCAACCCCTCAAGAAAGAAGGAACAGCAGGGACAATGTTAAATCTCAAAAATCAGAACAACAAAGGGGAAAATTGATTGCTCTACAACCTTTCCATCTTGTACAATAACAGCTTTTGAGTTTAGTGACTTCAACAAGGGATTGACATTTCTGTACAAAAATACTTAGTCATTTTCAACTAGGGGTTGACATATAGGAGAATATCAAAAAGTAAATACGGACAGTAGTCTTAGGGTGCGCACCCAATTGAATATATGTGTTTGCCGTCTACATGGAGCATCGCTGTTTGAGCACGTCAATGGAGAAATCGTGAGTTACATGTACTCCAATTTTGCTCTTCATTGTTCATTGATCTCCCTATTCGGCTCTGAGTTTCTGGACATACCCTCGTTGGGAGTTAATTCCCTAAGTACTCCACATCGTGGTCTGGAACTTAACATCATTTGTGAACAGTATGTTTTTGGTATTGGTATATATCCATCTTTCCCATTCATGCTATTTATGGGATTATCACATGTTTTTATAGTTTTTCAGCATCATTTCAGCGTCAATTTTAGGTGTGATCATTCACATCCATTGCTATATATAATATCTTATTTGTGGTTCTCAAATAAATGTATTTGTATACTTATGCCGGCTGGGATTTTAATATATATCTACAGATATTTATTTCTATGCATTTAGTCCTACAGTGACTTATATATATATATATATATATATATATATATATATATATATATATATACACATTTTCACATATCATTTGTGTCAATTTATTACTCTGGTGTTAATCTGCGCTGATTGCTGCTTTTTTGTATTTCCATATAGGAGAATATGGCAACATATTCCATTTGTGTTACGTATAATAAGAATAGCTATAAGGTGCAACTTGACTGGCATAATATATAACCCTCCCCCCATTATGCTACCCAGAATGTGGACACGAGAGGTCATCACTTTGGTGGGCTTCTGCTATGAAAACCTTTTAGATAGATGTCCATCTTCTGTCTTCACCCACTCATCATCATCATCATCTATTTATATAGCGCCACTAATTCCACTTATCTGGATCGTGACCCATGGCTAACATTGTTATACAAACAACCTAAAAAAAAGAATTAACATTAGCTTTCAACATATGCTTAGCCTTCGAATGTCTTATAGCAAACAAAATGGAATAGAGAAGCACTTTCCATGTTAGACGTTATGAACAGGATGTGGTAGATTGTGGTTATGGAGGAGCTATACTTCTCTTGACAAACCTTTACTCTGTTAATTGCTAAAGTTTGGTCACCCTGCTGCGTACTGTAATAAAAACATGTTATTTACAAGCAGGGATGCCCCCCCTTTTCCCTACTCATTAATAGTAATGCCCCTTTTTTTCTTTCCCCTTCTATCAATCACTTTTTCCTTCACACATATACATCTACAAACTGATCACACTAAGGGGTATATTTACTAAACTGCAGGTTTAAAAAATATGTTGCCTATAGCAACGGATCAGATTCTAGCTGTCTTTTTGTAGAATGCACTAAATAAATGAAAGCTGGAATCTGATTGATTTCTATAAGGAACATCTTCACTTTTTCAAACCTGCATCCCCTAAACCTGTTCCAAAGAGTAAATGGTAAAACATTTGCTCCCTGCTCATACTTGTATTGATGATGGCTTTCTAACTTAAACATAATGAGAAGGCTATGTTATTACTAGTACATGTTTTTCATGCTGTATTGTCTGTAATAAAAATAATAAAATATAAAAAATTCAATGTTGACCCTGTTATTAGCTTATTAACATATTTTTGAATGAGTTCCTTCAAATATTTTACCCATTGCCCATATTAGGCTCAGTGGTCTGTAATGTCCTCGGTTTGGTTTGTTCACGTTTTAAATTTTGAAACCCCATCTGCTTTCCACTAGCAGTGTAGAAGACACCAGGAGTCAGCTGAGATAATGGGGCTCAAAATTCACAAATTCTGGCAAATTTCACTTGCATTCAAAGATCAATTAATTAATATGATGACCCTTGCCTTAGCACAAATCCTAATTTCATAGGAACAGTGCTTTTTACAGTAAGAAATAAATAAATAGTGTAACACGGGCACACTTCAGGTGATGCACACATGAACACCTTCTTGCTTTTACTTTGTTTTCTGTTGTCAGGATGGCAAAGTAATTGATTATATAAAGTTTGCACACACTTTTCTTGTGACCCTAAAACTAAGATAACAGAGACCAGCTCCCTAGACACTGGCCACTGTCTACTGTCATTCACACACATAAAAGAAAAAGACAGGTTTAAATAGTTTACAGCACTAACTTGGTAGACAGCTGACACTCCCACCTTGCCTTTAAAAAGGAGTTCTTTGTGGGTGCTCTGTTTAATTGAAGACATACCCTGTCAGCTTGCAGCTTGATATGTAAAGGATGCCTTTTAAACCACTTTAAAATATTTAAGTTAAATCGGACGCTTTATTATTATTTTTTCACACATATGTCCTCCACCTGTATCTCTTTAAATTAGGTGAACTACTGTTCAAATATGTGACTCTATTTGCAGCCTTTCTCTGCAGATTACCAGCTAAAAACACTCCTCTTTAGACTCCTGTGGCAAACACCTCTCTTTGTCATAATTGGTAATGAAAAAATCCCCTAGTGAAAATCATATCCAAAGTGGTTAGCGTAGCATTGGTGGTTCTGTAAGGAAGGTGCTTAAACAGTACGCCTTATTTTCATGGACTAGCAGCCCTGCTCTGAATAGTGATCCTCATGGGCTGTGGGGACCAGAGTAATTAACAAAATTGCCACACATGGTGTAGTATCTTTGCCACTTCCGTGGCCCCAGTATGGTGGACAGGGTTCCATAAAACTGAATAGAAATAAAGGCTTTTCTATCTTGATCCATCATACTTTTAAAGACAAACAAACACAAGATCCCCAAAAATCCCCATAACAAAGACATACCTCCCAACTGTCGAAGTCGTATAATTGGATGAACAAAAGTATATTGGTTAATATTGTTTTGCCGTGCGATTGCGATCCGTACGCCACGTAACACACTCGCATTACAACATTTAGTTATTTATATAATTCATATTCATATTGGTTCCGTTACACTGTAATTTATGAGCAGATAGTATTTGGTTTATTGTTAGTCTATATATATTATGATTATATGTATACTTCAGTGATATTCAAGGTTCAGGTTATAGGAAAGGTATCACGCCTAGTATCATATTAAAACCCTATTCATCAGCAGCTGTCCGGTTCCATCGCCGAAGAGATCGCATATTGCATACTCTAGTTATTGATGTTAGGGAATAAACCTTTTTATGATGCTGGCTATGAAATGCTAATTGTAACTTGAGCATTGGCGGGAAGAAAGGAGCTCATCCCCTGAGGAGACGACCCCCACCTTTGGATTCCTTAGATTGAATCAGCCTATGACCTGTTTAGCCTGGACCCATCTGATGTCTGGACCTATAGAAGCAAGCCACGTCATTTGCATTGTTCTTTGTAACACTGACTGTGTATATATGATCATAGCTGCGCACCCAGTCCTCAGTCTTCACTGATCACAGTATTCAAGGGTGAATTCTGTCCACTGGGCCCGTGGTTAGCGCAGCGTAGTGCAAGCGGTATGTATTTATCTTTTGGTATTGGCTGTACTGTACTGTATCATAATATAATAATGTATTGAATTGTTGACTATTTACATCTGCTAAAATAAATCACTTTGTGCATTAGAAACACAATACAATCGCCTATGCAATGCTTATTTGAAAACAAATAAATTACTTTAATAATTTGGGGGCTCGAAGGTGAGTTACGTTATTGGCAGGTATGCAACGCTTACGGTATTCGGTTCCTCAACAAAGGGTGGATTGATGGACACGTCGCATACGGGAAAGAACGCAATGTGTTTAAGACCTGTGGTTCACTTTGTGTTGCGAAACCGAATATCCGTTGTTGCATAGACTGAAGGAATTTGAATCTAGAGACAAGAAAGAAAAATGTTTGTTTTTATTGTCGTTTTGCGTTTTAAAGGGTATTGCATTGCATAGAGTATGTGTACTTCCGGTATTGTTGCCACGTGTGTAAACAGTCATGATCATAGTCTGTTATATATACATAGTGTAATCACTTGGTTAAATCTCTGAAAAGATAGTGCCATTGTTTGGGAAATTTATTTTCTGTACAGAAAACAAAGGTTATGTGTGTGTATGTGAATGTTATTTATACATAAAGGCAAAAGTATACTGGTAACGGAATATAAGTTTTTGTTCGCGCGCGTAATGCTAATCACGACGCTTACTGATAAATGATAAGTCTGCATCCTGTCCGCACAACAGCAGTTCTCAATGGGAAGGCGGACAGAGATGGTATAAATTCTCTTTGAGCGGTACGATTTGACCGCATGGTAAGGCCGTGATTGAGTATTGAGAGGGCAGCGGGGAATTGTTGAAAATTGATAGCGCTTTAGTTCAGGTGTGTCTGACAGGGCATGGTAAAAAAGGTGACCTGACAACAAAGGTTCTGTTCTAGGGCTGAGCAGGATATAAAGAAACCTTTGTGTGAGTTGTGTTCTGTTCTAACAAAGAGCAGGTGATAAAGAGACACCACAGAGTATGCATGACATACTCGAAGCGAAAATAACAGGTTTTCGCAGCATTCCCAAATATTAATCGCAAAGCTTACTGATAGTATCCGTTAGTGGTGTGATCGGAACGCATGGTTGATTTAGTGCAGCCGTGATTGCGACTTGGGAGATGTGGGAGGAAATACGCTGCAACAACTAATATTCTTGATTGATATCAGTTGCTAACAGTGGTAAAGTACTCAAACTAGGAAAGGCATTGATATTTTTAAGGGGACGTACCTGTTGAAACCGTCCATGGATATAAATCTCTAGTAGGTTCTGTTTGAAAGGAGAACAGGTAAAAAAAAGTATTTTTGTGTAGCGTTGAGAAATAGGTTGTTTTTACAATGGACACGAAGCAAACGCTAGAGTTAGTTCATGTTGTGCTGCCTAATGAATGGCCGGTTGGTTCGGCGAAGTATGTTATGTATAATAAATACGGTGCATATGCAACGGCATACTGCGACAAATGGGTCGAGATGACCCGGGAGTGTGTGAAACCTTTCCCAAACATAGGTAGTTTCGAGGCAGAGGTGTTAAATAATGTTAGAGATAAAGTACAGTTGATTAAATCAACAAAAACGAGAATTGAACATGATGACTGTTTAAAATTGTGGCAACAAGAAGGGTACTTGTGGCAAGGGAGCGCGTGCTAAGCGGAAGTAGGTGTGGCGCAAATCACGCGCACAACAGAAGTGAGCGTTGCAAAGCATGGAGAACTGAGCGCATGCGTGCCCTCGCAGCCAAATGCGATTGAGGTGACAGGTACAGCCAATACCAAAAATTTAAAAAATGTAATGAGTAAGTTGTATGATGTCTTAAGTAATGTTTTAGAGGAAGAAGATGTGCCCACAGTCATTTCAGCAATTGCCCATGCCAGTAACATACACGGACAAGGAAAGGGAATGGTTCCACCAGCAAGGGCAGCGGCTGAAATTGGTGAGAATAATGTAAAGGTTATCAAAGGCGGAGACATTCATTGTACTGCAACAGCGATTCCAGCAACTAGTTCAGAACATAGTGATTTGGTAGGCTTATATCCTGTCCGCACAACAGCAGTTCCCAATGGGAAAGCGGACAGAGATGGTGTAGTTCCCATGAAACAGGTAGCAATGTATTTTCCATGGACTAAGATGGAACTATTTACAATTATGTCTGATTTCCCTGATCCTAGAAAAGATTTGGCCAAGTGTCAGAAATTTATAAGACATTTAGGTAATGCACATGAGCCTACTAATAAAGATTGGCGAGTGTTGTTTAAAGCTTGTCTTCCTCTCGATACTGATATACAAAAGTTCATTAAGGATTGTAGGTTGGAGAAGGATAAACCCTTAACTGAGGATGACAATCAGGATAATATTGGACGTATAATCACAGAGTTGGCCATATATTTTCCAGTGACAATGGAATGGGGCAAAATATACACCATAAAACAAAAAGGTAATGAGATTACAACTGATTACTTTTCAAGGGCTTTAGCGGCCATGATTAAGTACACAGGAATATCAGATATAAGGGTAAATCCACATTACAGGGAGGTAGCTGTTGCAGTACTAATGGACGGCCTCTGGGAGGATCTAAGGACCTGGTTACAAACCTCTTTTCCTAGTTGGAGAGGTCTCACAGTAGATGATATTAGAGAACATGCCATAGAACATGATAAAAATAGATGTAAAAAGGAAAAAGCACAGAATGATAGGTTAATGATGTTGGGTATCCAGGCGTTAGAAAAATTACATTCACACCCTCAGAATTATAAAAACCACTATAAGGGACGAAAGAAACAGAAATCTTTGAAGTGTTTTAACTGTCTTAAGAAGGGACATTTGAGGAAAGATTGTAAAGAAAATATTAGAGCAAAAGCTAGGAAATTAGTACCAGGCAAGGCAAATAATAATCTGTGGTAAGTATTAATGTGCAAGGTTAGAAAAAAAAACTGATTTAAAAGGTATACTTTGTTGATGTTGCTTGTTTGTTTATGTTGTCACATGCTTGCTTTCCTAAATCGCTGGCCGATGGTAAAGAATGAGAATGTTTGGTTTGTTTGTTGTTTAAAGATAACTATCTTGTCTTTTCTTCACAGATAAAGGTAGACAAAAGAATATAGACTTAGTGTTTAAAGGGGTGAGGTAGAGAAATAGAAAGATTACTCTTGAAAGACTAATTAACAATGGATCATTGGAACACTCTTTGTTTCAGGCTGCAGTGACTCATGATAATTTGTTTGGCTGAGAATCATTATGTATCTCAGATGAGTCATCAAGAGTTAACTTCTATATTTCTCTGCCATAAGTTAGAAAGTCCGTTGAAAAGGTATGTAGTCAATGTGATACCGAGTTCTTAATGAACAAATGATGGACGACACTGGATTGCACGGTTGGTTTAAGACCCCCTAGTCAAGTATGGGGAGGGGTCATAGTTAGCAAATAGCTAAGGGGATTAGTGGAATGAATACAGCCATTTTACCATAGAGTCCAATCCAGCTGTCATTTGTGTTGTAAAATCTCCCTTTCTGCATGTATGTTTGTATTCAAATCTTTGTATTCCTATTATTCATTGCTTTCTTATTTCTCATTCTTTACATCTATGCTAGTACCTCTCTATCTTTCTTTCTCTCTCTCTCTCTCTCTCTCTCTCTCTCTCTCTGCTCTGGTAGAGATAAAAAAAACAGACACAGTCTCATCAATGGGGCTAAGACATATTTTTATTTTTTTACATAAGACAAATTCAGGGATACACACACTAGATTGACATGAGTTACAGAAACATCATCATCATCATCATCATTTATTTATATAGCGCCACTAATTCTGCAGCGCTGTACAGAGAACTCATTCACATCAGTCCCTGCCCCATTAGAGCTTACAGTCTAAATTCCCTAATATAGACACACACTCACACACATATACATATACAAGGAACAGTCAGGGTTTTTTTTTATGTGTATAGATACTGCTGATTTTAAGCAGAAAGGTTCTGTTGTGGAAATACGATTCATGTTTTATAGATTGCATATCTGTTTTGTTTTTGTTTTGGTTCGTGCCTCCTGTACAAAAATGTGCCTTTATATGGATGCACAAAGGGTGGAGATAGGAGATTGCTAGAGGATAGCCATACAGATATGCATCTCTGTATAGAACATTGGAGTAGGATTTTTACCACAAGATACGACATAATGTGAAACCCTAGAAAATGTAGAATTTTCGTGTTTTATATTTTTCACTGTTAGACAGACATGTACTGGGTACTGTTATATTTGAAGAAAGTGTTATAGAAATAGACCCCTTTGTCTTTCTCACTTAGTCAAGTAGCTGAATGTGAGGTACTGAGAATGGCATGTGAGTGGGTAGAGGGAAAATCATTTGATATACATTGGTCTTCAGCATTTTTCTAGTCTAGGGGGCGATGTTGATTTGACTGAGAAATCTTTTTATGACAATACCAGCACATGAGTAGGACACTACATAGAGGACTTTATACAGTGACACAGTTACCAACTGAAGTAGCTGCTAGTAAAGTCCACACTTACACACACGACCATACATGGCTGTCACACCAGGGCGAACATAGCTGTCAAATAGACAGCAGGGTTTTATGTGACAGCTAACAAATCTATGTTTTGTTTTGTTTTTCGTTGTATTGTTTTAGTTTTAAAATGTGAACACACACACACAAATATGCACACATACACATATTGGTTAATATATGAAGATTTGTGTTACCTGAAGAATTAACTGTCTGGAAGGTGAAGAGATGTGGTGAGAAGTCTGGTGGACTCTGAAGAGATGGACAAGATAGACCAGTAACTCCCAGAGTGTATCTTCCAGACCCAGCGGAGGCAGCAAATGGTCTGGCTCAGCTGGGTACAGAAGGTATGTGCAAGCTGGTAAGAGTATATTGTGGTGCACCAGACATTTCGTCTCAAGCTAGTAGGACAACAACGTCCTTTCTTGATTAAGAGAATGTCAGGAAAATTATACCAATAGAGCCATCCCATATCCCTCCTGCAGATGGGTTTTCCTCCAGGTAAAACAAATCCACGTCATCCAATTACCACCATGCAGGATCCTCAACTATACACTGGTGTACAAATGAAATATGTCTGGGTAATGTGTCTAATGTATTACTGTGTCATACTCAAAGCTTTTGTTATTTAATGTGATAGTCCTAGAGTTATAATATAAATACACAAAAAATTCTGCGCTATACCTTAATAATGATTAATTTAGTCGAAAAAAAGATGGATGTAACCATATACAGCATGAGAAGATATTCCACTATTTACAGTTACGTTGTATCTGCCATAAATTGACTCCGGGACAATCCTCCAATCATCATTGAACTGAGCATAAAAGACACACCCCCATACACATACTAACTACTGCCTTGAAAAAGTCACTCCTGTGACGAAACGCGTCGGCCAATCACAAGTCACATCCAGTCTCTACATCCGGTTTGTCATATCCGGTAGACGTGCGCTCCAAGCTGGAACGCACGCCATAGTACATCGGGCAGTTAGATCACCGTCCCTATACAGACCTCCGTGAAATTGAATTAAGGACCAATACTACTGAAACTACCTACCAACATCATCTACTCATCTACTTTTAGGACTTTTATTATCTACTAAATTGGACTATTATACCTTAGACTGCGATTGGGTGTACACAACAGTAAACCCATACGGATGCAGTATTCATATTGCATTTAGAGACTCCATCTCATTGTTCTTATTAGATTTGTTTTTACAGATTTGTTTTTACAGCTTTGTTTGTACAGCTTTGATATTTATGCACTTGTACCGTGTACTCTTGCATTAGTGTATTTTCACGTTTTACATTCATATGAAAAGTATCTTTTTTACGACTAAATTAATCATTATTTAGGTATAGCGCAGAATATTTTTGTGTATTTATATGTTAACAGGTTGGACTTTCCTGATATTCCGCTGCTGACCTATCTTAGCCTGTAGTGCGCTTCCCCTCCTTGTATCTATCTAGAGTTATAATAGATGATAGCGGTATTCATGTTATTGATAACAGATGTATAATGTATGAGTAGTGGTAACAAATCACATACTTTCAATTAGCCATAAACCAGTGTGAACATAAAGTAGTGGTACTAGGTAGAACGAATTGAATAGAATAAGAGTTGGAACTTGATTGAAGTGATTGATAGCTTCGGCCACTAGTCCTTCCCCGCTACCAAAAGATCACTCCTGGACAGCCTATTAACCTGTCAGTTTTTGAAATGTTCTTGACCCCTCGTGAGATGAGATTGTAACTGGGAGGCTAGGTTAGACCTTGAGAGAAGGTAAATAGTGAGACAGCAACCAAGAACGTCCAAAACACTGTTTCCTGAAAAGTCACACTAACTGTCAGGATGTTGGAATGGGAGAGTAAGTTGTGGAACAGAAATTTCTTAGGCTCAGGTTATTTAACAGACAGGTACCAATTGTAGGCTACCAGCATCACGGCTTCAAGTGTAGCAGAGACACACTGGTGCCCATTCCACCCACTGCAGAAGGGCCAACACTCAGAGAAGGTTCCAAGGACACTCATAAGTCTGTTCTGGAAGGCCTCGAATGCAGTTAGTAGCACCTGAGCCAAAGGCTAAGACTGTTGTCCAGCATGAAGTTGTAGTTTTTCCTGTTTTGTGTTCTCTCATTTCATTCTCTTCTCAGGACGGTCAATTCTTTTGATTATTAGCAGGTGACAGAGGCTGGTTCAGGTAATGATAATGAGGTATTGGGGATGAAGGAGAAGTAAGTAGCATAATCGGTCCAGCCAATTTCTCTATTCAATTCAGGGGTAAAGGAAAATTTGGAAACCTTGGAGCTTGGAGAAAGTGCGAGGGGCTATTGTCTGAATAGCATTACGTCCGTAAGTACGGTGACCCCATAGTTAAAAAGAGGTACACCCAACGATGCCAGTCCAGTAATATTCGGACTTGAGCAGGCATCCTTGAGAATGATTATCATTCTTGGGAGGGTAAGGTTTTAGACCAAACAGAGTGCTGGGCGTGCTCTCATGTGCCTCAGTGATTATATCAAGTAGGATTAGTTCTCTTTCCACTAAATATTCTTGAGGTACCCAAATTATGGGTGGGAGGTCACTAGGGGAAAAGTACAACACCTAGGTCCCTCAGTCTGGAGTCTCCCAATAGCTTACAAGCTGATCACTGTTAAATCTGAGTATTGGGAGACTGGGAAGAACGAACAGACAATAGCCCGCCCACAAGTGTTGATGAAAAGAACTGATGACATTATTAGAAGTGTGTATATTAATGCAAGCTGAAGGAGATTGTATATGACATTATTGATAGATATAGGATGATGCTATTGATGAACATGAAGTGTTTAAATGTATTCTGAGCTTAAAGACATGCGTTGGACAGATGAACCTGTTAAACTTGAAGAACTGTAGTAGAGTATTCTGTATAGCTGATACATGTTCTATTGTACCTTGTACCTTTCCAAATAATGTATTACGTGTTTTATTGCACCCTTGAAGGGCATACAAAAAGTTATCTTCAAGCTCCAGAAGTGTACGGTTTATAGTAAAAGAAGAAGTCGTTTAGAGGATTAAGACTCTCTCTTATGATAACTTGTTTAGATCTACAAACAGCGCGGTCATACACCAAGGGGGACTTGTATTACATAACAATGAAACGTGGTACTGAGATCCTGCATATAACATCTTTAAGATGATAGTTTATTATACTATCAAAGGGTGGACTGTTGAAGCCATATAATTGGATGCACGAAAGTATATTGGTTAATATTGTTTTGCCGTGCGATTGCGATCCATACGCCAAGTAGCACGTGGCATGGTGCGATCGCACGGTAAAATACGTACGCACACACTCGCATTACAACATTTAGTTATTTATATAATTCATATTCATATTGGTTCCGTTACACTGTAATTTATGAGCAGATAGTAGTTGGTTTATTGTTAGTCTATATATATTATGATTATATGTACACTTCAGTGATATTCAAGGTTCAGGTTATAGGAAAGGTATCATGCCTAGTATCATATTAAAACCCTATTCATCAGCAAAGAGATCGCATATTGCATATTCTAGTTATTGATGTTAGGGAATAAACCTTTTTATGATGCTGGCTATGAAATGCTAATTGTAACTGGAGCATTGGCGGGAAGAAAGGAGCTCATCCCCTGGAGAGACGACCCCCACCTTTGGATTCCTTAGATTGAATCAGCCTATGACCTGTTTAGCCTGGACCCATCTGATGTCTGGACCTATAGAAGCAAGCCACGTCATTTGCATTGTTCTCTGTAACACTGACTGTGTATATATGATCATAGCTGCGCACCCAGTCTTCAGTCTTCACTGATCAGAGTTTTCAAGGGTGAATTCTGTACACTGGGCCCGTGGTTAGCGCAGCGTAGCGCAAGCGGTATGTATTTATCTTTTGGTATTGGCTGTACTGTACTGTATCATAATATAATAATGTATTGAATTGTTGACTATTTACATCTGCTAAAATAAAACACTTTGTGCGTTAGAAACACAATACAATCGCCTATGTAATGCTTATTTGAAAACAAATAAATTACTTTAATACAACTAGCACTTTTAAAAGATTAAAGCTGGAGTTCCCCATTCACTGGCAGCCAATCCCAAGTGGCCAGTGGATATTCTCCCTTCTTCTTTCAGTACTTGTCTATATATATTTAACATGCAATATTTAGGACCCTTCCTGATGGCTCACTACCTGGGCATTTTTGCTCACCACCACCGTGCAGTGGGAAGGAACCTTGCACAAGTACATTGGTTACAGGTGCAAGTGCCCACAGCGCTCTGATTGTAAGCTGAATTTATGTACGTGACTTTGATTCTCGTTCATTTGCTATAATCTGCTTATTTCACACATGTGCATAATTTATGTTAATACTGGAGCATGTGTGGTAATTATCTTTGATGCATACATAATCTATGGAGCCATTGCATACCACATCTGGCTCCATACTCATGGTTTTACATTTACTCTAATGCTTTTTACATACCACACAACTGACAGTGATTATCAATATAAAGGTGTCTAATTACTCATTACTCAAGCATTTACCATATATAAATATATATTTACGCCATTTATATATATATATATATATATATATATAGTGCCAAAGAGTACACACACTTCTGGTGAAACACATGCAAACAAATTCTTGCCTTTTAGTTTGCTTTAATGTCAGGATGGTAAAATAACTTGCCAATATAAATATTACACACAGTTTCTTGAGAACCTAAACACTAGCTAAACAGAGACTAGCTCTCTAGCCTCGGTCACAATAAACAGTAAAACAAACAGGTTATTATAACTGACACTCCTCCCACAGCCTTAGCTTGATGGACAGGTAACACTTCCTTTTGCCCTTTAAAAGGGAGCTCTCATCAGCTGTTCTCTTTGCCCTGACACCCTGTCAGCCTGCTGTGGGAAAAGACATTTCAAACCATATAAGTTAAACCAGACATTAAACTATTATTATGTCACACATATGTCTTCCACCTGTTTGTCTTTAAACTAGGTGCACTGCTGCACAAATTTGTAAATCTATTTGCATCCTTTCACTGCAGATTGTAAGCTATTCATCTCCATTTGTTACAATATATATATATATATATATATACATGCATATATCTTGTGGAAGAGACACTCTTTTGGTGATGCACATACAGACAACTTCTTGCTTGAAATAAACAATACTTTTATTGTTCCATCACAATAAACAACATACATTTCATCAAAATGTGTCAGGATCTGCCTGCAAGCTTATGCATTACATGCTGCTTTGCCTGGCAGCTCCTGCCTTTGTCCTTATTATTGTATTGCAGCAGTACCTCTGATTACCAGAGGTGCTGCTATTGTGCCTTTCTTGTTTGCTTTAGGGGTTAACTTGTTCACTAATTATTCCATGCACCTGGGTGTGTTCTCATTTCCCTTTTATATACCTGTCACTCCCAGCACACATTGCTGGTTCTTGATGTCATATCCTGTTGTTGCACCCTGTGGATTCTTCCTCCTGCCTTGCTTCTTTGATCATGCTGCATTGGGATCCCAACATACATTCTGCTGCCCTGTTTTCATCTGTCAACCTGGTACTTTCCTGTGCATCTCCCTGTACTTGCTGCCTGGAATCTTTCCACACCTCCTGTTTACCTGCAACTGTGTATACCAGGTAGTTTCTACAAGACCATTATTACATTATCTGTTTAGTCTCTCCAGCAATAAACATTGTTTGTTTTTTCACCTATCTGTGGCTCCTTAGCTGTATTTCTACATTGATTCGTGACAGAATGACACCAGACATCCTATCACTGGCTAGACTTAAGCCTCCAGTCTAGACATGGGACACCGTGTGGCATCGGTCACAAGATACAAGTGCACCATACAAGTTTAAAAAAGTAGAGACTCTTCCCACAGACTTAGCTTGATGGACAGCAACACTCTCACCTTTTCTTTAAAAGGAATTCCCCTCAGGTGCTCTGTAATTCCTCCTCACTAGAGACACACCCTCTCAGCTCTGCTGTTAGCTGTGGAAAAGACATAGTCAAAGCATGTAGGTAAAATTACACAATCATGCTTTACTTTGTCACACATCTCTTACATTTGTATATCTCTGAACCTAGGTGCACTGCTATACCTGTGTGTAACCCGGTCTGCAGCCTTTACCTGCAGACTGTCAGCTGAATAGCTGATTCACCTCTTTTGAGGCCTGTGGAAAACCACTCCCTTCATTCCCTTTATTACAATATATATATATATATATATATATATATATATATATATATATTATAAAAGCCTAGCGGCGTGTGTTAGTCTGTGTGTGGAAAAAAAAAACAAGCTGCAGCGCCACCTGCTGTGTGGAGTTATACACTGACCTACTAAATTCTTAGCATTATCTAATATATAAAAGTAAAAGCCTAGCGGCGTGTGTTATTGTGTGTGGGTGTGGGTGTGTGTGGAAAAAACAATTTTGTCAGAAAGGGCTCATCCAATTGACCTGAAATTTGGTATACTGACATTATTTGACAAGAAAATTAGAATAGTGAATTCAGTTAACTTCCATCATCACCCCTCCCCCCCGTGGGAGGGGTAGTAAAGGCTAAATTTACGAGTTGAGGGCTCAAACTCATTTTCGTGAGGTAATTTTACCTCATGAACACACATGTGTAGCGACGTGTGTTAGTGTGTGTGTGTGTGTGTGTGGAAAAAACTATTTTCTCAGAAAGGGCTCATCCAATTGACCTGAAGTTTGGTATACTGACATTATTTGACAAAAAAATTAGAATAATGAAGTCAGTTAACTTCCATCATCCCCCCTTCCCCCCGTGGGAGGGGTAGTAAAGGCTAAATTTACAAGTTGAGGGGTCAAACTCATTTTCGTGAGGTAATTTTACCTCATGAACACACATTAAAAAGGGCGCTTGCGTCGGGAAGTAACGCTCTTCCCCTGAGGAGGCCTGTGCTAGGCCCAAATGCATGACAAGAACCTTTTTAAGACCTTAAGTAGCTTGATTTGACTAGAATGCATGAGTATCATGCACGGGTTAACTTGTATATATATATATATATATATATATATATATATATATATATATTTATTTGTATATAGATTAAGATATAGAGATAGATAGATAAATAGATAGATGGACATATAGATAGCATATATATATATATATATATATATATATATATATATAATATATACATAGATAGATAGCATATATATATATATATATATATATATATATAGATATAGATATATAAATAGATAGATAACATATATATATATAGATAGATATATATATATATAGTTAGATAGATATTCTCCCGTGCGGCCCCCCTTCACTGGAACGACCTCCATCGCACCATCCGCCTCTTTCGTAATCTGTGCTCTTTCAAACGGGCACTTCAAACTCACCTGTTCCCCAAAGCCTACCAACCATCCACTTAACCCCCTCATCTCCTCTGCTTGTTCTCCCCTCTCTCCTCCTGGCCTACCCTCCCTTAGGATTAGAGATGGTCACTGACCCCCGTGTTTTGGTTTTGGATTCGGTTTTGGATCTGGATTACCGTCGTGTTTTGGTTTTGGTTTTGGTTTTGCAAAACCGCCATTGCGTGTTTTGGTTTTGGTTTTGGTTTTGTTTGGTTTTGTTTTGCTATTTTTTGGGAAAATCCATGTTTTTGGGCCTAAATTAACCCAATTTAGTGCTCCAACTGTTTTAGAGACAAGTAATCTAATTGTTGAGGTAATAAATCATCCAAAAAAACAGTTTAATTCTTCGTTGGTAGGCCTATTCTACACACAAAACAGATTGTCTTCCTCTCCATCTATGCATATTGGCAATGCAGCCATCGTCTTTGAATGTATATTACACCCTACACTTATAGTTAAATATGTAAAGAAATGGAAAAAGCCAGTTTGGTTTCTGTCTCTCAAGGCACCCCTCCACTTGTATAAAATACTAAAAAATTCAGCCATTATAGACTGTACAATATTAATTGACATGGAGAAAGACAGTTTGGGGTCACTCTGTCTCTCTAGGCCCCCCTCCACTTGTATAAAATACCAAAAAATTCAGCCATTATAGACTGTACAATATTAATTGACATGGAGAAAGCCAGTTTGGTTTCTGTCTCTCTAGGCCCCCCTCCACTTGTATAAAATACTAAAAAATTCAGCCATTATAGACTGTACAATATTAATTGACATGGAGAAAGACAGTTTGGGGTCACTCTGTCTCTCTAGGCCCCCCTCCACTTGTATAAAATACCAAAAAATTCAGCCATTATAGACTGTACAATATTAATTGACATGGAAAAAGCCAGTTTGGTTTCTGTCTCTCTAGGCCCCCCTCCACTTGTATAAAATACCCAAAAATTCAGCCATTATAGACTGTACAATATTATGAAAAATGGACAAAGCCAGTTTAGGGTCACTCTGTCTATGACACCCTACCCTTAAGGATAAATTGCCCTAACAGCAGCCTTTCAAGATGGTATGTGATATGGAAATGCCACAAGTCCCTTTCCTCTTTGGGGGTAGATTGCACCCTACACTTACATAGAAAGTTTTAAAAAGATGTTATCGGCATCATCTTCAGCTTAATCCTCACCCTCATCAGTGTGTACGTCATCATCACAGACTATCAATTCATCGCCGCTTGAATCCGCCATTAGAGAACAGTCAGTGCTTGGATGTCTTGGATGGTGAAGGCCTTCCTCGTGGAAGATGTAGTTCATTTTTATAAACATCATTTTCTCCACATTTTTGGGAAGTAACCTTCTACGGCGATCACTGACTAAGTTCCCTGCTGTGCTGAACACTCGTTCAGAGTACACACTGGAGGGTGGGCAGCTTAGGTATTGCAAAGCAAGTTTGTACATGGGTTTCCAAATGGCCTGCTTTTCTTCCCAGTAAGGAAAGGGACTGTCTGACATTTCCATATCAACTACCTCTTGAAAGTAATCCTCCACCATCCTTTGCATGTTTATACTCATATTGGATGGAGTTATGGGCAAAGTGACACATTTTTTTGAAAAATCCTTCAAACCAGCCCAGATGTTAAATTGTTCTGGTCTGCCCCCTGTGTCTTCCCTGCTTCTTTTTTGGAAATTTAATTTTTTACGAGCAACAGCTTGAGAAAGTGAAGGAGGACACGTCGTCAAGCCGAGGCCCAGTTCAGCGGCCAACTTGCTGAGCAATAGCTCCTTGCAAAAGTTCACATCTCGCTCATTTACAAGTAAAGACTCAATGTAGGTTTTAAACCTTGGATCAAGCACAGTGGCCAAAACGTACTGATCCGAGTTCAAGATCTTAATAACTCGAGGATCATTGTGAAGCGAATTAAGTACTTGATCGACAAGGCCAACATACTTTGCTGAATTGCTTGCTTTCAGCTCCTCCTTCATTTTCTCAAGCTGCTTTTCCAATAGTCTAATTAAAGGAATGACTTGGCTCAAACTAGCAGAGTCTGCACTGACCTCACATGTCACAACTTCAAATGGTTTCAGCACCTTGCACAGCACTGAAAGGATTCCCCACTGTGCAAGAGTGAAATACATCCCCCCTCCTTTCCCAATGTCATGACTTGTGCAATATGCTTGGATGGCTTTGCGCTGTTCCTCCATCCTCTGAAGCATGTACAGGGTGGAATTCCACCGAGTTACCACCTCTTGCTTAAGTTGGTGGCAGGGCAAGTTAAACTGCTCTTGGAGCTGCTGTAATCTCCTACATGCTGTGGCTGAATGCCTGAAATGGCCTGAAATTTTACGGGCCACCGAAAGCATCTCCTGCACCTCACGGTTATTTCGTAGGAAGCTCTGCACCACCAAGTTGATGGTGTGAGCAAAACAGGGAATATGTTGGAAATCACCCAGCTGTAATGCTCGCACTATATTGTTGGCGTTATCTGAAATGACATACCCTGGGGAGAGTCCGAGTGGTATAAGCCATGCATCAATCACATCTCTCAGTTTGCGTAACAAATTGTCAGCCGTATGCCTGTTAGTGAAGACGGTGATACAAAGAGTGGCCTGCCTGTGACAAATGTTACGTAGTGGTGTACATGCTGCTGCTGTTCCTGCTGGTGAAGGTGAATGACCAACCCAGTGGGCTGTCACAGTCATATAGTCTTTGGTTTGGCCACTTCCACTTGTCCACATATCTGTGGTTAAGTGAACAGTGGGCAGAATGGCATTTTTCAGCGCAATCTCTACATTTTTACACACTTTTTGGTATAGTTGTGGAATAGCTTTACGGGAGAAATGGTGTCGCGATGGAATTCTGTAACGCGGACACAAAACCTCAATTAACTGTGAAAAACCAGCTGCGTTTATTGTGGAGATTGGACGCAGATCTAACACTAACATTGCAGCCATGGCGTCTGTGATTCGCTTGGCGACTGGGTGACTGCTGTCATATTTGCTTCCCCTCGCAAATGATTGTTTCACAGTTAATTGCTGAAATGTAGGACTGCTCATTTTATTCACCTGCCTCTGGGATGACGATTCACCCCCAGCAGCAGCAACAGCAGCAGCAGGACTAACGCTTTCTTCAGAGGAATCAATAATAGTGCCGGAGTCATCCAGCCTTAAGTGGGATGCCGGGCTAACTCCGAGCGCTACTGAGGATATTGATGAGGATGGTGTGGTGGGTGTATTTTGTAGCCGTCGGTATGTCGGTGAGCGGAGGGTCTTAGCTGATGAGGGAGTGCTTGTATTCTTTTGGGAAGAACTTTCAGCTTTTCCCAACACTTTGCCATGAACTCTCGTTAAATGGCGTAACATAGACGAGGTTCCAAGATGGTTAAGGTCCCTCCCTCGACTGACTGTGGCTTCACATACACTACAAATGGCTATACAATTGTTGTCTGGATTTGGGTAGAAATAATTCCACACATAAGAAGTGGATTTTTTTGTTTTATGCCCAGGCATGACAATGGCCTTTTTCTTGTCACGTGCCAGAACTGCTGCCACTGGTGCAGGACTTACACAAACAACCTCATCCTCATCAACATCCTCATTAGCGCCCTCGTCGCCTACACAAATCTCCCCCTCATCCTCTTCTAATTCCAAAGTGGCATCCTCAATTTGGGTATCACCGGCTACACTCGGGCTATTAAGGCACACATCAGCAGAATGCTCACGATTAGACATCCCACTGTTGGATGGACTCTCCACAGGGATTGTTGTCATTTGTGAATCAGAGCAAATATTCTCCTGTAATGCCTCACTGTTATCTTGCAGCTCAGCTTTGACGCGTAACAGTAGTTGTGCACCAATTGTAGCCTGGGTAACTTTTTGGGATCTGCCACTAATAGCCAAAGGTGAAGGCCTCATTCTCTCTTTGCCACTGCGTGTGTAGAATGGCATGCTTGCAATTTTTTTTTTATCGTCACTTAACTTTTGCTCAGTTACACTTCTTTTTCGCTTCAATACAGTAAATTTTTTTTTGGTTTTTGTTTTTTGCACTAATTTGAAAACACTCTGTTGTTTGACATCGCCTTGGCCAGATGACGTACTGGGAACACTAACATCAGGACTGGTGACAGAACCTGGTTGCTCATTTAGATCATATGTGGACTGCTTTGAATCCATTCTGAGCGCAAACCACTGGGGAGTGCTAAAAATTATTTAGTAGATTCTGCTGACAGTTATGACTTTTGACAGCCAGAAATATTAATGCACAATTAGGGAGGACACCCCAAAAACACTGAGGAGTGCTAAAAATTATTTAGTAGATACTGCTGACAGATATGACTTTTGACAGCCAGAAATATTAATGCACAATTAGGGAGGACACCCCAAAAACACTGAGGAGTGCTAAAAATTATTGAGTAGATACTGCTGACAGATATGACTTTTGACAGCCAGAAATATTAATGCACAATTAGGGAGGACACCCCAAAAACACTGAGGAGTGCTAAAAATTATTGAGTAGATACTGCTGACAGATATGACTTTTGACAGCCAGAAATATTAATGCACAATTAGGGAGGACACCCCAAAAACACTGAGGAGTGCTAAAAATTATTGAGTAGATACTGCTGACAGATATGACTTTTGACAGCCAGAAATATTAATGCACAATTAGGGAGGACACCCCAAAAACACTGAGGAGTGCTAAAAATTATTGAGTAGATACTGCTGACAGATATGACTTTTGACAGCCAGAAATATTAATGCACAATTAGGGAGGACACCCCAAAAACACTGAGGAGTGCTAAAAATTATTGAGTAGATACTGCTGACAGATATGACTTTTGACAGCCAGAAATATTAATGCACAATTAGGGAGGACACCCCAAAAACACTGAGGAGTGCTAAAAATTATTGAGTAGATACTGCTGACAGATATGACTTTTGACAGCCAGAAATATTAATGCACAATTAGGGAGGACACCCCAAAAACACTGAGGAGTGCTAAAAATTATTGAGTAGATACTGCTGACAGATATGACTTTTGACAGCCAGAAATATTAATGCACAATTAGGGAGGACACCCCAAAAACACTGAGGAGTGCTAAAAATTATTGAGTAGATACTGCTGACAGATATGACTTTTGACAGCCAGAAATATTAATGCACAATTAGGGAGGACACCCCAAAAACACTGAGGAGTGCTAAAAATTATTTAGTAGATACTGCTGACAGATATGACTTTTGACAGCCAGAAATATAAATGCACAATTAGGGAGGACACCCCAAAAACACTGAGGAGTGCTAAAAATTATTTAGTAGATACTGCTGACAGATATGACTTTTGACAGCCAGAAATATTAATGCACAATTAGGGAGGACACCCCAAAAACACTGAGGTGTGCTAAAAATTATTGAGTAGATACTGCTGACAGATATGACTTTTGACAGCCAGAAATATTAATGCACAATTAGGGAGGACACCCCAAAAACACTGAGGAGTGCTAAAAATTATTTAGTAGATACTGCTGACAGATATGACTTTTGACAGCCAGAAATATTAATGCACAATTAGGGAGGACACCCCAAAAACACTGAGGAGTGCTAAAAATTATTTAGTAGATACTGCTGACAGATATGACTTTTGACAGCCAGAAATATTAATGCACAATTAGGGAGGACACCCCAAAAACACTGAGGAGTGCTAAAAATTATTTAGTAGATACTGCTGAGAGATATGACTTTTGACAGCCAGAAATATTAATGCACAATTAGGGAGGACACCCCAAAAACACTGAGGAGTGCTAAAAATTATTTAGTAGATACTGCTGACAGATATGACTTTTGACAGCCAGAAATATTAATGCACAATTAGGGAGGACACCCCAAAAACACTGAGGTGTGCTACAAATTATTTAGTAGATACTGCTGACAGATATGACTTTTGACAGCCAGAAATATTAATGCACAATTATGGGGGACACCCCAAAAGCGCTGGGGAGTGCCAAATATGAAGAAAAAATAATAAACCTCTATCCTCCTCTCTGCACTAGCGATTTTGGTTAGAGCAATTGCAAGAACAATATTGTATTCTCTGTCCCTGCTCTAATTAGCCTATGACTACACCCTGCTCTCTCCCTCTGTCAAATGGCGATGGATTGCTGTGGAGGCGTGTATTTATAAAGTTGAAGTATCGCGAGAACCGAGTCCCGAGATCCGACAACGTCACAATGACGTTCGGCCTCGATTTGGATTCGGAATGGGCGGGAGAGTACCGAGCTGCTCAGCTCGGTACTCGGATACCCAAAGTTCGGGTGGGTTCGGTTCTCGGAGAACCGGACCCGCCCATCTCTACTTAGGATGTAAGCTTACATATATATATATATATATATATATATATATATATATATTTTTTATTTATTTTTTATTTTGAATCCTTATGTGTGGCTCCTAACCAATTAAAGTTATTATTTACTTTTTTTAGTGAGGAGCAGATATCATTCATTTATCAGCCGGATGATATGTGATGTCATTACCATTATGCTAATTTAACAAAGCACGTTATATTTGTTTTTCAATATAGTCCTTTTGCAGTTCATATTCTAACATTGTAGCCCTGATTCATCCTCGGATGTAGTTCCCGTTGCATGCCATATTACGCATGAAATAGCTCTGTGCATGCTCAGAAATTACGCCAATGAACGCAATTGCATGCAATTAATTTCCAAACCCAAATGACGTTTACTACTTAAGGGTGGAACGGGGGAGGGAAGGGGTAGATGAATGTAGATGTACAATGTACAGTTATGGTGTGTCAGCACAGATGCGGCTGATTCAAGTTCTGGGTTTCTTGAAATTATAGGTTTTTTAGCAGTATTACTTGCACCAGGGCAGGTGTAAATGGTTACTAATAGTGATGACTGTCACATCATTGTCTTTGCATTAAAAACTACATGTATGTGTGCCATTAGATAGCACAGAACATGTAAAACATGTCAACATATGTAGAGTACAGATTAAGAACATCCTGATTTATGCATTTTATGTATTTTTTTCATGCATTCTGATGACCCTATATATTAAACACCAGCCAGTAAACCCCTCCATCAAATCTTCAACCTGCTTCTTGTCAAGATAACTTGGGTGGGATTCAACTGTATCTTTCCTTAGTTATTGAAGCAGGCAGTTACTACTCCTTTAGTTTTTTTAAAAAAATATTTCTGAGCCAAAATTGCAGATTGCTGCCCCATTTTCCATATCCCACTAAACTTCTTGCCAGTCACCTTCACACACTTGTTTTGCTCACAAAACCTATTGGACCCTTTTTAGTCAGACTTTCATTCCAAACTATCCGCAGAGACTGCACTGACCCATTGTGGTCAATGATTTGGTCACTGATAAATCTAACGCCCACTACTGACTTCTATTTGCCTTGTAGAATTGACCGAATTGGTTTGCCTACTTCCAGTGGGTGGGAATGTCTTTTTAAGTGATTGTAAAAGGTCTGATAGGTGCCATAGAGCATACATTATAATGGGACATTCCAGATAGACAAAGAAAATTCAGATGTGAAAACAAAGTGACGGTAGGGCGTTGCTTGTGAGAGAGTTTAGTGAGGGAAGGGTAGAGCTGAGACAAGAGGAGCGAATGTAGCTCAGAGTGGTGATTGGACAGTTACAAGTGTGTAATTGGTGTGGGCAGTACAGGGTGGAAATAGAATAAGCAAAGGCTTTTCAGATATTGTTTAAAGAGCTATAGACTGGGAAAGAGTCTGATCAGTCATGGTGTGAAATCATATTTGGATATTGCCATGGCAGAAGTCTTGTAGGCAGGAGTGTGGGGTGTTTGAGGTGGGGTACAGACAGACCTATACGAGTGTGAGGGAGAGTACTTCAAGAATTTTGAGGTTTACAAATATGATGGGATAGTTTGAGTAATCTGATTTTGGTTATGGGGGGTTATGGTGAGCCAATATATGAATTTGCAAAGTGATAACATGTTATGAATAAAATAACCTTATAATAATACATATGAATACGTACAGCTGCCAGTTGATAGTGATATATAATACTGTGTGTTAAAGAGTTAAAAAACAAATTCTGTTTATATTAATCATAAGTCAAACTCAGGTAATAGTAAAATATAAACTAGCAACATAGAACATTTTGCATTATTCCTCAACCAGCAAAACAAAATATGTAGTCAAAGAATTTTGCATGCCCATGGACAAAATACCACATCCAAGTACATCTCCTATGTATATTATATCCGGCACTTAAATCTATAAATAATATGATTAGCAATCCTTATAAATGGTTATTAACTTGTAACACATTCTGAACTACTTCTCCTTATCTCAAACTATCATATTTATTGAATAATTATTTATTTATCAGAGTTATGTTGTCTAATATGATATTATACTCCATGAATTGCTATACATAACTATGCTAAATTGATATTTTAATTATTTATATGTACTTAAATATCTCTATCAGTAAAATATTGAATAATATTTTTCCCCATCATATTTTTTAGATGGCTGTTGGAGGCAAACGCAGATGGTGTTATATTAAAAAATTTAAAGCATTTGTAAAGATTACTAATTACAGTTTAATAAAAGGCACATTCTTCTTAATTACTACGTCTGAAAAATCCAATGCAATAAAATACAATGCAGAGTATATTGATTGCGCTTATAAGTGATTAAACAGATACTAGTTTGCAATAATAAAGTACATTTTTTTATTCCTTTGCCCTCTTTTCCCTGATAACTAACTTTAACACTCTCTCTTTGGCTCTGTGTTTGTCATCATAAATCATTTCAGGAAATGCTATTAACATCCTTTATTTATTTAGAAAGAACCAACATATTATGCAGTGCTGTACATTAAGGTGGTCATAATACAAATTATTTTTATTATAATAGCAGGAAACAAAAGGTAACTATGACCCTGCCCAAATGATTTTACAATCAGGGTTGATACATAAAGTTATTTAATAACAGTTAAGGTTGTTGTTGGGGAAAGTATGTCTGGCTATTGTAAGGCAGAATTATTCATCCACCATTATTTAAGCAGTCATTGACTGATGTGTGATACAGTCAGGGCCGGATTAACCATAGGGCTAACTGGGCTACAGCCCAGGGGCCTATGGCATCCAGGGGGCCCTTGAAAGTGCTCAGCAGCAGTATTGATCAGTCGGGGGCGCCTCCAACGCGATCAGTGCTGCTGAGCACTTTCCCTGCAGTACTTCCCCGGCGCTGTATTCTCCTTACTGAGGAGATCTCGTGAGTCTCACTCTCACGAGATCTCCTCAGTAAAGAGTGTACAGCGCGCCGGGGAAGGAGGAGAAGTAGGTAAGTGCCGGGGGGGGGGGAGGGTGGCTCAGATCACGGTGGGGGGGGGGGCCCTCACGGGGGAATGGAGGCCCCCTTAGCCCAGGGGCCTCCATTCCCCTAATCCGGCCCTGGATACAGTTGGAATAATCAGAGACTGAGGTCCAGACAAGGAATTGAAAGTTGTTGCGGAAGCTGCTGCAGATAACCTCAAATGAGGAGCTTGGCTGCCCAATGGTGATACATTCATCAGAGTGCCCAGAAAAGGGGTTGCAGTGCTAGTATTGCATTGATTGGTGCTCAGATGATTTAACTCTGGGAGATTTTTGGGCTAGGGGTAATGAATAGGGAGCAGACTACTGTTGACTAGCTTTCCAGTGCTGTTATCCAAGTCCAGCTGATACACTAAATCACAGGTTTGCTCATGGTTCCGGTACCACATTTGAACATTGGTGAGGTAGAGCTACTTGCTGGTGCTGATAGCTGGTACTTCTCCAAACATTAAAGACAGTCTGCATTGAAAGTTGTCGACAGCTGTTTGGATAGAGGCCACATCAGAGGTCCTGTATAATGGAGACCACATTAAGGTAGCATGTTGTTGTAAAACATGGAAAGCAGAGAAGATGAAGCATGCACCAGAAATATTGGGGGAGCTCAGTACAAGTTGGATAGTACACAGAGGCAGAGTGATTGACATACATGCAGCAGAGAGAATAATGATACACAAGAGGCACTAAAGGAGGGGAAATGGAAATATATACATTTGATTATGCACTGTATGCAATCTGCCTTTGCTAGTCCTGGCTAACTCAGAAAGCAATTATTGTACATAAAACAAAGTGTGACAAAGTTACAATGTTTCTATGCAATCACATTTTGGGGGGGTGGAGGTTGCAGATAGACCTGCTCTATTAAGTAAATACAAAACACATTTCTTAATTTTATTTTTAAATTAGTCCAATAATGTAAATATAACTAACAGCCATTTATAAATTACAGTTTATCAATTAACCTCTATAGATCAGATCCATGTAGAGCCAACTTTATGGTACAAAATACTGTCTTTGGTGTACATGAGTTCTTCAAATATGTCAATAACAAATTACTATTTCAACTTTTATTTAACTAAATCATTTTTAAAAATTATTACAAAATTTAATGGAGCCATCTGTGAAGTTTTCATCCAAATCCATCCAGTGGATGGCTCAGAACAGGCTCCCAGGGTCAAAGATCTGCCCAGCGTACGCCAATGGGAGTTCCAACCGGGACCCTAACCCCCTGAAAAATCCATCAAGGATCTAACTGGACACCTCGCATTGGTTTCATTCCAATCGGTGCAGGGGGGTCTGAATGCACAACCGGACAGACAAACAAACCAAATCCATACAGTGAAAGTCTCCCTGGGTCAAATTTCTGGCCAGCGCACACCAACGGGAGGTCTGGGGTGCTGAAGATGTTTGCCAACAAACAAACAATAAAACTTCTTTTATATATATAGATAGCAATAATCCACAATATCTGTAAGATTTGGCATATGAGGTATGTCTATTAAATAATGACAAAAAAATGCAATGGTCACCCAAACCACTTAACAAATTCTTGTGCACTGTGTAGGTTTAAAAAATATATGAAAATGTCTTATGTAAAACTATAAATGTCCACATTGAAACTGTAAAACTATTATTCAAAGATCACAATCAAAAAATACAACTTGAGTTTAAAAATGCCAAAATACCACAAAAAGTACATCAGTAGGTGCACCGACATTTTCAAAATGACTAGTCATATATGGATAATCCAAGCATTAAGCAAAACATCAAAAGGTACAATAGTGGTATATACTTATGATGATTCAAGGTAATCAATCACATGCAATCCTACGAGGATATATGCTGATAATGGAGAAAGTCCTTGGTTTATAAACCTGCATTCTTGACTGGAAAATATAAGTGTATGTAAATATACAGGGAGATAGTTATCCATGTGGTACACAGTTGATTCAAATCTCTTACCAGATACCTTGAATGGCAATATGCCGTTGGACCCGCACCTTCACGGTAGTCCTCAGACAACTCGTGTTGAAGAGTGTTGCCACAAAAGATTCCCCCGAGAACAATTGAACTTGAATCCGGTTCCCAAACTTGCATAGACTCCGTGCACACACTAGTGTGTCACTTCCCCAGAGTGTAGAGGCAAATTCCTATGTAGAATATTATTATTATTATTATCTTTAATTTATAAGGTGCCACAAAAGGTCCGCAGCACCGTACATAATATACCATAAACAGGTAGCCATGACATAACATGATACTGAAGTGAACAAAAATATTATACGATCTCACATAACACTGAGGGCTAGATTTACTAACAGGCGTGATGCATGGCGGCTTGAAGCCGCCATGCATCGCAGCGGTTTTCCGGCGGGTTTGCATTGCAAACAGCCGGATTTACCAATGGGCGCATATCAGCTTCAATTTAAAGCCGCCGGCGATGTAACGGCGAGATGTAATGCTCAAAGCCGCCAGCAGCTTTGAATAGAACATGGCGCTTTTGCTTTAAATGACGGCGCTTTTGTGTAAAGGCGGTTTTTTTGAAAATTACACCTGTCTCCTGGCCTGTTACTATTGGCTATTTTCAAACTCAGGAGATTTGACATCACAAGCCCTATATAAACCACTGGCCTGACACTTTTTTCTCTGATAGGGTTTAGAGGAGTTTTGTGAGAGGAGTTTGGAGGATAGTGGTTTGCTGAGAGTTGGTGAGAGTTGGAGTTTGGTGGATTGGTGGAGCGATATCTGATTGAAGTGTGAGTAGTCCTGTGGTATTTTTCTGTTTTGTACATTTATTTTCTATTTTATTTTTTGTATTGTTTTTTTGGTATTTGACTTGTCCTTTGTCTGTGTTACTTGTGTGTGACTGTGTTGAGAGTGTGTCTGTACTTAGTGTAGTTTGTCTTTTGTGTTTGTAAGTCTTTCTGTGTTTTGTGTGTTTGACATTTATTTGTCATTATGTCCAGAGATAGGAGGGGAGAACAGGCTGAGGAGAGGGAGATGGAGGTTGAGGGGTCAGAGGAGGGAGAGGGAGAGGTTGAGGAGACAGGTCAGGGCAGGAAGACCAAGACAGGGAGGAATGTGCGCTTCTCACATGATGAGAATTGTGTGTTGGTGCACAATATCGTTCCGTGTTACGAGGTCATACTAGGCAACCTGGCAGCCCGGACTCCTCTAAGGCGGCGTCACCAATTGTGGGGGCGTGTCTGTTATGTCATGAACGCAGTGGGCCCACTAAAGAGGACAGTGGCGCACTGCCGCAAGAGGTTTTCGGATATAAAAAGGAGGCTGAAAGAGAAGATGGCCCAGGAAAAGAGGGCAACCAGGCGCACGGGTGGTGGCCCCCCTCTTCGTATTGAGTACACAACGTACGAGGAGGAGCTGCGACATATAATGCCGGCAGAGATTGTCGAGGGGATAAACGTCCAAGACACGGATTCGCCCTCTTTTGGACAAGTAGTTGGTGAGTTATTTGCATAAACTTTATTTTTAAAACTGCTTTTCTCTTTTTAAAACTGCTTTTCTCTTTTTAAAACTGCTTTTCTCTTTGCAAACGTTTTTTCTTTTTTTTTTTTTTTGGTTTTGCAAAGTCTATTTTTGCCCCTAATAGTTTGTAAAGGTTTTTTTTTCTCATAGAAAAAAAAATACTAAATTTGCAAACACATTTGTGCAATAAACAGTAAATTTGGAAATTGTTTTTTTCTGGAAATACATTGTATGCTTTTTCTAATACATCCAGAATCGCCAGGACCGCAGTTCAGTCCCAGTGCCAGACCTACACCTCCACCTTCAGCGAGAGATTCAGGCACAGACGAGCAAGCAGGTGCGTGATTTCTGTTTAGGAGAGAAATAATGGAGTTACTTGATTTTCTGTGCAAATGTTGCTGTCAATAATTTTTTTTTTTTGTTTTTATTGTTTGCAATGAGAAGTTAGGGCTACATTTTACTAAACTGATATGTTGCCTATAGAAACCCATCAGAATATACCTTTACTTTATTTATTGCATTCAACTAAATGACAGCTAAAATCTGATTGGTTGCTATCGGCAACATCTCCACTTTTTATAGCATGCAGTTTAGTCAAAATAACCCAGCATGTACTACACAGTCCAAAGGATAATGGCAGGTAGCATAGGACTAGAAATCAGGAATGCAAACCTTGTGCAAGAATCTGTAGTTGCTAAAGAATATTCTTTCCTATCCAGTGTTCAGAATGCAATATACAAACATATTATATACTATATACTTACCGTCATTTTTCATACACAGGGCCCTCTTCATACCAGCCACCTCAGGCGGAGTCCCTGGAAATGTCCCCTGAGCCAGAGGATCTAACAACCATCACCCTGGTAACAGTGGATGCCCCTGTGTCTGGCCTCCAGGAAGTTTCACCTGGCCCTGCTGAACCATCACACCACCAACCTGCACCTGAAACTATGGACCCAGCCAGAGAAATGGCGCTGTCTATTGGCGCATTCCAGCAGCAACAGACATTGTTCATGGACAGGCAAACTGGGCACATGTCACAAATTGCGGCCCAGTTGAGGCGAATACACCGCTCCACTAGCCAAATCCCTGCTGCAATAAACCGGCTGGCAAGCACTTTGGAGCAGACGAATGTGCAGCTGGCCCAAATGTCTGGGTCTGTGGACGCCATGCATTCCTCCATTCGCGAGGGGAATGCCAATGTTATCCGGCTGGCTGGCCAACTCCAGCAGGAACTGATTGCCCGCTTGCCGGCCCCTTTTTCATCGGCCTCCACCAGTACTGCTAGTACGCCGAGCAGATCCACACATAGCACTCCTCCAAGGAGAGGTGCTCGCACCAGGGGTGGGCGAGGGAGGGTAGAGAGTGGGGCTAAGCACAGTGATATGCCAGCGAAAAGACGGCGCTAGGGCAAAAAATGTATTCTTGGGGAATGTGTTGTGTAAGCGTTATACTTTTTCTTTTATTATGTTGTAATGCAATAAATGCAGTTATATTTAATTCTTATCATTCTTTCTTTTCTTCCCATTAAACAAGAGTATACTGTTTTCTTTAAAACGATGCACTAATTTCACGTACACATTGACCTCTAACTGTCATTTTCCAGGGATTTTAACAAATACAACATTCACAGTACACACTATCCTCTGTTTAAAGGGTCCAATTTTATTAAAATATTCCATAAATAAAACCATTGCACTGACATAAAATCAAAAACCAATATATGTTTTTTATTGTATGCACTTACATTTAAAGTTGTTTGTAATGAGACGGTCTCAAATCTGCCTCCCCCTGTGTGCTTTGCACATCACCAAATGGGACACGGGCCCCTACTTGTTCACTGTGTACTGCAATAATCGGTGGGGTAAGTTGATGTAAAGCTAGATTATGTATCAGACAGTAAGCCAGGATAATATCAGACACCTTAACAGGTGCATACATAAGCACCCCACCAAATATATCTAGGAACCTGGTTTACATGAGTACAAACATTGGTACTACGTCCACATCAGGCAAAGATTCCAGATTCATACGCACTTTAAATGCACGTGGAGTGGCCGGTAAACCTTTACATCAGTAAATAGGATTCAATAATACAGGATGGGGAAAAAATAAATAAATCCTCAAATTACATACTAGTTTGCCCATTTCCCATATACAATCCTAAAGGAGGAAACTTTGCACAAAATGGCTCTTTCTCTTATGTTAGAAATGGCTAAATAGTTCAAACAGCACACTGTTTGAACAATCTCGCTGCTCACAAGCAGCACTTTCATTTTGGTCTATTGAATGGCGGTTTTCCGGCGGCTTTATAAACCCCCTAATAGTAAATCCGGCTGTTTGTATGTAGAACATTGTTGAAACCGTCATGGCGCTTTATACAGAGGCGGGTTTGGAAACATCATTTTTGGCCGTTTGGACGGCGGGTTTAGCCTTAGTAAATCCGGCGATGGCTAAACCGCCGCCAAACCCGCCGAAAGTCGGCGGGTTTACAAACACGCCTGATAGTAAATCTAGCCCTGAGTGTCTTTTCTCAATCATCCAAATAGAATTGCACAAAGCCCGATGGCTGTTTGATTATAAAACCAAGTGGTAAGTGATTCAAGTTCAATTGTTCTTGAGGGAATCTTTTGTGGCAACACTCTTCAACAAGAGTTTGCTTAATGCTTGGATTATCCATATATGACTAGTCATTTTGAAAATATAGGTGCACCGACTGATGTACTTTTTGTGGTATTTTGGCCTTTGAAAACTCAAGTGGTATTTTTTGATTGTGATCTTTGAATAATAGTTTTACAGTTTCAATGTGGACATTTATTGTTTTACAAAATAAATTTTCATATATTTTTTAACCTACACAGTGCACAAGTATTTGTTAAGTGGCTTGGGTGGCCATTGCATTTTTTTTGTCTATATACCTTATTATTTTGGGGATGCAGACCCCAAGCATTGGCTCCTGATTACCACAGCCATACTTAGCACCAGGGGGTTTATTATTTAAACTTTTTTACTTTTAAAAAACGAGACTGTGATTCCACCTAGTAAACAAAGCAGTCAGAACCGGTTATAACTGCATACGTAGTAACCTGAACCTGTCTGAACCTGCATGACAAGCTGCAACACTCCATGATGTTCAGTTGATTGTGAGTTGCCATTTAGTTTGGTTGTGTTTTCTGTAGAGTGCCGAAAAAATGCTAAGTTTAAAACTTGAACAGCATGTCAATTTGAAATTTTTAAATAAAATTGCACAAAACACCAACAGAATGTTTTCAAATGCTAACTACGGTCTATGGGAATAACTGCCTGTCTCGTGCGCATGTTTTTGAGGGGCACAAAAGATTTAGCGAGTGACGTGAGAATGTTGAAGATGATGAACGCCCTGGACGACCTTGCACCTCAAGAAATGAAGAAAATGTAGAAAAAATCAGTCAGATTGTTCGAAAAGACCGCCGACTCAGTGTTCGAATGACAGCTGAATCTGTGAACATTGACAAAGACACCGTATGGAAAGTTTTGCGTGACAATCTTAACATAACGAAAGTTTGTGCAAACATGGTCTCAAGGGTTCTCACACAAGAGCAAAAAGAACATTGAATTTTGTGCTGACATTCTGCAGCAACTTGACACAGATCCAAACCTGTTTCATAAAGTAATCTCTTGTTATGAGACCTGGATCTTTTAGTATGATCCTGAAACCAAAAGACAGTCAATGCACTGGAAAACACCGTCATCACCAAGAGTGAAAAAAGCTTGTCAAAGCAAGTCAAAATTCAAAGCAATGCTCATTATTTTTTTCGATATCAAGGGTGTAATTTTGGAAGAGTGGGTTCCAGAAGGCACAACAGTTAATCAGCATTATTATAAGGAAGTTTTGAAAAAGCTGAGAGAAAGAGTCATAAAGAAACGGCCGCAACTGTGGAAAAATGGTTTCTTTCTTCACCAGGACAATGTGCCTCCTCACACTGTGAAGCAGTTTTTGACAGACAAACACATTACTACACTTGAACATCCTTCATATTCACCTGATTTAGCACCTTGTGATTTTTATCTTTTCCCAAAAGTTAAATCAGTGATTAAAGGAACACATTTTGAGTCAGTTGATGATGTAAGGAAGATATGTTGAAACAAGTGACAGAAATTGATTTGCTCCATGCCTTAGACCAGTGGAAAACAAGACTACAGCGATGTATTAGTGCAAATGGGGAGTATATTGAAGGGGACAAACATTAAATTTTTTAATACCAATAAATAAAGGTGAGTTATTTAATCAGTCTCGTTATTTAATAGACATACCTCGTATTTCAAAATGGAAGTAGGAAAGTAGGAAATTATATAGAATAAGGTATTGTAGAACAAATGTTCAAATTAGAGCCATTCAGAGATTAAGAGAATCATCTTGTTTCTACTATCATCATTGATCCATATACAGTAAGGATGGCATGGTAAAGAAATCAATACCATTCTTGTTGTTTTTTCCTACCCCTCTCCGTCTTCCTTTCTGTACCCCTTACAACCTGTTTAAAATCAATAATTTCAATAAGGAAAAATAAATTTGAATGTAGAGTGATAAATCCCCCACAAAAAAACAAGTTAATTTAAAATCCTCATTTAAACCAAGGGACAAAATGTTAAGCTGTAAACTCCATTTTGTTTACTCTTGAAGTAATAATCTGCCACGATTACCTCCCCTATAAAATGGACTGCACTGAAAGATCAAGATGGTGGATGGGGTGCCCTGCATGAGCAAAATACCTCACAACTGGTGGTATACGTAGATCATGTGCGGCATTGCCATTAAATAAAGCTATTTTAATCCACAAATCTTTATCATTTACAATATTTTGTACACAAACAATTATTTTACTTGGGCAAACAATAATTTATAACAAGACAGTGATTTGCAAAAAACAGACTTTGGATAATTTTGAAAACCTCACCAGTCGGAGGGAAAAATTTGTTTCCTGTTAACACGAAAATGACAATTCACGTAACAAGTGAACAGTAGTGGTTAATGTCAGCCAGTTCTTAGGTTCCACATGTGGCATATTATTCTTTACCAACACATTCTTAAAGTTAAAACAGAGATTGTAGCACAAAATTGGAGGCTAACTTAATTAGCTACCCAGAATAGGGTCTGTTCCACTGACATGCCAATGTTTCAATATTAACTCACAAATTAATGTTGAAGTAGTAGGAAAAGAATGTATTCTAGAATTTTTAGGTTGCGGTATCAATAAGTCATTCCAATCCAATCCAAATTCCAGCAACCCCAAATAGCATCTTAATTATAAATATTGCCATAATCTACAAACAGTGATAAAGGTTAATACAAGGAACCATGGACAGATGTTTTATCCAAACTGGATAATATTAGTGTCAACGCAACTACTAAATTGGCGTCATATGATATAGAATACTTATATACAAATATAGCACATGAAAATGGATTACATGCTGTGGATTATTTTCTAGGGATTGAGAAAAATACTGACCTTACAACATTTGTGATTACACTACTAAGATTTGTATTAACGAAGAATTACTTCGTATTTGAAGAAAAAATCTATTTACAAATCATGGAGACTGCGATGGGAACTGCTTGTGCTCCCACCTATGCCAATTTATATCTGGGCTGGTGGGAGAAGGAAGTAGTTTTCCAATAGCAGAATGATAAATTATCTGACCATATATTATTATGGTTAAGGTACATAGATGACGTGATCATTCTATGGGATGGGAATATTAAACTATTCCACGAATTTACCGATTTAAAGAACAAAAATGATCTAAATCTGAAATTAACGGCAGATATCCAGAATGTATCCATCAATTTTTTGGATTTAACTATATCTATAACTGAAGATGGCAGATTACATACTGACATGTTCAGGAAAGAAACGGCCACAAACAGTTTATTACATGCGTCTAACTCCCATTTTCCATTATTAAGAACAAAAAGGAATTGCTCAGATGAGCAGACTTTCAAACAGAGATCATCTGAATTAAAATGTAGATTAAGAAAAAGGGGGTATAATGCCAACACTATTAAAGCTGCTGAAAGCTGTGTGTCTAAATATAAAAGAGATGCTTTGATACATCAGAAAATCAAGAAAGGATCAATGGATAGAAGAAACACCAAATTAAAAGTAATAGGAACTTTCTGTTCGGAATGGAGAACCATCACACGGATATTACAAAGACATTGGCAAGTTTTAAAATTGGATACAGATCTGAGAGAGTCATTAGAGTCTCCATTACCTGGAGACGATCCAAGAATTTGAGAGATCAATTAGTACATAGCTTTCTGACTCAGAAAAAAGTCCGGGCAACACTCCCAAAGGCTTTTTAAAGTGCGGCTCATGTAAAGCCTGTCCCAACCTGCATCAGACCAAGGAGTACAGGGAGAAATTTGGCAAGACATGGAAAATTGCAAAAAACCTCAATTGCAATTCAATCAATGTCATTTACTGCCTGTCATGTCCGTGTAACTTGATATACATAGACATAACGAGCAGACCCTTTAAAAAACGCGTCTTGGAACACCTAGGAAACATCAGGAGGGCCGCTAACGATAAAGCCAATTTGAAACAGATAACAGTGGTGACTAAACATTTCTTAAAATATCACCGCAGTGACCCGAAGGTCTTAACAGCCTTCGCGATGAAACAGGTAAATTTAGGTCTGAGGGGAGGTGATATCAATGGTGAATTAATACGTGAAGAGACTAAATTAATCTTTCTTATGGGCAGCATGGTACCGTACGGTTTGAATGATCACAGTAATTACTCTGTATTTTTGGACTGAGTATTTCTTTCAATCTACCTCCCTTTTTAGAATAAAGGGACCTGGAACAACTCCAATAAAATATCACCTATGTCTAAATGGTATCACCCTTAGGCATCATTCTATAGTTTTTTGTTTTTTTCGCTTACTCCTTTTTTTTCCCTTTCACTTTTGTTATTCTATGTGGTGTTCACTACTATTAATATTGTTTCACTTCGGTCAAGTTAGGATCGTCTTATCACCTTCAATTCACAACCTACAGACTCAGGATTTGGCACCTAATTTTTAAGGGTCAGTTTGGACCTGATCCCATCACAATACCCAATTTGAATTATGTAACTCACATGTACGATGTGAGATGTTTCTCATGCACAATTTTATTAAATTAGTTTGATTAATAGTAGTTTATGAATAGGTTTATCTCACACTCCACAATATAAGTGGTGTCACTTTAAGTGATTTCTTGGGTTAATTTATACCTAAACTTGGAAATGATATGTCCCCACACATTAGAGTTGGATGGAAATTCCAGGAGTTAGCATTTACACTTATAATTTTCAAATATTCAATTTTGAAAATAATACAAGGTAGAGGAATTATTATGAATTGTATTTATTTTTATTGATCACTAAAATATCAATCTGGAACTTTAATCACTCACTATATAATAAATGTAGATTCCATTGAGTCCGTATATCTCAGTGAGGGTCAGCTGAGATCTATAATATTAAATATATGCCCTTTACTTACCTTTATTAAGTCTCAAACATGGATTTCGCTATATCCCGATTCATCAGCGTTATATACCCTCAGCTATATTATTCAATTATTTAATTTCATCCGTCAAACTGTGGAGGATATCTTATTATATTTATTTTGTAGCTTACTTTAACTGTGATCAAATATGAGAGGATTAGCAGCCTTATGTCTCTTGACATTATTCTCCCATTCTTTCTTTATTTCCTTAATAATGAATCAATATCGCTAAAAAGAGTATATATCTAGCAACCCGATGGTTGCTATAGCGTTACCAAGTTGTCATCAAAGGGGAGTAGACTTCAATATTTATTTCCCGGAGTTCTTCCATTGCAACCTGATGGTTGCTACAACGTTGCCAAGTAACACGTCATTGGATGGGAGGGCTCTCTCCTTTTAATACTCCACTCATCCGTAACATCAGCTTGCCTTGTTAAAGCTATTAGCTAATCATACTAACTCCTGAGCCTTTTATTTAGTATATGCCTCTGAAGCATTAGATAGAACTGACTTATTAGTGGTCAGCAGTAGCGGTTTCTCGTATCTCTGGGGTTATCAGTGTTGTAATAGATAGCTTTTTTTGACCTATCCAATTTAAACAACTCTACATAGACAGTGCAATCCTGAGGGTCAATCATCATATAGCTTAAGGCAATTCTTATTAACTCCTCTGATGTCTCTAATTTTTGGCATCATGTAAAGGGAGTGGAGTTATGATATGATCAGCGATTATCCCCATAGGTTGAAAGTTATTAAGTTCCACATTATAGGACACTTACCCTTATCAATCCACAAGCAGATTATTATGAGCCTGTTGAAATTACTATCACCTAGAAAGGTGCTTGAGGGTTAATTGGAATCTATACCATTCAATGTTGGATTCTATTCATGAGAACATATTAGAAAGGTGCAACAACAGAGGCTAAATAAAGTATTAAGATCTAGGTTAAGTGTTTTGAATTATTAAATAAGGTGGATCTATTATAGAATTTATTTAAACAAGCAATATAGTCACAACAGATGCAGCAGGGATGAGGTACCATACAATGCCTTAATATGCTTTAGTTGACACAGAAACAGTTCAGCCAGAAAAGATAACAACAAGCAGCTTGATGATACGACCTGTAATGCCACTGAGCTACAGAGGCAAAAGCGGAGTAGATGAAGCTTGAACAAGATAACTCTGATGGATGACTTGAAAGGTTCAGATGTCCGATAAGCAGCACGGCCCGTGTTACAGCACTACCACAAAGACTAGTGTAGTTTAAGCGATCCAGCCTGTGGAACAGAAATGCAACAGAGGCAAGTGCAGACTGAGTAGTGTAGACAGTGGGACAGCAGCTTGACGGAGACAGGTGCAGTTTTAGCAGTCCAGTCTGTGGATCAGCGACACAACTGAGGCAGGTGCAGCTTGAGCGGTATAGCGTGTGGAGTAGCACACAGCAGAGACAGGCACAGCTTGAGCGATAGAGCCCGTGGAGTGGCACACAGCGGAGGTAGGGGCAGCTTGAGCGGTATAGCCCAAGGATTAGCGACACAGCTGAGACAGGTGCAGCTTAAGCGTTATAGCGTGTGGAGTAGCACACAGCAGAGACAGGCACAGCTTGAGTGATATAGCCCATGGAGTGGCACACAGCGGAGGTAGGTGCAGCTTGAGCGGTATAGCCCGTGCATCAGTGACACAGCTAAGGCAGGCACAGCTTGAGCGGTATAGAGTGTGGAGTAGCACACAACAGAGACAGGCATAGCTTGAGCGATATAGCCCGTGGAGTGGCACACAGCGGAGGTAGGTGCAGCTTGAGCGGTATAGCCTGTGGAGTATCACACAATGGAGGCAGGTGCAGCTTGAGCGGTATAGCCCTTGGAGTAGCACACAGCAGAGGTAAGTGCAGCTTGAGTGGTATAGCCCGTGGAGTATCACACAGCGGAGGTAGGTGCAGCTTGAGCAGTATAGCCGTGGAGTAGCACACAGTGGAGGCAGGTGCAGCTTGAGCGGTATAGCCCGTGGAGTAGTACACAGAGGAGGTAGGTGCAGCTTGAGCGGTATAGCCCGTGGAGTAGCACACAGTGGAGGTAGGTGCAACTTGAGCGATGTAGCCCCAGGAGTAGCAACACAGCAGAGGCACTGACGATCCAGGTGAGAGCTCACAGAATAGGTAGGAACCTAATCAGACAGGTAACTTGATCAACAGGCCCAGAGGAAAGGTAGGAAGTGCCTTTTCAAGTTTGGAGCCCAAACCAAGAACCAATAAGCATCTTGCTAGAAGTAGACAGGTAATCAGTCTGCACATGCGCAGATCAAGACTTAGAGGTTTGAGGTCTGCTAATGAGACGCAAGTGAATGTCTCAGTCTTTGTCTATGGAAGCCGAATGAGCAGCGTGTGACATAAAGTCTATGTTTATATAAAGAAAAGAGTATCACATTTGATCAATCTAATAAATATATCAGTGGAAGGGTTTGTTAAGATGGATCAAAAGTGCCATAGAAATATCCCAAAGCAACACATGGGGGGTATATTTACTAAGCTGCTGGATTGAACAAGTGGAGATGTTGCCTATAGCAAACAATCAGATTCTAGTTATCATTTATTTACATTCTATAAAATGATAGCTAGAATCTGTTTGGTTGCTATAGGCAACATCTCTACATTTTCAAATCCTCAGTTTAGTAAATATACCCCATGGAGTGTTATATCTCATTTAAAAAATATAAAATTCAATTGTCAATGGTGATGATATAAATCCACTTCTGAACCAAAGGCACTTTGATGTTAGGTCTGCACAAAATAAACTTCATTTGAAAATATATATCTGAGATTCTGTTTGACAAAAATTTGATAAATTTAAATCCACTACTACCTTGTTTATTTCTGTATGGTATTTACGTTTTCAGCCTCTCCTTCTGCAGAACTTTTTTTTGTTTTTTTATTTTGCATGCTGTAATTACATTCCTCTTTTAAAAATGAGAAAGAGAAGTATTAAAATTGTTCAAAGAGGTAAGCAAATCAATAAATACAAAATATTTTATTTAATTTTTAATTCTGATTATTTGTAAAGTTTTACTGTTCAGTTTAGCATAATTTCATTGTAACCATGCATATACCCTTGATCTATTATAATCCTTCTTTCTTGTTCTGTACTTCTCCTTAAAATGAAATAGGTCACATTTAAATTAACAGAATTAATGCATGTAGTTGGTCCATTGATATTATTTTTTTTACCATTGGTATATGATTTAAAACAAGATAAATTATAAAAGTAAAATGTAACATGACGGTACCATTTACTAATAGATTAAATATATTTAATTTTTGCAGAAGGTGTCAATTGTTATTTCAAACTACCTATCTTACTATATTTAAAGTTGAAGCATTTTTAAGGACTGATTGTAATATAGGGTCCATCTTTTATCTTTAAATTAATTTTTCCACTCTGTGAAATAAATGAATCTTTTATACTGTGAAATAAAGCTATATTGAAAATTATTAATATGGTCTATTGTCTGTTCTTCAATAGAACAGACATTATTTTTTTATTTAAGCCAAAATTTCAGCATTTAGACATTTGTCTATACAACATTCAAATAAAAAAAATGAGCTTGTCTATTTAATCAACATATATGGTATAATCCAGTGATGGCTAACCTGTGACACTCCAAGTGTTGTCAAACTACAAGCCCCAGCATGCTTTGCCAGTAGATAACTAGCTGATAGCTGTCAAAGCATGCTGGGGCTTGTAGTTTCACAACACCTGGAGTGTCACAGATTAGCCTTCACTGGTATAATCCATCAAATTCTTTAATTGGATTTTTGGAATATTATTAAGCAATATAGGTTTTTGGCCACTGGTAGCATGTAAGGAAGTGTGATCGATATCGTTGACATGTTTACTCAATATTAGCCTATTTTTCTGCAATAATTCTCTGTATTGATGTCTAGAAATTAAATTATATTAGAACAAACTGTGTATTTCAAACTTGAGTGTGGAGTGTGCAGAGTTCTGGATTTAACCGGCTAAGGCACCCTGGTTTAGGTCATTTTTATTAACAGTTCTTATCTAACTGCCACTAAATCCTAGAGAATGATAAATCCTTATTAAGTAGCATAAATAGTCTGATAGTAGATAAAGCATATATACTCCAAATTTATCAATGGAATAGTTTTAATAATGTTTCTACTTCTAATTTCAAATGATTTCTTTTTGTTGTCAGTCCTAGCATCAGTTCAAAAAGTGGTGACGCTACTATGATAAGCAGTATATCCTGATGTCCTTGCAATTTGACATTAACAATGGGCTTGTGTTTCTGCAGTATCATTTACTGTGCTGTTGACTCATTCACCACACATTTAGGAAAGAACAGGGGTGCTTACTGGCATAAATGTCCCCATATGTCCAACTACTGACATAGGTGTTCCGCTTAATTTCTTTCAAGCCCTTCAAATCTCTAATAGTCAGAACAGATCACATGTGTGGCTAAATAGAAAAAGATCAATAAACGATATCTTCACACTATGTATTGGCCAGTGATGTGTCATTGCTGATGACTGTAGTGACTACATGCCAACATATTGCAGGACTTTTCATCATTTGTTAGTAAGTGCCGAATGGTAATTCAAGCATTTCCGTATGTGGAGAGGAGATCGCAGCAAGTGACGTGGAAGTAGTAGTGGAAGTAAGAAGAATAATGGTAATTATCAAAATATAGAGAAAGACAATAATGAAGATATAACCACTACTCATACACCTCTCATATTTCTATGTCCTATTTTTTTTTTATTTAAATACTTGTATTTATTCTAATACACTGTACAATTTCTATATTGCATAATTCGTTCTATTCCTAAAATATCATATTCTGAATAATTACTATTGTGATTACTTAACTTATTGATACCATCTATCCCCTATACGTCACTACTCCTGCAACTTGTATCTTCACCCTATCCACTCAAAACATTTAACATCCACACTGTCCATCCCTTATAATTATATAGTTCATTCTATCCTGTACATCTGTAATCTAATTATGCCATCCAAACTTTAGCCATCACCATCCCATAGTCTTATTGTAACAAAACTATCACTAATACCAGTGCATAAGTACCTCCCACTTATTACTTGTTTTTCCTTAGCCACAAAAGAGTATATCAATGGCTAAAACACGCTCCGTGCATTCCCTCATCTACAGACCCCGGCTCTGAATGACAACCATTAAAAAGCAGCACTCAATGGCTATGTTCAGGTAACTATGGGCCTGATTTATTTTCGAGTATATACAATCCATTTTTACAGTTTCTTTTCCTACAACATGTTCTGTGCTATCTAGTGGCACGCATAGGTGTAGTCATCACTATTAATCTGCACTTACATCTGCCCTATAACTGGTGCAAGTGATTCAGCTAAAAAACACAAAAGAACAAGATGCCCAGAGTTGGAATGGGCTTCATCCGCGTTGGAACGTCCTTACTGTACATTGCCATTTCTGAGTATGCACAGAGCAATTTCTCACAAGATTCGGCACACAAAGGGACTTGTGTCCGAAGATAATTCAGGCTCTATATCTTTATTCAGAAGTCTGTTAGGTGGAGGACCCCATGTTTGCAGCGCACACTTACAGCCTTTCACAATAGTGCACCCCTAAATCAACAAGAATAAGTAATTCAAAAGCAAATATGTTGAATCTAAAATTACAAGCCTGTTCAGTTAAATTCCATTGCTATTCCAGAAAAATATCAGGAGATTTTGAGAATACAATATAGAGCAATAGGTCATATTGCTTATATGTAACAAAAGTGGTTTCATTAAAATGTAACTTGGTTGATTTAGTTACTTGGAAATCGGTATCTAAATATCATGCAAAACTTATGGCAAGCAGTTCTATATTTAATATTAGCTCAATATCATTTACATGTCACGGTGCACTCTGTCTAACCTTCAATAAATACGTAAGACGTACAGTGCTGGTTGTCAGTGAGCTCCACAGAAGTACATGATTCTGAAAAAGAAACAATGGATTATGCAACTATCATTTTAACAGCTGCGTCTTGGCTTTTGATGGTCTTCGGATTATTTCTCAATACATTTATAGTGATAAAAAACTTAATTTGCTGGTGGAAGGGTCAAACTCTTCAAACCGTTGACATTATCATGACCAGCCTGGGAACGGTGAGGATACTTTTTCTTATTTTCTGGATGCCTCGTAATGTAATAAGTGATGCTGGGTATAAAATTCCAGCCAATACATTTTTTAAATATCTTATCACTGGATCAATATCCGTGGAGACCTGCAGCCTGTGGTGGGGCACCGTGCTCTGTGTGTTCTACTGTGTAAAGATCACAAACTACAACAACAGATTATTCCTGAGACTTAAGATGAACATCTCCAGGTTGGTGCCATGGCTGCTTCTGACATCAGCGATGGTGTCTATTCTTTCCAGTCTGCCAGTCTTGTACTCAGAACATGGCACAAAATCTACCCATGTCATTAATGGTACTAAAAATGGAAATATAACTTTGGGGAAAAAAAACAACAATTTAGTGATCATTAAGTCTGGAGGATCCTTCATACCGTTCCTCATATTTGGTGCAGCCATTTCTCTTCTGATTGTATCACTCCTGAAACACACCAGGAATATGAGCAGTAAAGATTCAGGATTCACAAAACCTCAGCTTGTTGCACACAAAAGGGCAATTATGAATATGGCCTCTTTTCTGTTCTTCTATGTCCTCTTTTTCATAAGTTCCAAATTGATAACTTTAACATTCCAACTCCAAAATCCATTATATGGTCTCCTTTGCCGTATTTGCTATATTTCCTACCCAAGTCTGCACTCAGTTATGTTAATAGTCAGCAACGGAAAACTGAAACGCTCCATTCTTGCTGTTCTCTGCTGTGTAAGGAAAAGCAAACTTAATTAGCACATTTTATAAAGTAATCTCTACTGGTCAATATGTGGACAAAAAGCTAAAATCAGACATAGGCTGTCATATAAATGTCAGTTCAACAACAATTATATATTAAGAATTTAGATAATTCAGCTTGTCTTAAATCTATTGTTTAAGAAGTAATTAAATATCTAGCAAAAGATTATCTTTAAATAGGAACAAAAATATCTCGGAGGAGAAACTCTCTATTTATATGTGACCTGTATCTCTATGTATATGTCATACTCTACATCTATTTATATGTTGTACTGTATATCTATTTATATGTCAAACTGTATATTTATTTATGTGTGTTATGGTACACCTATCTATATGTCATACTGTAAATCTATATATATGTCGTACTGTACATCTATTTATAAGTCAATCTGCATCTCTATTTATATGTCATACTGTACATCTATTTATATGTCAATCTGAATTTCTATTTGTCATATAGTAAACCTATTTTTATGTTGTACTGTACATATATATATATATATATATATATATATATATATATGTTGTACTGTACATCTATTTTTATTTCAACCTATATCTTTATTTATATGTCAATCTGTATCTTTATTTACATGTCATACTGTATATATATTTATATGTCATACTGTACTTCTATTCAGTAGTAGTCATTATTATGATGCTCGTTGTAGCAACACGTAATATATAGACAAAACAAATCCGATTAGTATGAGTGCGACATGAATAAAAGGTAGACGTACTATAGATGAGGCACAGAAGATCTCTGACGTGCCTACCATTAAATCCGAATAGAAAAAATGCTGGTGCTTCACATTAATGTCATATAATATAGTATCATAAGGATTCACGTTTTTTAAAATGGCAATGCCAGGACCCGGAAAATGTGCAGTTTTATCTAAGGGTTAGGGTTAAGGTTAAGGTTAGGATTAGAGTTAGGATTAGAGTTAGAATAAGGGTTAGGATTAGGGTTAGCGTGAGGGTTAGGGTTCGAGTTAGGTTTAAGCTCCAGCACATCAGAGATCTTCTCTGTCTCATTTATAGTAAGTCTACCTTTTAATTATTTCGCAATCATACAATTCGGATTTGTTTTGTCTATATATAGCGTGTCGCTATGAACATCTCAATAACATACCCCATCCCTTCTATTCATATGAAAAAAAAAAGTAGGAGTTTTCAGAATAGGAGCTATGAGGTTCTGTGAGGAACCTGCTTGTAGATTGTTGCATGTATCTCCCACTAGTTAATACTGTACATCAAGTTCTAGCCTAAATATTTCATCTCATCGTCACTATCACCATTGGTGTTGTTAACCTGGAAATCTTTTAAAGTTACCGAGAAAAGATTCTAACAAACCATTAAATAAAATGACATTTAAACACTCTCACCATCACGTGGACAGCCTCGGTTTATCATAACTTTTGTGAATCCAGACGAATTTTTGCACATTCACACTACTTAACTGGCTGACTTTGGGTTAGACTAACACAGATTTTTGTAATGGAACAATATAATGCTTCTATAATATACTGTGTAACAGACTGCTCTTCACTTGACTTTATGCTTCCAGTTAATTGCAAAGCTAAATCCCTCTGCCGCAAATCACCAGTGATATTTTAATCATCTGAAGACATTTGAGGCTACAAGATAGAGACAGAATAAAGAAATGTGCGGATGACCTGCAGTTACTGCAATAGAGATCTGTGTTTATCTGTGGATTTCTGTGACACAGGAGCTTTCCAGATGCAACCATCATTGTCATCATCAAAAGGAGACCAGAAAGATACACAAATGCTGTAACTTGTAAATCGGCACTAACCGAATTGCTCAGAACTGCTACTGATGATAATAGTGAGCTGGAATATGACTCAGGTAGAAGCACTGGGGTGGCTACATCTTTCCAAATAACTAATGACACAAGTTACCAATCTCACAAAAAGACAGTAAAGTAGTTTCCGAGTAGAGAGGTTGGTGTGGGTGAGAACTGTGTCATTCACCAAAAAACCAAGACAGAGAGAACGTCATCCTTTCATTTTGTACAATAGCAGCATTTCATTATCATCACCATATCATAACCATCATATATTTATATATCACCAACATTTATTTATGTAGCACCAGCAAATTCCAAAGTGCTTTACAATTAGGAGCAAACTGTAATAAATCAATACTAGGTAATACATACAGACAGAGAGGTAAGAGGGCCCTGCATGTAGACTTACAGTCTATGGGACAATGGCAGGTTGATACACAAGGAAAAGTGCTACATAATATTGTGTACTGGTCCATCTAGAATACAAAGGACAAACATACTTAATGGACTATATGATCAGTCACACAGCAATTTTGGTCACAGGGTTGTTGTCTTGTGTTAAATATAGATGGTGGTAATAGGGTAACCTAGGTGGATCAAGAGGGTGGTTGAGAAATATTATAAGCTTGTCTGAAGAGGAGAGTTTTCAGAGACCCTGCTACATCTTCCCAAATAACTACTGACTCAAGTCACTAACCTCACAAAAAGACAGTAGAGTAGTTGCCGAGGAGAATGGGTGGTGTGGGGTGAGAGTTGTGTAAATCATCAAAATTAAAGCAAAAACCAAGACTGACTGAACTTCATCCTTTCATTTTGCACAATAACAGCATTTCATCATCATTATAATCATCATCATCATCATCATCATCATCATCATTATCATCAACATTTATTTATATAGCTCCAGCAAATTCAGTAGCACTTTACAATTGGGAACAAACAGTAATAAAACAATATTGGGTAATACATACAGACAGAGAGGTAAGAGGGCCCTGTAAGCTTACAGTCTATGGGACAATGGGAGTTTTATTACATGAGGGTAAGTGCTACATCATATGTTGTTCTGGTCAGTCTAGAATACAAAGATAAAACATACTTAGCGGACTATATGATCAGTCACACAGCAATATTGGTCACAGAGTTGTTGACTTGTGTTAATTGTAGATGGTGGTAATAGGGTATCCTGGGGGGATCAAGAGGGTGGTTGAGAAATATTATAAGCTTGTCTGAAGAGGTGAGTTTTCAGAGAACGCTTGAAGATTTGAAGACTAGAGGAAAGTCTTATTGTGCAAGGGAGGGAATTCCACAAAATGGGTGTAGCCCGAAAAAGTCTTGTAACCGAGAATGGGAGAATGTGATGTGAATAGAAGAGAGACGGAGATTTTGTGCAGAGCGGAGGTGTCGAGTTGGGAGCTATTTTGACACAAGTGAGGAGATGTATGTTGGTGCAATTTTGTTGATGGCCTTGTATGTTAGTAGAAGAATTTTATATTGGATTTGTTGAACATCAGGCAACCAATGTAGAGGCTGACAGAGTGTCTCAGCAGAGGAAGAGTGATTTGCAAGGAAAACCAATTCAGTTGCTGAGTGAAAAATAGATTGTAGAGGGTTAAGTCTGATTTGAGGAAGACTAGTAAGGAGGGAAATGTAATAGTCGATGCGGGAGATGATGAGTGCATGAATTAAAACTTTTGCAGTGTCTTGTATGAGATATGTGTGTATTCTGGAAATGCTTTTTTAGATGTATGTAACATGATATAAATATAGAGTTAATGTAGGGAACAAAATATAGTTGTGAGTCAGGGATTACAACTGGGCAGCGGGCTTGCAGAGTGGGATTTATGATAATGTTGTCAACATAAAGAGAAATGTTAGGTAGGTAGCTTCTGTTGGTGGGTGGGAACATTATTATCTCTGTTTTTGAAAGATTAAGTTGGAGATGGCCAGAGGGCATCCAAGATGAAATGTCAGAAAGACAGTCAGCAACACAAGACAACACAGATGGCGAGAGATCAGGAGAGGATAGATAAATTTGTGTATCATCCATGTAGAGATGATACTGAAATCCAAAAGAGCTTATTAGTTTTTCAAGAGAAGTGGTGTAAATAGAGAATAGTAGAGGACCTAGGACTGCACCTTGTGGTACTCCAACTGATAAAGGAAGTGGAGCAGAGGTGGATCCAGAGAGATAAACACTGATTAGGTAGGTAGGATGAGAACCAGGATAGGACACTGTGTTGAAGACCTAGGAGACAGTGGTCAAAAGTGTCAAATGCAGCATAGTCTTTAGTTTTAACTGTGATCAAATCATTCTCAACGCAGTCTCTGTAGATTATTGAGATGAAACACCTGGCTGAAAAGAATCCAATAAGTAGTTAGCTGTAAAAAAGTAAGAAAGTGTGTGAGGCAGGTTTAGGCAATTCTCTCTAGAAGCTTGGAGGGGCATGAAACCTGAAAGATGGGCAAGTAATTTGAGCGAGAGTTTGAGTCCGAATTTTGTTTTTTCAGAATAGGAGTAAGCACTGCGTGCTTGAATAGTGATGGAAACAATAAAAGTAGTGAGAGAGTTATTATGGATTGTAGTTAGAGGTGGAGTGAGCCCAGAAGACAAGAATCTACAAATTTGTGAGGGTATAGGTTCAAGAGGACAGAAGGTAGAGTAGAAATATAAGAATAGAGTAAATACTTCCTTTTCAACTATGGGACAGAGATTTGAATAAGAGTTTGACTTATATTTCATACAAAGGTATGTCTTCTCTTCATTGCCATTATTTTTGTTCTTAATTTTCCTTACCTTTGTCTTTTTAAATTTAGGTCTGCAGAGCAGGTGATTGCAATACCACAATGATTGTGCTATGTTATAAAAGCCTATGAGTATAGTGTACATTTGTTCCTCTGAAGACATTTCAACTACTTTGCTAGTTAAACAAAACACATCAGCAGGCAAAGACCACTTTTCTCTATATTTAATCCTCTATTGAGGTCTTTGAAATAGGAACATTCCATCATAAAGTTTATTAGCAGAACTTTGACTTTTGGTTAACCACTATTCATATTTGGAAGTAAATCTGGATCACACTTGTGAATGAGGAGAAATTAATTTGTGATTAATTTTGTTAAAGCCCTCCTCGAGGATCTTCTGACAGATTTTTGTGAACATATACATCTATGGGAGATCTGGATTATTTCAGTGAGTGAAGAATCATCTACATGCAAGTTATCTTGCTAAAGAACTTCCCTGGAACTCGGTGATGGACATTTCTGCTACCTGCATCTGGCTTCAATTATCGACTGTGGGTATATACATCCATGCATAAGGAGCAATATATTTGCAAGGCATCTTGCTAAGAACACCCTTGGAGCAAAACTCCCTTAATTTGGAACAGTTTTAATATATATATAGTATATATTAAGTTTGGCCAGTCCTATTACTCTAATGGTTTCTCATTTATCTGTATATAAATCAATGTTTGGATTCTGTGACTACTTTACATGTGTGCATTTGTTTTACTTCTTTTGTGTTTAATAAACATATACATTTTTAACACATATACATCTGATCATTGATTCATAGTTGAAGTGGTCGCCGAGCACTGCAGTAACAATTCGCTAGTTGTAAGTTGTTATAGTGGTTTAGCATTCCTTATTTTGCAGCTGCTAGTGACACTAAATCAATTATGGTGATCTTTAATCCAGTGCCTTTAGGTTTTCTGTTGTTCTTTATTTACATCTTCATATATCTTTGAAAGCAAGTGTATTAATGCAATGGCAAGATGCAGCCGAACATATATATAAATGTACCAACTTGCTCTATCTGCTTAGTAGCCTATACTTTATAAGTTTACTTGTTAGTACTCTCATTAGATCTTATTCTCTGTTCTCATTCCTTGTAGAGTAAAAAAGTTTTTTCTGTAGTGCAGCGATCCACCCTGTACTGGTCGACTTACGCAACTGACAATATGGATATTTGATCTAAAATGTGTGCACAATATCTGACAAGGATTTGAGGATTTGAGGATTTGCAGATATTATCACTGACGAGTGAACAACAGACTGAGAACTGACTAGAAGTTTAGAAGTTGCATATTGCATGCCAAATGTGTTTAGTTTCAGGTGTTTGGAACAAGACTTGAATTTGTTCTGACTGGAACAGCCCATGTTACTGAATTGAATTAAATTTTTATGCTATAAGTGTCAATTAAACAAAGATTCATTTAACATTACCTAACCACTTATGATTCATTCCAGTCTACTAGGTAGCACCAGGTGTATTGGAAAGCTTTGATTGCTTATGTTCTTTAGCAGCTTGGATATTGCTATAATCCCTAAATTATACTATAGGATTTAGATGCACCTGTGTATGCTAGAGATGTTCACTGACCCCCATGTTTTGGATTTGGATCTGGATTAACTTCGTGTTTTTTGGTTTTTGTCACGAACACGCTCCAAGCTGCCATGACTTTGGGGTGTTTGTTGTATGAGGTCACACACTATTCCAGGCCACAGTCTCTCTCTTCCTATCAAACAGACTATAAACCAACTGAATCGCCCCCAAACTCACACGTCACACACTTCAGGCTTGCCACCACCTATTGAATACAGGCAATAGGACCCCAATATACTGTCCCACACTGGCACCCAAGGCTTCAAGCTGCTCACAGACTAGCAAGACCCACACCAGCGGACAAAGGGTTAACTCTTTACACCTCCAGACTGTTACACAAATGTAAATTCAAGCACACACTAAGCTTGTTAATCAAATGTATCAACAAATCACACACTGGCATTCAAAGGGTTAACTTGGTCTAGTTATATTCTTCTTAACAGGCTAATGGATTTGTTACAGTATCAAGGACGCAACATATTAAATTATAGATTTAATGTACAAAATTAGGGCATTCAGATATAAAAAATAATTAATAAACAATTAATTTGATTGAGATAACATACACAAGTAAAGCAGTTTAAAATAAAAGGGGTTATTTTCAGAGTAGCACTTACATGAGTAGCATTTCCTGGCCAAGGGCAATTGGCTTGGAAGATGGACAGCTTATCAATGTGAATTGATTTCCCGCAAGTCTGACAATTTGCTGTGCCCAGGGGGTTATGGTCTGTGACACTTTTTTCAATCACCATTTGCATGTTGCCTGATTTACTAAACAATTCAAAACTTTTTTGAGGAGCGCATACAGATCCAATTTTACCATTAATAAATCCCCTATGACTATGTCCATCTTCTGATACCAAACACGCCTAAATACAATTTATTTCCAGAGCTTACACTCATTTCCTTAACTTATCTGTGGGGGAGAGTTCATAATTTAACATATGAACTGCCCTTCATCATGCTATTGAGGAATATGTGGTTGATCACTACTTTTATTGATTTTAAGTGGCATATTTTAAAACTGAATTCTTTTTGTCTATATAGCGCATGTAGCCTACGTCAGCACATGGCCTCTTTGAACCAGACAACATTCTGAGTGGTTCCTAAAAGTCGATTCAGGTGTCACAACTCCATTCCACACTGGAATGTGCAAAGCCATCAATTACATCTACATCAGACTTTCTGTCTTCACGTTTTACACGTTAGTAGCTAAACGTATCAATGGATTCATGTGACATAACATATTTACACTGAAGTTATGATTTTAGGCCTTATCCTCCACCATTATGTGATGGGTTAGCCCTTATAAATAACTGAAAGTTCACTGTGTTCACTGCAGGTTTGGTTTTGGCAAAACCGCCCTCGCATGTTTTGGCTTTGGTTTTGGATTTGGATCCCTATTTTTTTCTAATATCCCTATTTTTTTCTAAAATCACATAATTTGGCTCTTTTTTAGTTCCTACATTATTATTAACCTCAATACCATTAATTTTCAGTCATTTCGAGTACATTTTTGTCAAGTGACAAGAACACTGCTAACCCTCCTGTTTCTGCATGAGCAATGGCACTGAGCAATGGCACTGGAGACTGGAAAGTGACAAGAGCACTGCTACCCCTGTTTCTGTGTGAGCAATGGTGCTGGATCTCCTGGGGAGGGAAGTACTTATGGAGTCCAAAACCTTCGAGATCCAACAACGCAACAATGACTTTTTACCTCGATTCAGATTCGAGGACACGCGAAAGTACCGAGCCGGCTCGCAAGCCTACTTGGATCCCCTAAGTTCGGGTGGGTTCGGTTTTCAGAAAACTGAGCCTGAGCATCTCTAATGTATACTGATATCTGTATAGTACTGTGAAAGGTAACTGTTTACTGCACCAATAAGGAAGCACTATTCTTATTTCTTTTGCTACTAAAAATCTACTATGATTACCTACCATATGAAGTGGAGAAACTTATTAAATTGTTATGCAAAACTCAAGATGGTGTGCCCTGCATGAGTAAAAGCTCTTACATTCATGGTACAGTTAGATCATGTGTGCCAAAGCCATTAAGAAAGATTTTTCAATAGACGATCAATGAATAATAATACTCTCCTTTAACATGTTCAAGAACTTTATGTTCCATTACAATTGTACTAGGAATTAATGCACCAAACTAACATATACTTTCAGTATTTGAAGGTAGATTTTTATATGCTCGTCTTCCATATATGAAATGCAAATTTCCTGAAAGTGTATTTGGGATATCAGACATCAGGTTATGAGCTGCCTAATATATTAAGTCACAAGTAGTCTGATTAACAATATGTCTTGTCCACCTAGTTACATTTCCATTAAGTGTTACACCGATAAGTTCTTCAATTTAATTGCTGTACTGTATAATCTTCATAAACTCTTTAACTGCTCCTAAATATATCATTGTTATGTTATAATTCACTCCCTTTTGTCTTGTTGCTGGGTTAGCAGTTTTATTGTAACATGCTATATTTTCATGAATAACACTAAACTATTTTAATACCTTTACATGTGAAAGCATAATAGTACTGGATTCTACCTTAGTTTTGCTACCACATTTATTCTCACCTAACTTACTTTCATTCACTGGAAATTGTAGAAGACCAACATTATGATGCCTGCGGGGTACTTGAGCACCAACCCAACTGTCACAAACAGCACTCACCTGAGCCTGCGAGACGTGGATGTGACAAAGGGTTAATAAAAAACAACCACCTGATCTGTCTAAAGATATTAAATCCTTCCCTATCCATGTCACACACTAGCTTTGCACTACCAATTATTGCCACCACCAAGGTTTTTTTTATGAAGAGCTGTCACTCTTATTTCGGAAGCCTTAGCTTCTCTCTTAGAACTAATTTTGCACAATTTAATTAAATGAGATCTAACATAGACCACAATGTTTTTCCCGGTTTTCAACTATGTAGCGTTTTGACCAAACTGTTGTGTGAATTTGAGACTTTAACTTATTAAGTATAATTTAATAGGGAAAATACATCCACAATGCGTAAGTTAAAACAATCAATTAAATGATAAAATATAATGCAATGGTTTCTTATAAAATAAAAAGGATAAAACACTTAATTGATAACTTACATATAATCAAGTTTCTGGTGCTGGGAGAAGCAAGAAAATGTGACGCTCTTCAATATCAGATTGACTCCCAAAAGTGAAGAATTTCTTAGAGTTATACTACAGTTTTAAAAACTGCTAGAGGGCCCACAGCCCCCCTGTCTGTGATGTCAGAACTGAAAAGTCTGTGTAAATGCAAATTAGGGTTTTATGACTCCGGTTGCCAAAAACCTTTTGTAGTGAGGATTTATTTATCTGTCCTACTTTTTCACCAGGATGGCTTTCAAATACCTTTCCTTTGCATACCACACATGCCTCAGGTAAGTATGATATTGGAGAAAATGATATGATATTTTCCTGTGACCCTATTCAGCTTAAGTTTGTCACTAACACATAACCCTGTCTCCGGAGCCGGCATGTCTGAGTCTTCCCAGAGGTGTGTTAGATTTCACTGTCCTGAAAGAGATATTTCAAAGGCTTTCACTTTTGCCACCTACCATAATTGATACAAGGTGCTACAATGAATCTGGGCAATTTAGATTGCCTGATTATCTGTAACGGGCCTTCAGTTGGTGGCAGGTGTTTAATAATTTACTTTACTGTCATCCCTGCATTACTGTAGACAGATAATACACGAAGCACATTACCTGTTAGCTATGGCTGAAAATACAGGAGCATACCAAAACATTTGGACTATATTCTGCATAGCAGTCTTACCTGCATGGGTCAATCTATGACTCATTTGTGCCAATGCTGGCAAGAGTGCTTTGGGAGCTACAGGCCTACCTCCCTTTCCACACCAAAGTGCCACTTCCCATCTGGCCTTTTCCTGTGGGGAGCAACCTTGTTGTAACTAAATTAGTTCAGTTTAATCAGGAATTACAACATTTAGTATTTCAATACTTTCAATTACTTGCGCAGTATCTATTTGTCCTGCTTTCTTAGCAGCTAAGTCAGCTCTATGATTTTGTTTTGGGACATAATCATGTCTTGTCATATGTGCTTGGCACTTAATAACTGCTATTTGATTTGGTAACTAAAGAGCAGGTAATAAGTCACTCACAACTTTATGATGGGCAAGTGGTGTATCATTGGCTGTGACAAAATTTCTCTAACGTCCAAGTTCAGCAAAATCATGCAGGACTCCAAATCCATATCTACTATCTGTGTAAATATTAACTGTTTTGTCTTCTGCCAATTGACAAGTTTTAATTATGGCTTTTAATTCTTCAAGGTATGCAGAATGTGGAGGTGGCAAATCCTCAGAGTATACAGTTATGTTTTTATCCACTATTGCAAACCCTGACTGTAATGTTCCTGTATCATTTTTCCTATGACAACTTACAACTACATTGAAAATTAAATCAAGATTCTGCAATGGTATCTCTGTTAAGTCTGGTTATGATGCAGTAGTTTGCTGCATGCACAATACAGTCATGTGGATCATGAGCAAACTGTGTAAAATTTAGTGTTTTACTCCTATAAGTATCCTCCTCATCGGATTCACTTAATATAAAATCATTACTATCTATATCCAACTATACCTCCTCCTCTCTTTGAACCATACAGGGCTCAATATCAGAGTTGCAGGGTTTAAAACATTACATCTGACAAGTGCAATATATGGGGCATAAGGAGAATCGATTCTCATTTAGCTAATATTACATTAGTAACATATCTAGTCTGCTGGCAATTTAACAGTCCAGCTACTGCATGTGGGTCCTGTACTGTAAGGGGATTTCCTAAAACTATGTTAGCACAGCTGTCCACCAACAATGCAGTAGCTGATACACCTTTTAAACTACAAGGAAGTCCCCTAGGCACAGGATTAAGTTGTTTACTGTAGTATGATATGGGTCTGGGGGTGTTACCAAGGGGCTGTGTTAAAACACCAGCAGCATGAACTAAATGTTCATGGCAAAGCAAAGTAAATGATAACTCATAATTTGGTATACCCAATGCAGGTGCTATAAAAAAGCTAATTTTTAAGCTGTTCAAAACAACTCTTGGTGAAATCAGAATGAACAAGCGGTTCTTTAACAACATAATTTGTAAGTTTATACAAACAGACAGTTATATTTGAACAGTTGGGGTACCAACTCCTACAAAATCCAATCACACCCAGGAATCCTCTGAGTTTCCTTTTGATCATTGGCAAAGTTAAATCATGTATGGCTTGTATTTGATCTGGAGATAAATGTCTTTTCACTTTAGCTAGAGAGTGGCCTATGTATAGGACATGCAGACTTCATAACTGCAATTTGTTCCTTGACATTTTATGTCCTGAATTTGCTAAATGAGTTAGTAACTTACCAGTGTCTGAAAGTAATGCCATAAAAGAATTTGAGCACAGCAACAAATCCTCCACATATTGGATAAGTGTGCTACCTTGTGAAAACCTCAATTTTTTAAATCTACTACTAAGGCTTGGCTAAATAGGGTGGGTCTGTTTGCAAGGGCCTAGTCCAGGAGTATTGCTAACCCTTATAGTTAAAAGCAAAGAAATACTGACCATCTTCATGTATAGGAATTGAAAAACTAGCATAACATAATTCAATGACTTAAAAAATCTGGACTTTTCGTGGTATCTGCATAAGAATTGTTACAGGATTGGAAAAAAATAGATGAAAGGGTGCAACTACTGCTTTAATAGCTCTTAGGTCTTGTATTAACCTGAAAACACTCCCACCACTTTTTTAATTTTCTGTATGGGCATATTACATGTATTTTGAGTTTTAATAAGAACCCCTTGCTGTAATAATGATTTTATTACAGAATAAATTGCATGGTCTGCTTCTGGTAGTAATGGCTACTAAGGTAGTGGGGGAAGTCTTACATTTGGTGGAAGTTTAACAGATATTGGTCTAACCCTCATTTTCCCAGTTTTGTTTGCTTTAGTAGTCCACAATTGACTAGGTATATATTTGTCACGGAGCCTGAGTTTGGAATACACCATGAAGCCACGCTCTAAATAGACTTACCCCCAGAGAGGTACAGAGTCTAACGGTAGAAAGGTATTCACCAGGGATCACCGCAATGGAATATGGACTTAGCTGCTCTCTAGAAGCAGGTTGTGGTCCTCTAAGGGGGATTAGTGCAGGGTGAGATTGAACCGTGGAGTGGAGCAGGACTGCTGGACCATAAATGCACAGGTTCAGGTGAATGGCAGTGAATTGAATTATTGAGGTCTATAGAAAGTGAATAGCTGAAAACAGGACTGATTATGAGGCCCAAGTCTCCTGCAACAATACTGCAGGTCTTGATTGTGTGACAGGTAACACAGGATACCAACTGAGAGTTGATGAACTGAAGAGAACTGATGCACTGAGATCCCTGGAAATCGAATAGCTTGAGGATGGCACCGATGATGCGGTACAATGTTCTTGCAATAATACCACATGTCTTGATCGTGGAACAGGTAACACAGGATACCAACTGAGAGGTGGTGAACTGCAGAGAACTGATGCACTGAGATCCGTGGAAAGCGAATAACTTGAGGACAGGTCTTAATCGTGGATTAGGTAACACAGGATACCGATGTGCAGACAGGAGCCAGAGATAACAGCATCATTTCAGGTAAGGAGACTTAAAGATCTGGCAACATAGTAGAGAAGCGGGTGCTTTATAGACAGAGCTGACAGGCAATTAGTCAATCAAGAGAATGCTGGAAGTTTTGAAAAGACAATGTATGCACATGATCAGTTCAGACCAGCAAGTGAATTCAGGGAGTGAGAACCAAGAGAAGCAGGTAAGAACAGTGACAAAAATGCATATTAGCTGGTACAATGTGTTACAATATTCTAGCATTTGAGCTACTGTTTTGTATAGCCCTGGTTTTGAGCACCATAGGGGTTGAATTTGGTTGGTCTCATGATAAGGTGTGTTATCATTCATATCAAGAGCTAGCTGCACTTCCTGTCTATTTTCTCTGGAATGTCTAGAAATACTCCATCAGGAGTACAGAATATTGAACTAGTTGGTTTACACAACAAATCCCTACCCAATAAATTAGAGCTATTATCTGCAATTAAAAAAAGCTTATCTGTAATAGGATCTAATGTAACTGTAACTGGTTCTGTTTCTTTTAAGGAAATGATCTGTTCAGCTACTCCTACTGCATTAACAATTTTGCTAGTAGTTGGCAATATAACTTCAGTTTTTAATACTGAGCTTGTAGCTCCTGTATCATTCAAAAAGTCATGTTTATTACCATGAATTGTCATATTTACAGTTGGGTCCTTCACATTATTGTTCTTATTATCGGGCATATGGGTACATGAGCTGTTGGAGACCGTCAGTCAATATATTCTGAGGATGTTTTCATTTGATCTGGCCTCTCCCTATCCCTCTTCTAGGCTTCCTACAATATTTTGCAAAATGCCCTTTTTCCTGACAGTTATAACAAATCACTTGTGATCTGTTACTCCTGTCAGAATTTGCATATCCCTTTGTCTTTGGTCTAACCACTTGTATGGTTGCTTTGGCATTTGCAGGTTCATCAGTTTTGTTTCTGTTTGAGCCTTCTTAATTACCATAATATCTTCATGAAGTGCTGATAATGTAGCCAAGGTATCAATATCCTTGGAGGCCAACAAGGGGTCATGATTCTGAATCCCAGTCTTTAAAATTTGTCTTAATCCTTCTTTAAAAGCACTTTCTAGAATACTTTTAAAATCATTCTTAGCAAACACATCAGAAACGCCTCAATAATTCACAACTTCCCTTCTAAATCTAGCATTATATTCACTAACTCCTTCAGTAGCACTCTGTTTGATCAGAAAAGCTTTTGATCAATCTACCTGTGCTTTATATAATCAATGTAATGTAATCATTACCTTTGCAGGTTTAGTTTTATATCCTTTACAATCAATAACAAATAAATTCAATTTAAAGTCCTTGTCCATGAGAAATGTGCTACACCCTGTGTACCTTGGTCTGTAGTTACCATTCTTAAGGGGTTCAAGGAAACATCAGGGGATTTCACATGCCGTTTTGGAGGATCTGTGATAATTACTTGCTGATATATTTGCACTGTCATGGCATTAGGGTTTCTTTGACCCATCTAGGGACCCCTGGGACTAGCTGTGGCCGGAGTGTAGTGGAAACTGGGAGGGCGGATGAGTGCCTTACTCATAGAGCTTTCTCTAATCCCGTATACTGAATGTTAGGAGGAGGAATGCTGGACTGGACTGAAATAAATGCCTGGAATCTGGACCTGATGGACTGGACCCTGGCAAGGGAACATGGGGCAACTGAACCCACAAACAGAGACTCAGTACCTCCAATAACTCAGAGACTCAGGTAAATATAGTACCACAACTGGGAATGGGAAGACTCAGAACTCAGACAGAGGATATACAGGGGTGGCAACCTCCTGAACAGACCTAGCCTGGAACTGGCCCTGGACAACTCAGAACCAGGGTTAGGCCTGGAACTTCAAGTCGGTACCTCGTGACACAGAAGTGGCTCCAGAAGGTGGATGACTCAGAAGAACAACCTACTACCCCAAATAGCCAGTAGGAGAGGGAGGTTTCTGTCTCCCAGTGGAATATCTATTTGATGATTCACATGTAGAATTGTCTGCTCTGCTGAGCCACTCTTTCAGTCTCTACATTGGTTGCCTGTTTTTCAACGAATCCAATATAAAATTCTTCTACTACCATACAAGGCCATCAACAAAATTGCACCAACATGCATCTCCGCACTTGTGTCAAAATATCTCCCAACTCGATACCTCCGTTCTACACAAGATCTGTGTCTCTCTTCCACTCTTATCACATGGTTTTCCTTTCAAATCACTCTTCCTCTGCTGAGACACCCTGTCAGTCTCAACATTGGTTGCCCGTTTTTCAATGAATAAAATATAAAATTCTTCTACTAACATACAAGGCCATCAACAAATTTGCACCAACATACATCTTCTCACTTGTGTCAAAATATCTCCCAACTCGATACCTCTGTTCTACACAAGATTTGTGTCTCTCTTCCACTCTTCTCACATGGTTTTCCTTTCAAATCACTCTTTCTCTGCTGAGACACCCTGTCAATCTCAACATTGGTTGCCTGTTTTTCAATTAATGAAATATAAAATTCTGCTACTAACATACAAAGCCATCAACAAATTTGCACCAACATACATCTCCTCACTTGTGTTCTGCACAAGATCTGCGACTCTCTTTAATTTTCATCACAAGCTCCTATTTTTTTTTTGGGTTGCACCCACATTATGGAATTCCCTTACTCGCACAATAAGATTTTCTTCTAGTCTTCAAAACTTCTCTGAAAACCCACCTCTTCAGACAAGCCTACGATATTCCAGAAACTCCATCTTAATCTCCCTAGGTTAACCTATTAACAATCTCTCCGCAGCTAACGCAAGACAACAAACCTCTGACCAACATTGTTGTGCGACTGATCATACAGCCCACTCAATACTTTTTACCGTTGCATTCTAGCTGAAAAAATATGCAATATTATCTAGCACTTACCCTTGTGTATTGAACTTCCATTTTCCCATAGACTGTAAGCTTGCGAGCAGGATCCTCATACCTCTATATCTATATGTATTACCCAGTATTGTTTTATTGCTGTTTGTTGCCAATTGTAAAGCACTACAGAATTTTCTGGCACTATATAAATAAATGTTGATGATACTGATGATGACGATTTAATATATATATCTATATAAACAACTTAAATGCAGTTGCAATTTCACACTTCCATAGAAAAAACTGTAATTACCTTTCAGCAAAATCAGAGGCCAGGAGACAGAAGTACACAAACAGAAAAACATACAATGTTAACCTTTGTGACCATGTAAATTTTGCTCTTCCAGCTCCTTTTTCGTTTTTCATACCTCCATACATAGAGGCACTCTTCAGACAGTAAATGTAAAAACGTTTATGACCTTTATTCATGTATATGCATAAACAGGGAACCTTAGTTCGAAATTGAACAAGATTTAAGTCTGTTATAGGATTTTTCCCTCCTTTTGGGTTTTAATTTCCTTAATATACTGGCAAATGTATGTATGACCATTTAATACCGTTATATATTTGACTATTACCGTCAACCAACTCCTCGCAAAAGGTATTTCTAAATTAACCCAAGAAATATCATTCTTATATTCCCTTAAATCGACAAGCTTCAAGAATAACCACGACAAGATATAAATTAATTTAAAGTGTGTTGTATTATATTATAGAACAATAAACAGCGTAACAATATTGTACACAAAATATAGATTTTGTGCCATACATCACTTATTATTACATTGCCTGTAATATACTTATATATGTAATTGCGTGTGTGTTTTAACTAACTATTGTCTAAAGGTGTGTGTATGCATTGTGTAGTGAAGGGGGAGGGGAGAATCCATACAGACCAGCATGCACACCTCACTCAAAGTCCAGCGGCCATTTTTAAACAACACAAAATCACACAGGACTATGTATAACACCAATGCTTCCATGAACACAAACGTCTTCATTTATAGCAACAATCTATCCCAAACAAGGCATGCATTTATGTAACTCTGTCCATATGCATGTACATGAAACTGCGTAAAGCACCAATGCTTCCATGACCAAAACTTAACCAACAAACAACTATGTATAACATAAATGCTTTCATTTAAACCAGCAATCTATCCCAACAAGGCATGCATTTATGTAACACTGTCCATACCAAGCCAAAATCTTTCACCATCTCAACAATCACATTTACTATCTGCATTCAAACTTTCATATCACTTACAACAAATAATCATTCATTCTCATGTCATATTCAAACATCCTCCATTCAACAACACATTACAACATTCTCACACTCACCTTTCATGCCATGCACACTCCACACTAGTCAGGGCCTAAGTAGGCCGTGATGCATCTCACGACATGTCTGCTCAGGATGGCAACAGCTTCCAAAAGAGACCCTTTCTTTTCCTGTGTACAGTAAAAACCTTTCTTGTGGGCGGAGTTTAGAACCTGGCTACAGTCTTTCATATGTTAATTACTGGCCAACTGCTAAAAACCTGATTATCAAGTATTTACACGTCACATGTTTGCAATGGGGGAGGATTTGTCCATAGTCAGTGTGCTAATTAAATTGTAGCTGAATCTGTTCATATATTATAAAATGAAACATAAATAATAGATTATTTATGTACTCTTCATCATTCCCCCTGATGTCAGTTGTCTGTCATTACAGTTAGACTGACAGATATCTGTTGTCATCTCTTTTCAGTGTTCCTAGTGTTCCTAGTGATTGTATGCAACATGTATGAGTGTGTGTGAACAGGTGGTCAATAGGGCTATATATATATATATATATATATATATAAATATATATATTTGAGTTTGGAATTAATTATGGTAAGGCAATTTTTAGTACAAATATCAAGTAAGAAAGGGGTGAGAAGCTAATGGATCTCCTACGTTGCCATGTCTGATGAAAAAATCTTGGCTTAGGAAAAAAAGTCAACACATGTCAAGGTACTCCCCAATAAATTATCCCTCAACAATTAAATCTAAGATCCGAAGGTTGTTCCATCTTTGGTGTCTCTTCATGATGTCATCATCTTTGCCAAGTACGATGGGGGGGTCTTGTAGGGTACAGTCATCTTTGACATCTGGTTTGGATCTCATGTGTGTCCAAGTCCTGCCATTCTGTGTCCTTAACGACCGTCTCAAGATCTCGTGTCATCTGTCAGGGATATCATCTGCTACAGCTGGGCACTGTCTTAATTCTCATCCATCTTGTAGGAAAGAAAAGAAAATATCAGTTGTTTTGAAATTTTAACTTTTTTCTACCCATCTGTCGTTCCTGCGTCCGGTCCCCTTGTAGCATTCTGATATTCTCTGCAGCTGTCCACTTCTTGGTTCCTAATATGGGAAGAAATACAAAATACTCTTCTGGGAATTCTCCCTTCCGAGCATGGTTAGAATCCTATCCCGTTCCCTCTGATGACTTACGAATTTCATTCCAGGTGTTACTATCATTATGGAATTGAAAAAAAACCAAAACATATTTTGCTGTCCTTTGCGAGTATTATGGACCAAACTTTACATAGTTTCGACCACTAGATGGCACCAGGGAACTGTAGACTGCCTTATCTTATAACATTACCATAAAAATTCCTTCAACGTTTCCCTGACCTTGGAAGATTTCAAATTTTTATACCCTTCTTAGCATTACCATTATCCCCCTTTTTCTCATTTCCAATGATCTATGTATCAGTTGGGAAGGAGAAACAAAGGAATCCTGTTCTTAGTTACCTGTGGAGACAGAAAGAAATGTGAGTATACATAATACATTTATGTTACATAACGTCATCTTACCTAATCATATCTCCAAGGACACACGATGTTTAGAGATTTACCCATTTAGTATATTGTTGATGGCAATTTCCCTCTAAAGAACCTATTTAAACACTTAAAAGCTTTAGAAACTTTGTATATAACCACCTTTGCTGGGTAGCGGATCTGTATATCTACTACTGATGTACTCTCTCAAAAAAAACTGATTTAGGCACATTATTGCCCCTACTGGCCAGCAAATATTAATGCAACAAAATCACTAAACCATCATTTTGTTTTAAAACTTTTACTGCAGTTGGTAAACAATCACTGCTTACATCTACTATAAGATCCATATCAGTCCCCCTGATCCAGGTGAATAAAAGCATTTGATGGGGCCATATTAGACCCTATTGCTGTGCCTTGCAGTTGAAATTTAAAAAAAGTTTGAAATAAAAATATTTTTATGAAGGACATCAATAAGCAACATTGTAAACTGGAAATTATAGATTACCTAAATGTAACAGTATCATTATCATGAGGGATACTGATATAAAGGCTAAAAACACATAGTATAACCAAATAACATATATGAGAAACATCTGGAAAATGTAGAAACATGTTTAATGAAATCCATAGCATCACATATAAAAATGGAATATCCAGAATGATAAAGGTTGACATAAGGAACCAAGGGCATACTGATTGATCTACTAGGAGGATTGACCAAAGAATTTTTGAAAGTACATAAATTATATATATTTTAAGAAAATCTATCTCCTAATTGCCACTAAACCTATACCTCTCTCACTGGTATCCTCTCTCCACATATACTTGCTAATATTGTCTATTTATTTCAGAAAATATTTTTTTTAAAAATCTTTAATTTTTTCCTTTCCTATGCTTATTATAATTCTTAATTACAATCTAATGCTTTATAACCATTACAAATACACCTCTCATACCTCTATTTCCTATTCTATTTCATTTAAATATTTTATTTATTCTGATAAAATGTACACTTTCTATATTGCATAATTTGTTATTTTTCTAAAATATTATAATCTGGATAATTACTATTGTGAATTCTATTGTGATTCCTTTACTTATTGATGCCATCTCTCCCAAATAAATCACTACTCCTGCAACTTGTACCTTGACCCTATCCACTCTAAACATGTAACATCAACACTGTCTCCCCCTTATACTCATATACCATAATTCTATCCCATACATCCCTAATCTACTTTTTCCGTCCAACTTTTAGCTATCACCATCCCATAATCTTATTGTGACAAAATTATCGCTAATACCAGTGAATTATTACCTCCCACTTATTGTTTACTTGTTTTTCCTTAGTCACAAAAGAGCATATCAATGGCTCAAATATGCGCTGTGCATCACTTCATCTACAGACCCTGGCTAGGAATGCCAACCATCACTTTCTTGTCATCACTATTAGTCGACACTTACACCTACCCAGTAACTGGTGCAAAAGGTTTGGTTAAAAACACGAAAGATGCACTGAGCTTGAATCGCTTGCATCCACATTGGCATGTTCCTACTGTGCATTGCTGTTTCTGAGCACACGCAGAGGAATTTCACACAAGATGAGGCACACAAAGGAACTAGTGTCCGAAGATAAATCAATTTCTATATCTTTATTTCTAGTTATATTGATGGAAGAACCCATGTTTGTAGTACACACCCTTCCCCATTGCAGGCTTTCCCCTAAATCAACAAGAATAAGTAATTAAATAAGAAATTCAAAAGCAAATATATTGAGTCTAAAATTACAGCCTGTTCAGTGAAATTCCATTCCTGAAAATTATCAGGAGATTTTATGAATACATAATAGAGCAAAATGTCATACTGCTTATTTGTAACAAACTGACTTCATTAAAATGTAACCTGGTTGATTTAGTTACTTGGAGATAGGTAGTCAAATATTATGCAAAACTTACAGCAAGCAGTTCTATATTTATTTTTAGCTCAATATCATTTGCATGCTAAAGTGCAGCCTGTCTCATCCTCACTAAATACATAAGATGAACAGTGCTGGTTGTTTATGAACTCCACAGAAGTACAAGCTTCTAAAAAAGAAATGATGGATTATACAACTCTCATTTTAACAGCTGCCTCTTGGCTTTTGATGATCATCGGAATATTTCTCAATACATTTATAGTGATAAAAAACTTAATTTGTTGGTGGAAGGGTCAAACTCTTCAAACCGTTGACATTATCATGACCAGCCTGGGAACGGTGAGGATACTTTTTCTAATTTTGTGGATGACTCGTAATGTAATAAGTGATGATTTGCATAAAATTCCAGCTAATATGTTTATAATATATGTTATCATTACAACAATATTTGCAGAATTCTGCAGCCTGTGGTGGGGCACCGTGCTCTGCGTATTCTACTGTGTAAAGATCACAAACTACAGCAACAGATTATTCCTGAGACTTAAAATGAACATTTCCAGGTTGGTGCCGTGGCTGCTTCTGACATCAATGATGGTGTCTTTTCTTTCCGGTCTGCCAGTCTTGTACTCAGAACATGACATGAAATCTGCTCATCTCATTAATGGTACTGAAAATGGAAATATAACTTATGAAAATAAACACAGACATTTAGAGATCATTAAGTTGGGAGGATCCTTCATACCATTCATCATATTTTGTGCAGCCATCTCTCTTCTAATTGTATCACTCCTGAAACACACCAGGAATATGAGCAGCAACGATTCAGGATTCACAAAACCTCAGATTGTTGCTCACAAAAGGGCGATTATGAACATGGCCTCTTTTCTGTTCTTTTATGTCCTCTTTTTCATAAGTTCCAACTTAATTTCTTTAACATTCCAACTCCAAAATCCAGTTTACGGTCTCCTTTGCCGTGTTTGCTATGTTTCCAACCCAAGTCTGCACTCGGTTATGTTAATAGTCAGCAACGGAAAACTGAAACGCTCCTTTCTTGCTATTCTCTGCTGTGTAGGGAAAGTCAATCTTAATTAACACATTTTATAAGGGAATCTGTACCGGTTCCCATGTGGACACAAAGCTAACAGCAGACATAGACTTTAAATATAAATGTCAGTTCATCAACAATTATACAGTAACAATTTAGATACTCCAGTTTGTCTGGAGTCTAGATTATCTTTAAAAAGAAACAAAAGTATCTGGTAGGAGAAACTCTTTATTTATATGTGACCTGTATCTCTATGTATTTGTCATACTGTACATCTAATTATATGTCACACTGAACATATATTTATATGTCGTGCTGGAGATCTATTTATATGTCAAATTGTATCTTCATTTACATGTCAACCTGTATCTCTTTTTATATGTCAACCTGTATCTTTATTTAAATGTCAATCTGTAACTCTATATGTCATTTTGTACATCTATTTATATGTCAGCCTGTATCTCTATTTATAGTAAAAAGAAAAGTAGGAACTTTCACTGTGGTGTAGTGGTTAGCACTTCTGTCTTACAGCACTGTGGTCATGAGTTCAATTCCCGACCATGGCCTTATCTGTGAGGAGTTTGTATGTTCTCCCCGTGTTTGCATGGGTTTCCTCCAGGTGCTCCGGTTTCCTCCCACATTCCAAAAACATACTGGTAGGTTAATTGGCTATTAAAATTGACCTTAGTCTCTCTCTCTGTCTGTGTGTGTTAGGGAATTTAGACTGTAAGCTCCAATGGGGCAGGGACTGGTGTGAATGAATTCTCTGTACAGCGCTGCGGAATCAGTGGCGCTATATAAGTAAATGGTGATGATGATGAACTTTCCTAAAAGGAGCTATGAGGTTCTGTTTGGAACTTTCTTGTAGGATGATGAATGTATTTCCCATAAGAAAAGAAAAGCCACTGGATGAAACTGTACATCAAGTCCTATCCTAAAAATTTCCACTAATTGTAACTTTCAACTTGACCACAACCTGGAAATCTTTGAAAGTGACGTAGAAGAGATTTTGTCAAACCTTTAGAAAGAACAGAGTTTAAAAAATCTCACCATCATGTGGACATACTCAGTTTATCATAACATTTGTGAATCCAGATAATTTTTTTACACATTCAGATTACTTAGCTGGCTGACTTTGGGTGACACTAACACAGATTTATGTAATGGAGCGATATAATGCTTCCATAATATAGTGTGTAACAGACTGCTCTTCAGTTGACATTATGCTTCCAGTTAATTGCAAAGCTAAATCCATCTGCCGCAAATCGCCAGGGATATCTTCCTCACTTAAATATATTTGAGGTTACAAGATAGAGACAGAATAAAGAAATGTGCGGATGACCTGCAGTTACTGCAATTGAGATCTGTGTTAATCACTGGATTTCTGGGACACAGGATTTTTCCAGGTGCTACCATTATTGTCACCATTAAAAGGAGACCAGATAGATACACAACATGCTGTAACTAATTAATAAGCACTTACAGAATTGCTCAGAACTGGCTACTGATGATAATATGGATCTGGAATTTGGCTCAGGGAAAAACACTGCGGTAGCTTCATCTTCCCAAATAACTAATGACACAAGTCACCAAACTAAAAAAAGACAGTAGAGTAGCCACCCAAAAGAGTGGGTGGTGTAGGGTTAGAGTTGTGTCAATCACCAAAATTCAAGCAAAAACTAAGACAGACTGAATATCATCCTTTCATTTTGCACAATAACAGCGTTTGAAGATAGAGATTTGAGTAAGAGTTCGACTTATATTTTATACATAGATATGTTTTCTCTTCATTGCCATTCATGTTTGTTTATAATTTGCATTATTTTTATATTTTTAAATTTAGGTCTGTGATCTTACTTTGCAGTGCAGCTGATTGCAATACCACAAGGATTGTGCTGTGGTATAAACGCCTGTTAGTATAGCATACACTTGTTCCTCTGAAGACATTTCAACTGAATTATTAGTTTAATGAAAGACCACTCTTCTGTATGTTTAATCCTATATTAAGGTTTTGGAAACAACAAAATCTCACCATAAAGTTTATTAGCAGAACTTTGGTTAAGTGCTATTCATGTATGGAAGTAAATCTAGTTCGCACTTATGAGCAAGGAATCATTCATTTGTGATTCATTATGTTAAAGCACTCCCCGAGGATCCACTGATTTATACTTCTAAGGGAGATTTGGTTTATTTCCTTGAGTGGAGAATGTTATACATGCAAGTTATCTTCCTAAAGAATTTCCCTGGAACTCAGTGATGGACATTTTTGCCACCTGCACCTGACTCCAATTATCAATCGTGTATATATAGATCTACACATGAGGAGCAATTGATTTGCAAGGCATCTTACCTAAGAACACCCATGGAACAGAACTCCCTAAATTTGGAACAGTTGTAATATATATAATATATATAAAGTTTGGCCAGTCCTATTGCTCTGATGGTTTCCAATTGATCTGTATATAAATGAATGTTTGGATTCTGTGACTACTATACATGTGTGGAAATGTTTTTACTTCTCTTACTGTTGTGTGTTTACTTAACTTGTAAATTTTTTATGAATATACATCTGATCATTTATTCACAGCTGAAGTGTTTACCGAGCACTGCAGTAATTTTTGTTTGTTGTCTATTGTTATAGTGGTTTAGCATTAATTGTTTTGCAACTGCTGGTGGCACTAAATCATTATCAATTATTGTGATCCTTAATTTTGCGCAGTTGGGATTTTCATTGTTCTTTATTTTACAACCTCTTACATATTTGAAATGTTTTAATACAAAGGTGAGATATAGACCAATATACTAATAAATGAAATAAATGCACCAACTGGCTGTATCTGCTTAGTGGCCTATAATTTACATTTACTTGTGCTGGTTTTTAGACATATATATATATATATATATATATATATATATATATATATATATATATATGTGTCAATAATAGACAAATAATAAAAAAAAAAATATTTTTCAGTGTCTATTTCTTAATGACTATATTATTAACAGGTGACAATAATTGAATACTTTTTTTCTGTGCGTTCTGCTGGATCTTTACATTTCACATTTGTATTGTTCATATAACGCAGTGTGTTGCGTCTGTCTCAATACGGAAAATGCCATATATACGGAGCCTATCTATACCGGTATTCGACAAGAGACGTTTCTTCACATCCGCTTGCAGTTGAAGTTGGACATGCATGATGGGTTAATAGACATGTTTTAACAATCTTTCTTTTAATAAAAGTACAAAAAAAAGTGTTAGCTACATCAATATATATTTTGGTTTTGTATTGAAATACAATCTGCATTTGATAGATCAAGCTAATTCTGAAAAGCAGCTTTACTATCAAACATAGGGTTTAACACTCCATAAAACAAAATTTGACCAGGTTACAATGCTTTCATCATCATCATATATTTGTTTATATAGCTCCACTAATTCTGCAGCACTGTACAGAGAACTCATTCACAACAGTCCCTGCCCCATTGGAGCTTACAATCTAAATCCCCTAGTTTACACATACACAGGCAGACCGAGAGAGACTAAGGGCAATTTAATAAAAGCCAATCAACCTACTACATGGCAGATATCTAGAGGTTATTTGAGAAACTGCATTTTTCAAACAATAGTTATATATACATGTGATTGTCAGACTAATTTACAAAATAAATAATTAAATCAATGCAATGCCTACCTGCAAACACCCTAAAATATTTGATTGGCTTGAGCAGCATGGTGGCTAAGTGGCTAGCTCTTCTGCCTCACAGCGCTGGGGTCATGAGTTCAATTTCCGACCATGGCCTTATCTGTGTGGAGTTTGTATCTTCTCCCCGTGTTTGCATGGGTTTCCTCCGGGTGCTCCGGTTTCCCCCCACACTCCAAAAAAAAACCATACTAGTAGGTTAATTGGCTGCTATCAAAATTGACCCTAGTCTCTCGTTCTCTGTCTGTGTGTGTATGTTAGGGAATTTAGACTGTAAGCTCCAATAGGGCAGGGACTGATGTGAATGAGTTCTCTGTACAGTGCTGCGGAATCAGTGGCGCTATATAAATAAATGATGATGATGATGATAGTGTGAAGAATACCTCACAATCAACAGGTTAAATCCTTCTTTAAACTCTCAGAGGAAAAGAGGTTAAGTTAATAAGTGCATCTTGTTAACTGTTGAAGTAAAAGTCTAGCCTGATTACCTTCCTTATGGAATGGAGGGACTTATTCAATTGTTATTCAAAGTTCAAGATGGTGTGCCCTACATGAGTAAAATGTGTCGCATCTAGTGGTACAGTTAGATCATGTGTGCCAATCCCATTTAGTAGATTTTTTTTAATGGATGATCACTGAATGGTAATACTCTCCTTTACCATTGTTGATATTTTGCCCACATTCAATTTGTTACATTGACAAACAATAATATAAACAAGAAAGTGACTTCTTATTGCAGATGTTGAATAACTTTGAAGATATCACCAGTAGCTTGATGCAAAAATGTTCTCCTGCTAGCAATAAATGACAATTCACACAAATAAACAGGTTTTAGGTTTTAACTTCAGCCAGTTCTTAGGTTCCACAGATGATATCATGAGTTGCTTAATTGAGTACCCAAAAATAAAAATGGTCTCACAAATGACTCTCGAAGCAGTAGGAAAAAGTGTATTCAATAAAATGTTGTCATAATCCCTTTCTAAAAATGTTTAACCATTTTGCCATTTTGGTCAAAGCCCAATGTAGAAGGACTCTTCAGACAGTAAGTGTAAAAAAGCTTAGGTCCTTTATTCATGTATATATATATATATATATATATATATATATACATATATATATATATATATATATATAATAAATAGATGATGATGATATGTCAATACAAGAAATTTTAGTTCAACATTGAACAAGATTGAAGTCTATTTTACCTTTTCATGTACTTATATCTTAAATGCCAGCCCTCTTACATATATCACTAATCATGCAATGCTTTTTTGAAGAAAATGTTTATCAGACGACATGAAATCAGGCATAAATACTTTTGACACTTATTGCAACCAGTCAGAAATCCTGTATCTTAAAAAGCATAAATAACCTTTACATTAATGTAAACCAATGTCCAGCTAGAGACATCTGGCATCAGTTTAAATTACTGGGTTACAAAATCCTATTCTTACAGCTAAAAGCACTGAGTATATTTTAACCCATTATATTTCTCTAAACTATTAATTAATTCATCCAACTTTTAGTATGCCAAAACTTAACCTTCCTTAACAGATATGATATACATAAAATGTAATAACTGCAAACAATCTGTGATTTAGTCTGAACAGATTTTAAAGCTTCTCTTTTCAGAAAAATGATGATTGCTAAATTAAAATATATGTTTTTTTTAATAAAGGAAAAAGTATCATATTTGATCAACTTAATAAATATATCAATCGAACGAGTTTGTGAAAGTGGATTAAAAGTGCTCTTGCCCCAAAAACAAAGCATGGAATGTTATATTTAATAAAATAATCTTTCAATTTCAGTTTCCCAATTAAAGGCATTTTAATGATAGATGTGCACAATAGAAACGTCTTTAGAAAACATATATCTAAGATTCAGTTTGACAATAATCAGATGAGCTGAAATACAATACTACGTTAATTGTTTCTGTTTTGTCCCCTTCTGCAGGACTTGCTTTCACATTTTAAATATTTTTTTTAGAGTAACTATGTTCATCTTTTAAAAAGGACTGTTAATAAATGAGAAATATAAGAATTGCTCAAGGAGGTATGTTTATCAAAATCAGCAAAATATTTTGTATAAAGTTTAATTCTAAGGGATATATTTACTAAACTTTGGGTTTGAAAAACTGGAGATGTTACCTGTAGCAACCAATAAGATTCTAGTTGTGATTTTGCAGAATGCACAAAATAAATTAAACCTGGAATCTGATTGGTTGCAATAGGTGCTCGTATTATAATTGTTCAATCAGCATATTAAACTACAGTAAAGGAACACACAATTGGTTCATTAATATGATTTTTTTACCATTGGTATGTGATTTAAAACCAGATAAATTGCAGAAATTAAATGTGCCAAACTGTTTCTTTTACTAATATATTCAATATATTTATTTTTTTCATAAAATGACAACTTTTATTTCGACCTACTTATCTTACTATATCTGGTTTGGAGCATTTTTAAGAATTCATTGTAATATAGAGTCCATAATTTATCTTTTAATGATATTTTTCACTCTTTGTCATACTGTGAAATGAAGCTATATTGCAAATGAATAACTTGATCACTTGTCTGTTCTTCTATAGAACCAACATTATTTTTAATCTAAGCCATTTTTTTTCTTATAAATTGTTCAATTTAAAAATCAGCATGTTCATTGTAATAAACATTTATAGTATCATACCTTTTAATCCTAATGATTTGGATTTTGGAATACTTTTAAGCAATGAAGGTTTATTGCCACTGGTAGCATGTAAAGAAGTGTGATCAATATCTATGGAATGTGTACTCAATATTAGTCTATTTTTCTTCAATAATCCATTGTATTGACATCTAGAAATTAAATTATAATAGAGCAAACTGTGTATCTGAAAATTGAGAATAATAAATCATTATTAATTATTAATTATTTTAAATTGTCTTCTAGTTTTCCAAAGTTCTCATTGGAAAAGTTTTACTCAAGTTCCTACTTCTAATTTCATACTACTAAACAAGTTAACGCGTGCATGATACTCATGCATTCTAGTCAAATCAAGCTACTTAAGGTGTTAAAAAGGTTCTTGTCATGCATTGGGCCTAGCCCAGGCCTCCTCAGGTGAAGAGCGTTACTTCCCAACGCAAGCGCCCTTTTTTAACGTGGTTTTGTCCACATGTCACCACCTCATAATTTTTCTCCATCACCTCATCCTTCATCTTCATCGCCATAATCCTTCATCAAGATACTTAAGGTGTTCAAAACTCCCCACTGTCACCCCTGGCAACCACCAACCACTCCCAACTGTCACTTCTCCTTCAAGAAATATATAGGTCAGTGTATAACTCTGCCCAGCAGGTGGCGCTGCAGCTTGGTTTTTTCTTCCCACACACGCCACTAGGCATTTATATAGTAGATTATCTAGGTCATTCTTAATTCAATTCAAAAAGTAGTGACGCTACTATGATATGATATGATAACAAGTATATCCTGATGTTCTTTTGTTTCTGCAGTGCCATTCAAATTTGTTGTTTTATTTACCACACACATATAGGAAATAACAGGGGTGCTTACTGTCATAAATGTCCCCATATGTCTGACTACTGACATAGGTCTTACATTTAATTTCTTTCAAGTTCATCAAACCTCGAATGGTCAGGATGGATGTTATGTGTGGCTAAATATAATGAGAGCCATAAAAGATATCTTCACACTATGTTGTGGCCTGTGATGTGTAATGTCTGCTGACTGTAGCTATTACATGAAAATATATTGCAAGAGCTTTCATCATTTGTTAGTAAGTGGCGAATTGTATATCAAGCATTTCTGTATGTGGAGAGGAGATCAGAGCTAGAGAAGTGTATAGAGTAGAGGCAGTAAGGTGACAGATGGTAACTCTAATCATATAGAAAAGGACAATAATAGAGATATAACACTTTTACCAAAGTATTGAAAAAAATGATCAATATAATAAATAAACAATACATTAAGAAAATAAGATATTTCAGTGAATGAAGAGATATTTATATCGGTACATTATAAATCAAACTGTAAGAAGTGCATGATTTTGTCCAAACATTTTAGACCATTGATAGTGGCTTCTCAGGTGGGTTCTCCTTTCCACATACAGATTGTCAATGTTGTCGTTACTTACTGAATATATTTTTCCTTTTTTAATAACACTATTACTCATAAATACCATCTATCTCCTAATTGCCACCAATTATATAGCTCTCTCAATGGTATCTTCTCTCAACAAATACTTTGTTAATATTGTTTATTTATTTCAGAAAATGTTTTTTCATAAATCTCTAACTTTTTTCTTTCCTATGATTATTGTCATTCTTAGTTACCATCTATTGTTCTATAAACACTACTCATACACCTCTCATACCTCTATATCCTCTTTTAGTTTAAATATTTTTATTTCTTCAAATAAATTGTACACTTTCTATATTGCATAATTTGTTCTTTCCTAAAATATTATATTCCGAATATTCCGAATGATTGCAATAATTGTGCTGTGGTATAAACGCCTCTGAATATAGTGTACACTTGTTCCTCTGAAGACATTTCAACCATATTGTTCAGCGAAACGCATCAGCAGACAAAGACCACTATACTGTATATTTAATCTATTGAGGTTTTGGAAATATGAACATCCCACCGTATAGTTTATTAGCAGAACTTTGACATTTGGTTGAGCGCTATTCCTATATCGAAGTAAATCTGGATTGCACTTATGAGTGAGGAGTAATGAATTTGTGATTCAATATGTTAAAGCCCTCTCCAAGAATCCACTGACAGATTTTTGCTGTATTGGAATTTAATTTCCATGTCCTGATTGTGAACGTATACAACGTAAATCTATGAGAGGTCCGGATTATTTCCATGAGTGAATCATCATCATCATCATCATCATCAGCTATTTATATAGCGCTACTAATTCCGCAGCGCTGTACAGAGAACTCATTCACATCAGTCCCTGCCCCATTGGAGCTTACAGTCTAGATTCCCTAACAGACACACACAGACAGAGAGACAGAAATGATCAACCTTGGGTATATACATCTATACATGAGGAGCAATATATTTGCAATGCATTTTGCTAAGAACACCCTTGGAGCAGAACTCCCTCAGTTTGGAACAGTTATACTATATATACTATATATAAAATTTGGCCAGTCATATTGCTCTAATGGTTTCTCATCGATCTGTATATAAATGAATGTTTGGATTCTGTGACTACTACACATGTGTGGATAAGTTTGACCTATTGCGTGTTTACTAAATGTCTATATTTTGCATATACGTCTGATCATTGATTCATAGTTGAAGTGGTCACTGAGCACTGCAGTAACAATTTGTTAGTTGTCTGTTGTTTATATAAGTCATCTTTAAGTTGGTAATAAATGGATGAGCAAGTTTTTCTCCAATAATAGTTTTTTTTAAATTAATTAATAATGAAATATAATGAACTGAACGGAGCAGGTATGTTCAGCGTATATCATAGCCAAACTCATTATACAATTATGTAATTTGTTTTTGAACAAATATATGGAGTAAAGTTCAAAATGTTTTTCCTTCTTAAAAGTACAGGTCTTAATTTTAGATTAGTTGTATATATTAGTAAAATACGAGCTTAGATGTATTTCTGTTAATTTCTTTAAAAGTTACTTTTATAGATTTTTATCATTCTTTTTTTGCAGATGCTGGTGCCACTAAATCAATTATTGTGATCTTTAATTGAGTGGCATTAGGATTTTTGCTGTTCTGTGTTTACATCGTCATTCATGTTTAAAAGCAAGTGTTCTACTACAATGGTGAGATATAGACCAACATATAAATAAATGCACCAACTGGCTCTATCTGCTTAATTGCCCATACTTGTTCAGCGTATGTCATAGCCAATCTCATTATGCAATTATGTAACTTGTTGAACAAATATATGGAGTAAAGTTTAATTTTTTTCCTTCTTAAAAGTACAGGTCTTAATCTTAGATTAGTTATATATATTAATAGTATACAAGCTTATATGTATTTCTGTTAATTTCGTTAAAAGTTACTCTGACAGGTCCAGCCCTTTCATATACACATAAAAACTTATTTTCCATGTGAGTGTAAATGGGTGCATAAAATGTCTGTCATCATGTTTTCAGGCCCTGTTTTTTTTTTTTGCAAATCTTTGAATACAGCATATTCCACATTTAAAGCATGCATACAGAATCAATATTCCCATTATTATGACTAGAATAAATTTCATGCATGAATACAATATGTCAGATAACCATTTTCCAAATCCAGAGAACCATATGCTTGGATTTAGCCATGACCAGGAGGAATCATTTTCAGAGTCTTTATCATAATTTTGATGGTGAAACTTCTCTTTCATGTTGTGGGCCTCATTCATATGATTAGCAATTTCAATTTCTGGATCAGAGGTGTTGGTCAGGTAATTACAACAATGAATGCCAAATTCAATCTCGAGCGTCAGACAATATCCCCCTGTCTGTGCCGTTAGATAGTCCAAAACTATTTGGTGTTGTAAAAGTTAATTTTTAAATGCCTGCAAGTCATGTCCAACATAATGAAAAGTATCATCATAAATTTAAGTCACATTATCCATAAAGCCGGCCAAACTTTTAATTTCATGTTGGTTAGTTATGAAGCCAAAGTTTCCATAAGTAAACACATTACCAATACTTATACCAACTTTGTCTCCTATGGACTTGTTAAGGAGTGGAACATATTTATTATTGACATTTTCCCTTTTTTCTCTGATCATATCATGTGTCAAAACCTTTTTCAACTCATCATGTGGTATTATACAGAACTGTGGAACCACTCTCCCTAAATAGCATAATCCTTCAGAATTGATTGGTAACCATTTGTATGCATATTTTCCACATATATAATAAATGTTCCCTGGTAGAATGAATGGTATGTGACGCTTTAACACCATGGTTGAGACGGTCATACCCAAGTGACATTTGGTATCTGATATTTCGTCTCCTCTTCGTCCATGTCTGGTTCTGGCAATGTAAGATTAAAAAGTTGATTGTAATAATACATTGTGCATTGTGTACATATTTTACTCTTTAGTGCTTTGTTGGCATACCTTTCAAACTTAGTGGTATCTGTTTCAAGTTCTAGTTTTAGCTTTATTTTCTCTTCATTTGCAATTTCTAGATCTCTGACTACATCAAAAGAACAAGGTTCTTTACATTCAGACACATATGTTTTAGGCACTGTAATCACTGTGTCACATTTACTTAAACTAACTCTTCCTACTTGGAATACTTGTTGCTCCAGAGCGACATTGTATATACCAGATGCTGTCCATATTTGTGATGTTTCCGGTTCAACCTCATTTATTGTTTTGTTAAAACAAAAAGGAATTTGTTCTGTTATGTGTGGTGCTAAAACTATAAACGGTGGTTTGGTCGAGTTATATGTACTTCCAACAGTTTGACCACACTTACTATGATCACAATTTTGTTCTTGGCATTTTATATCAGATCTAATGAGTGTCATCACTTCATAGGATATCTGAACTGGTGACATTGGTATATTTTTACCCAGTAAAGGAGTTTTAGTACATATTGTAACTCCCAACACTTCACCTAGTATAGCATGCAATTGGTCAATTGGATATTCTTTCTGGTAATATGCATTGTTATCTGTGCACCACTGTATACACCTTTCTTCTGGTGGAGAACCACAATACTCCCAAATACATTTTGGAATTGGAGGTAATCCTTTACAGTGACTGAATTCTCGGTTTGCCTGTTTAGAAAAGAAGCAGAAATGATCTTATTAAAATCAACCTCTTCTATTATGTCAGATGGGCTATCACTCCCCCAACTCCTCCTTAATCCCTCTCCAACATATATCAACCCAGTAATTGAGACAATAATCACTGTTCCAATGAACAGGGCAGCAAGATTGAAAGCTTTCTGCGACATTATTCAATGAGCATGTAGCTGCCTATACATCAGCAACTCCATCTTGATTGAAGAGTTCTTTCAGATGTAACTCAGTCTCTTTATTCGTGTTCAGTTTTCCGTCCTTCGGTTCCTTTAAGCTTGGTTCTTTGACCTCTTTGCAATGGGAACTGTGGATCCAAGTGTCCTTTTCGGCGACCTTTACAGCTGTATCAGTTGTTAATAAAACGTGCCACAGACCATCCCATCGATCTGTAAGGGAACCAGAGCGTAAGAAATTTCTCACCATAACATAGTGTCCAGGTTGTAACTTGTGTGCAGGCCCGAGAGCTGATTTCAGTTGAATGTCCTTCTAGGCCTGCCGAAGCTTCTGCAACTGCTTAGACAACTGTATAACGTATTGAACAGTTAGATCATTATGCAAAGTTAAATCAGTCTTTGGATAAGTAACATATCTTGGCTGAAGTCTAAATAACAGTTCATATGGAGAGATATTGAGTGGAGGCTTAGGTGTGATTCTAATACTATGAAGCACTAAAGGAAGTGTTTCTACTCATGCCATTTCTGTTTCTTTGGTAAGCTTGGCTAACCTATTTTTAAACACTCCATTTATTCTCTCAACTTTCCCTGATGCTCGGGGATGATATGGGGTGTGAAGTTTTGAGTCTATTCACATCATGTCACACATTCTTTGAAACACTTTTCCTGTAAAATGAGTTCCCCTGTCACTCTCTATGACTTTGGGTAAACCATATAGACATACAAATTCTTGCAAAATCTTTTTAGCAGTGAACTGCGTGTTGTCTGAGGCCGTTGGCCAAGCCTCAACCCATCCAGAAAACATGTCTGTAGAAACCAACACGTACTGTAAACCTCTTATCTTTTTCAATTGAATAAAGTCAATTTGTAACATCTGAAATGGACCTGTAGCATTAGGTAATGCTACAGGTAGCAGAATTGAGATTCTGACATTTGTGTATTGTAATGTTAATAGATGTTAGTAATGCAATTTCCCATCGTGAGAACCTTGCGGAAGACACATGTCTGGTCTGTGCATTATTCAGGAGTTGAGCGACAGCATGTGGGACAAACAAATGTAGCTCATGCTGCAACACAATATCCTGTGTCTTTTCCACTAGAATGGCTTCTGCAGCTATAGACCTTAAGCATGAAGGTAATGCTTTTGCTACTGCATCTAATTGCACACTGAAATAGCCCACGGGTCTATGATTTCCTTCACGAATATGTGTAAGAACTCCTAAAGCAGTGTTTTCATCATCAGTGCAATACAGTTAAATAAATAATTTCTTGTAATCAGAAATGCCTCAATGGATTCAGGTGTATGCTCAACTTTATCAGGCATGTTTTATAGAATTAATTGTTGAAATGGGAAAGCTACAGCTTAAATTCCTGGTATCCACTGACGACAAAATTGTGACATATCAAGGAACGAGCGTACTGCTTTCTGATTCTGAGGTAATGGGTGTGTAAAAATAAGGCGCTTTGGGGATCTAAGTGTCTCTGGCCAGGTGTCAAACAATGGCCTAGGTATTTAACCTTATCAGTGCATAAATGAAGTTTCTCCTTGGACACTTTGTGGCCTGCTTCTGCAAGAAAACACAATAGCTGTTTAGTATCTTTCAGTGAAGCCTGGTGCGTTCTGGAACACAGCAAAAGATCATCGACATATTGAACCAAGACTGATTCATCTGTGGGTACAAAAGATTGCAAATTATTCTGCAAATATTGTGAGAAATAATTTGGACTGTCTATATAGCCCTGATTGAGCAAAGTCCAGGTGTATTGAACTCCCCTGTAGGTAAAAGCAAAAAGATACTGTGAGTCAGGATGTATTAGAATTGAAAAAAATGCACTGCACAAATCTATGACAGTGAAATATTTTGTATCTGCCGGAATCTGCATCAAAATGGTTGCACGATTGGGTACTATTGGAAAGTGTGACTTCACCAATTTATTTAGGGCCCTTAGATCGTAAATTAGTCTCCATGAACTGTTCCGGGTACTTCCGGGATTCCCTCTTTTGGGAATTGGATAAATGGGCGAATTTGCGGGACTCATGCGTTTCTTTAATATTCCCCGCTCCAATAATGCTTGAATAACAGGCCATATTCCTTGTTCTGCTTCTAATTTGAGTGGATATTGAGGTATGCAAGGTGGAGACATTCCTGGCTGTAATTCAATGTGGATGGGTGCTACGTCATGCATTAGTCCTACATCCTGTGAGTCTTTTGCCTATAATTGGTCAGGGACCTCTTGTAACATGTCCACTATATCTGAAGAAACAAACATGGTATATTCAGGCATTGGTATGTGAGCTGTGTCTAGATGAGCCTGCACATCCTCTCTGTTTGGCTCTGGAACATGTAAATATACTCCGTCTGGAGTACAAAAATCTTTGCAATTTAACTTGCATAGTAGATCTCTCCCAAATTTGATGGAGTTACAGCTGACAAAACAAAAGCACATGTTGCTTTAATTGGACCAAGGGTTACATTCTGTTAAGTAGATATAGGAAGTGTTGAAACCTGGCACATTATTCCCACAGCTTGGACTGTTTGTGAAGTTTTAGGAATATTACCCCTATCCTTTAAGACAGATCTGGCCGTGCCTGTGTCAATTAGAAAAGAGACCAAATGATCTCCTACCTGCATCATAACTTTTGGTTTTGGAAGGAGTTCTATGTGTGATGCAAGTATACAGGCCTGGCTTTCATCCTATGGGTGAGACACAGCCCTTTGTGTGTACTTTAGTATGAAAGTCTGTGTTCGTGGGTTTAATGCTGATCCTCTCCCTGCTGCACGGGAACCCCCCCTCTGTGCTGGAGCAAACCATCCATCACGTCCTACAGGGGGACGGGGAGGAGTGGGTGTGGGTTGTTACGAAGTGACATAAGCACTGGACACTCCCTCTGAATATGCCTTATCATTCCACATGCATAACATCTTTCCGATTTTATGTTTGCAAAATCACGATTAAAAACTTTGTCATTAACATATTGAGGCAATTTCTTAACCTCTTTCTTTCCTCCTCTTCTATCTTTCTCTATCTCTCCTTCCAATGTTTTTATCGGCAACGACATCAACTTCTCTTTTGCCTTACTCTTTTTGTAAAATGTGTTTTTCTCATGTCTTTCTGCCGATTCAACCAACACAGAAATTTCTAGTCCCTTCCAATCTGGGTGTGAGATAGTAACGCTGTCTCGTATTTGCTCACTCAATCCATAAAAAATCCTCTAATCATTATTATTATTATTATTATCGTTTATTTGTAAGGCGCCACAAGGTTTCCACAGCGCCGTACATGGTACAAACAGTAGACTATACGGGGTAAAACAGTACAGAACAATAAACACAAAGTACCAGTACTTCAGAAACTCTAGGCAGGCAGATACAGTAGAGACGGTGCGGAAGAACAGGTATGGAGACAGAAGGGAAGATGGGCCCTGCTCATACGAGCTTACATCCTAAGGGAGGGTAAACAGAATCAGGTACATAAGGGAGCCAGTGAAGCAACGGGGAGAAAGAAAGGGCGCAGGGGAGAACGAGAAGAGGTGAGAGGTTAAGTGGATGGTTGGTAGGCCTAAAGGAACAGGTGAGTTTTAAGTGCCCGCTTGAAGGAGCACAGATTGGGTGAGATCATAGGCTTAATCTGAACATCTTCCAAATCAGTAAACCCTGCAAATTCTTTAACATTCTCCAACAACCGCGTATAGTACTCAGAAACAGACGCTGACAACTCCTGCTTAGTTAAATACAACTTTGACCAATCTATGTGCTGAGGAAATGTGAGCTTTAACTGAATCTGAAACTTTTTAACCACTTCTGCCTGCTCATTTTCAGTTAAAGGTGCAGTACCATCACTGTCATTTTCAGGAATAATTTTCTTGTAATCTACCATCTGGCCACATTGCCATCGGTTCATGTAACATATTTACAACTTTGCTGAAAATTCTTTCTCCGATCAGGGAAATTGTTCACTATAGATTGCAAATCATTTTGCCATCATGAGGACCACAGAGGAACATTCCTATTAGGGTGTGCTGCCGTTCCATCCCCTGGGATAGTAAAAACACGCACTGGATGAAATTTGTGAGCTTTTTTACCCTTAGTTGCTATTCTAGTTTGAACTGGCTGTCTATCTTCTTTCACTATTTTTTTCCGTTCTGTCTCTTTATCCTTAACCTGTTGTGGCCATTTTTTTGCCCAAAAAGATTCCAAACTACCACTCCTTCCCCTACTTTTTTCCGTGATACCTTTCCCTTAACTACTGTTTTTGCTTTCACAGCAGCTGTTGCCTGACTTTCCTCAGCTCCTATTACATCTGCTCACTCTCTCCGGCTGACGATTCTACTTCTAACTTTGCAATTTTTAACTTTGGCTGTTCTGCAGATTCAAATGAGGGTGCAGATGCCTGCGCTTGTAATGCAGCTTCAGGCTGTCTCTGATTAACACTTCCTGTTAAAGAAGCAGCTATTGTTGAGAGCTCTAGCTCCTCATTCCATTGTGCCTCCGATATGCTTGTTATGTTTTCTGGATACAATGGACAATATGCGGGAGGGACTGCATCTGGAGGATGCAATGTCTGTGTATTTACAAGTACAGCTAGCTGCTGTCATCTCTCTGCTCTTTCATTTTTGTACAATCTGGATTGCTCATACCATTTTGTCAAGCATGCTAACTGTTTTTACCGTTCTGTTGCTCCTTTAAGAGAAGCAATCTTATCTTGCACTAAGTCTAGGGATTCAATATTAAAACTCCTGGGGTAAATGTATTAATGTCCGGATTCTTCAACTCCGGTATGTTCAGCGTCTTCGGCGATTAAATTTAAAGCGGTGCTGCATTGTAAAGGGAAACTTCCCTTTACAATGCAGCGCCGCTTTAAATTTAATCGCCGAAGACGCTGAACACGCCGGAGTTCAAGAATACGGACATTAATACATTTACCCCCCAGTCTTTGGGAAACACATTTTCTGACTTTTTGTCATTTTGCACCATTTATCACAGAATTTTAAATAATCGGGATTAAGTTTCCTCATAATCCCACAGGGACTCATTGCCTCGGTGCGTTCTGCACCCCTCTCCTTAGTAATAAAAAGTCCTATTCTGAATAGGGAATCTTATTTTGATTAACTCTTAATCCTAAGGGATAAGTCTATCACTAGAAGTGGCAATCTTACTCACTTGCTAACTTATTAATTTTTCAAATAAGTTTTTCAGAGTAACACACAAAACACCAAAATGTCCTCATAATACTGCACAAAAACACTACAATATCTTCAGATTTCTGCAAAAAAATACCACAATGTCTTCTGTCAGATATAGGTGATCAATCTATTTTCACAGAAGCGCATTTTACCAACACAATTTACCAAAAACAAAGAATCTCAAATTTTTCTGCAACATATTACACCATCAGAAATACATTTAACAACTTAGATTTTGTCCCTAGGTTTCAACTTCAGCAATCAGTTTTGTATTTCCCTTTCACTCACTGCATCAAACTTTTCAGAACATAAAATCATATAAAACATATCTCATACTCCCCAGTCCTCACTCAGATAGTCCTTATGAACCCCAGGTCTGGTCTGATGGTCTGGTCTGATGTTCTGGTGTGATGGTCTGGTCTGATGTCTCCCTTCTCTTGAGGCAATGATGAAAAGAAATTCTCTGACTTGTGAAGAACGTACGACGAAGCCCCCAAATTGTTTGTTCTCTTTAAGTTGGTAATAAATGGATGAGCAAGTTTTTCTTCAATGATAGTTTTTTTTTATTAATTAATAATGAAATATAAGGAACTGAACGGAGCAGGTATGTTCAGCGTATATCATAGCCAATCTCATTATACAATTATGTAACTTGTTTCTGAACAAATATATGGAGTAAAGTTCAAAATGTTTTTCCTTCTTAAAAGTACAGGCCTTAATTTTAGATTAGTTCTATATATTAGTAATATACGAGCTTAGATGTATTTCTGTTAATTTCGTTAAAAGTTACTTTTATAGAGGTTTATCATTCTTTTTTTGCAGATGCTGGTGCCACTAAATCAATTATTGTGATCTTTAATTGAGTGGCATTAGGATTTTTGCTGTTCTGTGTTTACATCGTCATACATGTTTGAAAGCAAGTGTTCTACTACAATGGTGAGATATAGACCAACATATAAATAAATGCACCAACTGGCTCTATCTGCTTAATTGCCCATACTTTACATGTTTACCTGTGCTGTTTTATATATATATATAAATATATATATATATATATATATATATATATATATATATATATATACCCTGCATTGCCTGGCTTTAAATCTCCAGGTCATTGAATTATCAATGAGTTAAATGTGACTGTCAACATTTTAAAAATAGTTAGCAGCTTAGCAGCTCTTCCAACACACCCATGAGGTGGATATCCAGTGTCGTTTTTGTTTTTATATGAAATGTTATCCAAATTCATCCACTGGAAGGCCCAGAACAGGCTCCTCGGGTGAAAGTTCTGACCAGTGCACACTACCAGGAGGTCTGGCTGGGACCTCAGTCACCTAGTATGTCTTCTGAAATCCAATGTTACTAGTATGTGAAGTTATCATAAAAGTGCATCAAGTGGAAGACTCAGAACAGGCTCCCCGGGTCAAAATTCTGCCCAATTTACACAAGCTGGAGGTTGGCCCCAAATCCTCATAAATCTTGGCCAGGATCCGACTGGACCACCTGCATTGGTTTTATTCCAATTGGTTCTGGGTTGTCCAAATGCATAACTGGACAGACAAGCAAACTAAGTCCATCCAATGGAAGGCCAAGGACAGGCTCCCCAGTGAAAAGTTCTGGCCAGTGTACACCAACAGGAGGTCCAACTGGGACCCAAACCCCATTTAAACCTGGCTAGGATCCAACTGGACTACCTCGCGTTGGTTTATCCCAATCAGTGCAGGGGTGTCGAAGATATTTGCCTACAAACAAACAAACTTCTCATTATATATATATATATATATATATATATATATATATATACATGTTAACCCGTGCATGATACTCATGCATTCTAGTCAAATCAAGCTACTTAAGGTGTTAAAAAGGTTCTTGTCATGCATTTGGGCCATAGCCCAGCCTCAACCACCAACCACTCCCCACTGTCACCCTCGGCAACCACCAACCACTCCCAACTGTCACTTCTCCTTCAAGAAATATATATATTTTTTTTAAATCTTTATAAACACTTTTAACAATTAACAAATTAAATTAACAAATTAAAAACCTCTTAGTATACCAAATTTCAGCCCTTTCTGAATTTTTTTTTCCACACACACTAAGAATTTAGTAGGTCAGTGTATAACTCTGCCCAGCAGGTGGTGCTGCAGCTTGGTTTTATTTTTTCCACACACAGACAGACTAACACACACCACTAGACATTTATATTATAGATATATATATTTATATATATATTTATCTAGATAAATGTAGGTGTAAAAAAGAAAATAAGCCCGGAACAGGCTACTCGGGTCAAAGTTGTGGTCAGCATAAACCAACGGGAAGTTTGAGCAGGACCCCACTCCTAAATATGTCTTTTGGCATATAGTGTTATCAGTCTGTGATGTTTTCATCAAAATCCATCCAGTGGAAGACTCAGGACAGGCTCCCCAGGTCAAATCTCTGCCCAGTGTGCACCAATGGGAGGTCCGACTGAGACCGTAATCCCACTTAAAACCAGGCCAGGTTCCAACAGGACCACATCACGTTGGTTTCATCCCAATCGGTGCAGGGATGTCGAAGATATTTGCTTATAAACGAAGAAAGAAATAAGCTTCTTCTTATATATATATATATAGTTATATATTTATCTCGATAAATGCATTTTGTGAAAAGAAAATAGTTCCAGAACAGGGTCCCTGGGTCAAAATTTTGGCCAGCATACACCAACAGAAGGTCCTACTGGTACTTCACCTTCTAGTATGTCTTCTGGCACCCAATGTTACCAGTCTGTGAAGTTTTCATCCAAATCCATCCAGTGGAAGGCTCAGGACAGGCACCCTGGTTCAAAGTTCTGCCAAGCTACATCAAATAGAAGTCCAACCAGGACCATAACCCCCCAACACCTGGACAGGTTCCAACTGGACCACCTCGCATTAGTTTTTATCCCAATCGGTGCAGGGGTGTTAAAGATATTCGACTGCAAACACAGAAATAAGCAACCAAACAAAACAAACTTCTTAAAAAAAATAATATATATATATATATATATATATATATATATATATAAAAATATAAATAAAGTTTTGTGTGACAGCAATTGAATGCTTTTTTGTTTGTCCACCCACCTCTTGAGTATTGACCACATGTTCTCAATGGAATTAAGGTCTGGGGAGTCATCTGGCCAAGGACCCAAAATTTCGATGTTTTGTTACCCAAGCCACTTAGTTATCCCTTTTGCCTTATGGGAAAAGTGTTTCATCATGCATGAAAAGGCATTGTTCATCACCAAACTGTTCTTGGATGGTTGGGAGAAGTTGCTCTTGGAGGATGTTTTGATACCGTTCTTTATTCATGGTTGTGTTCTTATGCAAAATTGTGAGTGAGCCCACTCCCTTAGCTGAGAAGCAACCCCACACATGAATGGCCTCAGGATTCTTTACTGTTGGCATGACACAAGACTAATGATAGCGCTCACCTTCCTTCTCCGCACAACATTTTTTCAGATACCCCAAACAATTTGAAAGGGGATTCATCAGAGAAAATGACTTTACCCCAGTCCTCAGCAGTCCAATCCCTGTACCTTTTGCAGAATATCAGTCTGTCCCTGATGTTTTTTCTAGAGAGAAGCACCTTCTTGAAAGAAGGCCATCCTCCAAAAGTCTTCTCCTCACAGAGCATGCAGATGCAATGACACCTGCCTGCTTTCATTCCTGAGCAAGCTCTGCACTGGTTGTGCCCCGATCCAACAGCTGAATCAACTTTAGGAGACAGTCCTAGCGCTTGCTGGACACTCTTGGGCTCCGGGAAGCCTTCTTCACAACTATTGAACCTCACTCCTTGAAGTTCTTGATGATCTGATAAATGGTTGATTTAGGTGCAATCATACTAGCAGCAATATCTTTGCCTATGAAGCCCTTTTTGTGCAAAACAATGATGACTGCACATGTTTCCTTGCAGGTAACCATGGTTAACAGAGGAAGAACAATGATTTAAACCACCACTCTCATTTTAAAGCTTACAGTCTGTTATTTTAACTCAATCAGCATGTCAGAGTGATCTCCAGCCTTGTCCTCGTTAACACCCTCACCTGTGTTAACAAGAGAACCACCAACCTGATGTCAGCTGTTCCATTTGTGGCAGGGCTGTAATGCTGTGGAAATGTTTTTGGGATAAATTTCATTGTCATGGCAAAGAGGGACTTAAATTAATTGCAATTCATCTGATCACTCTTCATGACATTCTAGAGTATATGGAAATTGCCATTATAAAAACTGAGGCAGCAGACTTTGTGAAAAATTATATTTGTTTCCTTCTCAAAACTTTTGGCCATGACTGTACAATCTATTTTACATGCAGCGGCTAGCTTTATTGTCTGTGCAAATTGTTCTTCCTCTGGTGAGCCACCCTGTCATTTTCTACATTGGTTGCCTGCTTTTCAACAAATCCAATGAAAAATTATTTTACTAACATACACGGCCATCAAAAAATTGCACCGACATGCATCGCACTTGTCTCAAAATATCTCCCAGATCGACACCTCAGTGCTGCACAAAATCTACATCTCTCTTCCTCTCTTATCACATCCTCCCTTTCCCAGTTACCTGACTTTTTTCACACTGCACTCACTTTGTGGAATTCCCTTATTCACACAATAAAATTTTCCTCTTGTTTGCAAACCTTCAAGCGATTTCTGAAAACTTACCTCTTCAGTTAACTTACGATATTCCTCAACCAGCATCTTAATCTCCCTAGGTTACCCTATTACCACACTCTATGCAGTTAACACAAGACAACAAGCCTCTGACCAACATTGCTGTGTGACTGACCATACAGTCCACTCAATACTTTTTTAATTTGCATTCTAGTTGGAAAAATATGCAATATGATGTAGCACTTACCCCTGAGTATCAAACTCCCATTGTCCCATAGACTGTAAGCTTGCGAGCAGGACCCTCTTACCTCTATGTCTGTATGTATTGCATAGTATTGTTTTATTGCTGTTTGTTCCCAATTGTAAAGCACTACAGAATTTGCTGTCACTATATAAATAAATGTTGTTGATGATGATGATGATGATGATGATGATCATGATGATTCTATATATATATACATACATATTCTATATATATATATATACAGGGCCTGGTGCCCGCCCTGGCGGTGGAGTTGGCCTCCTCCTCTCCTCCACCTGTACTTTTCGTGTCATTCCCCCTGAACCCTCCCTCTCCTTCTCCTCTTTTGAAGCTCACTCCATCCGCCTCTTCTACCCCATCCATCTCCGCGTCACTGTCATCTACCGCCCCCCTGGCCCCACCTCCCTCTTCCTTGACAACTTTGCTAGCTGGCTTCCTCACTACCTCTCCTCCGATCTCCCCTCGATCATTCTCGGTGACTTTAATATCCCCATCGACAACCCCACCTACCCTGCTTCCAGCAAACTGCTCACCCTCTCTTCCTCCCTTGGTCTCACCCAATGGACCTCCTCCTCTACCCACTGCCTTGGTCACTCCCTTGATCTTGTCTTCTCCTACCTATGTAATCTCTCTGACTTCTCCATCTCTCCCTTTCCTCTATCCGACCACCATCTCCTCTCCTTCTCTCTCTCCTCTTCTCCTGCTCCCCCCCGCCTGCCCAAACCTACTCTGTCCATACGCAACCTCGATGCTCTTGACCCTGCCTCTCTGTCCTCCTCTCTCGATACCCTCCTTTCTCCCCTTTCCTCCCAGGCCTGCCCCAACCAGGCGGTCTCCCTCTACAATCACACCCTCACCTCCGCTCTGGACGCGGTCGCCCCTGCCCACTCCGTCCACCCCCGCTGCTCCAAACCCCAACCCTGGCACTCCAAATTTACCCGCTTCCTCCAAAAATGCTCCCGTTCCGCCGAACGTCACTGGAGAAAATCCCGCTCCCTGGCTGACTTCCTCCACTTTAAATTCATCCTTTCATCCTACAGCTCTGCCCTCTCACTCGCTAAACAATCTTTCTTTAAATCCCTCATCTCTTCCCAGTCCTCTAACCCCCGCCGCCTCTTTGCCACCTTCAGCACTCTCCTGGCCCCCTCCCCTCCCCCCACCACCTCCTCCCTGACTGCCTCTGATTTCGCCTCCTTCTTCTCCTCTAAAATCGAGGCCATCCGACTTGAAATCTCCTCCTCCACTCTCTCTTCCACCCCTCCCACTCTTCTGTCCTCCCCCCCCAACCACCATCCCCTCCACTCCTTCCGTCCCACCACCGGCGAGGAAGTCCACTCTCTCATTTTATCCTCCCCCCCCACTACCTGCCCCCTGGATCCCATCCCCTCCCACCTTCTTCGCTCCCTTTCCCCCACCACCTGCTCCCATCTCGCTCACCTCTTTAATCTCTCCCTCTCCACTGGCATCTTCCCCTCTTCCTTCAAACATGCTCTCGTATCCCCCATTCTTAAGAAACCTAATCTCGACCCCACTTCTCTCTCGAACTATCGCCCCATATCTCTTCTCCCTTTTGCCTCCAAAATTCTTGAGAGGCTCGTCTCCAGCCGTCTCACCTCCTACCTTTCTGAATACTCCCTCCTTGATCCTCTCCAGTCTGGTTTCCGCCCCCTCCACTCCACTGAAACTGCCCTGGCTAAAGTCACCAATGACCTCCTCTCTGCAAAAGCCAGGGGCCACTTCTCCCTACTCATCCTCCTTGACCTCTCTGCAGCCTTTGACACCGTTGACCACCCCCTCCTCCTTCACACCCTCCAGTCTTTCGGCCTCTCCGGCCCAGTCCTGTCCTGGTTCACCTCTTACCTTACTCATCGTTCCTTCTCTGTCACCACCTCTGGGTCTCTCTCCCCCCCATCCACCCTTCCAGTCGGGGTCCCTCAGGGCTCTGTTCTGGGACCCTTACTCTTCTCTCTATACACCTCCTCCCTGGGTGAACTCATCAGCTCCTTCGGCTTCAGCTACCACCTTTATGCTGATGACACTCAACTATACCTCTCCTCTCCTGATCTTTCTCCCTCCCTCCTCTCTAGGGTGTCCGCCTGCCTCTCTGCCATCTCCTCCTGGATGTCCTCTCGATTCCTCAAACTTAACCTTGCCAAAACTGAGCTCATAGTTTTTCCTCCCTCTCATACCCCATCCCCTTCTGACCTCTCCATCACTGTCGACAACACCTCTATCTCCCCTGTCCCCCAACTTCGCTGCCTCGGTGTCATCCTTGACTCCTCTCTCTCCTTTGGCCCCCACATCCTCTCTCTTGCTAAATCCTGCCGCTTCCAGCTGCGCAACATCGCTCGCATCCGGCCCTTCCTCTCCCAAGATGCCACCAAATGCCTTATCCACTCTCTGATCATCTCCCGCCTGGACTACTGCAACCTCCTCCTCACTGGCCTCCCCCACTCTCATCTCGATCCCCTTCGATCCGTCCTTAACGCTGCAGCTAGGCTTATTTTCCTCTCTCGCCGCTCCTCTTTTGTCTCCCCCCTCTACCTAGCCCTTCACTGGCTCCCATTCCCTTTCAGAATCCTCTTTAAGCTCCTCACACTCACCTACAAGGCCCTCGCCAACTCCACTGCGCCCTACATCTCCACCCTCCTCTCTATTCATGCTCCATCCCGCCCTCTCCGTTCTGCCTCTGACCGTCGCCTCTCTTCCCCCCTTATAACCTCCTCCCACGCGCGTATCCAAGACTTCGCCCGCGCTGCCCCCCTCCACTGGAACAAGCTCCCTCCCTCCATCAGAACTTCCCCTAATCTGTCCAGTTTCAAACGGGCCCTAAAAACCCACCTTTTTCTTAAGGCCTTTCTGTCTCCCACTTAACTTCCTACCTTATCTTCTGCCTCTGTCCCCCTACTCTCCCTCTCTCCCCCGCGTCTCTCTGTCTGTCCACCCCTCCCCTTAGATTGTACGCTCCTCTGAGCAGGGCCATCTCTCCTCCTGTTTCCACCACTTCTAACTCTGCTCTCCAGCTACTTAGCCCTCCTCCTCAAAGGTCCTCCACCCCACGTCCACTTTCGCTCCCTCCTCCCCCTGGGGGTCTCCCTGTCTTCCGCGCCCCCCTTCTTGGGCCCCGTCATTTTCGGATCCTCCCTCCCCCTTCCCCGCCCGCTCTAGCTGTGCATTGAGCGTACTGAGTTGCTGTGTTTACTGTACTGTGCTGTCTCCCATTGTATTGTGATTTTGTTTGTCTCTGTACGGCGCTGCGGATGCCTTGTAGCGCCTTATAAATAAATATTAATAATAATAATAATAATAATATATCTATATAAACAAATTATTACAGTTGCAATTTCACACTTACACAGATAAAACTGTAAATAGCTTTCAGCAAAATCAGAGGTCGGGAGACAGAAGTACACAAACAGAAAAAGATAAAATATTAACCTTTGTGACCATGTAAATTCTGTTCTTCCAGCTCCTTTTTGTTTTTCACTGATAGATATTGCAGATATTTTATCTCGGCGGGACCTCCAAATATAGAAGCACTCTTCAGACAGTGAATGTAGAAAAGCTTATGACCTTTATTCATGTATATATATATATATATATATATAAAGTTTAATTCTAAATATTTGTGAAGTTATACTATTAAGTTTAGCATTACTTTATTGTAATCGAGTATATACCTTTCATTCTTTATAAGACTCCTTGATAATTATATACTTCTTCTATATACCACATTAAAATGAATGGATAGAAGCATCCAATTTATTACTGATCAACAGAAGAATTTGTCTTCAAAATATCCAAATTGGTGGGTACTAAAGTATAAATGTCCCTATTAAATTTTTTAACTTGCCCTATAATCAATACCATAATATCTAAAGAACACTGTTTAAGATTTTTGCACAATTGCTTAAAAAAATTAGGATTATTGCATCCAATAATTGGTTAATACCTAATCAATAATTAATGTATTCTGATAATATTGAGACAAGGAAAAAGCATGCAGTTATCAGTAGTTCATAAACATATACTATATATGCAATGTCTACAGCATAGACAGTACTAAATATCAGAACAGGCTTCCAAAAGATCGAGAGTACATAATGACTGGTAGATCACACATGTAAAATACTGCTCACAATATAGTAGATATGTGATCACTTCACTAGGAAGTGGGCAGATGTGGGAGGATGCCATTCTCTCCCAGGAGTCAGGGAGACCTACCCGGAATCCGGGAGTCTTACAGATATTCCGGGAGAGTTGACAAGTATGACTAAATCCAAGAGAATGATAAATCATTATTAATTATTATAGATAGTGTACAGGTGGAAAAAGTATATATTCACGAAAATTCTAATTGGAAAAGTTTTACTCAAGTTCCTACTTCTAATTCCAAATTATTTAGTTATCTAGGTCAATCTTAACAACAATTCAAAAAGTTGTAACGCTACTATGATAATAACTATATAATGATGTCCTTCCAATTTGACATTAACAATGGACTTGTGCTTCTGATTTTTTGTTTTATTTACCACACATATAGGAAAGAACAGGGATGCTTACTGGCATAAATGTTCCCATATGTCTGACTACTGACATAGGTCTTACATTTAATTTCTTGCAAGCCCTTCAAATCTCTAATTGTCAGGATGGATCTTGTGTGTGGTTAAATGTAACGAGACCCATAAAAGATATTTCCACACTATGTTGTGGCCAGTGATGTGTCATGTCTGATCACTGTAGTGACTACATACCTGTAAGACTTTTCATCATTTGTTAGTAAGTGCCGAATGGTATTTTAATCATTTCCAAATGTGATGAGGAAATCAGAGCTAGAGAAGTGTAAGGAGTAGTGGCAGTAAGGTGACAGATGGTAGCCCTAATAATATAGAAAAGGAAACTAATAGAGATATAACACTTTCACAAAAGTATTGATAAAATGATCAGTATTAAAAAAACAATGCATGAAGAAAAGGAAATAATTAAGTGAATGAAGAGATATTTATATTGGTGCATATTAAACCAAACCCAACTGAAGTGTGTGATTTTGTCCAATCATCTTGACCACTGATATTGGCTTGCTTGGTGGGTTGTCCTCTCCATATATGGATTGTTAATGTTGTGGTTACTTACTGAATTGTATGTCTATATTTGTCCTTTTTTAATAACACTACTATGCATAAATACCATCTATTTCCTAATTGCCACTAAACCGATACCTCTCTCACTGGTATCCTCACTCTACATATACTTGTTAATATTGTCTATTTTTTTCAGAAAATAAATTTTCATAAATCTTTAATTTTTTCCTTTGCTATGTTTATTATAATTCTTAATTATCATCTAACGCTTTATAACCATTACTCATACACCTCTCATATCTCTATATCCTAATCACTTTAATTTAAATATTTTATTTATTTAGATAAATTGTACACTTTCTTCATTGCATAATTTGTTATTTTTATAAAATATCATGATCTGAATAATTACTATTGTGATTCCCTAACTTATTGATCCCATCTCTTCCCTATACATCACTACTCCTGCAAATTGTACTTGAACCTATCCACTGAAAACATGTAACATCCACACTGTCCCCCCTTTATACTCATATACCATCATTCTATCCCATACATCTCTAATCTACTTATTCCATTCAACTTTTAGCCAACACATCCCATAATCTTTTTGTGACAAAACTATTGTTAATTCCCATGCATTAGTACCTCCGGCTAGTACTTCCCACTTATTACATACTTGTTTTTCATTAGTCACAAAAGAGCATATCTGTCACACGCCGGTCCCATAGCTAGGTGCCGGCGCTGTGACTTTCCCTTTAAGAACCATGATTGTGCTTGTTTCTGCTTCAGAGACATTACTTTCATACAGGTGTTCCCTGCTACCTTGATTAGGACCTCCTCCCGAATCTTATTGGTTCTAGAGCACTATTTTAACCTCCCATGATTATGGACTCATTGCCTGTTCTTCGTGTTACTCACGCTGCAGTGGGATCTGGCTGTATACCTTGACCTTTCGTTTGTCCGTTACCTGCTTGTTGGACTATACTTGCTGCCGAAGTTACCTGTCATCTTTGATTCCTGGTTGGCTCAGCTGTACTCCTCTCTGCTATTCAGCTGCAAGCTGAAATTCCTCTCTGCTGTTGATCTGCAAGCTGAAGTTCCTCTCTGCTCTTCATCTGCAAGCTGAAATTCCTCTCTGCCGTTCATCTACACGCTGACTACTTCGTGAGTTGTTTGCTATTATCAAGTTACCTGTCACCTGTAGTTCCAAGTCTGGCACGGCTTATCATCACTCTGCTGTTAACCTGTTTGCTGGACTGTTATTGTGAACTGCTTGTTGTGCCAGTGGCTATTTCTTCAGCTCAAGTAACATGCTTCTGTTCAGCTGCCTCATACTACAGTGAACTTACCTTGCACCTGAGACTGGAATACCTGTTACCTGTAGTTTCACGCACGGTTCAGATACTCCTCACCTCGCTGCTACTTCTAGGCAACATCTTGCTGCATGTGTCTGTGTACATCCAAGTCCTTGGATGTTGTATAACACTTACTACTCTACTAGATAAGAATCACCGTGATACCAGTAACCACCTGCTAGTTGAATCATCTCTATTCTCGGATCAGCCAAGTCTGGACTTTAGCTGTACCAGTGATTCACGTTCATCTGCTGTGTGTTTACCTATTGGATTCAAGTGTTCTTATTCATCACCTCTGCATTGAACTGTTGTATTGCACATCTCATGCTGTTGCCAAGGGTTACCAACTATGAAGAAGCATATGCGATTTGTTTCTGCAATCTGACCAACTGCCGTGTGTTCAGCTCTGCCAATATATATTTATATTGTTTCCTGTTGTACCATCAGTCAATATACTACTTTACAGCACTACTATTATCTCCTGTGTTATTATTATCAGAGATGCTTATGAGCCATGAACTTTTAAACCTGTGAATACCATCACTCTGCATATCATCGTGTTCTATCTCCACCATCCTCTACTAATACTATCTATAGTAGACAAAGGGATCCACTAAAATTATTCAGAGCCGTGACAATATCAATGGCTCAAAAATGCGCTGTGCATCCCTTCATCTACAGACCCCGTCTAGGAGTGCCAACCATCACTATCTTGTCATCTCTATTACACCTACCCAGTAACTGGTGCAAAAGGTTTGGCTAAAAAACACGAAAGATGCCCTCAGCTTGAATCGCTTGCATCCGCATTGGCACGTCCTTACTGTATATTGCTGTTTTTGAACATGCGCAGAGGAATTTCAGACACATTTGTGTCCGAAGATAAATCACGTTCTATATCTTTATTTCCAGGTATGTTAGGTAGAAGAACCCATGTTTGCTGTGCACACCCTCTCCCATTACAGCTTTTCCCCTAAATCAACAAGAATAAGTAATTCAATAAGAAATTCAAAAGCAAATATATTGAGTCTAAAATTACAGCCTGTTCAGTGAAATTCCATTCCTGAAAATTATCAGGAGATTTTATGAATACATCATAGAGCAAAATGTCATACTGCTTATTGTAACAAACTGACTTCATTAAAATGTAACCTGGTTGATTTAGTTACTTGGATATCGGTAGTCAAATATTATGCAAAACTTACAGCAAGCAGTTCTATATTTATTTTAGCTCAATATCATTTACATGTCACAGTCTCATCCTCAATAAATATGAACAGTGCTGGTTGTTTAGGAACTCCACAGAAGTACAAGCTTCTAAAAAAGAAATGATGGATTATCCAACTCTCATTTTAACAGCTGCGTCTTGGCTTTTGATGATCATCGGATTATTTCTCAATACATTTATAGTGATAAAAAACTTAATTTGTTGTTGGAAGGGTCAAACTCTTCAAACCGTTGACATTATCATGACCAGCCTGGGAATGGTAAGGATACTTTTTCTAATTTTGTGGATGAGTCGTAAGGTAATAAGTGATTATTTTTATAAAATTCCAGCTAATATGTTTATAATATATATTATCACTGCAATAATATTTGCAGAGTTCTGCAGCCTGTGGTGGGGCACCGTGCTCTGTGTATTCTACTGTGTAAAGATCACAAACTACAGCAACAGATTATTCCTGAGACTTAAGATGAACATCTCCAGGTTGGCTCCTTGGCTGCTTCTGACATCAATGATGGTGTCTTTTCTTTCCAGTCTGCCAGTCTTGTACTCAGAACATGACATGAAATCTACCCATCTCATTAATGGTACTGAAAATGGAAATATCACTTTGGAAAGAAAACTCAGAAATGTAGAGATCATTAAGTTTGGTGGATCCTTTATACCATTCATCATATTTTGTGCAGCCATCTCTCTTCTAATTGTATCACTCCTGAAACACACCAGGAATATGAGCAGCAACGATTCAGGATTCACAAAACCTCAGATTGTTGCTCACACAAGGGCGATTATGAATATGGCCTCTTTTCTGTTCTTTTATGTCCTCTTTTTCATAAGTTCCAACTTAATTCCTTTAGCATTCCAACTCCAAAATCCAGTTTATGTTCTCCTTTGCCGTATTTGCTATGTTTCCAACCCAAGTCTGCACTCGGTTATGTTAATAGTCAGCAACGGAAATCTGAAACGCTCCTTTCTTGCTATTCTCTGCTGTTTAAGGAAAATCAACTTGAAGTCGCACATTTTATAAAGTAATGTCTACTGGTTCTCATGAGGACACAAAGCTAACAGCAGACCTAGGCTGTCATATAAATGTCAGTTCAACAACAATTATACAGTAACAATTTAGATACTCCAGTTTGTCTGGAGTCTAATTTTTAATGAGTATTTAAATAATTAGAAAAGATTATCTTTAAATAGGAACAAAAGTATCTGGGAGGAGAAACATTTTATTTATATGTGACCAGTTTCTCTATGTATATGTCATGCTGTAAATCTATTTATTTGTTGTACTATATCTTTATTTCTATGTCACACTGTACATCTTTTTTTATGTCAACCTGTTTCTCCATTTATATGTCATACTGTATATCTATTTATATGTCAACCTGTATCTCTATTTATATATCATACTGTATATCTATTTATATGTCAACCTTTATCTATATTTATATATCATATTGTATATCTATTTATATGTCAACCTGTATCTCTATTTATATATCATACTGTACATCTATTTATATGTCGCACAGTAAATCTATTTGCATGTCAACCTGTATGTACATCTATTTATATGCTGTACTTTACATCTATTTATATGTCAACCTTTATTTCCATTTATATGTCAACCTGTAACTCTTTTTATATGTCAACCTATATCTTTATTTATAAGTCAATCTGTATAACAATTTATATGTCATACTGCATATCTATTTATAAAAAAAAGAAAAGTAGGAGCTTTCATAATAGTAAATATCAGGTATTGTCTGGAACCTGCTTGTAGGTTGTTGCTTGTTTCTCCCATGGAAAAAGAAAAGTCACTGGGTGATACTGTTCATCAAGATCTAGCCTAAATAGTACTTATCATTGTGACTTTCACAGTTGACTCTGTTAACTTGGAAATCTTTGAAAGTGATGCAGAAGACATTCTATCAAACCACTCAAAAGAATGAACTTTAAACAATCTCACCAACATGTGGACAGACTCAGTTCATCATAAAATTTGTGAATCCAGACGATCTTTTACACATTCACACTACTTATCTGGCTGACTTTGGGTGAGACTAACACAGATTTATGTAATGGAGCAATATAATGCTTCTTTAATATACTGTATAACAGACTGTTCTTCACTTGACTGTATTGTTCCAGATAATTGCAAAGCTACATTCAACTGCTGCAAATCACCAGTGATCTTTTATTCACTTGAAGACATTTGAGGTTACAAGATAGACAGAATAATTAAATATATGGAGGACCTGCAGTTACTGCAATTAAGATTTGTGTTTATCTGTGGATTTCTGGGACACAGGAGCTATCCAGATGTAACCATCATTGTCACCATCAAAAGGAGACCAGGTAGATACACAAATGCTATAACTAATAAATCAGCACTTAAAGGAATTGCTCAGAACTGGTTACTGATAATAACAGCGAGCTGGAATATGCTCAGTTAAAAGCACTGGGGTACCTACATCTTCCAAAATAACTACTGACTCAAGTCACCGACCTCACAAAAAGGCAGTAGAGTAGCTGCCGAGGAGAGTGGGTGGGGGGTGAGAGTTGTGTCAATCAAAAAAAATTAAAGCAAAAATCAAGAGACTGAACCTTATCCTTTCATTTTGCACAATACCAGCATTTCATCATCATCGTCATCATCATTATCATCAACATTTATTTATATAGCTCCAGCAAATTCCGTAGCGATTTACAATTGGGAACAAGCAGTAATAAAACAATATTGGGTAATACATACAGATAGAGAGGTAAGAGGGCCCTGCTCGCAAGGATACAGTCTATGGAACAATGGGAGTTTTATTACATGAGGGTAAGTGCTACATCATATTTTGTACTGGTCAGTATAGAATACAAAGATAAAACATACTTAGTGGACTATATGATCAGTCACACAGCAATGTTGGTCACAGAGTTGTTGACTTGTGTTAACCGTAGATGGTGGTAATAGGGTATCCTGGGGGGATCAAGAGGTTGGTTGAGAAATATTATAAGCTTGTCTGAAGAGGTGAGTTTTCAGAGAACGCTTGAAGATTTGAAGACTAGAGGAAAGTCTTATTGTGTGGGGAGGGATTTCCATCAGATGGGTGCAGCCCGAAAAAGTCCTGTAACCAAGAACAGGAGGATGTGATGAGAGTGGAAGAGAGATGGAGATTTTGTGCAGAATGGAGGTGTTGAGTTGGGAGCAATTTTGACACAAGTGAGGAGATGTATGTTGGTGCAATTTTGTTGATGGCTTTGGATGTTAGTAGAAGAATTTTATATTGGATTTGTTGAAAAACAGACAACCAAAGTAGAGACTGACAGAGTGGCTCAGCAGGGGAAGAGCGATTTGCAAGTTAAACCAATTTAGCCGTTGCATACAAAATAGATTGTAGGGGGAAGAGTCTGATTCGAGGAAGACTAGTAAGGAGGGAATTGTAATAATCGATAAGGAAAATTATGAATGCATGAATTAAAGCTTTTGCAGTATCTTGTGTGAGATATGTGCTTATTCTCTAAATGTTTTTTTAGATTTATGTAACTTGATGTAAATATAAAGTTGATGTTTTTTTTTTAACAAAACATAGTTGTGAGTCAAGGATTACACCTTGCGGGGTGAGATGTATGGTCATGTTGTCAATAGAAAGAGATATATCAGGTAGGTAGCTTCTGTTGGTGGGTTGGAACATTATTAACTCTGTTTTTAAAAAATTAAGTTGGAGATGGCGAGAGTGCATCCAAGATGAAAATGCAGAAAGACAGTCAGTAGCTCAAGACTACACAGATGGCGAGAGATCAGGAGAGGATAGATAAATTTGTGTATCATTCATGTAGAGATGATAGTGAAATCCAAAAGAGCTTATTAGTTTTTCAAGAGAAGTAGTGTAAATAGAGAATAGTAGAGGACCTAGGACTGCACCTTGTGCTACTCCAACTGATAAAAGAATTGGAGCAGAGATGGATCCAGAGAAACTAATACTGAAAGAGCGACTAGATAGGTAGAATGAGAACCAGGAAAGGACAGTGTCTCGAAGACCTAGGAGACAGTAGTCAATAGTGTCAAATGCAGCAGAGAGATCCAAGAGAATTAGAAGAGAACAATAGTCTTTAGTTTTAACTGAGATCAAATCATTCACAACCTTGGTCAATGCAGTCTCTGTGGATTATAGAGATCGAATGCCTGACTGAAAAGAATCCAATAGGTTGTTTGCAGTAAGAAAGTGTGTGAGGCGAGTTTGGGCAATTCTCTCTAGAAGATTGGAGGGGCATTGAAGCTGAAAGATGGGCAGGTAATTTGAGCGAAAGGTTGGGTCAGAATTTAGTTTTTTTCAGAATAGGAGTAAGCACTGCATGCTTGAATAGTGATGGAAACAATACCAGTAATGAGAGAGAGTTATTATGGATTGTAGTTAGAGGTGGAGTGAGCACAGGAGACAAGAATCAATCAATTTGTGAGGGTATAGGTTAAAGAGGACAGGTGATAGAGGTGGAAGATAAAATGAGAGTAAATACTTTCAATTATGGGATAAAGATTTGAGTAATGGCTTGACTTACATTTTATACATAGGTATTCATTGCCATTATTTTTTGTTTTTAATTTTCCTTATCTTTATATTTTTAGGTCTGAGATCTTACTTTGTGGTGCAACTGATTGCAATACCACAATGATTGTGCTGTGGGATAAACGCCTGTGAGTATAGTGTACACTTGTTCCTCTGAAGACATTTCAAACATATCAGTTGTTCAGCGAAATGCATCAGAGGACAAAGACCACTATCCTGTATATTTAATCTTTTGAGGTTTTTGAAAAATGAACATTCCACCGTAAAGTTTATTAGCAGAACTTTGACATTTGGTTGAGCGCTATTCATATATGGAAGTAAATCTGGATTGCACTTATGAGTGACAGGTAATTCTTTTGTGATTCAATATGCTAAAGCCCTCCACGAGGATCCACTGACAATTTTTTGTAGTATCGGAATTTTATTTCCATGTGCCGATTGTGAACATATACAACGTAAATTTATGAGAGGTCCGGATTATTTCCATGAGTGAATAATCATCTATATGCAAGTTGCCTCGCTAAAGAATTTCCCTGGAACTTGGTGATGGACATTTTTGCCACCTGCATCTGACTCCAATTATCATCAGCATCATCATCATCAGCTATTTATATAACGCTACTAATCCGCAGTGCTGTACAGAGAATTCACTTACATCAGTCCCTGCTCCATTGGAGCTTACAGTTTAAATTTCCTAACATACAAACACAGACAGACAGAAATTATTAACCGTGGGTATATACATCTACGCATGAGGAGCAATATATTTGCAATGCATCTTGCTAAGAACACCCTTTGAGCAGAACTCCCTCAGTTTGGAACAGTTGTAATATATATACTATATATAAAATTTGGCCAGTCATATTGCTCTAATGGTTTCTCATTGATCTGTACATAAATTAATGCTCGGATTCTGTGACTACTATATGTGTGTGTATATGTTCTACCTATTGCGTGTTTAATAAACGTCTATATTTTTAATGCATATACGTCTAACCATTGATTCATAGTTGAAGTGGTCACTGAGCACTGCAGTAACAATTTGTTAGTTGTCTGTTGTTATAGAGGTTTTGCAATTTTTTTTGCAGATGCTGGTGGCACTAAATCAATTATTGTGATCTTTAATTGAGTGGCATTAGGATTTTTGCTGTTCTGTGTTTACGTCTTCATACATGTTTGAAAGCAAGTGTTCTACTACAATGGTGAGATATAGACCAACATATAAATAATTGCACCAACTGGCTCTATCTGATTAATTGACAATACTTTACATGTTTACCTGTGCCATTTTATATATATATATATATATATATATATATAAAGCCTGCATTGCCTGGGTTTCAATCTCCAGGTCATTAAATTATCAATGAGTTGGATGTGACTGTCAACATTTTAAAAATAATTAGCAGCTCTTCCAATACACCCATAAGGTGGATATCCAGTGTCATTTTTTTTTTATATTAAATGTTATCCAAATTCACCCACTGGAAGCAGGGCTGCCATCAGGGGGGTACAGGGAGTACTGCAGTATGGGCCCCAGTAGCAGATTGGGGCCCCACCAGCCCTGGGCCTAAACAAATTTATTAGGGGAGGAGGCATCCGCCGTGAATTTAAGGGAGGTAGCGAGCTCCATTTCTAGGCTGCAGCTTCTCCTGAGATGTGAGAGGTGGTGGGGGGAGAGACCCTCTGCGTGTAGTTAAGGATGTGACAGTGGGCCCCCTTGTAGGCAGCATGTCTGCCTCTACTCCCAAGATGTCGGGACCCCAGAGCAGACACCATTTTATCCAGTCCCAGCCCCCCAGGTGCCCGGCTCCTGGACAGAGAGCCGCCACAAGGCAGAGAGGCTCCTGCAGCATCGCTGATGTTGTGTAATTAATAACGTCACAGCGCTGTCAATAGAGGGGAGCCAAAAGGAAACAGCAAAAAGATGCATAGAGGTAAGTAAAGTACTGCAGGGGTTAGATAGAACTGGTGTGGGGGGTGACTGAAGAGAATGGGGCGGGGTAAATGTTGGCTAGAGAATAATTTGAAAAGAGGGTGGGGTGAGAGAGGGAAGGAGGCGGGCCCTGCCTGTTATATTTGTACTGGGCCCCACAATTTCTGGTGGCAGCCCTGACTGGAAGGCCCAGAACAGGCTCCCCGGGTGAAAGTTCTGGTGAGTGTACACCAACAGGAGGAAAAGCTGGGGTTTCAGTCCCCTAGAATGTCTCCTGAAATCCAATGTTACTAGTATGTGATGTTATCATAAAAATGCTTCAAGTGGAAGACTCAGCCCAGTTTACACAAGCTGGAGGTCGGACCGGGCCCCCTAATCCTCTTAAATCCTGGCCAGGATCCGACTGGACCACCTGCATTGGTTTTATCTCAATTGGTTCTGGGGTGTCCAAATGCATAACTGGACAGACAAGCAAACTAAATCCATCCAGTGGAAGACCTAGGACAGGCTCCCCAGTGAAAAGTTCTGGCCAGTGTGCACCGAGGGGAGGTCCAACCAGGACTCTAGCCCCATTAAAATCTGGCTAGGATCCACCTGGACCACCTTGCGTTAGTTCCATCCCAATCAGTGCAGGGGTGTCGAAGATATTCACGTATAAACATACAAAAAAACAAGCAAACTTCTAATTTTTTATATATATATAATATATATATATACTTATATATATATTTTACTTTTTTTGCACTAACAGACCCCACACTGTCTGTTTGCTGTGAGGAGGCACATTTCAAACTATTACAGTGAAGTAAAAGCAGAGACACTCACCGACTCGCTAAAACAGGAAGAAAGAAGATAATGAACTGATTTCCCACAGCCTGAGGTTGTGACAGAGGAATTGCCTGATCGTGTATATATGGTCCAAGAAAGCTCATTGTCTTGTGACTATCTGGTACGCAGTTTTTATTGACCTAGGGTTGCATGTTGCACATGTGTGCTACATTTTTCACCTTTGGGTTTACTACCTGTTTTAGCACTCTGTCTCCTGGTGGAGGACTATCTCTGGTTTCTGGTGCAGTTTTATATATAACAATACTGCACTATGTTATTTTTTGTTCTGTGTTTTCTACATTGTCGCTATGTCTGATGGAGACTGAGAGGGATTACCTCTGAAGAGGAAACCTTCATATGATCTTTACTTCTTGAATACATCTTCACGGTAAGCAGTTATTACATCTTCCCAACACCATATTTGTAATATTACACATTGGGGCGCCCTACTTGTTTTTCTGTTGCAGCATTTTCGTTATCCGAATTAACCATCTGGCCACAAGTATCCTGAGGCTGCCTCTCTCAACTGAGCTAAGTGTTGTTTTTTGGGACTGATCCTTCAATACTGGACTTTATATATTATCTATACCAGTTGTTTATCCAAATTGTATTTACGTTGTGGTAATTAGCGCCATCATATATATCTCTTTTTGTTTGTTATATATATATATTTATCTAGATAAATGTAGTTGAAAAAAAGAAAATAAGCACGGAACAGGCTACTCGGGTCAAAGTTCTGGTCAGCATAAACCAACAGGAGGGTTTGAGCAGGACCCCACCCCTTAGTATGTCTTCTGGCATATAATGTTATCAGTCTGTGAAGTTTTCATCAAAATCCATCCAGTGGAAGACTCAGAACAGGCTCCCAAGGTCAAATTTCTGCCCAGTGTGCACCAATGGGATATCTGACTGAGACCGTAACCCCCATTAAAACCAGGCCAGGTTCCAAAAGGACCACATCACATTGGTTTCATCCCAATCGGTGCAGGGGTGTCGAAGATATTTGCTTGCAAACAAAGAAACAAATAAGCTTTTTCATATATAGATAGATAGATAGATAGATAGATAGATAGATAGATAGATAGAGATATATATTTGTCTCGAAAAATTTGGTGAAAAGAAAATAGGCCACGAACAGGTTCCCCAGGTCAAAGTTTTGGCCAGCATACACCAACGGAAGGTCCTACTGGGACTTCACCTCCTAGTGTTTCTTCTGGCATCCAATGTTACCAGTCTGTGAAGTTTTCATCCAAATCCATCCAGTGGAAGGTTTAAAACAGGAACCTTGGTTCAAAGTTCTGCCAAGCGTACACCAAAGGGAGATCCGACCGGTACCTTAGCCCCCCAACACCTGGACAGGTTTCCACCTCGGATTGGTTTTTATCTCAATCGGTGCAGGGGTGTTGAAGATATTCGACTGCAAATGCAGAAATAAGCAACCAAACAAAACAAACTTCTTTATATATATATATATATATATATATATATATATATATATATATATATATATATATATATATATATAAAGTTTATTTAGTTTAAATGTCTTTCTCCTAATTATGAAATTATTAGCGTGTTACAATAATTGAATGCTTTTGTTGTTTGTCCACCCGCCTCTTGAGCAATGACCGCAAGTTCTCAATGGGATTAAGGTCTAGGGAGTTTTCTAAACATGGACCAAAAATTTCTATGTTTTGTTACCCGGGCCACTTAGTTATCACTTTAACCTTATGGGAAAGTACTTCATCATGCTGGAAAAGGCATTGTTAATCACCAAACTGTTCTTGTATGGTTGGGAGAAGTTGCTCTTGGAGGATGTGTTAATATCATTCTTTATTCATGGTTGTGTTCTTATGCAAAATTGTGAGTGAGCCCACTCCCTAAGCTGAGAAGCAACCCCACACATGAATGGCCTCAGGATGCTTTACTGTTGGCATGGCACAGGACTAATGATAGCGCTCACCTTTCCTTCTCCGCACAAACGTTTTTTCAGAAGCCCCAAACAATTTGAAAGGGGATTCATCAGAGAAAATGACTTTACCCCAGTCCTCAGCAGTCCAATCCCTGTACCTTTTGCAGAATATCAGTCTGTCCCTGATGTTTTTCCTAGAGAGAAGTGGCTTCTTTGCTGGTCTTCTTGACAGTCGGCCATCCTCCAAAAGTCTTCTTCTCACAGTGTTTGCAGATACAATCACACCTGCCTGCTTTCATTCCTGAACAAGCTCTGCACTGATGGTGCTCCGATCCTGCAGCTGAATCAAGTGCCATTCTAATTTTTTGTTTTATTTACCACACATATAGGAAAGAACAGGGGTGCTTACTGGCATAAATGTCCATTTGGCTCCAAAATGCACTGTGCATCCCTTCATCTACAGACCCTGGCTAGGAATGCCAATCATCACTATCTTGTCATCACTATTAGTCGACACTTACACCTACCCAGTAACTGGTGCAAAAAGGTTTGGCTAAAAAACATGAAAGATGCCCTCAGCTTGAATCGCTTGCATCTGCATTGGCACGTCCTTACTGTACATTGCTGCTTCTGAGCATGCTCAGAGGAATTTCAGACAAGATCCGGCATACAAAGGAACTTGTGTCCGAAGATAAATCACGTTCTATATCTTTATTTCCAGGTATGTTAGGTAGAAGAACCCATGTTTGCAGTACACACCCTCTCCCATTACAGCCTTTCCCCTAAATCAACAAGAATAAGTAATTCAATAAGAAATTCAAAAGCAATTATATTGAGTCTAAAATTACAGCCTGTTCAGTGAAATTCCATTCCTGAAAATTATCAGGAGATTTTATGAATACATAATAGAGCAAAATGTCATACTGCTTATTTGTAACAAACTGACTTCATTAAAATGTAACCTGGTTGATTTAGTTACTTGGATATAGGTAGTCAAATATTATGCAAAACTTACAACAAGCAGTTCTATATTTATTTTAGCTCAATATCATTTGCATGTCACAGAGCAGCCTGTCTCATCCTATAAATATGTACAGTGCTGGCTGTTTCGGAACTCCACTGAAGTACATGCTTCTAAAAAAGAAATGATGGATTATCCAACTCTCATTTTAACAGCTGCGTCTTGGCTTTTGATGATTATCGGATTATTTCTTAATACATTTATAGTGATAAAAAACTTAATTTGCTGGTGGAAGGGTCAAACTCTTCAAACCGTTGACATTATCATGACCAGCCTGGGAATGGTGAGGATACTTTTTCTAATTTTGTGGATGACTCGTAATGTAATGACTGATTATTGGTATAAAATTCCAGCTAATATGTTTATAATATATATTATCACTGCAACAATATTTGCAGAGTTCTGCAGCCTGTGGTGGGGCACCGTGCTCTGTGTATTCTACTGTGTAAAGATCACTAACTACAGCAACAGATTATTTTTGAGACTTAAAATGAACATCTCCAGGTTGGTTCCTTGGCTGCTTCTGACATCAATGATGGGGTCTTTTCTTTCCAGTCTGCCAGTCTTGTACTCAGCACATGACATGAAATCTACTCATCTCATTAATGGTACTGAAAATGGAAATATAACTTTGGAAAGAAAACCCAGAAATTTAGAGATCATTAAGTTTGGAGGATCCTTTATACCATTCATCATATTTTGTGCAGCCATCTCTCTTCTAATTGTATCACTTCTGAAACACACCAGGAATATGAGCAGCAATGTGTCAGGATTCACAAAACCTCAGATTGTTGCTCACACAAGGGCGATTATGAATATGGCCTCTTTTCTGTTCTTTTATGTCCTCTTTTTCATAAGTTCCAACTTAATTCCTTTAACATTCCAACTCCAAAATCCAGTTTATGTTCTCCTATGCCGTATTTGCTATTTTTCCAACCCAAGTCTGCACTCGGTTATGTTAATAGTCAGCAACGGAGATCTGAAATGCTCCTTTCTTGCTTTTCTCTGCTGTTTAAGGAAAATCAAGTTTAAGTAGCACATTTTATAAAGTAATGTCTTCTGGTTCTCATGAGGACACAAAGCTAACAGCAAACATAGGCTGCCATATAAATGTCAGTTCAAAAACAATTATACAGTAACAATTTAGATACTCCAGTTTGTCTGCAGTCTACTTTTAATGAGTATTTAAATATTTAGAAAAGATTATGTTTAAATAGGAACAAAAGTATCTGGGAGGAGAAACATTTTATTTATATGTGACCTTTTTATCTATGTATATGTCATGCTGTATATCTATTTATTTGTTGTACTATATCTTTATTTATATGTCACACAGTACATCTTTTTTATGTCATCCTGTGTCTCCATTTATATGTCATACTGTATATCTATTTATATGTCAACCTGTATCTCTATTTATATATCATACTGTATATCTATTTATATGTCGTACAGTAAATCTGTTTACATGTCAACCTGTATGTACATCTATTTATATGTCAACCTGTATTTCCATTTATATGTCAACCTGTAACTCTTTTTATATGTCAACCTACATCTTTATTTAGTCAATCTGTATAACAATTTATATGTCATACTGCATACCTATTTATAATAAAGAGAAAAGTAGGAGCTTTAATAATAGTAAATATCAGGTATCACCTGGAACCCGGTTGTAGCTTGTTGCTTGTTTCTCCCATGGAAAAAGAAAAGTCACTGGGTGATACTGTTCATCAAGATCTAGCCTAAATATTACTTATCATTGTCACTTTCACAGTTGATGTTGTTAACTTGGAAATCTTTAAAAAAGTGATGCAGAAGAGATTATATCAAACCACTAAAAAGAATGAACTTTAAAAAATCTCACCAACATGTGGACAGACTCAGTTCATGATAAAATTTGTGAATCTAGATGATTTTTACACATTCACATTACTTAACTGACTGACTTTGGGTGAGACTAACACAGATTTATGTAATGCAGCAATATAATGCTTTTATAATATACTGTGTAACAACAGACTGCTCTTCACTTGACTGTATTCTTCCATATAATTGCAAAGCTACATCCAACTGCTGCAAATCACCAGTGGTCTTTTAATCACTTAAAGACATTTAAAGCTACAAGATAGACAGAATAATGAAATATGTGGAGGACCTGCAGTTACTGCAATTAAGATTTGTGTTTATCTTTGGATTTCTGGGACACAGGAGCTATCCAGATATAACCATCATTGTCACCAACAAAAACAGACCAGATAAATACACAAATGCTGTAACTTATAAATTAGCACTTACAGGATTGCTCAGAACTGGCTACTGATAATAACAGCGATCTGGAATATGCTCAGTTAAAAGCACTGGGGTACCTACATCTTCCCAAATAACTACTGACTCAAGTCACCGACCTCACAAAAAGACAGTAGAGCAGTTGCCGAGGAGAGTGGGTGGTGTGGGGTGAGAGTTGTGTCAATCACCAAAATTAAAGCAAAAACCAAGACAGACTGAACTTCATCCTTCATTTCGCACAATAACAGCATTTCATCATTATCATCAAAATTTATTTATATAGCTCCTTCAAATTCTGTAGCGCTTTACAATTGGGAACACACAGTAATAAAACAATATTAGGTAATACATACAGACAGAGAGGTAAGAGGGTCCTGCTCACAAGCTTACAGTCTATGGGACAATGGGAGTTTTATTACATGAGGGTAAGTGTTACATCATATTGTGTATTGGTCCATCTAGAATACAAAGATAAAACATACTTAGCGGACTATATGATCAGTCACACAGCAATGTTTGTCACAGAGTTGTTGACTTGTGTTAATTGTAGAGGGTGGTAATAAGGTAACCTAGGGGGATCAAGAGATTGGTTGAGAAATATTATAAGCTTGTCTGAAGAGGTGAGTTTTCAGAGAATGCCAGAAGATTTGAAGACTAGAGGAAAGTCTTATTGTGCGAGGGAGGGAATTCCATAAGATGGGTGCAGCCCGAAAAAGTCCTGTAACCAAAAACGGGAGGATGTGATGAGAATAGAAGAGAGACGCAGATTTTGTGCCGAATGTAGTTGGGAGCTATTTTGACACAAGTGAGGAAATGCATGTTGGTGCAATTTTGTTGATGGCTTTGTATGTTAGTAGAAGAATTTTATATTGGATTTGTTGAAAAACAGGCAACCAATGTAGAGACTGGAAGAGTGTCTCAGCAGAAGAAGAGCGATTTGCAAGTTAAACCAATTTAAGGGGAAAGAGTCTGATTCGAGGAAGACTAGTAAGGAGGGAATTGTAGTAGTCGATAAGGGAGATTATGAGTGCATGAATTAAAGCTTTTGCAGTGTCTTCTGTGAGATATGTGCGTATTCTGAAAATGTTTTCTAGATGTATGTAACATTATATAAATATAGAGTTGATGTGGGGAACAAAACATAATTGTGAGTCAAGGATTACACCTGGGCAGCGAGCTTGCGGGGTGGGATTTATGATCATGTTGTCAACAGAAAGAGATATGTCAGGTAGGTAGCTTCTGTTGTTGGGTTGGAACATTATTAACTATGTTTTTGAAAGATTAAATTGGAGATGGCGAGAGTGCATCCAAGATGAAATGGCAGAAAGTCAGTCAGTAGCGCGAGACAACACAGATGGCGAGAGATCAGGAGAGTATAGATACATTTGTGTATCATCCGTGTAGAGATGATACTGAAATCAAAAGGAGTTTATTAGTTTTTCAAGAGAAATGGTGTAGATAGAGAATAGCAAAGGACCTAGGACTGAGCCATGTGGTACTCCTACTGATAAAGGAAGCGGAGCAGAGGTGGATCCAGAGAAATTAACACTGATAGAGCGATTAGATAGGTAGGATGAGAACCAGGATAGGACAGTGCCTTCAAGACCTAGGGATTGTAGCGTTTGCATGAGAAGAGAATGGTCAACAGTGTCAAATGCAGCAGAGAGATCCAGGAGAATTAGAAGAGAATAATGGTTATTACATGTCTTGAAGACCTAGGAGACAGTGGACAACAGTGTCAAATGCAGCAGAGAGATCCAAGAGAATTAGAAGAGAGCAATGGTCTTTAGTTTTAACTGTGATCAAATCATTCACAACCTTGGTCAACGCAGTCTCTGTGGATTATTGAGATCGAATGCCTGACTGAAAAGAATCCAATAGGTTGTTTGCAGTAAGAAAGTGTGTGAGGCGAGTTTAGGCAATTCTCTCTAGAAGATTGGAGGGGCATGGAAGCTGAAAGATGGGCAGGTAATTTGAGCGAAAGGTTGGGTCAGAATTTAGTTTTTTTAGAATAGGAGTAAGCACTTAGTGCTTGAATAATGATGGAAACAATACCTGCAATGAGAGAGAGGTTTTACGGATTGTAGTTAGAGGTGGAGTGAGCACAGGAAACAAGAATCTATCAATTTGTGAGGGTATAGGTTCAAGAAGACAGGTGGTAGAGTAGGAAGATAAGAAGAGTGTAAATACTTCCTTTTCAATTATGGGATAAAGATTTGAGTAATGGTTTGACTTATGTTTTATACATAGATATTCATTGCCATTATTTTTTGTTTTTAATTTTCCTAATTTTTATATTTTTAGGTCTGAGATCTTACTTTTTTGTGCAGCTGATTGCAATACCATAATGATTGTGCTATGGTATAAACATCTGTGAGTACTGTCGAAGTAACTTTTAACAAAACTAACAGAAATACATATAAGCTCATATATCTAAGATTAGGGTCTGTACTTTTAAGAGAACGTGTTGCAAAATACACATATTGCATAACAAGAGACACATTTTTAGTAAAATTCCATTATGGCACAATTCATGAACAAAACAGATTATATAATTGTCATGTGATTGTATTTCACAATTATCGCCGGACATGGCCAAATAAATGACCGTCCAATAGAACATGTTACTTTAATGATAGTGTGCCAGCAGTGATGTAAGCTGGGAAGGTGTGTTTTAAAGTAATAAAGAATATCATCTCTATAAATGTAGGAGTTAATCAAATATAGGGTGTCAATTGGCATTTAAGACCCTGGGTGTATGTCTGCTTCATCCAGTATGGCTGTATCTATGTATAATACCTTTTTAATAAATTATAGAAATATTATATTTTGGAAACCCGCTCATCTCATTTATTATTTAAAGAAACAGAAAGAAAATATCTTATACAAGCTGGGGGCTCTCGTCCTATGACTATCACATACCACACCTTACTCTCTTCATGACTGCTTAGACAAGGGGGAGACAATCTGATGACCTACACTCCTCTGCACTGGTGAGTATCAGATGCAAATATATCTATATATCTGTGCTCCGAAGTGTATCGAGGTACCGAAGCAGTGAGTGAAGAGAGGGTGGGGGTGGATGCTGATGTGTAAAGTAACCTAGGACCTTATTGCTAAATGTGTAGTAGTTAATTTAATGTGTTTCTGCAGAAACTTAGTAACTTAAGAAAATATTGTTAGTTTAAATGTTGTTAAAATGTGCTTTTCTCCAATATGGACTGGCCACCCAGAATTGGCAAAAGACATTTTAGTGCTTAACACTGTATAGCTGTGTGCAAAGTTAAGAGATGTGACTTGCAAAGTTAATGTGTTAAATGAACTGCTTTTGCAGTATAGGCTGATGACCTATAATGGCAGAAAGCGTTGTGATGTTTTGTGATCTACTCAGTAGACTTATTTGGGAAAAAAATAAGTTATAATATAAGAGTAGAAATGCCTGTTTCTTGTGATGGACGCATCCCTTACATGAATAGAGATATCTAAGTCAGGATAAAGTCTGCTTTTAAGGAGAGAAAGGGCGTGGCTCCCCGGGCAAGTGTGCCAATAGAGTTTTAAATCCTGATTGCATGAAAACTCTAAAAAAGGGGAATGCAAGGAAAAATAACAAAGAAGTTATAAAATGTGAACCTAGACGTAACGAGCGATGAAATTCTCTTATAAGAGTAAAGTGAAAAATAAGACAGTTAAAATGTTATTTAAATGTTAGTTGTTAATAAGTGATATGAGCAGTAAAAAAAATTTGCATACATTTCAAAGGAAAGCAGAAATAAATATATAATGATACAGCCAGCGCAGCGTAGTTTTCTCATGTTACATCTCTCCCTGAAAGAAAAAAAACAAAAACTGAACAGGTTTGAGGTTTTTTATATTATCCTGATGGTTTGCAGATGTTGGAAATACATCGAGCTAAGCTGGTAGGAACGCTAATAACTGCCCGCTGTGAAATACTTCATCAGTTTTTAGAATTGCAAACCTTACTTAAGAATATTATTGATCAGTGAATTGTTTGTTCCACATACCTGCCTCGTACTTCTGTTATCCATACTGATACTCAGCTCTATTGCAGTAAATGCTGGACATTTCATTTCTTTATCACCTAGGAGACAGAGGTGTAAATAAGTTTGTTTTGTGAAGACAATTGGCTAAAGATAATCTGATTTTTTGTAGTGCCTGTTAAGACTTGTGTAATGATTAAATTTGGTTTTAAAGCATAGATAAATGTCCCGGTGCAAGTTAGTGTTAATTTTGTAACTGCGCATTCCAGTGGTTTTTTTGTGTGTGTGTGATTTCAGTAAAACATCTGGTTTTAATAATGTTAAGTATATTGCAGATGAAATGTATGTTAAAATATTTGTAGAGCGATTGCTTAACATTTTTGGCATGTAGTGTGAACCGGATCTCCGGTTACACATAGAACACAATGTGTGTGTGTTTAAACTTTGAGAATTCTTTGCTGTTTTGAAGTAGAATAATTGTTATTTGAAATACAGCAACAAAATCGGTTTTATGTTAGCTTTATCAGAAAATAGTTGCATTGAAAATAATAGTTGGTTTGCTTTGAAAATAGCATCTGTGTAGTGGTTTACAAGGTGATATTTGTAACTGCGCCAGAGATTAGTTTGTTGAAGTTTCGCCATTTTACAAAGATGTCTCTCCTCCCATCTCCCTCGTCTTATGCAATGGGGTGGATGTTTTCATGCCAAGAGGAGGAGTTCAGTATATGGAAAATTTTCTGTGTTCTGAGCCTGTACCATAGAACGGACAATTGATTGGACCCCGCCCTGCTTACCAATGCAGATCTCAGTCATAGATTGTGCAGCGTTGATTTTTAATGCTAAAAAGAATTATTCAGAATATTGTCTTCTGCTGTTACCAACAGGGGGGTTCAATCTTTATAAAATTTTATAGACAGTTCTAATTATTTGTTATAATGTGTGCAGAATAATTTGCAATCTTTTGTACCCACAGGAGACCAGAAAACCGGAATATGTGAATGATGCTCTGCAGTGAAGAAACTAAATAATTATTGTGTCTTCTTTTAGAAGTATCCAAGAAGGAGAAAATTAATTTATCTATTAAAAAGGGTAAATTGTTGGACACCTGGCCAGAGATATTTGGATTTCTTAAAGGGTGGTCCTGATATTTGAACACCATCTACCTTAGAATACTGAAAGAAAGAAAGAAAGAAAGAAATAAAAGCAGTACATTTATTTCTTGATATGTCACAATTCTCTAGCCAGTGAATACTAAGATTTTCAGCTGTATGCTATATAATACTGTTTTAGGATATTTAAAAGATAATTAGTGTACAATTAGATAGGTAGCAAAAGCATTAACTTCATGTTTAAGGGTTATAGCCATAGCAGCTATTATTGTGGAAAAGGCAGGATATTGTGTTGCAGCGTGGGTAACATTTGTTTGTCCCTTGTGTTGTCACACAACTCCTGAATAATGCACAGACTAGACATGTGTCTGTAGCAAGGTTTTTACAATGGGAAATTAAATTACATTAATTCTTCTAACATTACAATATGCAATTGTCAGAATCTCAATTTTGCTACATCATTGCCTGAGAAATCTCACATGACCAGAAAGACAATGAGCATTATTGAATTAAGTAAATGTGTAAGTTTTTCTGTATTACCAGACATTTCTGAGACTACATTGAAGAATCTAGATTAAAGTTTCTTTACTGATGAAAATGTTTATAGATAAATGCATGATAGCTCACTAGTGACAGTGACAGGGTGTGCATTCACTATACATAATGAGATAAAAGCACTCATCAGAGCATGTCAGCTAGGACAACGAGTAAACATTTACACAAATTCACATTACGCGTAGTAACTAAACGCCGTAGTTTATGATTTTGAAATTATTTTAAAATATAAGGGTTACCTAACATCAACAGGAGCACCTATATAAAATGCACAAACAGTCAAACAACTGATAGAGGCTATATAGTTACCAAAAGAGGTTGCAGCCATTAAGTGCCAGGCACATACCAAACAGACAGATAAAGTCTTACTAGTCTAAAGTCTTACTAGAAAATAAACTAAAAAAAAAAAAGTGGAAGTTACTCAATCAATTTATAGGCTATAGCAGGTGCTTGAAAGGGAGGGGTTATCCTGAAAGGAACAAACACACAGAAAGATCTCTCAGCACACTGCTATAGCCAGCAACAGATCTGCCAGAAAACAAACTAGCAGACTAAGCAGCTCGATAAGCAGCTTTAAAAAAAAAAAAAAAAAAAGGCAGCCACATACCCAATTGATGATTTTTCATGATATCACATTTGAGAACTTACTACAATGACAATAAAAGCCTATATTGAATGAAATTAATACATGGAAATTGAAACAATGTTATGAAACAAAGGATTACATTTGGGTAGATATAGAAAATAAACCAATAGCATTAAAAATGTTGTTGCTAGCTTTACAGATAAGTGCTCATGGGTTAGTATACATGGGAGCAGATAACAAGATTAAAATTGTTATATTTTGTTGGAATGCCCAGACATACTACAGTTGCTAAGACTAAATGTGAAATAAGTATAATTTGTCTTCAGAACAATGAAGGAAAGATAGTACCTACTAAGGTCAGACAGTTGCTTAATATAACCTTTTCAGAGGTTACAAATTAGTTTATTGATTTTATTTAATTGAAAAAAAAAAAAAAAGAGTTAAGCGGGTTACAGTATGTGTTAGTTGGTATTGATACGTGTTGGTGGGATGAGGCCTAGTTAACTGCCTCAGACATAGTGCAACTTAATTGCTAAGAAGATTTTGCCAGAATTTGTAAGTAGATGTAGTTCACCAAGAGAGTGAACTCATTTCAGAGAAAATGTGTTTCAAAGAATGTGTAATATGATGAGAATATATTCAAACGTTATACACTATATCATTCTCAAGCTTCAGAGAAAGTTGAAATAATAAATGGAGTAATTAAAGAATAATTAAGCTTACTAAAGAAACAGGAATGGCACTTCTTTAGTTTATCATAGTATTAGAATCACTTCTAAACCTCTTCTCAATCTCTCTCCATATGAACTGTTATTGAACTTCAGCCAAGATACGTTATTAATCCACAGACTTGAAGCTGCATCATGATCTAACTGCTCAATATGTCATACAGTTGTCCAAACTGTTGCAGAAGCTTCAGAAGGTCCAGAAGAACACTTAAAGAAGGACATTTAAACAGAAGCACCTCTTGGGCCTGCACACAGAAGAGACAACCTAGAGACTATGTTATGGTAAGAAATCTCTTACACTCTGGTTTCCTTACAGACTGATGGGATGGTCCTACTAAAGACAAGTTCTATAACGACTGATACTGCCGTAAAAGTTGCAGAGAAAGACATTTGGATCCACAGTTCCCATTGCAAACAGGTCAAAGACCCAAGCTAAAATGAGCCAAAGGACTCAGAACTGAACACAGTTAATGAGACTGAGTTATGTTTTAAAGAACTCTTCAATCAAGATGGAAGTGATGATGTATAATCAGCTACAAGGTTATCGACTTATGACGCAAAGAAAATTTAACCTTGTTAAATGTACAAGTCGTTTAACCTTGTTGCCTGTCTTATAGGAACAATGATATTTGAAGCCTCAACACGTCATTTATATATTTTGGAAAAGAATTGAGGAGAAGTTGGTAAGGTGATAGCCCATCTGATATATTAGATGAGGATGATTTTAATAAGACCATTTCTGCTTCTTTTCTAAACAGGAAAACTAGAGAATTCATAAATTGTAAAGGATTACCACCAATTCCAAAATGTATTTGTGAGTATTGTGGTTAATATGGTGGTCTGATAATAATGAATATTGCTGGAGAGAATATCCAGTTGACCGATAGCATGTTATGCTAAGTGAAATGTTAGGAGTTACAAATTGTTGGGTGTGTACTAAAACTCCTTTATTGAGTAAAAATATGCCAATGTTACCATTTCCAAAACCTTATGAAGAATGACACACATTAGTCCTAATATAATATGTCAAGAACAAAATTGAGATCTTAGTGATTATGGTCAAATTGTTGAAAATATATATAACTTGACTAACTCTACGGTTATAGTTTTCGCACCTAACTGAATAAATTTCTTTTTATGTTTACTAAAGCAATAAATAAGGTTAAAATTATAATACCTCAGATAAAGGACAGCATCAGGTATATACATTGCTGCCGTAAAACAGTAAGTACTTAAAGTTGTAAGAATTAGCATGAATAAGTGTAATACAGTGGTTACAGAGCCCAAAACCATATGGGCCCGAGTGTAAAGAACCGTCTACGTTTGATGTAGACAGAGATTTAGAAATTACATAAAATGAGACAGTTAAACTAAAGATAGAGCTTCAAACAGATGTAACTAAGTTTGAAAGGTATGTCTCCAATGCACTAAAGAGTAAAATATGTGCACAATGCACTTAGTATTAGTATAATTAACTTTTTAAGCATACACTACCAGAACCAGACTCAGACTAAGAGAAAACAATACTAGATAAAAATGTCACGTGGGTATGATAATCTCAACCATGGTGTTAGAATATTGTGGTTCATTTCTTTTACCAGGAAACATTTAATATATATATACATATATTGAAAATATGCATTTAAATGATTATTAATTAATTCTAAATTATGCTGTTTAGGAAGAGTGGTTCCTCAGGTTTATAAAGTGTTGTACAATGAGTTGGAAGAGATTTTATTAATAAAAATATGTTCTACTCATTAATAAGTCAGTAAGACATAACATGGGTATAAATATTGATAATATGTTTACTTATGGAAATTAAGAAATTATGGGTTAATGAAATTGAACGTTTGTCAGGATTTAATTGATAATGTGACTGAAATTTATCATGATAGCTTTCATTATGTTGGACTTGAATTACAGGTATTTAAATATGAACTTTTACAACATTAAGTAATTTTGGACTATTTAATGGCTCAAACAGGAGGATAAAGTTTAATCCTTGAGACTGAACTTGGAGTCCATTGTTTATTTCCTAATCAACTTTCGATCCAGAAGCTATAACTACATGTTATTTAAATAACGCCCATAAGATGAAGAAGGATTTTGATGACAAAATTATTATAAAGACTTTTAAAATGATTCATCATGGACATGGTTATATCCAAGCATATGTTTCTTTGGACTTGAAAAGTGTCTATCTAACCTAATGTATAATTACATGAAATTTATTGTGATAATAATTGTGGCAATATTGTTTCTGTATACTTGTTTAAAGTATGGTTTGTATTGTATACAAATATTTGTGAAAGTCAAACCAATCAGAGAACATCAGTGCTGACAGAAATATATACTCCTATTCAATTAAATATAGTCACATAAAAACACCTTTTATGTGTATACAAAAGGGAGGGAAACTATCGAAGTAACTTTTAACAAAACTAACAGAAATACATATAAGCTCATATATCTAAGATTAGGGTCTGTACTTTTAAGAGAACGTGTTGCACAATACACATATTGCATAACAAGAGATACGTTTTTAGTAAAATTCCATTATGGCACAATTCATGACCAAAACAGATTATATAATTGTCATGTGATTGTATTTCACAATCATCGCCGGACATGGCGAAATAAATGACCGTCCAATAGAACATGTTACTTTAATGATAGAGTGCCAGCAGTGATGTAAGCTGGGAAGGTGTGTTTTAAAGTAATAAAGAATATCATCTCTATAAATGTAATAGTTAATCAAATATAGGGTGTCAATTGGCATTTAAGACCCTGGGCATATGTCTGCTTCATCCAGTATGGCTGTATCTATGTATAATACCTTTTTAATAAATTATAGAAATATTATATTTTGGAAACCTGCTCATCTCATTTATAATTTAAAGAAACGGAAAGAAAATATCTTAAACAGTACAGTGTAAACTTGCTCCTCTGAAGACATTTCAACCAAATTAGTTGTTCAGCGAAATGCATCACCAAACAAAGACCACTATACTGTATTTTTAAGCTATTGAATTTTTGGAAATATGAACCTTACACTGTAAAGTTTTGAACTTAGATATTTGGTTGAGCGCTATGCATATATGGAATTAAATCTGGATTGCACTTATGAGTGAGGAGCAGGGCCTCCGAGAGGGGGGGAGCGGGTACATTTTACCCGGGCCCGGGCTTGCGCCAGGGGACCCGGGCCGGGCTCTCGGTTCTAATTTTTTTTTTTTCCTTTTTTTTTTTTTTCTATCTTGCGTTTTTTTAAATGTTTTTTTTTTTCCCGCGTCTGGGGGGGGGGTCGGATCGTTGGTGGGGGGAGCTGGACCAATAAAAAAGAAAAAAAAAATACTCACGTGACCACGGCGCCGCGTCCCTCCTCTCCTCTTCTCTATTCACTCTGACTGCCGGGCGTGATGTCATCAAGTCACGTCCGTCAGTCAGTGAGGAGCGCCGGACAAGACACAGCTAGAAGAAGGAAGAGAAGACAGAAGAGAGGAAGAGAAAAAGAAAGAAGCTGACAGGAGGTAAGTAAAGAAACAGAGAGGCAAGGGGAGGAAAGGGACAGTGCTATTAAGAAGGGGTGTAAAACAACGGGGGAGAGAGGCTGAGAATAAATAAAAAATGGTAGAGAAACAATAAATAAAAAAGGGGAGAGAAACACAGAGTTAAAAAAAAGGGGAGAGAAACAGTATAAATAAAAAAGGGGAGAGAAGCACAGAATAAATAAAAAAGTGGACAGAAGCACAGAATAAATAAAAAAGGGGAGAGAAACAGTATAAAAAAAAGGGGAGAGAAACATAGAATAAATAAAAAAGGGGAGAGAAGCACAGAGTTAAAAAAAAAAAAAAGGAGAGAGGCACATTTAATAGTGGGGACTATTAATTTAAGATGGGGTGGTTTGGGGGCTATTGAATATGGGGGTGAGTTTAGGGAGAATGAGGTCTATTTATTAAATGTGACTATGAATTTATTAATAGCAGTGATGGTTGCGGGAAATAGGTATTGCTGGGGCTGTTTGCAGGAAGGGAAGTTTATTTATTAAATGTGAATACTATTATTTTAATGTTGAGGCTGGAGGAAGGACTAATTATTAATCGTGGGTGCTATTGATTTAACGCTGGGGCTGGCTGTAATTTTCTAAATGTAGCCATTTTTTTCCCAAATAGGTCCTCCAACATTTCAGGATCCGGACAAGCCGCAACTAAAGAAAGCAGCAGTCACAGGTGGTGAAAGTGAGAAGAACAGGTAGGAGAGAGCAGCAGAGTGTGTGAAATGTTGTGATTCTAGTAGGGACAATGGGAATTTTTGGTGAGTGTCGTGCCCAATGTAAGGTGCAGGCCAAGACTGAACTCTTTGTGTACACACTGCATTCTTTGTATACTACACTGTAGTGCTAGATGTCTTAAAAGTCAGGAGTGCTGGGACATATGTGACGCTCTGGTGAATTCAGGATCTAGTGCTAGCCACGCCCCAACGGCACATTGCCACGCCCCAAATGTATGACCACACCCCAAAAAAAAATTGCACCGGCGTTAGGCTAGCTACGCCCCAACGGTGCATTGCCACGCCCCTGAATGTATGACCAAAGGCTACCAACGGCGGCGCAAAAAAATTTGGGGTCTTACTCGACTATGAGGGGGGCCCCATGAATTTGTTGTACCCGGGCCCTGAATTCCTCTTGGCAGCCCTGGTGAGGAGTAATTCATTTGTGATTCAATATGTTAAAGCCCTCCCCGAGGATCGATTAACAGATTTTTGCTGTGTCGGAATTTTATTTCCATGTGTCGATTGTAAACGTATACAACGTAAATCTATGAGAGGTCTGTATTATTTCAATGAGTGAATAATCATCTCTATGCAAGTTACCTTGCTAAAGAACTTCCCTGGAACTTGGCGATGGACATTTTTGCTACCTGCATCTGGCTCCAATTGTCATCAGCATCATCATCATCAGCTATTTATATAGCGCTACTAATTCCGCAGCGCTGTACAGAGAACTCACTCACATCAGTCCCTGCCCCATTGGAGCTTGCAATCTAAATTCCCTAACATACACACACAGACAGACAGAAATCATCAGCCGTGGGTATATACATCTACGCATGAGGAGCAATATATTTGCAAGGCATCTTGCTAAGAACACCCTTTGAGCAGAACTCCCTCAGTTTGGAACAGTTGTAATATATGTACTATATATATAAAGATTTTCCAGTCCTATTGCTCTAATGGTTTCTCATTGATCTGAATATAAATGAATGTTTGGATTCTGTGACTACTACACATGTGTGGATATGTTTTACCTATTGTGTGTTTAATAAACATTTATATTTTTAATGCATATACGTCTGATCATTGATTCATAGTTGAAGTGGTCACTGAGCACTGCAGTAACAATTTGTTAGTTGTCTGTTGTTATAGTGGTTTAGCATTCCTTATTTTACAGCTGCTGGTGCCACTAAATCAATTATGGTGATCTTTAATTGAGTGCCTTTAGGATTTTTGTTGTCCTTTATTTACAACTGCATACATATTTGAAGTGTTTATAATACAATGGAGAGATATAGAATAATATATAATTAAATGCACCAACTGGCTCTATCTGCTTAGCTGCCTATACTTTACACATTGACACATTTACTTGTGCCGTTTTATATGGAGATACACAGTGTGTGTGTGTGCTTGTGTATATATTTATACATGTATATATATATATATATATATATATATTTATCTTGAAAAATGTATTTTGTGAAAAAAAAGAGGAAAAACTGATATTTTATTAGTTTTAATGTCTTTCTCCCAATGATTAAATTATTAACAGGTGACAATAGTTGAATACTTTATTTTCTGTGCGTTCTCCTAGAACTATACATTGCACATATCTATTGTTTATTTCCTGTTGTGTGCTGTGTCTGTCTCAATGCCACAAGTGCATATATGCAGAGCATGCCTACACCTGTGTTCAACAAGAGATGTCTCATCAGATCTACTTGTAGTTGAATACGGACATGCGTATTAGGTGTGTTTATAAAAAACGCACATTATGTTCATTTTGCGTGCCTTGATGAATCATGGCCCATAGTGTTAATTTGACTAAATGTACAAAAAAGTTTTAGTTACACCAATATATATTTTGGTTATGTATTGCAATATAATCTGCATTTGCTAGTCCTGGTTAATTCTGAAAAGCAGATGTATTGTCAAGCAGAGGGTTTAACACTCTTTAAAACAAAATTTGCCCAGGGTATAGTGCTTTTCAGGCCAATCACATATTTTGGGTTATTTGCAAGTAGGCATTGCTCTGTTAAGTAAATCCAACACACACTTTATTTTTTTTTTATTAGTCTATTAAACACATGTAAATATAACTGTTATTTTTAATTTGCAGTTTGTAAAATAACCTCTAGATATCTGGTACATGATCCATATAGAGTCATCATTATGATAAAAAAAAGCTGTCTTTGGTCTACTACAATTCTTCATGTAAATCTGTCAGTGTCAAATTAGTATTTCCATGTTTATTTACCTTTAGAAATTTATTACAAAATCAAATAGAGCTATCATGCTTTAGTACCACAGTAAAATATACAGATACACTCAATCGTTAGTAATTTCTCTATCTAACCATACAATGCCTTTTTGACCTTGTGTTTAGGCTGAGTGAAAATGTCATGTAAAGAGTTTTGTCCAAGGCACATCAGACAAAAGACCTGTTCAAAAATATGTTTAGATCTGCTGCACTTATTTTGGTGTCAGCTATTCATCAATAACCACAATGTACTTTGTCATCCACCGTTATCACCTGCTGCTTCAGAAGCACAAGCCCCTGACTGTCTACATAATACATGTCTGTTCCACTGCTCAGTTCTCACCGGCTTTAGAACACAAACAAATGGGTCCCCAGAGGAACTGCTGCAAGGATGCAGTTACCAGGTACCTGCTAGTTATATTCTGAAATTCTGAAATATAGTTGGATTACAGCTCTAAAATATATTGTATAAAAAATGTAATAAAAAACAAACACATGGTAAACACTCAATGCAGTGATGAACATTACATATATCAAATTTATAACATAGTTTTTCTCAGCGAACACTGTTTGGGTGACCACAGGAGACAGAAAAGCAGGGGCAGAGACTCTTTTTACAACACTTTGTGAGAGATCATCTGATTATGATGTTATGACAAAAATTGCTATGCAACCACTCAAGCTATTAACCTACAGTATACTAATAAAATACAACATATCTGAAAAATATTAATCCAGAATACATCATGGACCTTAGAGTAATACATTTGTATTACAAAAGGAAACCATTCTAAACACATATCCACAGAAAAGTAAATTCACAATACTGCAGGAAATGAATTGTCAATGATTCTCAAGATTAATAAAGATCATATTTTATAGAAATAGGTATAATAGAACAAATGTCCACATTATGCCCATCAGGAGATGAAACAGATCAATATTGTTTCTATTCTCATCATTGATCCACAACCAATAAGGGTAGTATGGTAATGAATGCAGTGTGAAAAAAACTCACAATAAACAGGTTAAACTAAACTTGTCATTTAAACTGTCATGGGACACAAGATTTGATAAGTCCATCTTGTTAACTTTTGAAGTAAAAATCTACCATGAAGATTCAAAGCTTTCCAATACCCCTGGCACCACCTAGTACACTGGAATAAATTATAAGTGGGTAGGTAATGTTAAATTAATCTTTGTTTAATTCACACTTATAGCATAAAAATCCAATTCACTGCAGCAGTGTGCACACATTTTAGATCAAATTTCTATATTGTCAGTTGCGTAAGTACGCAAGTTAGATCTTATTCTCTGTTATAATTCCTTGTAATATAAAAGAGTTTTTTCTGTAGTGCAGCCTTCCTCCCTGGACTTGGTCAATCAAGTCTTATGCAACCGACAATATGGATTTTTGATCTAAAATGTGTGCACACTATCCGCTAAGGATTTGTAGATATTATCACTGATGAATGAACAACGGACTGAGAACTGATTAGAAGATTAGAACTTGTATATTACATGCCTCATGTTTTTAGTTTCGGGTGTTTGGAACAGGATCTGATTTTGTTCTGACAGGAACAGCCCATATTACTGCATTAGATTTGATTTTTATGCAATAAGTGCAATTAAACAAAGATTTGTTTAACATTACCTACCCACTTTTGATTCATTCCAGTGTACTAGGTGGTGACAGGGGTATTGGAAAACTTTGATTGTATATGTTCTTTAGCAGTTGGATACTGCTATTACGCCTAAACTATACTATAGGGTTTAGAGGTACCTTTGTATACTGATATCTGTATAGTACTGTGAAAGGAAGCCATTTTTTTAAACCAATAGAGAAGCGCAATTCTTAATTCTTTTGTCTACTAAAAGTCTATTATGATTACCTCCCGTATGAAATGGAGAAACTTATTCAATAGTTATGCAAAGTTCAGAATGTCTCACATTCATGGTGCAGTTAGATCATGTGTGCCAATGCCAATAAGTAAGATTTTTTAATAGACGATCAATGAATGGTAATACTCTCTTGTAACATCTTCAATATTTTGCCCACTTTCAGTTTGTCACTGTCAGGCGCCACCTCCGCACCCCTCATAGGTGCCGGAGACGGACGCCTCTCTCTTCACACTTGCATCTTGTTGTCTAGCAAAGGGATGCACTTCCAGGTCCTGGTGGCACAGCACATCGATGCTCTAATGCTAGGCAACGGGATGCTGTAATTCTCAGCCTGTGGGCGGGTAGCTGTTTTCTGACCGCCATCACCGCAGGCTCCAATCAGGGAGCACCTCTCTCTATTTAAACCTCACTCTGGCACCATTAGGGTGTCAGAGTATTGGTTCACCCTGCTCCAGCATTCCTGTTTGTACTTTTACTTCTTGGTTCTGATTTGGCTTGTGATTGACTTTCCCTTTAGATTTCGTTTGGTGCTGCCCTGCTTTTAATGGTTTTGATCCCTGGCTTATTCCTGAATACTCCACTGATTATCTACCTTGTACCATGCTACCATTGGTTCTGATCTGAACTGTCCGACTACTCTTTTCTCATCTCTGCACTAGTCACTATTTGGGAGACCTGCACAACACACGCAGCTAAGTCCATACCTCCTTGCGAGGGTCCCTGGTGAACACTGGAGGTGCGTTATACTCCGCGCCACCCTGTTTAGTTGCGCCAATACCAGTCAGTGATAATTCCTGTGCTAATTACGTGACAGTTACATGGGCAAACAATAATAAAAACATGAAAGGGACTTTCATATTACAAATGTTGGGCAACCTTGAAAACATCATCAGCAGTCAGATGAAAAAATTTGTTCCTGTAAGCAAAAAATGGCAATTCACACAAATAAACACCACATTTTAACATCAGCCAGTTCTTAGGTTCCACAGGTGATATATTGATTTGCTTAATTGAGCACCCAGAATAGAGTATGTTCCAATAATAAAAATGGACTTACAAATGACTCTTGAAGCAGTAGAAAAAAAGTGTATTTAAGTTTTAAGTTACTTTGAACTATACCTAGATGTATCATTGTAAATTTCTGTAATATTATCCAATAAATCAGCTAACTGTTCTTCAGCATTATTTAAAAGTCCAATCTGAGTGTTCTATTTTAAATAGATGCTTATGTGTAACAGATATAGTTTTTATAGATATTTTCTTTCTATGTCTTAGATTTTGAGAAAGAATGTCAATCAGATCTTTATGTTCCATTACAATTGTACTAGGAATTAATTCAGCAATCTGACATATACCTTCCGAATTTGGAGGTAGCCAATCACATGCTTGTCTTTCACATATGAACTACAAATTTCCTGGAAGTGTATATGGGATTTCAGACATCAGTTTATAAGCTGCCTCATATCCTAATACACAAGTAGCCTGATTAACAAAATGTCTTGTCCACCTAGTTACATTTCCAATAAGTGTTACTTTGATTAGTTCTTCCTTTAAATTGCTGCACTGTATAATCTTCATAAACTCTTTAACTGCTCCTAAATATTTCATTGTTACATTATAATTCACTCCCTTTGTCTTATTGTTGGGTTAGCAGTTTTAATATTACATGTTACATTTTCATGAATAAAATTATAGTATTTATATTATATTATAATATTTATAATAACTTTACATGTGGAGGCATAGTAGTACTATTTTCTCCCTTAGTTTTGTGACCACATTATTTCTCACGTAATTTAAATTTCTTTCACTGGAAATCGTATAAGACCAACATTGTCATGCCTGCGACCTACTTGAGTAGAAACCCAACAGTCAATAGTATTAAGTTTATTTCCTTTCAACTGATAAAAAACATCTATAGGATGTTGTTCACTAGAGTTATTAGGACCATCCTGACACCATTTTACACGTTGCTTTTCTGAATGATGTTCACAATAATTACAAATTCATGCTTGAATTGGTGATAGATCTTTACAATGTTCATTTCATGTAAGTCTAGTTTTTTATGTAAATCTAGTCTAATTTTAGATAAAATGTGGTTACCAGTTACATCATCATTAACTTGGCTTTGACTGGTATTGAAATTCAGAGTTAAATTAGGAATTTTCTGAAAAAGAATTTGATATGGTGATAAACTGAGAGGTCCTCAAGGGTTTTCTCTTATAGCATGTAAAACCAATGGCAGTGCATCTGGTCATTGTATTCCCGTTTCCTTTGTTAATTTAGACAGTTTGTTCTTAATAATTGCATCGTATCTTTCAACTTTTTAACTGGATTGGGGGTGATTTCGAGTATGTAATTGCTGTTTGATACCCAACAACACACACATTTGTTTAAAAACAAATCTAGAAAATGAGTACTTTGATCTGAGAAAGTCACCTGTGGTATGTGATATCTACATACAAATTCCTGTACTATCTTCTTAGCAGTAACAGAGGTTGTAGCTCTAGCTACAGTGTGACATTCAACTCAACCAGAAAATTGATCATTGCATACATATTCTAACATCCTACACTTTCTGCTTTCTTAGCAACTAAGTCAGCTTTATGACTTCCTTTTGTGATATCATCAAGTCCTGTCATATGTGCTTGGCACTTAATAACTGCTACTCATTTTGGTAACTGAATAGCATGTAATAAGTCATTTACAACTTCATTATGAGCAACTGGTGTATCATTGGCTGGAACAAAATTGCTCTGTGATCATAGTTCAGCAAGATCAGGCATGACTTTAAATCCATATCTGTGTAAATATTAACTGTTTTGTCTACTGCCAATTGATGAGCATTAATTAAGGCTTTTAATTCTGCAAGTTGTGCAGAATGTGGAGTTGGCAAAGCCTCAGAGTATACATTCATGTTATTATCTACTATTGTGAACCCTGACTGTAATGTTCCTGTATCATTTTTCCTATCACAATTTCCATCTACATTGAAATCCAAATCATGATTCTGCAATGGTATCTCTGTTAAGTCTGGTCGTGATGCAGTAGTTTGCTGCATACACAATATAGTCATGTGGATCATGAGCAAAATGTGTAAAATTCAGTGTTTTACTCCTATAAGTATCCTCCTCATCTGATTCATTTATTATAAAATCATTACTATCTGTAGCCAAATATACCTCCTCCTCTCTTTGAAGCTTATGGGGTTCAATATCAGAAGTAATAGGCAGCTAAGTTGCAGGGTGAAAAACATTGCATCTGATAAGTGTAATATATGGGACATATGGATAATTAATTCCCATTTAGTTAGTTTGGCATTAGTAACATGTCAAGTCTACTGGCAACTTAACAGTCCACCTACTGCATGTGGGACCTGTACTGTAAGGGGATTTCCTAAAACTATGTTAGCACAGCTGGCTACCAGCAAAGCTGGAGCCACTACAGTTTTTAATTAACCAGGAAGTCCCCTAGCCACAGGATTAAGTTATTTACTGTAGTATGCAATTGGTCTGGGGGTGTTACCAAGGGGCTGTGTTAAAACACCAGCAGCATGATCTAAATGTTCATGACTAAACAAAGTAAATGATAACTCATAATTTGGTATACCCAGTGCAGGTGCTATGAAAAGCTCATGTATAAGCTGTTCAAAACAACTCTTGGTGATATCAGAAGGAATAAGTGGTTCTTTAACAACATCATTTGTAAGTTCATACAAATGGCAGTTAGGCTTGAATAGTTGGGGTACCAACTCCTACAAAATCCAATCACACCTAGGAATCCTCTGAGTTTTCTTTTGATCACTGACAAAGTTAAATCAATATGGAAGTTTGTGCTTTGATACTTGATGTCCTGAATATCCTAAATGAGTTAGTAATTCACCAGTGTCTGAAAGTGCACTGTAATCATCCACAAGTGTGCTTCCTTGTGAAAACTCACTTTTTTTTAAATTTGCTACTAGGGATTGTCTAAAATGGGTGAGACTGTTTACAAAGCCCTGGGGAGTCCTAGTCCAGGTGTACTGCTGACCCTGATAGGTAAAAGCTAAGAAATACTGACTATGCTCATGTATAGGAATAGAACAATAAGCAGAACATGATTCAATGATTGAAAAAATCTGGGCTTTTGTCAGTATCTGCATAAGATTTGTTACAGGGTTGGGAATAACTAGATGTAAGGGTGCAACTACTGCATTAATAGTGCTTAGGTCTTGTATTAACCTGAAACTACACCCACCACTTTTTAAACTGGCTATATGGCCGTATTACATGGATTTTGAATTTCAATAATGACCCCTTGCTCTAATAATGATTGCATTACAGGGTAAATCCTTTGATCTGCTTTTGGTCGTAATGGCTACTGAGGTATTGAAGGACGTTTTACAATTGGTTTAAGTTTAACAGATATTGGGCTAACCCTCATTTTTGCAGTTCCATTTGCTTCAGTAGTCCATAAGTAACTAGGTATATGTTCTACCATTTGATCTACCATTTTGTATAGCACTGGTTTCTAGTAGCATGGGCTGAATTTGGTTTTTCCCATGATAAAGTGTGTTATCATTTATAACACAGTTATTATTTCCATATTTATGGAACATTATTCCTGCTGGACACCCAGGGGAAATTTCTAACCATTTAGGCTCCACCTGCATGGACACATTCTGTCCCCTGGTGCAGTTTAATTTTTCCTTCTACAATTTGACTTATTTAGTATCTGCATGATGGTAATAGTGCTACAATCACTACTAGAATGTTATACAGCCATTTATGAGCTACTACCCTGGGCTTCCAACATTGGGCAACAACGGTAGCTCATCAGGCGTTTCATACACACATGCTTCACACACTTATATTTAAGTCCTGTTAGTGTTCTTTTAGTTAAGTGGTTTTACTGTATTTTCATGTGTCTTGGGACTATTTGTGCCTCTTTCAAGCATTAATGGAATTCTTGAATTTCTAATCTAAGCAGAATCGGCCACCGTGAAGGTAGCCCAGTCACACACACATACATGCATATATTCATACTATGGTTAACACATTTTAACAGTCTCTTTGATAAATAAACAGCAAACTGGTACCATTCTATTCTCGAGAGAATTGCCTACACTCACCTCACACACTTTCTTACAGCAAACAACCTTCTAAATTTTCTTCAGTCAGGCTTTCACTCTCAGAGCACTCCACAAGGAATGCGTTGACCAAGGATGTCAATGATTTGATAACAGCAAAAACTAAAGGCTATTACTCTCTTCTATTTCTCCTAGATCTTTCTGCTGCATTTGATACTTTTGACCACTCTCTCTTCATACAAACACTACAATCCATAGGACTTGAAGGCACTGTCCTATCCTGGTTCTCATTCTACCTAACTAATAGCTCTTTCAGTGTTAACTTTCCTGGATCCACCGCTGCTTTGCTTCTATGATCAGTTGGAGTACCACAAGGCACAGTCCTAGGTCCTCTGCTATACTCTATCTACACTACTTCTCTTGGAAAACTAATTAGCTCCTTCGGATTTCAGTATCATTTCAATGCGGATGATACACGAATGTATCTATCCTCTCCTGATCTCTCACTTTCTGAGTGGTCTCTCACTGTCTTTCTAACATTTCATCTTGAATGTCCTCCATCTAGCCAACTCAAACTTAATCTTTCAAAAGCAGAATTAATAATATTACCACCCAAAAACAGAAGCTTTATGCCTGGCATTTCTATTTCTGTTGATAAGATGACCATAAATCCCACCCTACCAGCTCGCTGCCTAGGTGTAATCATTGACTCACAAATATCATTTGTTCCCCACATTGGTTCAATATCTAAATCATGTTACATACATGTAATAAACATTTCCAGAATATGCACTTTTCTCACACGAGACACTGCAAAAACCTTTATTCATGCACTCATCACTTACCACATTGACAATTGCAATTCCTCCCTTACTGGTCTTCACAAAATCAGACTCAAACCTCTACAATCTATTTTGCATGCAGAGGCTAGATTGATTTTCCTTGTAAATTGTTCTTACTCTGCTGAGACACTGTGCCAGTTTAAAATTCCAGAATAAAATTCCTCTACTAACATACAAGTCTATCAACAAACTTGCACTAACATATATCTCCTCACTTGTCTCAAAATATCTCCAAACTCGACACCTCCATTCTGCACAAGATCTGCGTCTCTCTTTTACTCTCGTCACATCATCCCCTTTCTGGTTACAGGACTTTTTTCAGGTTGCAACCACTTTGTGGAATTCCCTCCCTCGCACAATAAGACTTTCCTTTAGTCTACAAACCTTCAAGCATTCTCTGAAAGCCCACCTCTTCAGACAAGCTTACAATATTCCTTAATCACCCTCTTACTCTCCCTAGGTTGCCCTATAACCGTGATGGCTAACCTATGACACGCGTGTCACTCGTGACACGCGGAGGCAGTTTGACTGACACGCCAGGCGATTCAGTCAAACTGCCTGTTTTAAACATACCAAATATTTTTTCTGTACAGCAGCCGCGGACGCTTCTTTGACAGCGCCGCGGCTGCTGTACATCTCCCCGTCGGCAAAATGGAGCTGCTGCGCACACGCGGTCGCAGCAGCTCCTCCCTTGTGTATATCTCCCGGCATTACTTCAATGGCGCGCTTCCCTGGAGCACGGTAGGGCTTGTAAAGGCTATTTATAATATTTAATAGTAAAATAGCCTCAGATACTGGCCAACAGCAATGTTATGTAGTGTTTTTATTTGTAGACAAAAGACTCAATTTCTGGTGAGCCTGCAGGGTATGCAGAGCTGTCTGATTATATATAAATATTGTATTATGGGATTAAAAAAGTTTTTTTTTCCCAATAATACAATATTTATATATAATCACACAGCTCTGCATACCCTGCAGGCTCACCAGAAATGGAGTCTTTTGTCTATTAATAAAAACACTACATAACATTGCTGGTGGCCAGTATCTGGTTTCACCCTGTAGCCCAATGATCAATTATATATATATATATATATATTTGTCATTGGGCTACAGGGTGAAACCAGATACTGGCCACAAGCAATCTTATGTAGTGTTTTTTTATATTTATATTTTTATTAAATTATATATATATATATATATTTTTTTTTAAGTGACACGCGACCCGAGGAAGGCTACACTTTTTTCTGATTTTTGACACACCAAGCCGAAAAGGTTAGCCATCACTGCCCTATAACCACCCTCTACACAGCTAACAAAAGACAACAACCCTCTGACCAACATTGCTGTGTGACTGATCATACAGCCCACTCATTAGTTCTAACCTTTGCATAGTAGCTGGAAAAATATGCAATATGATGTAGCAGGTACCCTTTGTGTATCAAACTCCCATTGTCCCATAGATTGTTGTCTTGCGAGCAGGGACCTCTTACCTCTCTCTCTGTATGTATTAGCCATTATTGTTTTATTGCTGTTTGCTTCCAATTGTAAAGCGCTATGGAATTTGCTTGACGCTATAGAAATAAATGTTAATGATGATGATGATGATGATGATGATGATTCTATATACATATATATCTATATAAACAACTTAAATACAGTTGCAATTTCACACACAGATAACACTGTATATACCTTTCACCAAAATCAGAGGTCAGGAGACAGAAGTACACAAACAGAAAAAGATAAAATATTTACCTTTGTGATCATGTTGATACTGTACTTCCAGCTCCTTTTCTCCTTTTTGTTTTTTACTGATAGATATTGAAGATATTTTATCTCGGTGGGACGTCCAAATGTAGAAGCACTCTTCAGACAGTAAGCATAAAAAAGCTTGTGACCTTTATTCATCTTTATGCATATACAGGAAATCTTAGCTTAACATTGAACAATATTGAAGTCTGTTTTACCTTTTTATGCATTTGTATCTTAAAGTCTAGCCCTCTTACATACGTCACTAACCATACAATGCTCCTTTGAAGAAAATGTATACCAGGTAACATAAAATAAGGCATAAATACTTTTGAAAGTTATTACAACCGGTCAGAAATCATATATCTTAAGGTTAAAAGGCATATGTAACCTTTACATTCCTGTAGACCAATGTCCAGCTAGAGACCTGGTATCAATTTAAATTTCTGAGTTATAAAAACCTAGTTATAAAAACCTATTCATACAGATAAAAGTACTGAGTATTTTTTTACCCAATTATATTTCTCTAAACTATTAATTCATCCAACTTTTATTATGCCAAAAATTAAACTTCAGTAATCAAACAAACTGTCCTGAACATACATGATATATATAAAATGTCATAACTGATAATGACTAAGCCTTTTTCAAAGGTTTAAAATAAGCAATCAGTATTGTATTTTGTCAGTATTTTTATAACAAATAGAGGTAGAAGATACTATATGACAGCATGTAACATTCACATCTAAGAAACTTGATGTTAAAATGAGTATATGGAAATGTAATTAGAATCGTGGCCTGTCAATTATCATTAAGTTGCTCTTTGTGTCCAGGCCACACATAAAACAGGTTATAAATAAATAAATAAAATCTGATAAACAATGTTTACACTCATCTTGTAGCATAAATCAGTTAGCTTTTGATGGGGCCATTTAAGACCCTATTGCAATGCCTTGCAGTTGAAAATAATAAAATAAAATAATTATAATTTTATGAAGAAGGACATCAATAAGCAACATCAAATTATCAGCAGCTAGACTAGAATAAGGTGAACCTGATCACAGCACTATTATTATCATGAGGGATACAGATATAAAAGCTAACAACATTTAGTACAACCAAATAACATATATGGGAAAATATGAAAATGTAGACACATGTTTAATGAAATCCATAGCACCATGTATAAAAGATGGAATATCCACAAACAGTGATAAAGGTTGGCATAAGAAATCAAGGCCATAATATTTGGTCTACTAGGAGGATTGACCAAATACTTTTTGAAAGGACATCAATTATATATATATATATATATATATATATATATATATATTAGGAAAATCTTTGTTAAAAAATGGCCTGTTGCTCTATGTATCCAACCATTAGATAAACCTAACTGAATGATGGAATATAACAAATAGTAGGATCAAGTTTGAGAGTTTTAAAGCAGCATTGTTCATAAGCAGTGATCAGCATTGGTTTATATTTTCATTTAAATAACCATCTAGATTTAAAAGTACAAACCCGTCTCCATTATCTGATTAAGAATTTATTCTGAACAAAATAATAGATTTTCAGAAAACACATGATTGCTAAAATAAAATCTATGTTTTAGTAAAGAAAAGAGTATCACATTTTAACAAAATAATAAATATATCAATCAAAAGTTTATGTGAAGGTGGATCAAAAGTGCTCTTCACCCAAAAACAAAACATGGGGTATTATATATAATAAAATGTAATAAAATAATCTTTGCATATCAGTTGTCTATGGCACGTTAACGATAGGTCTGTACAATGAAAACGTCAGTATTAAACATACATCTAAGATTCAGTTTGACAATAATCAGATAAGCTGAAATCCACTACTACCTTAATTGTTTCTGTTTGGTGTTTATGTTTATTACCTCCCTTTCTGCAGGACTTGTTTTTATATTTTACATTTTTTTTAGAGTAACTATTTTCCTCTTTTAAAACACAAAACCACATTTCTCACATCACTTCATTGTAATCGAGTAGATGCCCTTCATTCTTTATAGTCCTCCTTGAAATTTATATTCTTCTCTTTCTTAAAATTAAGTACATCACATTTAAATGAATGAGTAGAAGCATCCAATTTATTACTGATGAACAGAAGAATATGGCTTCAAAACATCCAAATGGTGGGTTCTAAATTATAAATGTCCCTATTCAAATTTTTAATCTCAGCGTTAACCTGTTCTTCAACCAATATTGTAAGATCTAAAGAACACTGTCTAAGAATTTTGCACCATTGCTTACAAAATTTAGGATTATTACATCCAAAAATTGGTTAATACCTACTGCATAATTAATTTATCCTTATAATACTGAAACAAGGTTAAACCATGTAAATTTAGAACAATACTATGTTTTTCTTTTCAATTTGACCAAATTGCTGTAAATTTCAGGACTATTAAAATCAAACACCAAAGATTCAGTGTTGCCAAATAGAATCCTTGAAATTCTTCCTCCAAAAAAACTTTTAGAGCAGAACAATTCATTTATTCATTTACAGCAAAAATTTGCAATATCTTCAAAAAAAAGTGGTGTAGCTACAGTTTCATAGACAAAAACTTCTGAAAAAATGCAACTCAATTACATAAACCTTTAATGAAATGGAAGTGCACGGCTAGCATTGTAATATGAAGTGCCTGCCAAGCTCATTAGGTAACCGGCACACACAGATCAGGAATAAATCCGGAATAGATGTAAACAATATTGAATTCCTATGATAGAATAGCAGAAGAGAGATTGCAGCAAGTGGTAGGACAGTAGCGCAGTAGGAAGGGAGAGCAGAGATAAAGTCATGTTAATTTTATTTATTTTTACCCCATGTTTACTCACACTGACCCAACCACCATTGGATGGAAGAGAGAAAGAGAGAGACTGAGCTGCTGCAAGCATTGACCTAAAGGCATTACCAGGTGGGTATAAGGGAAGACATACTACCACATCACACATCCCTGCAAATGGAGTTTACACATTGAATAGGAAGTAAACACATAGAATAGGAACTATACACATTGGAATATGAAAACCTATTCTCATTCTCTATCAGTCAGAGCAGGGACAGTGACAATAATTAGAACCTGCTGCTCTCATAGAGGGATGACATTTGCTATAAATTGCTCAGTGTGTGTCCCTCTGACCTAGGAGCACCCATCAGCCTTTCATACTCTACCATGGAAATACCCCACCCAAGTGGCAAAGACCAGCCATTGGCTTTTAAGCAAACGTTTCAAAGTAATAAACGGGCCTCAGACGGAAGTAGAAGTTTTAAAATTTACAGTGTGGCCCTATAGAATATATGTAGACAAAATGTGTCCAACAATACATGAGAAAACCTCAGTTATCAGCAGTTCATGAATATATAGATGTAATGTTTACAGCATAGACAGCACTAAATATCAGAACAGGCTTCCAGTAGTTCGAGAGTATTTAATGACGGGTAAATTACACATGGAAAAATAATGCTCACTATATAAGAGATATGTGATAGCAACGAAAGCTTTTCAATCTGGCTGCTCCCCCTCCATATCAGACAGAGCGTCCCAGTGCAAGATGAAAGCAAGTATGTCTCAGAAATGGATTTTGAGAAAGACCTCATCTATAGACTTTAGGAGCAAACGTGTGCATGTGTGGGAGAGCCATCTTTTTAATATATTATCACTTAAGCAGATAAAGTAAAGAAAAAAATTAAAAGCATTCATGAAACACAGCACAATCTTAAGTATCCTTAAAATTTAAGGGAATAAAAGTTTAGATTATAAACCCATAATTTTTCACATTTTCAAATGAGAAATAATCTATTACCACACTTGATGCCTAATTTAACATGTTCTATGTCAAAACAGTTAAGCAATGAAAGATCACAAATGTGAACTGTTTTGTCTACATGTTTCATAAGTGTCAGTGCTGAGTTTAATGTGACTTTGGTGCTCGTATTTTATATGATTAGGCAATCTAATTGTTCAATCAGCATATTAAACTACAGTGAAGGAACATGTAAATGGTTCATTAATGTGATTTTTTTTTACCATTGGTATTTGATTTAAAACCAGATAAATTGCAGAATTTAAATGTGCCAATCTGTTCCATTTACTAATAGATTCAATATATTAATATATAAAAAAAAATCCTAAATTGTCATCTTATCTTTCAAACTACTTATCTTAATATATTTACAGTTTGGAACATTTTTAAGAACTGATAGTAATATAGGGTCCATCTTTATCTTTAAATGATATTTTCTATACTTTGTTATTCTGTGAAATAAAGCTATATTGAAAATGATTAACATGATCTCTTGTATGATCTGCTATAGAACCAACATTATTTTTTATCTAAGCCATTTTTTTTACATTTGTCTATAAAATGTTAAATTGAAAAATTAGCATTTCTATTGTAATAAACATATATAGCATAATTCATTTTTATCCTAGTGAATTGGATTTTTTGAATATTATTAAGCAATGAAGGTTTATAGTCACTGGTAGCATGTAAAGAAGTGTGACCAATATCTGTCATGCACGTACTCAATATTAGTCTATGTTACTGCAATAATCCTCTGTATTAACATTTAGAAATTAAATTATATTAGAACAAATTGTGTATCTGAAACTTGAATGCAGAGTGTGCAGAGCTCTGAATTTAACCAGCCAAGATCACATTGATATAAGTATTTTTTGCTAACAGTCCTTATCTAATTACCACTAAATCCTAGAGAATGATAAATCCTTATTAATTATTATAAATAGTCTTCTGGTAGATAAAGTGTCATTTCACCAAATTCCTTATTGGAAAAGTTATACTAAAATTCCGACTAATTCCAAATTATTTTGTTATCTAGGTCAGTCCTAACAAGAATTCAAAAAGTGGTGACTCTACTATGATAAGAAGTATATCCTGATGTTCTTCCAATGTGACATTAACAATGGACTTGTGTTTCTGCAGTATAATTTTGAGTTGTTGACTTAATTACCACACACATAGGAAGAACAGGGGTGTATACTGGCATAAATGTCCCCATATGTCTAGCTACTGACATAGGTCTTACGATTAGTTTCTGTCAAGCCCTTCAAATCTCGTATTGTCAGGATGGATCTTGTGTGTAGCTAAATATAATGAGACCCATAAAAGATATCTTCATACCATGTTGTGGCCAGTGACGTGCCATGTCTGATGACTGTAATGACTACATGCCAATATTTGCAAGACTTTTTATCAATTGTTAGTAAGTGCTGAATGGTAATTCAAGTATTTCCATATGTTGAGAGGAGATTGCAGTTTGACCACTGATAGGGGCTTCCACAGTGGGTTCTCCTCTGCACATTTGGATTGTTAATATTGGCATTACTTACTGAATTATATGTCTATAATTGTCCTTTTTTAACAATACTAATACTCATAAATACTATCTCCTAATTGCCACTAAAACTACACCTCTTACACTAGTATCCTCTATCCACATATACTTTGTTAATATTGTCTATTTCAGAAAATATTTTTTAATAAATTTCTTAGTTTTCCCTTCCCTACTATTATTGTCATTCTTAATTACCATCTAATGGTCTAGAACCACTACTCTTACACCTCTCATACCACTATATCCTATTCTCTTTTATTTAATTATTTGTATGTATTCTAATACTTTTTACAATAAATGTATTGCATAATTTGTTCTATTCCTAAAATATCAAATGCTGAATAATTACTATTGTGATTCCTTAACTTATTGATACCATCTCTCCCCCTAATGTCACTGCTCCTGCAACTATTATCTTCACCCTATCCACTCAAAACCACTAACATTCCCACAGTCCAACCCTTATACTAATATACCATCATTCTATCCCCTACATCTCTAATCTATTTATTCCATCCCAAATTTAACCATTACCATCCCATAATCTTATTGTCACAAAACTATTGATAATCCCAGTGCATTAATCCCTCCCTCTTATTACTTACTTGCTATTATTCAGCAACAAAATAGTATATAAATTATTCAAACATGATCCATCATCCACCATCTACAAGCCCTGGTTACATCCCCTCATCTACAGAGCCCAGCTCCGAACCAACCATCAAAAGCAGGACTTAATGGCAACTCGTATTTAAAATAAAGGCATGTAACATCTACCAATGTATGTTCGTATTCACATACAAGTGGATCTTAATCTGAAGGTCACAATAGGGGGATTTTCTGGTGTACATTATACCTCCGTGTTAAGGAGTAATGTTCTTTTTCTTTTTTCTTTTTATTGAGGACTTTGGAATATATGTGTATATATATGTACCATCAATTATAATGAGTACAGTTTATGCGGGGAGATACACACGGATGCCTGTGTGCAGCGGGATCCCAGTGTGTTATTTACTCCCTAGAAGAGGTGCTTTAAAGACCGATGTGTGTATTTAAGACACTAATTAAATAATTGAACATCATGGATGAAGATCCAATCAACTAATGTATCCGCTGACTAGTCCTCTTTTTAAGGTCACCTCACACAACCCCACATTAGCTTTGAGAAAGTGCTCTGAGAAGCACGAAACGCGTCAGCGGGGTTTGTGTGTTTTATACATGGATACAAGTGTGCCTTCGATTCCAACATTCAAGTGTCTCTATTGACGTGGCGAATCATCTTTAATTATTCAAATTCACTCTGGGGCATTATACCACTCAGCTGGTCCATAAGAAGCCTTTATTATCACTGGCTCCAACAACCTGTACTATGAACTAAGAGCGCTCTCCAGCCGGAATTGAGACAACACTATTACCGGATCTGTGTTGTACAGCGGAGTCCGTGCTTTAGAGACCGGCTAACCTCAGAGGGAATGATATCATCCAAAAAACGGATCATCTGTTTTATTGACGGATCATAGAAATAAGGTGATTGAGATCTATTTCGCCACACACACCATTTGACTCTGAAGGAGGCCGTATCCATGAGGTATTTTACTCATTATTCATAGAACAGTGTGCATTCTACTAAGCATATACTGAATACTCTGGATGTTCCGGATCTATGATTGAATATTCTATATCTGGATGTGCTTTTTTTGTGTACACCAACTTTTTTCTACAGCCGCGGTTGTGTCCTTTTTATATGTGTGTTTTTATGTATGTTTCTTTATATGTGTGTTTAAATATAGTGTCCTATATTGGGTATACCCTAATATAGGGTTTATTTGATAGATCCAGGAGCACTATTTAAGTCCGATTGATTGTGGATATTGACAAGTATAATAAATGTAGTGTTAATTTTACCTGGCAATTTGTCAATTGAATCATTTTGCTTGACAGGAGATCCTCCGTAAACTGTGGTGTTTATTTAGCCAACATTGATTTTCTTTTTAGCAGCGCGACCTTCATTTATTGTTGTTTGTGGTATCTATCATTATTAGTGGGATTGAGCTGCCCACTGTTGGTCAGCAGCAGCAAAAAAGTCTGCCTATTATTAGGTTTTTCCATCTTCTATCTCCCTCTAATTTATTACGGTGTAACCCCTAATTTTTCTCCAGTGTGCGCCCTAACCCTTATTGGGATTATCTGTCTATTGTGGGGCTATTTGCCTCCGTTTGCTCTATTAGTGGCTGCCCAGGAGAGGGGTAATTTTTATATATACTACAATTTTGGTAGTCATGGCTGAGTTTATCAGCTGTAATGAGAGAATTAACAGGAGGGACATATACCTTAAAACGTTTAAATCGAACGGTCCTTTTAATATGACCGAGGAGAATGGAGATATTAAATGTATGTTTTATAAATTGGAGGATCTCCTCAGAGTGAGATGAGACACTGGTGGGACAGTGTGTCCCTTCAGAAATATATAGATACTAAGAAAATACCTAGAGGTCTTAGGTTGCAAAAATCACTATCCATTAACGACAACCCGGAATTGCAAAATAGATGGAATAAAATACTTGATGAATGCTCATTTTCCTTAATGAGATTATTGATTGAATATAGGGATTTAAAGGTTAAAGAAACGGTTAATAATATTGAACCACTGAAAGATGAAATGAAACCTTTTATGACCCATAGCAATTTCAGGGAAATGGATCAGATGGTGAATAATCATGTTGAAAAATTTGAACAGGATCTTATCTCTAAGAAGACAGTCAAATTTGAGAGAGACACCATCGATTATGATTTGGATAGAGTTAGGTCTTATAACAAGAGACCCTTTGGCCCAAGAGGTCCCAACTTAAAAACATCTTCTTTTAATGAAAGAGCAGGTAGACCCTATAGGAGGCATGTAGGTCCCTATAACACTAGACCTAGATTGAATTCCCGACAGATAGAGACACTTCCAACTAATAAGAACACGGAGAGGAAAGTTAATTTAGATCAGGAGACCGTGGCCCCTCTTTATTATAAGAGAGATGTTTATCAACAAGGGGCTAGACCTAAATACACGGAACGTAAATCAGATGATTCGAATGATACAATCGGTACGGGGGCCCTTTATCAAAGGACCCCAAAAAGACTGAGAGAAAGAGAGGAAAGAGAGGAGGAAGAAGAAGGCCCCAGGAGAAAGAGACAGGAATAAATACTAATGGTATCTTTAATCTATCGAGTAAAGAGTTGAGTAATGACCAAATCAAATTATTATCAAAAGGTCTAAATTTTGCTCCAACTAGAGAACCAGAAATATTTGATCTGTTTCTGGATCTGAATAAATATGTTCGTAACTTGTGCCAAAAAAGATACTTTGCAAGTAAAAAACTAAAAAGAGCTGGGGAGGATTCTCTCCCCATTGTTTTGGATAGCGGTGATATAGAAAGTTTATCCCATCTGGAATCACTCTATAATGATAATTTTGTAGATGAGAGTGAACCCTATTTAATATTTGATATCAATAGATTGAACGGTGAGTCGTATCACTCTGCTAAACCTCTGTTTAAAAACAAATCAGCTTTTTTTCCTACTCAACATAAGAGTCCAGCAATTACATTATTTTATAATAAAACACTTACAGATTTTAGGTCACTTTGTAATAAGAAATCCCCTAAAGCCTCCATGAAAAGAAAATACAATACAACTAGGAGTGGAAAATCACGTTATATCAAAGGTGATAATTTAACGGGAAAAGAAAAACTAGCCCTGAGAGACCTACAGAAAGATCTTACGCTAGTTATTAAATAAGTGGACAAAGGGGGAGGGGTAGTGATTATGGACCGGGAGATGTATATTGATGAGAGTAATAGACAGCTCAATAATCCCCTTTTCTATAGAACTTTAGATAGGGATCCAACTTTGAGTTTTCAAATAGAATTAAAACAGTTTCTATTGAGATATCATAATCAGGGAACCATAACTAAAGATGAATTTCTTTTCTTATATAGCGAACATCCTATTGTTCCAGTATTTTATCATCTTCCTAAGGTCCATAAGTCTGTAACAAGACCACCAGGACGCCCGATTATATCGGGAGTGGGCTCGCTCACCTCCGATCTATCCATGTTTGTAGACCATTTTCTTCAAAACCACGTCTCTCGTCAGAGATCTCATGTTAGAGATACGCTACATATGCTAAGTTTATTAGAATCTGTTGAATGGGATTCGACTTATAGCTTTCTCACTCTGGATGTACAGGCTCTGTATACGAATATCCCTCATGCCAAAGGCATTGAGGCTACGGGCTCATATCTCCAGAGTGATAGTACTATGTCTGATGAAAAGAAGAACTTCATCATAGAGTCCATTGCTTTTATTCTGTCACACAATTATTTTGTTTTTGAAAAACAGTTCTATTTACAGATCACCGGAACTGCGATGGGGACCAGGTTCGCGCCGAGTTTTGCAAACCTATATATGGGCGTGTTTGAACAACAATTTATATGGGATGGCCCATTCGCCGCGAACCTGGTCCTATATGGACGCTATGTAGATGACCTTTTTATAATCTGGAATGGAGGGCAGGAACGAGCTCTGGACTTTATTAATTTTTTAAATATTAATCCATTCAACCTAACATTTACTTACTCTTTTAGTACCCAGGAGATCAATTTCTTGGATATTAATTTAACCATAAAAGAAGGAAAAATAGTGACATCTAATTTCAACAAAACTGTTGATGTCTGCAGTTATCTGCATTACAACAGTGGACACCATAGACCCTGGGTCACGAATATACCAAAAAGTCAGGTAGGACGACTTCGACGAAATTGTTCGGATGAAGTTGACTTTAGGTGTCAATTGGATAATATGTTGGATTCTTTTAAACAGAGGGGGTATCCTGAAACCCTTTTAGAAAACACCAAAAAATATGCACTCTCCCTGGATAGAGGAAGCTTACTGGCTCATACTAAAAATACTAAAAGTAATAGTAATAAAAAATCACAAATTAAGGAACTGCGTATGAATAATAAAACACCAGCTTTTATATCCAAATATAACTCAAAATCGGCACATATTACTAACATAATCAAAAAGAATTTTGATTTATTGAGAATGGATAACATTCTAAGTGACTGTATTGAGGATAAACCCACGGTTATTTTTAGAAAAAATTTGGATCTAAAAAGGATACTGGCACCTAGTTCACTGAAACAAATTAAAGATAACCCAACTAACAGCTGGTTATTGAAACCTCTTGAAGGCTGTTTCAAGTGTGGGAAATCAGTTTGTTTGACCTGTGGCTATATTTCTAATAAATCTAAAACTGTTACATCTAACCATACTGGTGTTACGTTTCCAATCAGAGGGTTCATTAACTGTGAGTCTAATTATGTAGTGTACGTCTTGGAGTGTGGATGTAAACTCCAGTACGTGGGGAGAACCACTAGATCCCTCAAAACACGTTTTAGAGAACACAAAAGGAACATCTGTAATAAAATTCAAAATCATAGTGTCTCTAGACACTTTGCTGAACACCACAGGGGTGACCCGAATGGTCTCAAACTGATTGGAGTAGAACAGGTTAATAATACGGAGAGAAGGGGTGATCGTTTTACAAAACTATGTCTGTGTGAATCATCATGGATTTTTAAATTGGCCACTTTATATCCATCTGGCCTAAACGAAGCACTAGACCACCACTGCCTGAATTAACTTCTTTCAGAACAATTGTAAAAAACGTGTTATAAAAATATGTAACCCTTAGCAACATGGTAGAGGGGTATTCATTTACTATGTTTGTATTTATTCATTGTATGTATGTGTATGTGTGTGTGATTATGTTACACATATATACACATGCTTATATATCTTTGTGTGTAATGACACATGGCTATATATTGATTTGTTTTTAAAATATTTGTCTTATGAGATGGTGGTCCTTTATTAGAATATAATGATCACCTTTAGTGATCTGTGTTTCTAGTAGTCTATGAGATTTACTCATACACAAAATACGAACCCGTATTGCTCTGTGATTTTGTGTTGGAGGCCAAGCTAACGGTTGATCGATTTTTATTCACGGTACAATAGGTTTGTTTAGTCTATTGACTTTTTATTTGTTCTCTCTATATACACTCTGTTTTTTCTTAGAGGCATTAGCCTTGTTCTACATTTTTAGAACCAGAACTAGCCCTTAATCTGAAGGTCACAATAGGGGGATTTTCTGGTGTACATTATACCTCCGTGTTAAGGAGTAATGTTCTTTTTCTTTTTTCTTTTTATTGAGGACTTTGGAATATATGTGTATATATATGTACCATCAATTATAATGAGTATAGTTTATGCGGGGAGATACACACGGATGCCTGTGTGCAGCGGGATCCCAGTGTGTTATTTACTCCCTAGAAGAGGTGCTTTAAAGACCGATGTGTGTATTTAAGACACTAATTAAATATTTGAACATCATGGATGAAGATCCAATCAACTAATGTATCCGCTGAATAGTCCTCTTTTTAAGGTCACCTCACACAACCCCACATTAGCTTTGAGAAAGTGCTCTGAGAAGCACGAAACGCGTCAGCGGGGTTTGTGTGTTTTATACATGGATACAAGTGTGCCTTCGATTCCAACATTCAAGTGTCTCTATTGACGTGGCGAATCATCTTTAATTATTCAAATTCACTCTGGGGCATTATACCACTCAGCTGGTCCATAAGAAGCCTTTATTATCACTGGCTCCAACAACCTGTACTATGAACTAAGAGCGCTCTCCAGCCGGAATTGAGACAACACTATTACCGGATCTGTGTTGTACAGCGGAGTCCGTGCTTTAGAGACCGGCTAACCTCAGAGGGAATGATATCATCCAAAAAACGGATCATCTGTTTTATTGACGGATCATAGAAATAAGGTGATTGAGATCTATTTCGCCACACACACCATTTGACTCTGAAGGAGGCCGTATCCATGAGGTATTTTACTCATTATTCATAGAACAGTGTGCATTCTACTAAGCATATACTGAATACTCTGGATGTTCCGGATCTATGATTGAATATTCTATATCTGGATGTGCTTTTTTTGTGTACACCAACTTTTTTCTACAGCCGCGGTTGTGTCCTTTTTATATGTGTGTTTTTATGTATGTTTCTTTATATGTGTGTTTAAATATAGTGTCCTATATTGGGTATACCCTAATATAGGGTTTATTTGATAGATCCAGGAGCACTATTTAAGTCCGATTGATTGTGGATATTGACAAGTATAATAAATGTAGTGTTAATTTTACCTGGCAATTTGTCAATTGAATCATTTTGCTTGACAGGAGATCCTCCGTAAACTGTGGTGTTTATTTAGCCAACATTGATTTTCTTTTTAGCAGCGCGACCTTCATTTATTGTTGTTTGTGGATCTTAAGATATGTTTACATTTGAATCTGGGTATAAGTTCACTCTGGATTTTTTTTATATAGTATGTTTTTATTGAAAATAGAACAGTATATACATATGTATATAACCATGTAAACACGATTTAACAATATTTTTAGCTGTTTGTTAAATAACAACATTCACATAGTTTACAACACCCATAAGGCGGTTTGTTTATTAAAACTGGTATCAAGTTCCACGTGCAGAACTGTTGAAAGTATGTGTGAACCCACCAAGAGAACTAGTCTATTGGATAGGAGATAGAAACAAGAAGGGGAAAGTAGGAAGAGGGGGTTGAGCTTCACGTCATGGGCAGCACGGTGGCTAAGTGGTTAGCACTTCTGCCTTACAGCACTGGGGTCATGAGTTCAATTCTCGACCATGGTCTTATCTGTGAGGAGTTTGTATGTTCTCCCCGTGTTTGCGTGGGTTTCCTTCGGGGGGCTCTGGTTTCCTCCCACACTCCAAAAACATACTGGTAGGTTAATTGGCTGCTAACAAATTGACCCTAATCTGTGTGTGTGAGTGTGTGTGTGTGTGTGTGTGTGTGTGTGTGTTTTAGGGAATTTAGAATGTAAGCTCCAATGGGGCAGGGACTGATGTGAGTTCTCTGTACAGCACTGCGGAATTAGTGGCGCTATATAAATAAATGGTAATAATAATAATAATTCCACTGGGCATACAATGTAGTGTCTTTGAATTCCATCCATTCAAACCATAGTAAGTAGTAAACTCTATCATTTCAGCCGAGGAATAAATCATATCATCCATTGACATATAAAAGTCCAGACGTTCAAACCATTTTTTTTTATAGAAGGAGCTATTGGGGATCTCCAGTGGACCAGTACAGTAGGTTTTTTTTATATTGGGAAATTGGCGTTTTGATATCATTGAGTAGCCAGTATTTCGGACAATTATTTATCTCAGGTTCCACAATTTCTTTGGAGATAAGTAGTACTGCGTCCCAGAAAGATCTGAGAGACAGGTACTCTCACCAAATATATTGTGGAATTGGAAATCTTCAACAAAGGTCTCAGACATCTGGGGAACATTTTAGCTGTTCACTCTGATTTTATGCTAATTGCCATATGTAGACAGACAGAAAACATGTATGTATATGCATACTGTATGTGCAACACAAAGTCCTAGCATGCTGAAAAAAATAATTTATAATAGAAATTACAACTCACATTTCTATAAATATTAATAAAAATAAAAATGTGTGTTTTTAAAAAAAATGCATTTTATTATATTAAATACATAAATCAGGATGTTCTTAATGCATACTATACATACAATCCATTTTAATCATTTATCTACCTTACACATGTTCTATGCCATATGCATGTCATCTAGTGGCACGCATATGTGTAGTCATCACTATCAGTCAGCAATTACACCTGCCCTGTATCTGGTGTGAGAGACACAACTATAAAACATGAACATACAAGATGCCCAGAACATGAATTCACTGCATCCGCATCTGCACAGCACACCCTCTCGGTACTTGATGTACATTGCCTACATTTATTCGCCCACTCCCTCATTCAAGGTACTATGTGGTTGTAAGTGTCATTTGCTTTCACACATGAATTTCATGCAATTGCATTCATTTGTAAAGTCCGTTTTCGAGCATGTGCAGAGCTATTTTACATAAGATATAAAATGCAAAGAGACTTACGTCTGCAGATAAATCAGGCCCTATATCTTTAATTCTAGGTTTACTATATGGAGGAACCCATTTTTGCAGCACGCACATTACAGCCTTTCACAATAGTGCACCCCTATATCAATAAGATTAAGTTATTCAAAAGCAAATATATTGAATCTACATTTTCAAGCCTGTTCAGTGAAATTCCATTCCTCAAAAATATCAGGAGAGTTTACAAATATATAATATCATCATCATCATCAGCTCTTAATATATAGCGCAACTAATTCCACAGCACTGAACAGAGAACCTACTCACATCAGTCCTTTCCCCATTGGAGCTTACATTCTAAATTCCCTAACATACACACACACAGACAGACAGACAGAGAGAGACAAGGGGCAATTTGATAGCAGCCAATTAATCTACCAGTATGTTTTTGGAGTGTGGGAGGAAACTGGAGCACCCGGAGGAAACCCACGCAAATACGGGGAGAACATACAAATTCCACACAGATATGGCCAAATGGAGCAAAATGTCATACTGCTTATATGTAATAAAACTGATATCATTAAAATGTAACCTGGTTGCTTTAGTTACTTGGAGTTTGGTAGCCAAATATCATGCAAAACTTACAGCAAGCAGTTCTATATTTAATTTTAGCTCAATATCATTTACATATCACAGAGCAGCCTGTCTCATCCTCAATAAATACATAAGATGAACAGTGCTGGTTGTTTATGAACTACACAGAAGTACATGATTCTGAAATAGATAAGATGGATTATACAACTCTCATCTTAACAGCTGCTACTTGGCTTTTGATGATAATAGGATTATTTCTCAATACATTTATAGTGGCAAAAAACTGCATTTGTTGGTGGAAGTGTCAACTGTTTCAAACCGTTGACATTATCATGACCAGCCTGGGAACAGTGAGGATACTTATTCTAATTTTGTGGATGCCTCTTAATGCAATAAGTGATGATGAGTATAGAAGTCCAGATAATTTGTTTTTAAAATATATTATCACTGCATCAATATTTGTGGAGTTCTGCAGCCTGTGGTGGGGCACCGTGCTCTGTGTATTCTACTGTGTAAAGATCACAAACTACAGCAACAGATTATTCCTGAGACTGAAGATGAACATCTCCAGGTTGGTTCCATGGCTACTGTTGATGTCTATGATGGTGTCTTTTCTATCCAGTCAGCCATGTGTATGGGTCTTGTACTCAGAGCATCACATCAATTCTACCCTTGACTTTAATGGTACTGAAAATGGAAATATAACCTTGGAAGTAAATACCATTAAATTTGTGATCATCAAGTTTGGAGGATCCTTCATACAGTTCCTCATATGTTGTGTAGCCATTTCTCTACTGATTACATCACTCCTGAAACACACCAGGAATATGAACAGCAAAGGTTCAGGATTCACAAAATCTCAGCTTGTTGCCCACAAAAGGGCAATTATAAATATGGCATCTTTTCTGTTCATTTATGTCCTCTTTTTCATAAGTTCCAACTTGATGCCTTTAGCATTCCAACTCCAAAATCCAGTATATGTTCTCCTTTGCCGTATTTGCTATATTTCCTACCCAAGTCTGCACTCAGTTATGTTAATATTCAGCAATGGAAATCTGAAATTCTCCATTCTTGTTGTTCTCTGCTGTGTAAGGAATATAAATCATAAATAACTAATTTTATTTTGGAATCTGTACTGGTTCCCATGTGGACACAGAGCTAACAGCATGCATATTCTGTCATAAAAAAATCCCTGTTCAACAAAAGTTATACATTAACAATTTAGAGACTCTAGTTTGTGTGGAATCTACTGTTTATTAAGTGTTTAAATATCTACCAAAGATTATAGGAATGGAAGTATCTGGGAGGAGAAACTCTTCATTTATATGCGACCTGTATCTCTATTTTTATGTCTGTACATCTATTTATATGTCAATCTGTACCTCTCAAACTATATTTCTATTTTTTTTTTCATTTTCCTTATTTTGCTTTCTAAAATGTAGATATGTGATATTACTTTGCAGTGCAACTGATTGCAATACCACAATTATTGTGCTGTGGAACAAATGCCTGTGAGTATAGCATACATTTGTTCCTCTGAAGACATTTCAACTGTATTTCTTGTTCAGCAAAACGCATCAGTCAAAGTCCACTATTCTGAGGTTTTGAAAATATGAACATTGCTCCATAAAGTTTATTAGCAGAAATTTCCCTTTTTCTTTATGCACTAATCATATATGGAAGTAAATCTAAATTGCACTTATGAGTGAACAGTCATTCATTTGTGATTGATTATGTTAAAGCCCTCCCCGAGGATCCACTGACAGATTTTTACTGTATTAGAATTTCACTTCCCAGTGCTGATTGTGAATGTATACATCTATGGGAGGTTCCGATTATTTCCAAAAGTGAAGAATCATCTACATGCAAGTTATCTTGCTAAAGAACTTCCCTGGAACTCGGTGATGGACATTTTTGCTACCTGCATCTGACTCCAATTATTGACCGTGGTTATATACATCCACGAATGAGGAGCAATATATTTGCAAGGCACCTCGATTAAAAATACCCTTGGAGCAGAGCTCCTTCCGTTTTAATATATATCATATATATTATGTTTGGCCAGTCCTATTGCTCTAATGGTTTCTCATTGATCTGTATATAAATGAATGTTTAGATTCTGTGACTACTATATATGTGTGGATATGTTTTACTTACTGTATGTTTAATAAACGCCTATATTTTTAATGCATTTACGTCTGATCATTGATTCATAGTTGAAGTGGTTACTGAGCACTGCAGTAACAATTTGTTAGTTGTCTGTTGTTAAGTGGAAGACTCAGAACAGGCTTTCAGGGTCAAAATTCTGCCCAGTGTACACAAGCCCGAGGTTGGACGGGGCCCCAAATCCTCCTAAATCCTGGCCAGGATCCAACTGGACCATCTGCATTGGTTTTATCCCAATCGGTTCAATCGTGTCCAAATGCATAACTGGACAGACAAGCAAACTAAATCCATCCAGTGGAAGACCAAGGACAGGCTCCCCAGTTAAAAATTCTGGCCAGTGTGCACCAACGGGATGTCCAACCGGGACCTTAACCCCCTTAAAACCTGGCTAGGATCCAATTGGACCACCTTACGTTGGTTTCATCCCAATCAGTGCAGGGGTGTCGAAGATATTTGCCTACAAACAAACAAATAAACAAAAAAACTCCTCATTTTATATATATATATATATATATATATATAAAATATATGTAGATAGATAGATATTTATCTCGATATATGTATTTGATAAAAAGTAAATAAGCCCAGAACAGGCTATGCGGGTCAAAGTTCTGGTCAGCATAAACCAACGGGAGGTTCGACCAGGACCCCACCCCCTAGTATGTCTTCTGGCATATAATGTTATCAGATTTCGTCAAAATTCATTCAGTGGAAGACTCAGAACAAGCTCTCCAGGTCAAATTTCTGCCCAGCATACACCAAAGGGAAGTCTGATTGATACCGTAACCCCCCTTAAACCAGGCCAGGTTCCAACAGGACCACTTCACATTGGTTTCATTCCAATCGGTGCAGGGGTGTCGAAGGTATTTGCTTACAAACAAACAAAAAAACAAATAAACTTCTTCTTATATATAGATATATATTTGTCTCGATAAATGTATTTGGTGAAAAGAAAATAGGCCCAAAACAGGCTCCTCGGATCAAAGTTTTGGCCAGCATACACCAACGGAAGGTCCTACTGGGACTTCACCCCCTAGTAAGTGTTCTGGCATCCAATGTTACAAGTCTGTGAAGTTTTCATCCAAATCCATCCAGTGGAAGGCTCATGACTTTCTCCTAATGATTAAATTATTAACGGTTAACAATAACTGAATGCTTTTTTTGTTTGTCCACCCGCCTCTTGAGTATTGACCACAAGTTCTCAATGGGATTAAGGCCTGGGGAGTTTTCTGGTCATGGACCCAAAATGTTGATGTTTTGATCCCTGAGCCACTTAGTTATCAATTTTGCCTTATGGCAAAGCGATTCATCATGCTGGAAAAGGCATTGTTCATCACCAAACTGTTCTTGGATAGTTGGTAGAAGTTGCTCTTGGAGGATGTTTTGGTACCATTCTTTATTCATGGCTATGTTCTTAGGCAAAATTGTGAGTGAGCACACTCCCTTGGCTGAGTAGCAACCCCACACATAAATGGTCTCAGGATGCTTTACTGTTGGTATGACACAGGACTGATGGTAGCGTTCACCTTTCCTTCTCCAGATAAGCATTTTTTCAGATGCCCTAAACAATCTGAAAGGGGATTCATCAAAGAAAATTACTTTACCCCAGTCCTTAGCATTCCAATCCCTGTACCTTTTGCAGAATATCAGCCTTCTTCACAACTATTGAACCTCTCTCCTTGAAGTTCTTGATGATCCGATAAATGGTTGATTTAGGTGCATCCTTACTAGCAGCAATATCCTTGCCTATGAAGCCCTTTTTGTGCAAAGCAATGATGACTGCACGTGTTTCCTTGCAGGTAACCATGGTTAACAAAGGAAAAACAAATATTTCAATCAGTTAGCATTTGATGGAGCCATATTAGACCGTATTGCAGTGCCTTGCAGTGAAAATTAAAAGAAGTTTGAAATAAAAATATTTTTTATGAAGAAGGACATCAATAAGCAACATCAAATAATCAGTAGGTAAACTATAACACTGAACTGGAGATGATAGATTACATAAACTTAGCAGTATCATTATCATGGGAGAAACTGATATAGAGGCTAAAAACACTTAGTATAGCCAAATAACATATATGGGTAGGCCCTGGCGCATGCCAACATATCTATTGACACTTCTGGAAGCTAAATTAGACCTCAAAAACGCTCTCCACCAATACTGTCAAAATAATACCCCGGAGGACAATAATATTTTTAATTTTTGGTGTGCTGTGAAAGCAGTTTTGAGGGGAGTGGCGATTCAGACAGGTGCCTGGATAAAAAGAGCTAATGCACACCGCCAAACTGAGCTAGAATTAAAATTACAAACCCTAGAATCCCAAAATAAGGAGCGCCCTTGTACTGAACTAAAGAATGAACTGACACAGGTCCGAGGTCAACTCCAGAAACTGTTGATGGCCAAAACACAACAAGCTTTGACTAAACTTAGGCAAAAATTGTATGTTGCAGGGAACAGAGCGGGGAAGCTTTTGGCTAGAATGTATAGGGGTCAAAGATAGAAACATAGAATTAAACATCTAGTGGACGAAAGTGGACAAAAAGTATCTAACCCTAAAAGTATAGCTAATATGTTTGCTCAGTACTATGCTAAACTATATAATTTGAAAGAGGATAGCTTATTGCATCAACCGTCTCCGGCAGACATAGATGGCTTTTTAAAGTAGTCTGCACATCCCCAAAGTAGATCCGGAGACTGCAGAATCCCTATCTGCCCCCTGGTCCCAAGCTGAAATACAAACAATTATTAAAAACCTACCAAGAGACAAAGCCCCTGGCCCTGACGGTTATATCAATGGCTTTTATGTTATGTTCCAGGAAGATCTCCTCCCAATATTAGAGCAACTATTTAACGCAGGAACATCACATGGGTCATTTCCCTCTGAAATGTTAGAATCTCGAATTGTCGCTATACCCAAACCGGGGAAGGACCCAGCATCGTGTCTCAATTATAGGCCAATCGCCCTTCTGAATTCTGATATCAAAATATATGCTAAACTGATAGCAAATAGGCTTAACGGACTTCTCCAGAATTTGATCCATCCAGACCAGGTGGGATTTGTTCAGGGCCGGCAGGCCTCGGATAATACGAAAAGAGTGCTTAATATTATAGAATGGTTCTCAGAGGCCCAGTCTGAGCTGTTAGTCCTCTCCCTTGATGCCGAGAAGGCATTTGATAGATTGCATTGGGGCTACATGGAGGGGGTCCTTCTCCGGTTTGGATTCCATGGCGACTTCTTGAGGGCTATTTTGGCCTTATATTCCCACCCATCGGCTAGAGTGTTTAGTATTGGATTCCTGTCGGATAGATTTACGATCACAAACGGAACTCAACAGGGTTGTCCCTTATCCCCGTTGATATTTGTCTTGGCAATGGAACCTCTTGCCATATCCATTAGATCCTCACATCTGTTTCCTGGTGCCACATGTTAAAAATACCTTGCATAAAATATGTCTATTTGCCGATGACATTTTGCTTTTTGTAACTGACCCGGGGACTTCGCTGCCGACCCTTCATAATATTTTAGATACATATAGCCGAGCTTCATATTATAAGCTAAACTCCACTAAATCAGAAGCCCTTCCAATAAATATTCCCCATGAGAAGGTGCAACTTCTTAAAACATCTTTTCATTACTCATGGAAGATGTCGGCACTGAAATATTTGGGTATTAAAATCACTTCTTCCCTGGAAAATACGATTAATCTTAATTTTTCAACTCTAACCCTCCAACTTTCAACTTTAAGTAAATCCTGGGTCTGCAGCGAGGTCTCCTGGTTGGGTAGGATCGCAGCCTTCAAGATGATGTTGCTCCCAAAAATGATGTATTTATTCCGTACTATTCCTGTTTGTATCCCCAAATCTTTATTAGATAAATTGCATTCGGTTATGATATTATATGTCTGGAAGCACAAACCCCCACGAATAGCCAGCTCTCGGATGTATTTGCCTAAACAACAGGGAGGTTTGGCGTTACCAGACTTGTACAGATACCATGCGGCTTGCTTACTTTCTCAGCTTCGTGACTGGTCCCTTCCGATGCACCAAAAACCATGGGTAGACCTGGAGAAAGCTCTTAACCCACATTTTCCATTGGCAGATTTGATCTGGGTTCCAAAAAATTGGCGCCCTGTAAATGCCCAATTACCAAAGACAACTGGGGACTCCCTGTTGGTGTGGGACAAAGTGTTAAAGGCCAATTCTATGACTCTGGTCCCGACCAAAAATATATCCTTAGCTGCAGTGGCTAAATTAATTCCTAATTTAAATCTCAGCCTATGGGTATCAAACGGAATAACCTCATTCTCTCAATTAGTAGATGCTCAGAGTTTACTATCTTTTACACAAATAAAGGAAAGATTTCACCTCCCTTCCCAGGAATTTTATAAATACCTGCAGCTCAGACACTGGTTTAACTCCCTTCCCAGACTAGGTCTACCTATTACAACATCACCGCCCTTGTTGTTCACTAAATTAACAAAACGAGATAATAGAGCCAGCATTACCTTCTGGTACCGCTATACCCTCCCCTCTACATCAGAAAATAAAACTAAAATACAATTGCAGTGGGAATCTGACCTTCAACTAGAGTTGGAAAGTGAAGAATGGGAAGCCATTTTCACATACTCGTTCCGCATGTCCAAATGTATAAATCACACAGAAATGATGATAAAATTAATTAATAGATTGTATCTTACCCCAACTAGACTTCTTAAAATGTGGCCTTCCCAGTCGAAACTTTGCCGGCGGCAATGCAATATACCGGAGGATTTGATACATATATTCTGGAACTGTCCCCATATACAGTCGTTCTGGGTACAAAATTTCCAGTTAGCCAATAAGGTTACTAGACAAAATCTCTCTCCTACCCCGGAGGTTGCGTTGCTGCAGCATTACCCCCCTCAGTTTCCATCACATGTTAAATATGTCTTTAGTCATATTCTGATTGCCGCAAGAGCCTCCTTAGCTCAAGGTTGGAAGTCACCACAGATACCCTTGATATCGAAAGTAGTGGCCAAGGTGCAATTCAGCTTTGAAATGGAGACAGAGGGGATGCCCTACTCCACTGCCACCTCGTCCCCGATAATGAAGTGGTTCAGCTGGCATGTGTATGTTACGGACGGAGAGGGAGCACGTCCAGACCGAATAGACTCTATTTTACTACCTGCATCTCCTACACTTAGCGAAGTTCCCCAATGTCCCTATTAGTAGTTCCCTGGTGACCATTCGACCAGTGTAACTTTCACAAATTCGAAGGGAACCTATTAGGTTCCCTCCCTCATGTGTTCAATATGGTTTAACAGCAGAATTGTTTAATGTGTTCCCCCCACTATGTACCCCCTCAACCCTTCCCCCTTTTCATTTTGTGTCCTTTCCTTACTCCCCATCCCTTTCTAATTTCTGTACCCCATAATTTTTGAAAAATTAATAATAAAAATACTATTGAAGTAAAAAAAAAAATAACATATATGGGGAACATCTGGAAAATGTAGACACATGTTTGATGAAATCCATAGCATCACATATAAAAGATGGAATATCCACAATGATAAAGGTTGACATAGAAAACCAAGGGCATAATGTTTGGTCAACTAGGATTATTGACCAAAGACATGTGAATTTTTGAAAGTACATAACTTATATATATTGTAGGAAAGTCTTTTGTAAAAGAATGGTCTGTTGCCCCATGTATCCAACCATTAGACAAACGTAACTGAATGATGGAATATAATACATAGTATAATACAATTCCTTTATCAGATGGACACTTAACAATCTGTTATTTATTCTGAACAAAATAGTAGATTATCAGAAAATGTATGTTTGCTAAAATAAAATCTTTTTTTTAATAAAGGAAAGAATATCACATTATATCAACATTATAAATTTATCAAATGAAGGGGTATGTGAAAGTGGATCAAAAGTGCTTTTGGCACCCCCAAAAAAACATTGAATGTTATATTTAATAAAATAATTTTTAAATTTCATTGTCTATGAAATTGATGTAATTCCACTTCCCAATCAAAGGCACTTTAACGATAGGTCTGTACAGTGGAAACTTCCTTAGAAAGTGCTCTGAATTTAACAGGCCAAGGTCACCCTAGTTTAGGTAATTTTTACTAACAGTTCTTTTCTAATTACCACTAAATCCTAGAGAATGATAAATCATTATTAATTATTATAATTAGTCTTCCGGTAGATAAAGTATATGTCCAACAAATTTCTAATTTCTACTTCTAATTCCAAATTATTTAAATGTTTTGGACAGTCTTAACAACAATTCAAAAAGTGGTGACGCTACTATAACAACTATATACCGATGTCCTTCCAATTTAACATTAACAATGGACTTATGTTTCTGTAGTGCCGTTCTGATTTTTTGTTTTATTTACCACTCATATGGGTAAGACAGGGGTGCTTACTAGCATAAATGTCCCTTTATGTCTGACTACTGACATAGGTCTTAAATTTAATTTCTTTCAAACCATTCAAATTTTTAATTGTCAGGAGGGATCTCACGTGTGGTTAAATAGAGCGAGAGCCATAAAAGATATCTCCATACTATGTTGTGGCCAGTGGTGTGTCATGTCTGATTACTGTAGTGACTACATACCTGTAAGACTTTTCATCATTTGTAAGTAAGTGCCGTATGGTGTTTCAAGCATTTCCATATGTGAAGAGGAAACTAGTGTTTGAAAAGTGTAAGGAGCAGGGGCAGTAAGGTGACAGATGGTAACTCTAATAATATAAAAAAGGACAATAATAGAGATATAACACTTTCACAAAAGTATTGATAAAATGATCAATATAATAAATAAACAATGCATAAAGAAAAGAAAATAATGATTTGAATGAAGACATATTTATAATGGTACATTTTAAATCAAGCTAAACTGGAAGAAATGCATGATTTTGTCCAACCAATTTCACCACTGATATTGGCTTCCCCGGTGGGTTATCCTCTCCATATATGGATTGTTAATGTTGTCATTACTTACTGAATTTTACACCTATATTTGTCCTTTTTAATCACACTATTATGCATAAATACCATCTGTCTCCTAATTGCCACTAAACCTATACCTCTCTCATTGGTATAGTCTCTCCACATATGGTTGTTAATATTGTCTATTTATTTCTGAAAATATTTTTTCAGAAATCTCTAATTTTTTCTTTCCTACGATTGTTATCACTCTTAATTACCATCTAACTCTTTATAATCATTACTCAAACACCTCTCATACCTCTATATCCTATTCTCATTAATTTAAATATTTTATTTTTTCTGATAAATTGTACACTTTCTATATTGCATAATTTGTTATTTTATATAATGTTTATTCTAAATCTTTGTGAAGTTATACTATTAAGTTTAGCATCACTTCAATTTTAATCGAGTAGATGCCCCTTATTCTTTATAATCCTCCTTGATAATTATATACTTCTTCTTAAAATTAAGTACACCACATTTAAATGAATGGATAGAAGCATCCAATTTATTACTGAGGAAGAGAAGATTTTGGACTCAAAATATTCAAATGGTGCGTTGTAAAGTATAAATGTCCCTATTCAAATTTTTAACTTCAGAATTAACCTGCCCTATAACCAATACCATAACATGTAAAGAACACTGATTAAGAATTTTGCAGAATTGCTTACAAAAATTAGGATTAATACATCCAATAATTGGTTAATACCTTATAGAATACTGAAACAATGCTAAAAGCATGCAGTTATCAGCAGTTCATAAATATATAAATGTAATGTCTAATGCATAGACAGCACGGAATATCAGAACAGGCTTTCAAAAGAATATAATGACTGGTAGATTACACATGGCAAAATACTGCTCATAGTATAGTAGATATGTGATCACATTGGGAGCATTTCAGTCAGGCTTCTCCCCTTCCAAATCAGACAGAGCATCCTAGTGGAACATGGAAGCAAGCATGCCCCAGCAATGTGTTTTGAGAAAGACCTCATCTATAGACTTTATGAGCACAAGTGTGCATGTGTGGGAGAGCCATTATATTAATATATTGTCACTTAGGCAAAAAAATTAAAGAAAAAATGAAAAACATTCATGAAACAAAGCACTATCTTAATTATCTTTAAAATGTAAGTGAATCAAAGTATCTAGCATATTAACACATCAATTTTAACATTTACAAAGGTGAAATAATCTATTAACCTGATTTACGTCAATACATTTAAGCAATGAAAGATCACTAAAGTAATTTGTTTTGTCTATAGGTTTCCTGAGTGTCAGTGATGAGTTTATTGTGACTTTGGTTCCCATATTATATTGTTCAATCAACATATTAAACTACAGTGAAGGAACACACAACTGGTTCATTAGTATGATTTTTACCATTGGTATGTGATTTAAAACCAGACAAATTGCTGAAATTAAATGTGCCAAACTGTCCATCCACTAATAGATACAAAATATTTTTTTTTTCATAATGTGTCTACTTATCTTTCAACCTACTTAACTTACTATATATAAACATTGGAGCAATCTTAAGAACTGATTGTAATATAGGGCCCATATTTTATCTTTAAATGATATTATCCACTCTTTGTCATACTGTGAAAAAAAGCTATACTGAAAATAAGTAACTTTATATTGAATGTTCTTCTGTAGAGCCAACATTTTTTTTTATCTAAGCCAAAAAATGTTTTTCCATTTTTTTCTGTAAAATGGTCAATTTAAAAATTAGCATGTCCATTCTTATAAACAATTAGGGTATAATTCCTTTTAATACTAATGAACTGGATCTTTGAATACTATTAAGCAATGAAGGTTTATGGCCACTGGTAGCATGTAAAGAAGTGTGATCAATATCTTTGAATTGTGTCCTCAATTTTAGCCTTTTTCTGCAATAATCCTCTGTATTGACATCTAGAAATTAAATTAATATAATACAAACTGTGCATCTGAAACTTGAGTGCAGAGTGTGCAGAGCTCTGAGTTTGACTGGCCAAGGTCACATAAAGTTAAGGTAATTTTTACTAACAGTTCTTTTCTAATTACCACTAAATCCTAGAGAATGATAAATCATTATTAATTATTATAAATAGTCCTTTGGTAGATAAAGTATATGTCCAACAAATTTCTAATTTCTACTTCTAATTCCAAATTATTTAAATGTTTTGGACAGTCTTAACAACAATTCAAAAAGTGGTGACGCTACTATAACAACTATATACCGATGTCCTTCCAATTTAACATTAACAATGGACTTGTGTTTCTGTAGTGCCGTTCTGATTTTTTGTTTTATTTACCACTCATATGGGTAAGACAGGGGTGCTTACTAGCATAAATGTCCCTTTATGTCTGACTACTGACATAGGTCTTAAATTTAATTTCTTTCAAACCATTCAAAGTTTTAATTGTCAGGAGGGATCTCACGTGTGGTTAAATAGAGCGAGAGCCATAAAAGATATCTCCATACTATGTTGTGGCCAGTGGTGTGTCATGTCTGATTACTGTAGTGACTACATACCTGTAAGACTTTTCATCATTTGTAAGTAAGTGCCGTATGGTGTTTCAAGCATTTCCATATGTGAAGAGGAAACTAGTGTTTGAAAAGTGTAAGGAGCAGGGGCAGTAAGGTGACAGATGGTAACTCTAATAATATAAAAAAGGACAATAATAGAGATATAACACTTTCACAAAAGTATTGATAAAATGATCAATATAATAAATAAACAATGCATAAAGAAAAGAAAATAATGATTTGAATGAAGACATATTTATAATGGTACATTTTAAATCAAGCTAAACTGGAAGAAATGCATGATTTTGTCCAACCAATTTCACCACTGATATTGGCTTCCCCGGTGGGTTATCCTCTCCATATATGGATTGTTAATGTTGTCATTACTTACTGAATTTTACACCTATATTTGTCCTTTTTAATCACACTATTATGCATAAATACCATCTGTCTCCTAATTGCCACTAAACCTATACCTCTCTCATTGGTATACTCTCTCCACATATGGTTGTTAATATTGTCTATTTATTTCTGAAAATATTTTTTCAGAAATCTCTAATTTTTTCTTTCCTACGATTGTTATCACTCTTAATTACCATCTAACTCTTTATAATCATTACTCAAACACCTCTCATACCTCTATATCCTATTCTCATTAATTTAAATATTTTATTTTTTCTGATAAATTGTACACTTTCTATATTGCATAATTTGTTATTTTATATAATGTTTATTCTAAATCTTTGTGAAGTTATACTATTAAGTTTAGCATCACTTCAATTTTAATCGAGTAGATGCCCCTTATTCTTTATAATCCTCCTTGATAATTATATACTTCTTCTTAAAATTAAGTACACCACATTTAAATGAATGGATAGAAGCATCCAATTTATTACTGAGGAAGAGAAGATTTTGGACTCAAAATATTCAAATGGTGCATTGTAAAGTATAAATGTCCCTATTCAGATTTTTAACTTCAGAATTAACCTGCCCTATAACCAATACCATAACATGTAAAGAACACTGATTAAGAATTTTGCAGAATTGCTTACAAAAATTAGGATTAATACATCCAATAATTGGTTAATACCTTATAGAATACTGAGACAATGCTAAAAGCATGCAGTTATCAGCAGTTCATAAACATATAAATGTAATGTCTAATGCATAGACAGCACGGAATATCAGAACAGGCTTTCAAAAGATCAAAAGTATATAATGACTGGTAGATTACACATGGCAAAATACTGCTCATAGTATAGTAGATATGTGATCACATTGGGAGCATTTCAGTCAGGCTTCTCCCCTTCCAAATCAGACAGAGCATCCTAGTGGAACATGGAAGCAAGCATGCCCCAGCAATGTGTTTTGAGAAAGACCTCATCTATAGACTTTATAAGCACAAGTGTGCATGTGTGGGAGAGCCCTTATATTAATATATTGTCACTTAGGCAAATAAATTAAAGAAAAAATGAAAAACATTCATGAAACAAAGCACTATCTTAATTATCTTTAAAATGTAAGTGAATCAAAGTATCTAGCATATTAACACATCAATTTTAACATTTACAAAGGTGAAATAATCTATTAACCTGATTTACGTCAACACATTTAAGCAATGAAAGATCACTAAAGTGAATTGTTTTGTCTATAGGTTTTCTGAGTGTCAGTGATGAGTTTATTGTGACTTTGGTTCCCATATTATATTGTTCAATCAACATATTAAACTACAGTGAAGGAACACACAACTGGTTCATTAGTATGATTTTTACTATTGGTATGTGATTTAAAACCAGACAAATTGCTGAAATTAAATGTGCCAAACTGTCCATCCACTAATAGATACAAAATATTTTTTTTTTCATAATGTGTCTACTTATCTTTCAACCTACTTAACTTACTATATATAAACATTGGAGCAATCTTAAGAACTGATTGTAATATAGGGCCCATATTTTATCTTTAAATGATATTATCCTCTCTTTGTCATACTGTGAAAAAAAGCTATACTGAAAATAAGTAACTTTATCTTGAATGTTCTTCTGTAGAGCCAACATTTTTTTTTATCTAAGCCAAAAAATGTTTTTCCATTTTTTTCTGTAAAATGGTCAATTTAAAAATTAGCATGTCCATTCTTATAAACAATTAGGGTATAATTCCTTTTAATACTAATGAACTGGATCTTTGAATACTATTAAGCAATGAAAGTTTATGGCCACTGGTAGCATGTAAAGAAGTGTGATCAATATCTTTGAATTGTGTCCTCAATTTTAGCCTTTTTTCTGCAATAATCCTCTGTATTGACATCTAGAAATTAAATTAATATAATACAAACTGTGCATCTGAAACTTGAGTGCAGAGTGTGCAGAGCTCTGAGTTTGACTGGCCAAGGTCACATAAAGTTAAGGTAATTTTTACTAACAGTTCTTTTCTAATTACCACTAAATCCTAGAGAATGATAAATCATTATTAATTATTATAAATAGTCCTTTGGTAGATAAAGTATATGTCCAACAAATTTCTAATTTCTACTTCTAATTCCAAATTATTTAAATGTTTTGGACAGTCTTAACAACAATTCAAAAAGTGGTGACGCTACTATAACAACTATATACCGATGTCCTTCCAATTTAACATTAACAATGAACTTGTGTTTCTGTAGTGCCGTTCTGATTTTTTGTTTTATTTACCACTCATATGGGTAAGACAGGGGTGCTTACTAGCATAAATGTCCCTTTATGTCTGACTACTGACATAGGTCTTAAATTTAATTTCTTTCAAACCATTCAAATTTTTAATTGTCAGGAGGGATCTCACGTGTGGTTAAATAGAGCGAGAGCCATAAAAGATATCTCCATACTATGTTGTGGCCAGTGATGTGTCATGTCTGATTACTGTAGTGACTACATACCTGTAAGACTTTTCATCATTTGTAAGTAAGTGTCGTATGGTGTTTCAAGCATTTTCATATGTGAAGAGGAAACTAGTGTTTGAAAAGTGTAAGGAGCAGGGGCAGTAAGGTGACAGATGGTAACTCTAATAATATAGAAAAGGACAATAATAGAGATATAACACTTTCACAAAAGTATTGATAAAATGATCAATATAATAAATAAACAATGCATAAAGAAAAGAAAATAATGATGTGAATGAAGACATATTTATAATGGTACATTTTAAATCAAGCTAAACTGGAAGAAATGCATGATTTTGTCCAACCAATTTCACCACTGATATTGGCTTCCCCGGTGGGTTATCCTCTCCATATATGGATTGTTAATGTTGTCATTACTTACTGAATTTTACACCTATATTTGTCCTTTTTAATCACACTATTATGCATAAATACCATCTGTCTCCTAATTGCCACTAAACCTATACCTCTCTCATTGGTATACTCTCTCCACATATGGTTGTTAATATTGTCTATTTATTTCTGAAAATATTTTTTCAGAAATCTCTAATTTTTTCTTTCCTACGATTGTTATCACTCTTAATTACCATCTAACTCTTTATAATCATTACTCAAACACCTCTCATACCTCTATATCCTATTCTCATTCATTTAAATATTTTATTTTTTCTGATAAATTGTACACTTTCTATATTGCATAATTTGTTATTTTATATAATGTTTATTCTAAATCTTTGTGAAGTTATACTATTAAGTTTAGCATCACTTCAATTTTAATCGAGTAGATGCCCCTTATTCTTTATAATCCTCCTTGATAATTATATACTTCTTCTTAAAATTAAGTACACCACATTTAAATGAATGGATAGAAGCATCCAATTTATTACTGAGGAAGAGAAGATTTTGGACTCAAAATATTCAAATGGTGCGTTGTAAAGTATAAATGTCCCTATTCAAATTTTTAACTTCAGAATTAACCTGCCCTATAACCAATACCATAACATGTAAAGAACACTGATTAAGAATTTTGCAGAATTGCTTACAAAAATTAGGATTAATACATCCAATAATTGGTTAATACCTTATAGAATACTGAGACAATGCTAAAAGCATGCAGTTATCAGCAGTTCATAAACATATAAATGTAATGTCTAATGCATAGACAGCACGGAATATCAGAACAGGCTTTCAAAAGATCAAAAGTATATAATGACTGGTAGATTACACATGGCAAAATACTGCTCATAGTATAGTAGATATGTGATCACATTGGGAGCATTTCAGTCAGGCTTCTGTCCTTCCAAATCAGACAGAGCATCCTAGTGGAACATGGAAGCAAGCATGCCCCAGCAATGTGTTTTGAGAAAGACCTCATCTATAGACTTTATGAGCACAAGTGTGCATGTGTGGGAGAGGCATTATATTAATATATTGTCACTTAGGCAAATAAATTAAAGAAAAAATGAAAAACATTCATGAAACAAAGCACTATCTTAATTATCTTTAAAATGTAAGTGAATCAAAGTATCTAGCATATTAACACATCAATTTTAACATTTACAAAGGTGAAATAATCTATTAACCTGATTTACGTCAACACATTTAAGCAATGAAAGATCACTAAAGTGAATTGTTTTGTCTATAGGTTTCCTGAGTGTCAGTGATGAGTTTATTGTGACTTTGGTTCCCATATTATATTGTTCAATCAACATATTAAACTACAGTGAAGGAACACACAACTGGTTCATTAGTATGATTTTTACCATTGGTATGTGATTTAAAACCAGACAAATTGCTGAAATTAAATGTGCCAAACTGTCCATCCACTAATAGATACAAAATATTTTTTTTTTCATAATGTGTCTACTTATCTTTCAACCTACTTAACTTACTATATATAAACATTGGAGCAATCTTAAGAACTGATTGTAATATAGGGCCCATATTTTATCTTTAAATGATATTATCCACTCTTTGTCATACTGTGAAAAAAAGCTATACTGAAAATAAGTAACTTTATATTGAATGTTCTTCTGTAGAGCCAACATTTTTTTTTATCTAAGCCAAAAAATGTTTTTCCATTTTTTTCTGTAAAATGGTCAATTTAAAAATTAGCATGTCCATTCTTATAAACAATTAGGGTATAATTCCTTTTAATACTAATGAACTGGATCTTTGAATACTATTAAGCAATGAAGGTTTATGGCCACTGGTAGCATGTAAAGAAGTGTGATCAATATCTTTGAATTGTGTCCTCAATTTTAGCCTTTTTTCTGCAATAATCCTCTGTATTGACATCTAGAAATTAAATTAATATAATACAAACTGTGCATCTGAAACTTGAGTGCAGAGTGTGCAGAGCTCTGAGTTTGACTGGCCAAGGTCACATAAAGTTAAGGTAATTTTTACTAACAGTTCTTTTCTAATTACCACTAAATCCTAGAGAATGATAAATCATTATTAATTATTATAAATAGTCCTTTGGTAGATAAAGTATATGTCCAACAAATTTCTAATTTCTACTTCTAATTCCAAATTATTTAAATGTTTTGGACAGTCTTAACAACAATTCAAAAAGTGGTGACGCTACTATAACAACTATATACCGATGTCCTTCCAATTTAACATTAACAATGGACTTGTGTTTCTGTAGTGCCGTTCTGATTTTTTGTTTTATTTACCACTCATATGGGTAAGACAGGGGTGCTTACTAGCATAAATGTCCCTTTATGTCTGACTACTGACATAGGTCTTAAATTTAATTTCTTTCAAACCATTCAAATTTTTAATTGTCAGGAGGGATCTCACGTGTGGTTAAATAGAGCGAGAGCCATAAAAGATATCTCCATACTATGTTGTGGCCAGTGGTGTGTCATGTCTGATTACTGTAGTGACTACATACCTGTAAGACTTTTCATCATTTGTAAGTAAGTGCCGTATGGTGTTTCAAGCATTTCCATATGTGAAGAGGAAACTAGTGTTTGAAAAGTGTAAGGAGCAGGGGCAGTAAGGTGACAGATGGTAACTCTAATAATATAAAAAAGGACAATAATAGAGATATAACACTTTCACAAAAGTATTGATAAAATGATCAATATAATAAATAAACAATGCATAAAGAAAAGAAAATAATGATTTGAATGAAGACATATTTATAATGGTACATTTTAAATCAAGCTAAACTGGAAGAAATGCATGATTTTGTCCAACCAATTTCACCACTGATATTGGCTTCCCCGGTGGGTTATCCTCTCCATATATGGATTGTTAATGTTGTCATTACTTACTGAATTTTACACCTATATTTGTCCTTTTTAATCACACTATTATGCATAAATACCATCTGTCTCCTAATTGCCACTAAACCTATACCTCTCTCATTGGTATACTCTCTCCACATATGGTTGTTAATATTGTCTATTTAATTCTGAAAATATTTTTTCAGAAATCTCTAATTTTTTCTTTCCTACGATTGTTATCACTCTTAATTACCATCTAACTCTTTATAATCATTACTCAAACACCTCTCATACCTCTATATCCTATTCTCATTAATTTAAATATTTTATTTTTTCTGATAAATTGTACACTTTCTATATTGCATAATTTGTTATTTTATATAATGTTTATTCTAAATCTTTGTGAAGTTATACTATTAAGTTTAGCATCACTTCAATTTTAATCGAGTAGATGCCCCTTATTCTTTATAATCCTTCTTGATAATTATATACTTCTTCTTAAAATTAAGTACACCACATTTAAATGAATGGATAGAAGCATCCAATTTATTACTGAGGAAGAGAAGATTTTGGACTTAAAATATTCAAATGGTGCGTTGTAAAGTATAAATGTCCCTATTCAAATTTTTAACTTCAGAATTAACCTGCCCTATAACCAATACCATAACATGTAAAGAACACTGATTAAGAATTTTGCAGAATTGCTTACAAAAATTAGGATTAATACATCCAATAATTGGTTAATACCTTATAGAATACTGAGACAATGCTAAAAGCATGCAGTTATCAGCAGTTCATAAACATATAAATGTAATGTCTAATGCATAGACAGCACGGAATATCAGAACAGGCTTTCAAAAGATCAAAAGTATATAATGACTGGTAGATTACACATGGCAAAATACTGCTCATAGTATAGTAGATATGTGATCACATTGGGAGCATTTCAGTCAGGCTTCTCCCCTTCCAAATCAGACAGAGCATCCTAGTGGAACATGGAAGCAAGCATGCCCCAGCAATGTGTTTTGAGAAAGACCTCATCTATAGACTTTATAAGCACAAGTGTGCATGTGTGGGAGAGCCATTATATTAATATATTGTCACTTAGGCAAATAAATTAAAGAAAAAATGAAAAACATTCATGAAACAAAGCACTATCTTAATTATCTTTAAAATGTAAGTGAATCAAAGTATCTAGCATATTAACACATCAATTTTAACATTTACAAAGGTGAAATAATCTATTAACCTGATTTACGTCAACACATTTAAGCAATGAAAGATCACTAAAGTGAATTGTTTTGTCTATAGGTTTTCTGAGTGTCAGTGATGAGTTTATTGTGACTTTGGTTCCCATATTATATTGTTCAATCAACATATTAAACTACAGTGAAGGAACACACAACTGGTTCATTAGTATGATTTTTACTATTGGTATGTGATTTAAAACCAGACAAATTGCTGAAATTAAATGTGCCAAACTGTCCATCCACTAATAGATACAAAATATTTTTTTTTTCATAATGTGTCTACTTATCTTTCAACCTACTTAACTTACTATATATAAACATTGGAGCAATCTTAAGAACTGATTGTAATATAGGGCCCATATTTTATCTTTAAATGATATTATCCACTCTTTGTCATACTGTGAAAAAAAGCTATACTGAAAATAAGTAACTTTATCTTGAATGTTCTTCTGTAGAGCCAACATTTTTTTTTACCTAAGCCAAAAAATGTTTTTCCATTTTTTTCTGTAAAATGGTCAATTTAAAAATTAGCATGTCCATTCTTATAAACAATTAGGGTATAATTCCTTTTAATACTAATGAACTGGATCTTTGAATACTATTAAGCAATGAAGGTTTATGGCCACTGGTAGCATGTAAAGAAGTGTGATCAATATCTTTGAATTGTGTCCTCAATTTTAGCCTTTTTTCTGCAATAATCCTCTGTATTGACATCTAGAAATTAAATTAATATAATACAAACTGTGCATCTGAAACTTGAGTGCAGAGTGTGCAGAGCTCTGAGTTTGACTGGCCAAGGTCACATAAAGTTAAGGTAATTTTTACTAACAGTTCTTTTCTAATTACCACTAAATCCTAGAGAATGATAAATCATTATTAATTATTATAAATAGTCCTTTGGTAGATAAAGTATATGTCCAACAAATTTCTAATTTCTACTTCTAATTCCAAATTATTTAAATGTTTTGGACAGTCTTAACAACAATTCAAAAAGTGGTGACGCTACTATAACAACTATATACCGATGTCCTTCCAATTTAACATTAACAATGGACTTGTGTTTCTGTAGTGCCGTTCTGATTTTTTGTTTTATTTACCACTCATATGGGTAAGACAGGGGTGCTTACTAGCATAAATGTCCCTTTATGTCTGACTACTGACATAGGTCTTAAATTTAATTTCTTTCAAACCATTCAAATTTTTAATTGTCAGGAGGGATCTCACGTGTGGTTAAATAGAGCGAGAGCCATAAAAGATATCTCCATACTATGTTGTGGCCAGTGGTGTGTCATGTCTGATTACTGTAGTGACTACATACCTGTAAGACTTTTCATCATTTGTAAGTAAGTGCCGTATGGTGTTTCAAGCATTTCCATATGTGAAGAGGAAACTAGTGTTTGAAAAGTGTAAGGAGCAGGGGCAGTAAGGTGACAGATGGTAACTCTAATAATATAAAAAAGGACAATAATAGAGATATAACACTTTCACAAAAGTATTGATAAAATGATCAATATAATAAATAAACAATGCATAAAGAAAAGAAAATAATGATTTGAATGAAGACATATTTATAATGGTACATTTTAAATCAAGCTAAACTGGAAGAAATGCATGATTTTGTCCAACCAATTTCACCACTGATATTGGCTTCCCCGGTGGGTTATCCTCTCCATATATGGATTGTTAATGTTGTCATTACTTACTGAATTTTACACCTATATTTGTCCTTTTTAATCACACTATTATGCATAAATACCATCTGTCTCCTAATTGCCACTAAACCTATACCTCTCTCATTGGTATACTCTCTCCACATATGGTTGTTAATATTGTCTATTTATTTCTGAAAATATTTTTTCAGAAATCTCTAATTTTTTCTTTCCTACGATTGTTATCACTCTTAATTACCATCTAACTCTTTATAATCATTACTCAAACACCTCTCATACCTCTATATCCTATTCTCATTAATTTAAATATTTTATTTTTTCTGATAAATTGTACACTTTCTATATTGCATAATTTGTTATTTTATATAATGTTTATTCTAAATCTTTGTGAAGTTATACTATTAAGTTTAGCATCACTTCAATTTTAATCGAGTAGATGCCCCTTATTCTTTATAATCCTTCTTGATAATTATATACTTCTTCTTAAAATTAAGTACACCACATTTAAATGAATGGATAGAAGCATCCAATTTATTACTGAGGAAGAGAAGATTTTGGACTTAAAATATTCAAATGGTGCGTTGTAAAGTATAAATGTCCCTATTCAAATTTTTAACTTCAGAATTAACCTGCCCTATAACCAATACCATAACATGTAAAGAACACTGATTAAGAATTTTGCAGAATTGCTTACAAAAATTAGGATTAATACATCCAATAATTGGTTAATACCTTATAGAATACTGAGACAATGCTAAAAGCATGCAGTTATCAGCAGTTCATAAACATATAAATGTAATGTCTAATGCATAGACAGCACGGAATATCAGAACAGGCTTTCAAAAGATCAAAAGTATATAATGACTGGTAGATTACACATGGCAAAATACTGCTCATAGTATAGTAGATATGTGATCACATTGGGAGCATTTCAGTCAGGCTTCTCCCCTTCCAAATCAGACAGAGCATCCTAGTGGAACATGGAAGCAAGCATGCCCCAGCAATGTGTTTTGAGAAAGACCTCATCTATAGACTTTATAAGCACAAGTGTGCATGTGTGGGAGAGCCATTATATTAATATATTGTCACTTAGGCAAATAAATTAAAGAAAAAATGAAAAACATTCATGAAACAAAGCACTATCTTAATTATCTTTAAAATGTAAGTGAATCAAAGTATCTAGCATATTAACACATCAATTTTAACATTTACAAAGGTGAAATAATCTATTAACCTGATTTACGTCAACACATTTAAGCAATGAAAGATCACTAAAGTGAATTGTTTTGTCTATAGGTTTTCTGAGTGTCAGTGATGAGTTTATTGTGACTTTGGTTCCCATATTATATTGTTCAATCAACATATTAAACTACAGTGAAGGAACACACAACTGGTTCATTAGTATGATTTTTACTATTGGTATGTGATTTAAAACCAGACAAATTGCTGAAATTAAATGTGCCAAACTGTCCATCCACTAATAGATACAAAATATTTTTTTTTTCATAATGTGTCTACTTATCTTTCAACCTACTTAACTTACTATATATAAACATTGGAGCAATCTTAAGAACTGATTGTAATATAGGGCCCATATTTTATCTTTAAATGATATTATCCACTCTTTGTCATACTGTGAAAAAAAGCTATACTGAAAATAAGTAACTTTATCTTGAATGTTCTTCTGTAGAGCCAACATTTTTTTTTACCTAAGCCAAAAAATGTTTTTCCATTTTTTTCTGTAAAATGGTCAATTTAAAAATTAGCATGTCCATTCTTATAAACAATTAGGGTATAATTCCTTTTAATACTAATGAACTGGATCTTTGAATACTATTAAGCAATGAAGGTTTGAGCCACTGGTAGCATGTAAAGAAGTGTGATCAATATCTTTGAATTGTGTCCTCAATTTTAGCCTTTTTTCTGCAATAATCCTCTGTATTGACATCTAGAAATTAAATTAATATAATACAAACTGTGCATCTGAAACTTGAGTGCAGAGTGTGCAGAGCTCTGAGTTTGACTGGCCAAGGTCACATAAAGTTAAGGTAATTTTTACTAACAGTTCTTTTCTAATTACCACTAAATCCTAGAGAATGATAAATCATTATTAATTATTATAAATAGTCTTCTGGTAGATAAAGTATATGTCCAACAAATTTCTAATTTCTACTTCTAATTCCAAATTTTTAAAATATTTTGGACAGTCTTAACAACAATTTAAAAAAGTGGTGATGCTACTATGATAACAACTATATACCATTGTCCTTCCAATTTAACATTAACAATGGACTTGTGTTTCTGCAGTGCGATTCTGATTTTTTGCTTTATTTACCACTCATATGGGAAAGATAGGGGTGCTTACTAGCATAAATGTCCCTTTATGTCTGACTACTGACATAGGTCTTAAATTTAATTTCTTTCAAACACTTCAAATCTTTAATTGTCAGGATGGATCTCACGTGTGGTTAAATATAACGAGAGCCATAAAAGATATCTCCACACTATGTTGTGGCCAGTGATGTGTCATGTCTGATTACTGTAGTGACTACATACCTGTAAGACTTTTCATCATTTGTTAGTAAGTGCCGTATGGTGTTTCAAGCATTTCCATATGTGAAGAGGAAACCAGAGCTAGAGAAGTGTAAGGAGTAGTGACAGTAAGGTGACAGATGGTAACTCTAATAATATAGAAAAGGACAATAATAGAGATATAACACTTTCACAAAAGTATTGATAAAATGATCAATATAATAAATAAACAATGCATAAAGAAAAGAAAATAATGATTTGAATGAAGACATATTTATAATGGTACATTTTAAATCAAGCTAAACTGGAAGAAATGCATGATTTTGTCCAACCAATTTCACCACTGATATTGGCTTCCCCGGTGGGTTATCCTCTCCATATATGGATTGTTAATGTTGTCATTACTTACTGAATTTTACACCTATATTTGTCCTTTTTAATCACACTATTATGCATAAATACCATCTGTCTCCTAATTGCCACTAAACCTATACCTCTCTCATTGGTATACTCTCTCCACATATGGTTGTTAATATTGTCTATTTATTTCTGAAAATATTTTTTCAGAAATCTCTAATTTTTTCTTTCCTACGATTGTTATCACTCTTAATTACCATCTAACTCTTTATAATCATTACTCAAACACCTCTCATACCTCTATATCCTATTCTCATTCATTTAAATATTTTATTTTTTCTGATAAATTGTACACTTTCTATATTGCATAATTTGTTATTTTATATAATGTTTATTCTAAATCTTTGTGAAGTTATACTATTAAGTTTAGCATCACTTCAATTTTAATCGAGTAGATGCCCCTTATTCTTTATAATCCTCCTTGATAATTATATACTTCTTCTTAAAATTAAGTACACCACATTTAAATGAATGGATAGAAGCATCCAATTTATTACTGAGGAAGAGAAGATTTTGGACTCAAAATATTCAAATGGTGCGTTGTAAAGTATAAATGTCCCTATTCAAATTTTTAACTTCAGAATTAACCTGCCCTATAACCAATACCATAACATGTAAAGAACACTGATTAAGAATTTTGCAGAATTGCTTACAAAAATTAGGATTAATACATCCAATAATTGGTTAATACCTTATAGAATACTGAAACAATGCTAAAAGCATGCAGTTATCAGCAGTTCATAAATATATAAATGTAATGTCTAATGCATAGACAGCACGGAATATCAGAACAGGCTTTCAAAAGATCAAAAGTATATAATGACTGGTAGATTACACATGGCAAAATACTGCTCATAGTATAGTAGATATGTGATCACATTGGGAGCATTTCAGTCAGGCTTCTCCCCTTCCAAATCAGACAGAGCATCCTAGTGGAACATGGAAGCAAGCATGCCCCAGCAATGTGTTTTGAGAAAGACCTCATCTATAGACTTTATAAGCACAAGTGTGCATGTGTGGGAGAGGCATTATATTAATATATTGTCACTTAGGCAAATAAATTAAAGAAAAAATGAAAAACATTCATGAAACAAAGCACTATCTTAATTATCTTTAAAATGTAAGTGAATCAAAGTATCTAGCATATTAACACATCAATTTTAACATTTACAAAGGTGAAATAATCTATTAACCTGATTTACGTCAACACATTTAAGCAATGAAAGATCACTAAAGTGAATTGTTTTGTCTATAGGTTTTCTGAGTGTCAGTGATGAGTTTATTGTGACTTTGGTTCCCATATTATATTGTTCAATCAACATATTAAACTACAGTGAAGGAACACACAACTGGTTCATTAGTATGATTTTTACTATTGGTATGTGATTTAAAACCAGACAAATTGCTGAAATTAAATGTGCCAAACTGTCCATCCACTAATAGATACAAAATATTTTTTTTTTCATAATGTGTCTACTTATCTTTCAACCTACTTAACTTACTATATATAAACATTGGAGCAATCTTAAGAACTGATTGTAATATAGGGCCCATATTTTATCTTTAAATGATATTATCCACTCTTTGTCATACTGTGAAAAAAAGCTATACTGAAAATAAGTAACTTTATCTTGAATGTTCTTCTGTAGAGCCAACATTTTTTTTTATCTAAGCCAAAAAATGTTTTTCCATTTTTTTCTGTAAAATGGTCAATTTAAAAATTAGCATGTCCATTCTTATAAACAATTAGGGTATAATTCCTTTTAATACTAATGAACTGGATCTTTGAATACTATTAAGCAATGAAAGTTTATGGCCACTGGTAGCATGTAAAGAAGTGTGATCAATATCTTTGAATTGTGTCCTCAATTTTAGCCTTTTTTCTGCAATAATCCTCTGTATTGACATCTAGAAATTTAATTAATATAATACAAACTGTGCATCTGAAACTTGAGTGCAGAGTGTGCAGAGCTCTGAGTTTGACTGGCCAAGGTCACATAAAGTTAAGGTAATTTTTACTAACAGTTCTTTTCTAATTACCACTAAATCCTAGAGAATGATAAATCATTATTAATTATTATAAATAGTCCTTTGGTAGATAAAGTATATGTCCAACAAATTTCTAATTTCTACTTCTAATTCCAAATTATTTAAATGTTTTGGACAGTCTTAACAACAATTCAAAAAGTGGTGACGCTACTATAACAACTATATACCGATGTCCTTCCAATTTAACATTAACAATGAACTTGTGTTTCTGTAGTGCCGTTCTGATTTTTTGTTTTATTTACCACTCATATGGGTAAGACAGGGGTGCTTACTAGCATAAATGTCCCTTTATGTCTGACTACTGACATAGGTCTTAAATTTAATTTCTTTCAATCCATTCAAATTTTTAATTGTCAGGAGGGATCTCACGTGTGGTTAAATAGAGCGAGAGCCATAAAAGATATCTCCATACTATGTTGTGGCCAGTGATGTGTCATGTCTGATTACTGTAGTGACTACATACCTGTAAGACTTTTCATCATTTGTTAGTAAGTGCCGTATGGTGTTTCAAGCATTTCCATATGTGAAGAGGAAACCAGAGCTAGAGAAGTGTAAGGAGTAGTGACAGTAAGGTGACAGATGGTAACTCTAATAATATAGAAAAGGACAATAATAGAGATATAACACTTTCACAAAAGTATAGATAAAATGATCAATATAATAAAGAAACAATACATAAAGAAAAGAAAATAATGATGTGATTGAAGACATATTTATATTGGTGCATTTTAAGTCAAGCTAAACTGTAAGACATGCATGATTTTGTCCAACCAATTTCACCACTGATATTGGCTTCCCCGGTGGGTTATCCTCTTCATATATGGATTGTTAATGTTGTCATTATTTACTGAATTTTACACCTATATTTGTCCATTTTAATCACACTATTATGCATAAATACTATCTGTCTCCTGCCACTAAACCTTTACCTTTTTCATTGGTATACTCTCTCCACATATAGTTGTTAATATTGTCTATTTATTTCTGAAAATATTTTTTTAGAAATCTCTGATTTTTTCCTTTTATACAAATTCTACGCAAGTTTGCGTTCCAAATGCCGAACTTTCTGTCAGTGGAACGCACATGCGCTCCACTGCGGAAGGTTAGAGTTGAGGGACCGGAGAGCAGGGACTCACTCGAGTATTAGCCGAGTGAGCATAAAAAATGTGCTGAAAAAGTTGGCTTATATACGGTAAATGTCAGTTCACCAACAGTTATACAGTAACAATTTTGATACTCCAGTTTCTCTTTATCAAGTCTAAGTTTGTCCAGCTTATCTTTAAAAAGAAAGTGTATCTGGCAGGAGAAACTCTTTATTTATAAGTAACCTGTATCTCAATGTATATGTCATACTGTACATTTAATTATATGTCGTGCTGTAGATCTATTTATATGTCAAATTGTATCTCCATTTGTATTTCAACCTGTATCTCTTTTAATATGTCAACCTGTATCTTTATTTATATGTCAATCTGTAACTCTATATGTCATTTTGTACATCTATTTATATGTCAGCCTGTATCTCTATTTATAATAAAAAGAAAAGTAGGAACTTTCACAATAGGAGCTATGAGGTTCTGTGTGGAACTTTCTTGTAGATTGATGAATGTATTTCCCATAAGAAAAGAAAAGCTACTTGGTGAAATTGTACATCATGTCCTATTGTACTAATTTCCACTAATTATAACTTTCAATTTTTGACCCTGGAGATCTTTGAAAGTGATGTAGAAGAGATTTTGTCAAACCTTTAAAAAGAGCAGAGTTTAAACAATTTCACCATCATGTGGACAGACTCAGTTTATCATAACATTCATTAATCCAAATGATTTTTTACACATTCAGACTACTTAACTGGCTGACATCGGGTGACACTAATACATATTTATGTAATGGAGCGATATAATGCTTCTATATATACAGAAGTGGACGTTGCTCAATCAATTTATAGGCTCATAGGAGGTTTTCCTAAAAGGAACAAACACAGAGAAAAATCCCCCAGCACACTGCTATAGCCAGCAAAGGAGCTGCCATTTCTACTTGTGCATAAAAATGCAAAAGTCTCATTTGCACACATTTGTAAATGTATGTTTAAGCCACCCGCCACAACACAGAGTTTTTGCTAATAGGGTGGTCCTAACTCTAAACAGTGAGAGTCCCATATAATTAGGCCATACATATATGTGTTTTTAAATTGAGAGCTAACTTACCAAGAGGTACCCCAAAAGCCTCCAAATAGCAATGCAGTGGCAGTACTCCCCCTCAGCTACTGACACCAACATGCCTCTCAGACAAATACAGAAGTGGAAGTTGCTCAATCAATTTATAGGCTCATAGCGGGTACTTGAAAGGGTGGGGTTATCCTGAAAAGAACAAACACAGAGAAAAATCCCCCAGAACACTGCTATAGCCAGCAAAGGAGCTGCCATTTCTACGTGTACATAAAAATGCAAAAGTCTCATTTGCACACATTTGCAAATGTATATTTAAGCCACCTTCCACTCCACAGCGCTTTTGCTAATAGGGTGGTCCTAACTCTAAACAGTGAGAGTCCACAAATTTGGAACAGTTTTATTATATATAATATATATAAAGTTTGGCCAGCCCTTTTGCTCTAATGGTTTCTGATTGATCTGTATGTCAAAGTTGCATAATTGGATGAAAGAAAGTATATTGATTAATATTTTTTACAGTGCGATTGCGATCAGTACGCCTTGTGTTACGTGTCATGGCGCAATCGCATGATAAAGCATGCACGCATGCACTCGCACTTTCACATTCATTTATATATATATATTTCATATTTATAATGATTCCATTCCACAGTCGTTTATGAGCAGATGTTATTTGGTTTATATTTATATATTATAAGGTTATATGTACACTTTAGTGATATTTTAAGTTCAGGTCACGGGAAGCATGTCATGTTTGGTATCATTCTAATCCCCTATTTATCCGCAGTTGTCCGGTTCATTCGCCGAAAGGATCGCACATTGCGTGCGCTAGTTATCGATGATAGGGAATAAATGATTGGAATGATATTGTCTGTGTAATGCTGATAGACCAGTTTGAACCAGTTCATGGTGGGAAAACTAAGTATGCATCATCTGGAGAGCAGACCCCCACCCTTGGAATGTTGACCCCCACCCTTGGAGGGCCTTCCTGGAGCCTAATCCTATGGAAACTTGTTAAGTCACCTTTATTGTCTTCACTGTATCACTAAATGTATATATACAGCTCCCTGGAACCAGCTAAACAGTCACACTGACCACAATCTTCTGGACTGAAGGACTGTCTAGCTGGATCCAGCAGAGAGCGCAGCTAAGTGCAGCGGGCGCAGCGCATGTATGTATGTATTAGGTACCGGCTGTACTGTACTTATTTATTGAACTGCTAAACTTTTGCTTTTGCTAAATAAATTGCTTGTGCTTTGGAACCACACAAATTGCATAGACAATGCTTATTTTAAAATTATGAAATTACTTTAATATGTATATAAAAGAATGTTTGGATTATGTGACTATTATACATGTGTGGATATGTTTTTACTTGTCTTACTAATGTGTGTTTACTAAACTTGTACATTTTTTATGCGTATACATCTGATCATTGATTCACAGCTGAAGTGTTCACCGAGCACAGCAGTAATAATCTGATAGTTGTCTATTATTATAGTGGTTTAGCATTACTTGTTTTTCAACTGCTGGTGCCACTAAATCAATTATTGTGATCTTTAATTTTGCACATTTAGGATTTTCATTGTACTCTATTTACAACTTCATACATATTTAAAGTGCTTAAATACAATAGTGAGATATAGACCAATATATAAATAAATGCACCAAGTGGCTGTATCTGCTTAGTGGCCTATAATTTACATGTTATATATATGTATATATATATATATATATATATATATATATATATATATTGCAGCAAAGAACAGGTAGGGCGCCACAATGTGTATTATCAGATGTATAATAGGACTAAGTATTATGTTGCGTACCGTGAGGGGTAGTCAGAAGTGGAATTCAGAACAGATGGAGAGTCCTCTTCAAAGACTGTACCTCCAGATCTCCATCAAATGAAGTGGCAATGTAGAAAACCAGAGAAATAGCAAATATAGTGTAGTATTGTAATGTAATAAACAACACCACATGTGGAATAATTCACCACCCTGTCCACAAGGTTTAATATAGTGAGTCAAATGAACCCATACTAAAAGTGAATCATAAAGAGAGCATCCATGTGGGCACATCTATAGATAAAAAGGACATATATTCTGCGTACCAGAAACTCTTAGGACCGCAGTGTCTCATAATGGATAGATGGAATACTCTTAACAGAACAAGCATACAGATCCTCTGCCAACATTTCCCAGGTATAGGGGTTTACATCTAGCAAGGGCTGGCACATACTACACATTGTGGCACCCTACCTGTTCTTTGTTGCAGTAATCGGCTTTATCCGGACTAACCATCTGGTCGCAGGTGTCTTGAGGCTGCCGCTCTTACCTGAGCAAAGTGTTGTTTTGGGACATTTCTTCAATTTTGGATTGTTTATACATCATTAACAATTGAGACTTATCTTGTGATATTTACGTTGCGGTAAATAGCGCCATTTCTATATCTAGACTTTGTTTTCCATATATATATATATATATATATATATTGTAAAAAAAAAAAGAAGGAAATAAAAGTTTTTTACTTTCAATGTTGTTTTCTTTCTCAACTTTATTATCAAGCAGAGGGTTTTACACTCCATGAAACAAAATATCACCAGGGTATAGTGCTTTCCAGGCTAATCACATCATCAACAACATTTATTTATATAGCGCCAGTGAATTCCATAGCGCTTTACAATTGGGAATAAACAGTAATAAAACAATACTGGGTAATACATACATACGTAGAGGTAAGAAGGCCCTGCTCTCAAGCTTACAACCTATGGGCACATATTTTATGGTATTTGCAGGTAGGCATTGCATTAACAAGTAAATTTAACACACACTTTATTTATTTTGTAAATTAGTCTAACAATCACATGTAAATATAATTATTATTTGAAATATACAGTTTGTCAAATAATCTCTAGATAAATGGCATGTGATCCATATAGAATCATCTTTAAGAGAGATATAAAGGATGCAGTTACAGGAACCTACCATGCTAGTTAAATTGTGAAATTCTGAACAATAGCTGTATTGTAGATTTAAAATATATTATATGAAGTATTTTAATAAAGCAAACACATTCCATGTAGAGATGAACATTACATATATTAAAAGTGTATTCTGTATGATTCTAGTTAGATTCCTTAGGTTTTTATAATTTACCCCAATCCAAATTCAAGCAAATCTGAACAACATTTTCAACTAATATTTTGTCATAATCGTTTTCTAGAAATGTTTAACCATTTTGGTCAAAGCATCAAACAAACTGTCCTTAACAGACATGATATATAAACTGTAATAGCTTAAAATGGCAGAGGCTTTTCAAAGGTTTAAAATAAGCAATCAATATTGCATAATGTCAGCTTTTTTTTTTATTATAAATAGATGTAAAGATCCCATATGATTGCATGTTATATTCACAGCTAAGAAACTTGATGGTAGATTAATTATACAAGACTGTATGAAAGTGTAAATTGAATTGTGGCCTGAAGAAAATTAAGTTTATCAATAAGTTGTTGTTTATCTCCAATACACATTAAAACGGGGTAAAAATTAATAGGATCTGATAAAATATGTTTATACTCATATTGTATCAGTTAGCATTTTATGGGGCCATATTAGACCCCATTGCAGTACCTTGCAGTTGACTATTAAAGTAGTTTCAAATAAAAATAATTTTATGAAGAAGGACATCAATAAACAACATCAAATAATCAGCAGGTAGACTAGAATAGTGTGAAGTAGAGATGATAGATTATCTAATAGCAGAGGTGTCGCTATCATGAGGGATACTGGAATAAAGACTAGAAACATTTTAATATAATAACAAATACATATATGGGGAACATCTGAAAATGTAGACACATGTTTAATGAAATCCATAGCATTATGTATAAAAGATGAAATAGCCACAAACAGTGATAAAGGTTGACATATGCAACCATGGGCATAATGGCATAATCTACCAGGAGGATTGACCAAAGACATATGAATTTTTGAAAAATACATGAATTATAGCTATCTTAAAAAAATCTTTTGTAAGAAAATGTCTATTGCCCCATGTATCCAACCATTAGATATAGCTAAAAGAATGATGGAATATAATACATAGTAAGATCAAATTTGAATGTTTTATAGCAGCAATTATCAGAAAAATGTCTCCTAACCTCATTTAAATAATCATCTTGATTTAAAAGAACAACCCACCTTCTTTATCAAATGAACGATTAACAATCTGCGGTTTATTATGAACAGATTTTAAAGCTTCTCTTTCTATATAATCGCTAATAGAAAATCTATTGTTTTTAATAAATAAAGAGTATCACATTTGACCAACCTTACAAATATATCAATCAAAGCATTTTGTGAAAGTGGATCAAAAGTGCTGTTGGCACAAAAACAAAACATGCAGTGTTATATTTAATAAAACAATATTTAAATTTCAGTTGTGTATGAAAATGATATAATTCCACGTCCCAATCAAAGGTACTTTGACAATAGGTCTGTACAATGGAAACTTCTTTAGAAAACATACATCTAAGCTTCAGATTGACAATAATAAGATAAACTGAAATCCACTGCTACCTTTTTGTTTCTGTATGGTTTTGATGTCTATGGCCTCCCCTTCTGCAGGACCTGCATTAATATTTTACATTTGTTTTTTGAGAGTGACTATGTCCCTCTTTTAAATTAGACTGCTAATGTCTGAATGAGAAGTATTGGCGTTGGTCAAGGATGGATGTAAATCAAAATCATCACTTGATTTTGTATAAAGTTTAATTCTAAATCTTTGTGAAGTTGTATTATTAAGTTTAGCTTCACTTCATCGAGGGTATACCCTTCATTGTTTATAATCCTCCTTAATAATTTTGTGCTTCGTCTACTTAAAATTAAGTAGATCCCATTTAAATGAATGGATAGTAGCATCCAGTTTCATTACTGATGAACAGAAGAATTTGACATCAAAACATCCAAAATGGTGTGTTCTAATGTATAAATGCCCCTGTTCAAATTTTCAATATCAGAATTAACCTGTCCTATAACCAATACCATAAGATCTAAAGAACACTGATTAAGAATTTGGAACCATTGCTTACAAAACATTTAGGAATATTGCTTCCAATAATTGGTTATTATTAAAACTTAAATTTTATTGATATATCTTAAAAATTCTCATTTTATTAAGTCCAAAAAGGACCTACAGCGAAAATGTTAAAAATAGGAAAATGGATTTATTGACTGAGAAAATTACAGTTAAGAAAGTAGTAACTACTTTCTTAACTGTAATTTTCTCAGTCAATAAATCCATTTTCCTATTTTTAACATTTTCGCTATAGGTCCTTTTTGGACTTAATAAAATGAGAATTTTTAAGATATATCAATACAATTTAAGTTTTAATTGTGACCATTTGAGTGCTTCTATGTATAGACACACCTCTTCCTTCTCACTTTGACCTTAACATTGATTCCAATACAGTGTGTGAGTGCACCCTCCAACATAGGTGGTATGAAATTTATCCACTATATATTATATAGGAGTATTAATGGTCTACCTGGTGCGGTGTAAAATAACCACTTTATTAATAATTGGTTATTACCTACAGCATAAATAATTTTTTCGTTTTAATTGTAAGATAGTGAGTGGTTAAACCATGTAAATTTAGCTCAGTACTATGTTTATTTTTCAGTGTGACCAAATTTCAGCACTAGTAATATCAAACATCAAAGATTTAGTGTTTTCGAATAGGATACTTGAAATTCTTTCTCTAAAAAATGTTTAGAGCAGATTAATTCATCCACAGCATAAATATGTAATATCTTCTGCTTCAGATGCACAAGCCCCTGGCTGTCTACATTATATATGTCAGTTCCACAGTTTGGTTATCACCGGCCATAGATCACAAACAAATGGGTCCCCAGGGGAACTGCTGCAAGGACGCAGTTACCAGGGACCTGCTAGTTAAATTCTGAAATTCTGAAAAATAGTTGGATTGCAGCTTTAACATATATTCTATAAAGTATGAGAAAAAAACAAACACATTGTAAATACTTTATACAGTGATGAACGTTGTATATATCAAATTTATAACAAAAAATTCCCCAGTGAACACTGTTCGGGTGGCCACAGGAGACAGAAGAGTTGGGGCACAGTCTCCTTATACAAAACTTTGTGAGAGATCATCTGAATATGATGATATGACAAACAGTTGCTAAGCAACCACTCAAACTATTAAGCTACAGTATACAAATAAAATACAAATATCTGAAAACTATTAATCCAGAGTACATCAAGGACCTTATAATAATAGATATGTATTCCAAAAGGGAAGCCTCTCTAAACACATATTCATAGAAAAGTAGATTCACAATATATGTAAGAATCAGTATAACTCAAAAGGGAATTACTGCAGGAAATTAAATGTCAATAATTTTATTTAATAAAGAACACATATGATAAAACAAATGTCCACATTATGTCCATTAGGAGATGAAACATCCATATTCATCATCATCATCACCATTTATTTATATAGCGCCACTAATTCTGCAGCGCTGTACAGAGAACTCACTCACATTAGTCCCTGTCCCATTGGGGCTTATAGTCTAAATTCCCTAACATACACACACAGACAGACAGACAGACACAGACTATGGTCAATTTGTTAGCAGCCAATTAACCTACCAGTATGTTTTTGGAGTGTGGGAGGAAACCGGAGCACCCAGAGAAAACCCACGCAAACACGGGCAGAACATACAAACTCCTCACAGATAAGGCCATGGTCAGAAATTGAACTCATGACCCTAGTGCTGTAAGGAAGAAACACTAACCACTATGCCACAATACTGCCCTATTATTATCATTTATCCACAACCAATTAGGATAGTATGGTAATGAATGCAGTGTGAAAAAAACTCATAATAAACAGGTTAAATTCAACTCCTCAGTTAAACTCTCAGAGGACAAAAGAGTCAATAAGTCCATCTTGAAGTAAAAATCTACCATGAAGATTCAAAGATTTCCAATATCCCTGGCGCCACCTAGTACACTGGAATGAATCATAAGTGGGTAGGTAATCTTAAATGAATCTTTGTTTAATTCACACTTATAGCATAATAATCCAATTCCCTGCAGCAGTGTGCACACGTTTTAGATCAAATATCCATATTGTCAGTTGCCTAAGTACGCAAGTTAGATCTTATTCTCTGTTCTCATTCCTTGTAGTGCAAAAGCGTTTTTCTGTAGTGCAGCGTTCCTCCCTGGACTTGGTCAACCAAGTCTTATGCAACTGACAATATGGATTTTTGATCTAAAATGTGTGCACACTATCCGCTAAGGATTTGCAGATATTATCACTGATGAGTGAACAATGAACTGAGAACTGATTATAAGTTTAGAACTTGCATATTACATGCCACATGTTTTTAGTTTCAGGTGTTTGGAACAAGGCCTGATTTTGTTCTAACAGGAACAGCTCATATTACTGCATTGAATTTGATTTTTATGCTAAAAGTGTCCTGATGCAGATCGGTCATTCATGCCCGTCTCCAGAGGAACGAGACAGACGAATGAGTTACCACTTGTGTCAATATTGTGGTGAACCTCAACATCTTCTCTCTGCTTGTCCTAAGAAGCCAGGAAACGCCTCATCCTAGCTGATAGAGAGGAGGTCAACCTAAGATCCCAGTCCGCTGCTCCCTTTTCTCTGAAAATCTGAGTTTCTGATGTCTAATAAAAAATAAATAAAAATAAATTAATTCCCTACCTATTCGATTAGCGAAATATTTTAAAATGTATAAACATTGATTAAAGTGCAATAGTGAATTAAAAATAGCAAAATGTGCTGTCTCGCTACTTAATATACATTAAATAATCCTTTTATTATATCCTATGATATTCCACTTGTTTATATTATTAATAAACTACTCCAATACAAACTGGCTTCCTTGTTATAATAAAAGTAAAAAATGTTGTGACTTCATTGTTGTTATGGTGTTCTTACTGTAACTGGCCTCTTTGTTATAATAAAGGTGACAGATTGTCCGGGTTCCTTAATATAATAGCTTCCTTATTATCGGTCTTTTACTATAAGGAAAAGGATAACTATATTGTAAATAATTATTTTAGGGTCATGCTCATTACTGAGAACATATATCCAATCCCTCCAGAATTTAACTCAATATAAACCCCAGTCTACCTGACCAGATACAAAATCACATTCATACAATTATATATTTTATCTCTCTATGACAATTATTGCTTAGGGTTTATTAATAGGAGTATATTCTTAAGACTTAATCATAGTCTTTATACACTCAATACAAAATAACTGGATATTGATTAAATAAATAAAATAAGACCTATAATCATTTGCTGTAAAAAATGAAATAAATTGTATAATTCTAAATATCATTAGCCGATATCTCATTTTAAAGGATTAGCATAAAAACCTTCACTAAGCATATAGTCATACTTCACTATTAATCACACCCAGGCAGATTAGTATTATGATTAGTGTTCTATATTTAAACTTACAATGTTTTCTGACTTGACAAAACTTGTCTCTGATTTTCAAGAACCAATGCGAATCACAACGGAATGAGTGGCTTTTTCCTGTGAACTGGCATAGTCACAACCTTCTTCCTCACGCTGTGTTGGCTCAGGTGAGATGTTTGGAACTTCAGCTACTGATGGAGGTGTGTTCACCCATTCTGATCTTTCTTCAGTAGTGTCAGTGACCTTTTCAGGTTGCATGGTGTCCGGAAACTGAACTGTGGCTTGCTCAGATTCAGGTTGAGTGGCATCCTCTGCATCTACTGTTGCTGTGTGGGCTTCAGTTACCAATGTACAGATTTCTTCTGTTGGATGGACTACAATGGACACATCCTCCAACTCCATCACAGTGTCTTCAGTACTTCCATGCTCAGGTACTTTCTCGACAAAAGGTCTTCTTCTCTTAGATGATGACAGAGAAGAAATATTATTAGAATGAAAATTTGTGACAAGACATGTTATAACATTACAAATTTTAATGTAGTATGTACTACTTTTAATACCAGGCACATATGAAACTGAAGCACCAGACCATTCTTCATGTCCAATGACTTCCCTGTTTTCTCCTGAGTCATGGTCAGACTCCTCAATAATCCTTGAAACTGGCATATCTGAAATTATATTTTTTTTAGTTTGGAGGGTATTTAATTAAAAGCCTACAGGTAAATAATAAATAAGGTACAATTACCTCTTGAGGTACCAATTGACTTCATACTCATGCTTTGGCTGCAGACCCTTGATTTTTTGACTGTAAGAAATTAAAGGAGACAAAAAAATATTAATTGGGGGTAAATATTATAAGTACTGTGTTAAAGGTTGACAAACATGCAGTGGTGAATAGTATGCTTAAATGTACCACAATACATACGATTTTGTCACATTAAATGTTTTTGAAATAATATTCACACTAAGCACTATATAGTAAGTGAAATAAGTTCAAATTTGAGAATTACATTGGCAGATTGTCAAAAGTAGGTTACATGTTCTGTATTTTTATAAGTTTCTTCAACAGGTGGATAGGGATTATATGTATGGGTCAGGCATGTCCAAGATGTACTGTAAATGTCAATGTAAAAATATCATAAAAAAAAGTTTTTTGGTGCTAAAATAATATATTTTAGAAAACAAAGTTGCATAAAACTGAAAATATTATAAAATATTACGTTTTCATATGTGGTTACAGAAATAAATATTTCATATTTTAACACATTACGTTACATTATCAATGAGGTAAAGTTAGTATGTTGACCCCTTTAAATGAAAACAATAAAAAACTTACCATGAGACTGCAGTTTCCCTTTTGGAGTCTTTACCGGAGATATATCTTCCTTCAATGTTTTCAGGTGATCACACAACTTCTCTTGCCATTGGTTCAAAGCGACCTTGTGTCTCTTCTTACCGTGGGATACTCGGGATGTCTTTGCAATCTTGGACTTGGTACACTTTCTGCAATTACGGAACCTCTTCTTACAAGTTTCCTCTGTTCTAGAGTTGCCATCGACCGCAGAAACCGCATTGGCGATGGTTCTCCAGATCTTGCTCCTCACGTGATAGCTGGTCTTCATACCCTCTCTGCCAAGGATCTTCTTAAAGCGCAAAACCTATAAAAAAAAAATTATACAAAGCAATTATTAATTATTATGCTTTAAAATTGTAGAATTATACATTATAACACAACACTTATCTTGATTGTTACCTAGTGGATGAGACTTAGGGCTAGATTTACTAACAGGCGTGATGCATGGCGGCTTGAAGCCGCCATGCATCACGGCGGTTTTCCAGCGGGTTTGCATTGCAAACAGCCGGATTTACGAATGGGCGCATTTCATCTTCAACTTGAAGCCGCCGGCGATGTTACGGCGGGATGTAATGCTCAAAGCCGCCGGTGGCTTTGAATAGAACATGGCGCTTTTGCTTTAAATGACGGCGCTTTCGTGTAAAGGCAGTTTTTTTGAAAATTACACCTGTCTCCTGGCCTGTTACTATTGGCTATTTTCAAAGTCAGGAGATTTGACATCACAAGCCCTATATAAACCACTGGCCTGACACTTTTTTCTCTGATAGGGTTTTGAGGAGTTTTGTGAGTGGAGTTTGGAGGATAGTGCTTTGTGAGAGTTGGTGAGAGTTGGAGTTTGGTGGATTGGTGGAGCGATATATGATTGAAGTGTGAGTAGTCCTGTGGTATTTTTCTGTTTTGTACATTTATTTTCTTATTTATTTTCTGTCTTGTATTTTTTGTATTTGACTTGTCCTTTGTCTGTGTTACTTGTGTGTGCCTGTGTTGAGAGTGTGTCTGTAGTTAGTCTAGTTTGTCCTTTGTGTTTGTAAGTCCTTCAGTGTTTTGTGTTTTTCTGTGTGAAAATGTCCAGAGATAGGAGGGGAGAACAGGCTGAGGAGAGGGAGATGGAGGTTGAGGGGTCAGAGGAGGGAGAGGGAGAGTTTGAGGAGACAGGACAGGGCAGGAAGACAAAGGCAGGGAGGAATGTGCGTTTCTCACATGATGAGAATTGTGTGCTGGTGCACAATATTATTTCCTGCTATGAGGTCATCCTAGGCAACCTGGCAGCACGGACTCCTCTAAGGCGGCGTCACCAATTGTGGGGGCGTGTCTGTGATGCCGTGAACGCGGTGGGCCCACTGAAGCGGACAGTGGCGCACTGCCGCAAGCGCTTCTCTGACATTAAGAGGAGGCTGAAGGAAAAAATGGCCTAGGAAAGGAGGTCTACAAGGCGCACGGGTGGTGGCCCCCCACTTCGTGTAGAGTACACCAGTTACAAAGAGGAGCTGCGCCAGATAATGCCGGCTGAGATTGTAGAGGGCATAAATGTGCAGGATACCGATTCGCCCTCTTTTGGCCAAGTAGTTGGTGAGTTATTTGTTTTTTTTTTACCCTAACAGTATTTTAAATGTTTTTAACTTTTTTTAAATGCTTTTTTCTTTTTAAAAGTTTGGTTTTTTTTACAAATTTTTTTTGTTTTTAAAAGTGTATTTTTTACTCTATTAGTTTGTAAAGGACTTTTTTTTAAAAAAAAAACAACAGTTTTTTTATTCGCAAACAATTTTTTTAAAAAAACAGTATATTTTTAAAATGTTTTTTGCTGCAAATACTTTGTATGCTTTTTCTATTACATCCTGAATTGCCAGGACCGCAGTTCAGTCCCAGTCCGAGACCTACACCTCCACCTTCAGCGAGAGATTCGGGCACAGACGAGCAAGCAGGTGCGTGATTTATATTTAGGAGAGAAATAATGGAGTTAGTTGATTTTCTGTGCAAATGTTGCTGTCAATGTAATTTTTTTTTTTTGTTATGGTTTGCAATGTGAACTTAGGGCTACATTTACTAAACTGAGATGTTGCCTATAGCAACCATTCAGAAAATACCTTTACTTTATTTATTGCATTCCACAAAATGACAGCTAAAATCTGATTAGTTGCTATAGGCAACATGTCCACTTTTTAAAGCACGCAGTTTAGTCAAAATACCCGAGCATGTACTACACAGAGGGAGTACTAAAATAGTATTAGTTTACCCCAAATCACGGTCTAGCAGCATTTGGATGACTAAATTTTCATATTTGTAGGTTAAAAATACTTTGCTTATTTAGCCCCCTCAACCATACATAGTCCAAATGATAATGGGTATTAAAAGGATAATAAGTGCATTCTGAAGCAGGTAGCATAGGACAAAAAATCAGGAATGCAAACATAGTGAAACAATCTGTAGTTGCTAAAGATTATTCTTTCCTATCCAGTGTTCAGAATGCAATATACAAACATATTATATCCTATATACTTACCATCATTTTTCATACACAGGGCCGTCTTCATACCAGGCACCTCACCCGGAGTCCCTGCAAATGTCCCCTGAGCCAAATGATCAAACCATCATCACCCTGGAAACAGTGGATGCCCCTGTGTCTGGCCTCCAGGATGTTTCACCTGGCCCTGCTGAACAACCAGAACACCAGCAACCTGCACCTCCAAGTATGGACCCAGCCAGAGAAATGGCGCTGTCTATTGGCGCTTTCCAGCAGTAACAATATTTATGCAAAGCCAAACTCGCCACATGTCCCAAATTGCGGGCCATTTGAGGCGGTTACACCGCACAAATAGCCAGATACCTGCTGCAATCAACCGTCTGGCTAATGCCTGGGAACAAACCAATGTGCAGATGGCCCAAATGACTGGGCCTGTGGAGGCATTACATTCCTCCGTTCGCGAGGGGAATGCGAACGTGACCCTGCAGGCAGGGCAACTACAGCAGGAACTTATTGCCCGCTTGCCGGCACCATTTTCTTCTGCCACCACCAGTACCACTAGTACGTCTAGCAGATCAGCCCAGAGTACTCCTCCAATGAGAGGTGCTCGCTCCAGCGGTGGCCGTGGGAGAGGAGAGAGTGGCTTCCGAGGTGGTGATGTGCCTGCAAAACGGCGGCGCTAGTGTTTGTTTTTTGTAATTTCTTCAAATGTTTTTTCATGCATATGTATGCATTGGCAATTAACCTTTATTGTGTTAAACTGTAATAAATGCTGTTTAATTTCAATGCTCTCAGTCTTTCTTTTCATCAAATTAAACAAGAGTATACTGGTTTGGGGGAAAATGCACTCATTTCACTTACACATTGACATGTGCCTGTAACTTTCTAGGGACGTTCACATTTACAACATGAGGAATACACACTATCCTCTGTTTAAAAGTTAACATTTGGGCTAAAAAATAAAAAAACACTCACATCCAACACATTTTAGATCAATACATGTTTCTCATAGTATGCACTTACATGTAAAGTAAAGCTGATTGTAATGAGACGGTCTGTATTGTGCCTCCACCCCTGTGTGCTCTGCACATCACCAAATGGGACATGGACCCCTACTTGTTCACTGTCTACTGCAATAATCGGTGGGGTAAGTTGATGTAATGCTAGATTATGTATCAAACAGCCAGCCAGGATAATATCAGACCCCTATTCAGGTGCATACATAGCCACCCCACCAGATTATTCTAGTAACCTGAACCTGGTTTACAAGAGTACAAAGGTACGCTTTAACACACCTCTACTAGTGGGTATGTGACTCATTGCATTTGTGCTGTGCAGATGTCTGAGGATGCAGCAGAGGAGTCATAAGCCAGAAACCCATTTTTTATTTAGTAAATGTAGAATTGCTTTTACACTCTATTAAGGGATAACTATGTAATGACATATTGTGCATTCTGATTTTAGACAAACACCAGTATTCTTGAGGATTTGTTGCAATTTAAAAATAAAAAACAACACATGTGGAAATCAGTCAATAGATTGCATGGTGGGAAAACACAATAAAAAAAAAAGGTACACTGAAATTACAAGACACTGTGGCCTTTTTACATATACACTCCCAAAGGAGCTAACTTTGTACATGAAATGGCCCTTTCCCTTCTGTTCTGATTGACCAAATACCTGAAACAGCACACTGTTTGAACAATCTCGCCGCTCACAAGCAGCGCTTTCATTTTGGTCTTTTGAATGGCGGTTTTCTGGCAGCTTTATAGACCCCCTAATAGTAAATCCGGCTGTTTGTATTGTGAAAGTATAAAATAATTGATAGTTATTAAGATGTACAAATATGTGAAATGCCTTAAAAAAACTATACAGGACTACGCTTTGAAGAAAAAAAACAGATGCTTCCTATGGAACAGACAGCAGCAGGATGCCAGACTGAAGGAAGCAGTTGGCAGGAAAAGCATGTAATGCTGAACAGAGGATGTGGGCTTATATGTATATTTGCTGAGCTAAAGAGATTTCCTTATATGTCCTTGTCGTTAACCAGTTAATGCTTGTCAATATGTATAATAAAGGATCAGCTTGCATGGACCCTCAGAGCTGATTTTGAAACTGCAACACCTTGTTTGTGTTTCATTTCTCCACTTTGCTGTCAATGGCAAAATACCACATAGGAAATCAGGTTATCAGAGATTGATACTAGGGGCACCAAGCCTTGGTACCCCGACAGTATGTTGAACATTGTTGAAACCGTCATGGCCCTTTATACAGAGGCGGGTTTGAAAACATAATTTCTGGTCGTTTGGATGGCGGGTTTAGCGTTAGTAAATCCTGCGATGGCTAAACCGCCGCCAAACCCGCCGAAAGTCGGCGGGTTTACAAACACGCCTGTTAGTAAGACCCTTAATGTCTTTTTTTTGGGGGGGGGTTAAGTACATGTTGTAAGATAGTTGTTGTATTTACAATGACACATGGAAAGTTCAAACACTCAAGATTAAGTTGATAGACATGGGGGAATTGACACTTCACTTCACAGATTACAGATGCTAAATAGGCCTATTGTAATCAGAGTGAAAAAGCCATAAAAATCAGAAAGCACAGCTAGAATTTATAAAGACCAGACTAAATAAATATATGACATCTCCAGATTTTCTTTTACTTTAATTAGATCCAATCCAATTAGATTAAATCCATTAACATGTTAAACTCAAAAATGTCAATATATATATATATATATATATATATATATACATAAATATAACATTTGCAATTCATTTAATGTTTAACTATGGTGACATGAATAAACATGATTTGCAAAAAATTATAAAAAAAATGAAAGAATAAAAAAGAGGCTACTTTAGCAAGGTTTGCTATTTAAAATATGTAAGGGCAGTATATGATATGAGTCTAAATAGAAGTAAAAAACATAGGTGGTGAAATAATAGTATTTAAGGGTTAGTTCGGATTGGCTCAAAATCCATCCCTTGCTACATGTAAGCCCATACACCTGAGAGGTGAGTACATCAGATTGTAACTTCATTTTAATGTTGTTTAAAGCATATTGAAATAAAATGTGCATATACAGTGTACATGTATAGTAAAGTTTAATGAAAGTAAACATATGTGAGCATTAATACTGAAGTCAATTAAATTGTAGATTTTTCTAGGACATCTTTAATATTAAACTGGACAGTTTATATGAACATTGACAATGGTGTGTGTGTGTGTGTGGGGGGGGGGGGGGTGTTTAAGGGAATAAAGAAAAATATCACTTTCTTACCAGGGAAACCAAAACTTTATTTTCAGTTTCGCTAAAGCGGGGTCCGCGATTTGATGTGCTGGGACACCCACCAACATCATCATCCTTGGTTGAATCCTGGTCACCCATGTCCTTTTCCTCTTCTGACTCAAGAATGGAAGATGTTGGTGGAGCTCGAACGGGTTCAGGATTCATGACCATTGCTTCCTCTTCACTAGAGTCTTGAAGTCGTCAATCTTCCTCGGCCTTCTCCTGTGAAGAAACATACCTCCTATGCTCTCTAGAAAACTAGTTTTGCTTTGAAAAAAACCTGTTTTTGTGCTCAGGAATAATGTCGCAAATGAACCGCTATACAAACGGATACTCTGCAACATGATTTCAGGAACCTGGAACAGGATCAGCAAAGCCAGATCCACAAAAACTAGCAAACTTGTCAGAATCGTAGAAATGGCAGCGAGCATATTCGCGCCAATCATTTTTATATTAGTGGTTCAAAGCCAGTAAATGTATCAATTTTATGCTAATCATATGCATCTGATAGGATGGCATTAATATATTCATATTTTGGTGACATCATCGGTTTATTAGGACTACAAGTACCTGTTCATATATTTGAACAAATGTGACTTTATTGAAAGGACAATTTAAATGCTGTATTTCACTAAGAATTGTGTTTCTAAATAAAAATTAAGTTAAGTGAGAAAAGAGACTTATAGTCTGGAATTATTAAAAAAATGTCCCGGATATTTATTTTGACGTATGGGCATACTGTTGAAAGATTTACGTATGTAGGTATTTAATATTGCAGGATATTATATATGTCATTTTTAATGCCTGTTGCTTTTTGGGTGATGTCTGCTTTATATGTGTCGATATTTATGTCATGTTAATACATATTTCGGTATTTGTATAATTATTTTGGTATGGTAGGAATTAAGTAGTCGTGATTTGTATTAGTATGTGTTATGATGGTTTAGCTATTTTTTTTTGGAGGTATGTTTTGTGTAGCTGTTTTACATTTGTAGTGAATATATGTGTCGTGATTTTCATTGTAGACATGTTTAAATGTCAGTGTTTTAATAGTGTCTTAATTGACTATATTGTGTCTGAATATTAGCAATCCTTTTTTTCGCGTCTAAATTACTGGCGTTGGATTAATCAGCTTTGCAAATATTACTATCACCGATCTGAACTTCAGTGCGGAGTGTGCAGAGCTGGATTTAACCGACCAAGGTCACAACGATGTAGGTAATTTTTGCTAACAGTCCTTATCTGATTACCACTAAATCCTAAGGTATAATAAATCCTTACTAAATATTATAAATAGTCTTCTGGTAGATAAAGTATAAGTTTACCAAATTTCTCATTGTAAAAGGTTTACAGACGTTCCTACTTATAAATAGAAATGATTTCTTTATCTAGGTCAGTCCTAACAACAATTAAAAAAGTGGTGACGCTACTATGATAAGCAGTATTTCCTGATGTTCTTCCAATTTGACATTAACAATGGACTTGTGTTTCTGCAGTATCATTTTGAGTTGTTGACTTAATTACCACACATATAAGAAAGACCAGATGTGCTTCCTGGCATAAATGTCCCCATATGTCCAACTACTGACATAGGTCTTAATCAATGCTAATAGTGGCTGTAAGGATGCAGATGATAATTCTATTAATATAGAAAAGTATTGAATAATGATCAATATAATAAATAAAAATGCATGAAAAAATAATTAAGTGAATGAAGAGATAATTATATGAGTACATTTTAAGCCAAACTGTAAGAAGTTCAGAATTTGTCCAAATATGTTCGACCACTAACAGTATCTTCCTCGGTGGGTTCTCTTTTCCACATATGGATTGTTTATATTGTTGTTATTTACTAAATTATACGTCTTTATTTGTAATTTGTTTATAACACTATTACCCATAAATAACATCTATCTCAGAATTGTCACTTAACCTACACCTCTCTCACTGGTATCCTCTATCCACATATACTTTGTTAATATTTCTATATATTTTATAAAATATTTTTTCATAAATTTCTAATTTTACACTTTTTTTATTGTCATTCTCAATTACCAGAGAATTACTCTATAGACACTATTCATACATGTCTATATCCTATTCTCTTTTATTTAGTAAATGTATTTATTCTAGTACACTTTGCATTAACTATATTGAATAATTTATTCTATTCTAAAATATCATATTAGGAAAAATTACTATTGTGATTTTTTAGCTTATAGATACCTTCTCTCCCCTTTACGTCACTACTGCTGCAACTTGTATCCTCACACTATCCACTCAAATCTCTAACATTCACACTACTCTGCAAACCTTATACTCATATACCATCATTCTATCCTGTACATCTCTAATCTACTTATTCCATCCAATCCAACCTTTAACCATCATCATCTCATAATATAATTATATTATATTTAATATCTCCCTCTTACTATTTACTTGTTGTTCCTTATTCACACAAGAACATATCAACTACCAAAACACGCTCCGTCATCTGCAATCTACAGGCCCTGGTTGCATCCCCTCATCTACAGATCCCAGCTTGGCATGCCAACCATCGAAAAGCAGAACTCAATGGCTACGTTCAGATAACTATGAGCCTAATTCATCTTCAAATACAATATGGAAGCAACTTGTATTTAAAATGAAGGCAGGTAACGTCTACGTACGTATGCCCATATTCACATACAAGTGGATATCAAGCTATGTTTCCATTTGAATCTGGGTATAAGTATACCCTAGCTTTACGTTAATTGCCATATGTTGACAGACAGAACACACTGTAGGATACACACATGCATATGTGCAATATAATGTCCCAGCATGCATTAAAAAAAGCTATCGCTATCAGTCAGCACTTACACTTGCCCTAAAGCTGGTGCAAAAGATACGGCTAAAAAACATGAATGTACAAGATGCCCAGAACTTAATTTGTCCACATCCGTGTTTACACACTTAATGTACATTGCCTAGGTCAGGGGTCGGCAACCTTCGGCTCTTTTAGCCATCTGCTGCGGCTCCGGAGTCCGGGTGTTAGTGGCAAAGGGGGTGACAGAGCGCCTCTCTGTCCCCACTTTGCTAAACTAATTGCAATTTAAAAATAAAAAAAACGAATGGGAGCCGGCAAAGAAGAGAGCGCTTCTCCCCCGCCGCTGCTCCCTGCTGGCTGAACGATGCTGACGTGACCCCTAAGTTCAGTTGACAGAGAGGGCACCGAGGAGGAGCAGAGAAGACCCAGGACCGGGATACCACCTTAGTGAAGGTAAGTAAATAAGTGTTTTGTGGCTCCCAAAGTTTTTCTTTCTCAGGAAAAAGTCAAAATGGCTCTTTGCATTTTTACGGTTGCCTTCCACTGGCCTAGGTGTATCCATCCCTTCCCTCATCTTTTCCACCATTCAAGTTGTAGGCAGTCGTAAGTGTCATTTGCGTTCACACATGAATTGGTGTAAAGTCCGTTTCTGAGCATGTGAGGAGCTATTTCACACAAGATATAGCATGTAAATAGACCTATATCTGAAGATGAATCAGGCCCTATATCTTTATTTCTAGGTTTACTAGGTGGAGGACCTCATTTTCTCAGTACACACACTGTCCCATTACAAACTAACACAATAATGAACTCCTAAATCTACAAGATGAAGTAATGTGTAAAATTATGAGCTTGTTTGGTTAAATTCCATTGCTATACCTGGAAATTATCAGAATTTATGAATACATAATAGAGCAAAATGTCATACTGCTTATTTATAACAAAACTGATTTCATTAAAATGTTACCTAGTTCCTTTAGTTACCTGGAGATTGGCAGCCAAATATCATGCAAATCTTACAGCAAGCAGTTCTATATTTAATTGTAGCTCAAAATCATTTACATGTCACAGTGCAGCCTGTCTCTCCCTCAATTAACACGCACACTGCTAGTTGTCTAAGAACTCCACAGAAGTACATGATTCTGAAAAAGAAAAGATGGATTATACAACTCTCATTTTAACAGCTGTGTTTTGGCTTTTGATGGTCATCGGATTATTTCTAAATACATTTATAGTGACAAAAAACTTAATTTGTTGGTGGAAGGGTCAAACTCTTCAAACCGGAGATATTATCATGACGAACCTGGGAACGGTGAGGATACTTTTACTAATTTTGTGGATGTCTCGTAATGCAATAAGTGGTGTTCGGTATAGAATTCCACTTAATTTGTTTTTAAAATCTATCATCACGGCATCAATGATTGTGGAGTCCTGCAGCCTGTGGTGGGGCACCGTGCTCTGCGTATTCTACTGTGTAAAGATCACAAACTACAGCAACAGATTATTCCTGAGACTTAAGATGAACATCTCCAGGTTGGTTCCTTGGCTGCTTCTGACATCGATGATGGTGTCTTTTCTTTCCAGTCTGCCAGTCTTGTACTCAGAACTTGACACAAAATCTACCCATGTCTTTAATGGTACTGAGAATGGAAATGTAACTTTGGAAAACAAAAACAGAAATTTTGTGATCATTAAGTTTGGAGGATCCTTCATGCCATTCCTGATATTTTGTGCAGCCATCTCTCTTCTGATTGTATCACTCCTGAAACACACCAGGAATATGAGCAGCAAAGATTCAGGATTCACAAAACCTCAGCTTGTTGCTCACAAAAGGGCGATTATGAATATGGCATCTTTTTTGTTTTTTTATGTCCTGTTTTTCATAAGTTCCATATTCATGCCTTTAACATTTCTACTTCAAAATCCATTATATGGTCTCCTTTGCCATATTTCCTATGTTTCCTACCCAAGTCTGCACTCAATTGTGTTAATAGCCAGCAACGGAAATCTGAAACGCTTGATTCTAGCTGTTCTCTGCTCTGTAAGGAAACGCAATCTTCATTAACACATTTTATAAAGGAATCTGTACTGGTTCCCATGTGGACACAAAGCTAACAGCAGACATAGGTTGTCATATAAATGTCACTTGAACAACAGTTATACTGTAACAATTTAATAGTCCAGTTTGCCTGGAATCTACTGTTTAATAAGTATTTAAATATATACCAAAAGATTATCTTTAAATAGAAGCAAAACTATCTGGGATGAAAAACTCTTTATTTATATGAGCTCTGTATCTTTATGTATATGTCATACTGTACATCTACTTATATGTCAACCTGTGTCTCCATTTAAATGTCAATCTGTATCTCTATTTATATGCCACACTGTATCTCTATTTATAAAATAGATATAAAAAAGAAAAGTAGGAGCTTTCATAGTAGTAGATATGAGTTTCTCTATGGAAACTGCTTATAGGTTTATACAGGTATCAGCTATTTATATAGCGCCACTAATTACACAGCGCTGTACAGAGAACTCACATCTTTCCCTGCTCCATTGGAGCTTACAGTCTAAATTCCCTAACATACACAAATGGACAGAGAGAGAGAGTCTAGGTTCAATTTTTGATAGCAGTCAATTAACCTACTAGTATGTTTTTGGAGTGGGGGAGGAAACCGGAGCACCAGGAGGAAACCCACAGAAACACGGGGAGAACATACAAACTCCACATAGATAAGGCCATGGTCGGGAATCGAACTCAGGACCGCAGTGCTGTGAGGCAGAACTGCTAACCACTAAGTCACCGTGCTGCCCAAATGTCCCCTGAGAAAAGAAAAGTCACTTTTGATACTGTACATAAAATATTAGCCTAAAAAACTTTCACCATTGACATTGTTAATCTAGAATTCTTCGAAAGTGACGTGGAAGAGATTTTGTCAAACCATTAAAAGAACGAAGTTTAAACAATCTCACCACAATGTGGACAGACTCAATTTATCATAACATTTGTGAATTCAGAACATTTCTTCATATGACTTTGGGTAACACTAACACAGATTTATGTAATGGAGCAAGATAATGCTTCTATAATATAATGTATAACAGACTGTTCTTCTATTGACTTTATGCCCCAGTTAATTGCAAAGCTAAATCCATCTGCTGTAAAATATCAGTGATATTTTAATCACTTGATGACATTTGAGGTTACAGGATAGAGACAGAATAAAGAAATGTGCGTATGACCTGTAGTTACTACAATTGAGATCTGTGTTAATCTGTGAATATCTGGAACACATGAGCTTTCCAGATGTAACCTTCATTTGCACCATCAAAAGGAAACCAGATAGATATACAATATGCTGTAACTCATAACTCAGCACCTACAGAATTGCTCAGAAGTGACTACTATTGATAACAGTGAACTGAGATTAGGCTTAGGTAAAAGCACTGGGGTGGCTACATCTTTCCAAATAACTAATGACACAAGTCACCAACCTACAAAAAAAACAGTAGAGTAGCAGCCGTAGGTAGTGGGTGGTGTGGGATGAGAGTTGTGTGAATAACCAAAACTAATGTAAATTAACGTTATTCTTTCATTTTGCACTATAACAGCATTTGAGAATATAGATTTGAGTAAGATTTTGACTTATACTATATACATAAGTGTGTATTCTCCTCTTTGACATTATTTTTGTTTTTAATTTTAAGTACTTTTTTGTATTTTTAAATTTAGGTCTGTGATCGTCCTTTGCAGTGCAGGTGATTGCAATACCGCAATGATTGTTCTGTGGTATAAACGCCTGTGAGAAAAGGATACATTTGTTGCTCTGAAGACGTACCACTGTACTACTAGTTCAATGAAATTCGTCTATAGAGATAGACCACTATTCTGTATATTCTGTATATTCAATCTTCTATTGAGGTTTTGGAAATGCGAACATCCCACCATAAAGGTTTTTAACAGAACTTTTTATCAAGCGCTATATATATATATATATATATATACAAGTTAACCCGTGCATGATACTCATGCATTCTAGTCAAATCAAGCTACTTAAGGTGTTAAAAAGGTTCTTGTCATGCATTTGGGGCATAGCCCAGGCCTCAACCACCAACCACTCCCCACTGTCACCCCCGGCAACCACCAACCACTCCCAACTGTCACTTCTCCTTCAAGAAATATATATATATATTTTTTAAAATCTTTATAAACACTTTTAACAATTAACAAATTAAATTAACAAATTAAAAACATCTTAGTATACCAAATTTCAGCTCTTTCTGATTTTTTTTTTCCACACACACTAAGAATTTAGTAGGTCAGTGCATAACTCCGCCCAGCAGGTGGCGCTGCAGCTTGGTTTTATTTTTTCCACACACAGACAGACTAACACACGCCACTAGACATTTATATTATAGATATATATATATATATATATATATATATATGTAAGGAAATCCTGAAAACACTTGAGTATGGATTCATTTTGTTAAAGTACTTCTCGAGGCTCCACTGACAGATTTTTGCTGTAAAGTAATTTAATTTCCATGTGGCGATTGTGAATGTGAGGTTCGGATTATTTCCATGAGTGAAGAATCATCTACATGCAAGTTATCTTGCTAAGGAACTTCTCAGGAACTCGGTGATGGACAATTTTGCTACCTGTATTCTGTGACTGTCTTATTCCTCTACTGTTTTCTTATTGATCTCTATATAAATTAATGTTTGGATTCTGTGACTACTATACATCTATGGATATGATTTTACTTATTGTGTGTTTAATAAATGTGTACACATTTTACACATATGCATATAATCATTAAATCATAGTTGAAGTGGTGACTGAGCACTGCAGTGACAATTTGTTAGTTGTCAGTAGCTATAGTGGTTTAGCATTCCTTATTTTGCAACTGCTGGTGCCACTAAATCAATTATGGTGATCTTTAATTGAGGGCCTTTAGGATTTTTGTTGTTCTTTATTTACATCTTCATACAAAATTTACCAAATTGCTCCATCTGCTTAGTGTCTATACTTTACATGTTTACCGGTACTGTTTTATATGGAAACATCTATCTATCTATCTCATATCTATCTATCTATCTCATATCTATCTATGTATCTCATATCTATCTATCTATCTATCTATCTATCTATGTATCTCATATCTATCTATCTATCTATCTATCTATGTATCTCATATCTATCTATCTCATATCTATCTATCTATCTATCTCATATCTATCTCTCTATCTATCTATCTATCTATCTATCTATCTCATATCTATCTATCTATCTATCTCATATCTATCTATCTATCTATGTATCTCATATCTATTTATCTATCTATTTATCTATCTATCTATCTATGTATCTCATATCTATCTATCTAATATCTATCTATCTATCTATCTCATATCTATCTATCTATCTATCTATCTCATATCTATCTATCTATCTATCTATCTATCTCATATCTATCTATCTATCTCCTATCTATCTATCTATCTATCTATCTATCTATCTATCTATCTATCTATCTATGTCATATCTATTTATCTCATATCTATCTATCTATCTATAATCTATCAATCTCATATCTATCTATCTATCTATCTATCTCCTATCTATCTATCTATCTATCTATCTAATATCTATCTATCTCATATCTATCTATCTATCTATCGATCTCATATCTATCTATCTATCTATCTATCTATCTATCTATCTCATATCTATCTCATATCTATCTATCTATCTAGCTATCCCATATATATCTATCTATCTTATATCTATCTATCTGTTTATCTCATATCTATCTACCTATCTATCTCATATCTATCTATCTATCTATCTCATATCTATCTATCTATCTATCTATCTATCTATCTATCTATCTATCTCATATCTATCTATATATCTATCTATCTATCTATCTATCTATCTCATATGTATGTATGTATGTATGTATGTATGTATCTATCTATCTATCTCATATCTTTCTATCTATCTATTTTTCTATCTCATATCTATCTATCTATCTATCTATCTATCTCATATCTATCTATCTCATATCTATCTATCTGTCTATCTATCTATCTATCTATCTATCTATCTATATATCTCATATCTATCTATCTCATATCTATCTATCTATCTATCTATCTATCTATCTATCTATCTATCTATCCAGTGGTGGGATTCAAAAAAATTAACAACAGGTTCTATGTCCTAATGACCATTTTAACTATACCAAAAGATAAACCGAAAGGTAGTCTAACAATTCACGCATTAAATACTGCAATAAGAACAGTAAAAGAGGTAAAAACAACTAGATTATGTGTAACGTAAGATTTTAAATATTAAATACCTCATAAACAGTTAGTGAAGATATTTCCATATTGCTGTTTGATTGGCGTCCTCACTTGCAATTTTCTTTGCTTTTATCCGAGCATCATCAGCTGTGTGATTTACCCTTAACCATCTTTGCACTGTAGGAGTAGGATTCCATTCCTTCAGCGGTAGGCCGATAAGACCGATAATCATAATGTTTGATATATTGGAAACAGTTAGCCGACTTCTCTTCTCAGAACATATAATGTTCATCTTTGAAAAACCCCTTTCTGCTTCTGCTGAACTTACAGCAATTGTTCTGACAATATTTCTAGCTCTTTGAACACTTTCAGGAATTGAATAGTTCTCGTTGCTTTTTAACACATTTTCCACAAAATCTCGATACTCATTAATCTCAATTTGGTAATTGAAAAATGTATTAAATACATGTAATTGCTCTTCAGCTGCTTTCCATGGAACTATTACTTCTTCAATATTCCAGTAATCTGGCTCCAAAAACTTGAGAAATTGTAATGCATTACTATCATCAAATTGGCTACAACTTGCTTTTAAATGGCCACAATCCATTAATCTTTTTTTAAAATTCGTTACAATGCCTTGTAAGAGTGTTTTCCGAGGAAGGCCAACAAACCGATGATTTTCTACAAAATCGATTTTTTTGTAGCTTTCTGAAGTAATTAATTCATTAACCTTTTTTTCGTATGGACCCTTTTCTTGTTCAAGCATTTCAAATGCTTTAATAGATCGAATCACAAGCTTTTCAGCCTTTATTATGTCTGTATTTCTTGCTTGCAGTGCATTGGAAAGCAGAGAAATTTCGTTTAAAATATCAATCATTAATGCCAAATCAGTTAAAAAAAATATATTTTTAAGACGGGTAGCCATACCCAAGTACTTGGCATTTGAAGAAAAATAGTGATGTAGTGCAGGATAAGCGCGCCACACAGCTAGGGTTGACCTTAAACTACAGGCAGCCCATCTTGGTCCCAAAATTCTACCAATCTTAATAATTTCAATTCCAAGTTGTTCGGATATTTTGGTAAGTTCAATCTGGTTCTTATTGGATTGATGAAAAATAGTATATATCTTATCAAGGAATATTTTGAAATGATTTACTTGCTTTATTTCCTTTATTGAGTCATCTAAAACAAGTTGGAGGCGATGGTTTAAACAGTGCCATATTATTATGTTTGGGAAGTCTTTTGTGATCCTAGTGCTCACTCCAGATTTTCGCCCAAGCATAACACTTGCACCATCAGAGCAAAATCCGATTAAATTTTTTTGCAAGTAGTTCTTGGTAAGCCCAATTTTATGTAAGCTTTCCAGAACTGAAGAACATATTGTCTCTGCATCTTGTTTTTCCAATTCAACTAGCTCAACAAAAATTGTTGGAGATGAAACTGAGTCCTCAACTTTTAAGAACAGTATTATAACTGGTTTGCAAGATATAGTTGAAGCTTCATCAATAATCAAACATATTTTCTTATCTTTTGCAGTAATTTTACTAAATATTTCTTTTTTAATTTCCTTGGCAATAAAATCTACTATTTTCACAGCAGTTTTACGTGAATGCAATCCTATTCCCATATCTAATCCATTTTTCATTTGCAGTTCGATCTCATCTTCTATGTCTGAAAATGGTTTACATCTTTTTGTCAGGCTGTAAATTGTATTAAATACTCTACAAGTAGTACTGAAATATTTTTTATTCATTGTATCTACTACGTTTGTTATAGTATCCTGCTCACGTATTTTGAAGTTGTCTTTACAAATGTTATGAGCCTTTGATGAAAAATGTTCTTTCATTTTTTTCCTTAGAGAAGCTTGTTGTACCATTCTGTTTTTCCCTGATGCCTCAATCTGAAAACCTTTCCACTCTTTTGACACATGAACACTTTTCTCTTTTAAGAAATCATATTTCGCACAATACTCACAACCTAACTTTTTGTTACAAATGCCCAGGCCTTCATATTTTTCTTTAAAATTTTTATATTGTTGCACTGACCAGCATTCCGGAAGACTGTCTGCAATATTGGAGTTGTTGTGATTTTCTATTTCTATTGACGTGCTGCTTTCTTCACACTGTATTGGTTGTGCTAGTGACTGTGTTGAACCTTCCAAGGGCAATTCTGATACAACAGCAGAATCTGACTTTGTTTTCTTATTGAAAAAATCTCTCAAAGTATGTTGCCTTTTCATCCTTGTTTCAAGGGCTACATAAAAAACATTAAAAAAATTGTATATAATAACATTTATTTATGGACATGGAAGTAGAAGCATACATCTCAGCCTCACTCTAAGTACAAAAGTCATGTTCACATGGCAGCATGAAGAATCTTCATCATACTACTGCGCCATTTTGATTCCCCCCTCCACCACTACAGGCTAATTAAAATGGCTCCTCTCCTCTCTGGCCAGCCCTCAGCCAGCCCAGCAACCAGCCCAGCCATACTGCCAGCCCATGAGCTAACCTTCTCCTCCTCAGCAAGCTAGAAGCTAGCAGCAGCCTTCAGCCGCCCTTCCCCTCTCTTGCCACATTAAACACTGCAGTGAAAATAATGTGCCTCAAAGCAAAGGTGTTAGTCTCGTTCCATATATATACAAAGAAAATAACAATCAGCTCTCATGTTGATAAAAGGAAAACAGTGCAATCCGTTACTTACATATAAGTTTAGTAGATTCCAATTCCGCCTGATGTCACCACAACGAAGACTACCGCACTGCGTGTCCAAACTTTACACCTTCCAAGTTTTTTCACAGTAGCGGTGTGCCCCAAGTTCTATTCAAATATGAAGGTGAGTGTACTCCTCACTGTTTAGCCCTCTTTCCACCTCATAACCAAGCAGACGTATGTAGGTTGAAAGATTCCAATTCTGTTCACTGTCACCTCGCGGGAACCATCAAAAACGTATAGTGGTCAAATTAACCTCCAGAGATACCTGTAATAGCGCGGTATCCCAAATGCTGTTGCAGTGTAAAACAAGTGGTCTCCTCGTTAGTCACGCTCCTTCCTCTCACAGATCGAGTAGACAGATGGATCTTGAATAAAATAACTTTATTTTACATACAGATAATGACAGTTTACACGCTGTCATCAAAGTAAAAAACTGTTTAAAATGTCAAGTGCCAAAGTATCAAATGATAGCGGACCTCTGCGTTTCGTTCTATAAAGAACTTTTTCAAGAGCTATTAAAACTGATTTCTCCAGGTCAGCAGGCAGGGCCGGACTGGGACTAAAAATCAGCCCTGGCATTTACAGCACACAGGCCCACTTGCTGTGGGCTCCATGCACGATATAGTTGGACGCTGAAATGGTGTTGCTGGTGCAGTCCAAAATGAAGCAACAGCCAGTATTTTTCTTATGTGCAAAATAATAAACTAATTTGCACCCCTTGCATTGTAACATGGTTTGTTCAGGAGCAAACTTACTTCTTATTTTGCTTTGCTTTCCTCATTGACTCAGGCCCATATAATTTAACACAATAGACGTAAATTCAAAATGAAAAAACAAAAATCATTCTAAAATAAATAACTAATCCGGCACGTAGCATACACTAAAAGACTAAATCAGCACAAATACTGCACAACCAACAATGTGTTTAAATAAGTTGCATACCCTACAATAATGAAGAAATTGAAACAAATATGTTAATGAATACTCCTAAATATGAATATTCATAAGTGTTCTCCAGCATTAAATTTAGACAGATTGTGCCATTGTCTCTTACCTGTTCTTGCTCTTCTCTCTTGCAGCTTTGTTGTCCTCTCGCTGGCTTGTGAAAGTTGGAGTCCTGTATTGAAAATGCAAAAATTGTATTATAATGCAAAATGTTAACAAACCCTCAATGATTAGGCTCCTTAGTTCAAACAAAACACTTCATTATGGACAGATAAAACTACCCCATTGTACAGGCATATATAAGCAATATCTGAACATTTGTGGTCAATAAAATATTAACCTCTACCAGCCCCATTTCACTAGTATTTAATATTCTAGTGATCGCTGAGACCACAGAGAGCATCCATGTAACCGTCACGCAATAAAGTTATCATGCCTCCCAAAGCTGCTCTATTTATTAAATACCCCCTAAGACATTTCATTACCCCTGCAGGTATTTTCATTACAATAACAACTTCACACAGGGAATAAACTCAGATACACAAAAATAAATTGTGTACTTCCAAAATAGTTATTACTTCCCACTGTAGCTGTTAATATGGACTATTGTGCTCCCTCTAACTAAACCACGCATCTAAACACAACATAAACAGCGTTGTGGGGAGTAAACTGTATAAAGATGTATATAAATAAATAGATGACCTTTTGACTGAGGGATTGCCATTTCAGAGTTCACTCTGCAGCATCTGGTACGCAGTATAAGCTGTTGGTGTGTTTTGGAGGTGGACTCATAAGATTAACCCATTTGGTGCCGGGCTAACATTTGATCCTGGTGGAGGTTTATCACATATGGTGACATAGTACATCAACTCTATTACACTATCTGTGTTTTTCTATTTTTTGACCCACATTATCGCTATTATTGGAGAGGGGGAGACATTACCTCAGAAGAGGAACTCCGTTTCTACCACACGATCATTGATTTTATCTATATGGTACGCATTTTATTACATCTTCCCATATTACTATCAATATTACACATTGGAGCGCCATACTTGTTTATCTATCCGCAGTTACCACACCCCTCCGGACTAACCATCTGGACCCAAGTGACTCAAGGCTGCCGCTCTTAAACGAGCTATGTGTTTTTATCGGGACTGATTTTGTATATCTTGGTATTTCCATCTACCAGTGATTTATACTGGCTGTTACGTTGAGGTTATTAGCGCTGTTTATATATCTGCTGTGTGTTAAATTGAGAATTGGTTTTTTGATATAAGCTGCTTTTACCCACGTTTCTATACATTTGATTTGATAATGTGGAAATCAGCAAATAGAATTAATCTTAGAAATGATTTTTGTCAAAGAATCTTTGACGACAATACGGAGATAACTGATAAGAATAGTGATTTAGATCAACTATTCTGGGATATTGAAAAATTATTAGTCAAGGAAACAAAGGCGTGGTGGGACATAAAATGTTTACAATCATATCTGGAGGTGAATAGAATCCCCCGTGGTCTTAGACTTAACAAGATACCCACATTTGGACAGGATAATCATGATTTTATTAAAGAATGGGACAACATACTACATGATTGTTCATTAAAACTGATTAAATTGATAATCCTTGAGAAAACAAATATTTTTAAGGAAGTTGAAAAAGAATTAGAGACTAAGGAGATTCTTTTACAACCATTCAAGGAGGATGTAAATTTTAAACCTAATGAGCTAGTACTGAATAAAAAATTAGACAGGATTGAAACAGAAGTGATAAAAATTAAGGAACGAAAGTTTCAGAGAGATAAAAAAGACTATTTGCAAGATAATGTTAAATGGTCTAAGCCAAAAACTAGCAATAGATTTACAAATAGAGACTTCCAACAGAGAGATTCTGTAGTCAATGACAAATGGAAAAAGGTTCCTATGAAGAGAGATTCATCTCACTCTAGCCCCAAAATAAATAAACAAGTCCATTTCGATCCGATTCTTAGAAACAGATTTTCCACCTTGTCAGTATCAGACAGTGACATAGATGATTTTTTATCTCCAGGCCCGTCCAGGAGGGAAAAATTATTACGTCACAAATTACAACTAAAAGAGAATACAAAGGTAGCCTCACCTCTAAAAAGAAGGTATACCGACGACGAGGAAAACGAGGGGGAGTTCAAGTCTCACAAAAGAAGGTTCCTCTAGACCCTCATGTTAATCTAAGCACAAAAGGGATATTTAATCTTTCCGAGCATAAGTTGTCTAAATCTGAAGTCTCGGTACTTAACAAAGGGCTTACATTTGCCCCTACCAAACATCTTAATAAATTTCAGATGTATATAGACGTACAGAAATTTGTACGCAAATTGACACTCAAAAGGCATTTCGCTAGGAAGGATTCTGCTTGTCTCCAAAATTTTGAGTCATCTTCTAAATCTGGTTTGAAATTAACATCCAAATTTTACCCACTGGAGTCAAAAAGTAACCATATCCATATTTTTCAGGATCTCATTGTACAAGATCTTTGTCATTCTGACTCCATCAAAAAAGTGAAAGGTAATTTAACTATACATGAGAAACAAGCATTAAAAGAGCTACAATCAAATAATAACATAGTTATCAAACAGGCCGATAAGGGGGGAGGTACAGTAATTCTTAATCGGTCTGATTATGTGGCAGAGGCCAACAGACTTTTGGGAGATCCGATAGCATATTTGAAACTACAAAAAGATCCCACCCAAGATTATGTTACCCTATTAAGGGAATTATTATCAAAAAATCTTCATGCTAATATTTTGAATAAGGATGAATTCCAATTTTTGTATACCTCTTGTCCTATTATCCCCACTTTTTATTACCTCCCGAAGGTCCATAAAGATCTGAGAGTACCCCCAGGACGACCGATAATATCGGGTATAGATTCTTTAACGTCCAATTCATCAAAATACATAGATCTGTTTCTAAAAAAGTATGTAAGTTCCTTAGCATCTTATTTGAAAGATACTAATAATATTTTACAAATATTAAAAGATTTTGTTTGGGAAAATTCATATCACTGGGTTACGATTGACGTACAATCCCTCTATACGTCTATACAGCATGAGAGGGGAATTGAGTCATGTAAGGAATTTTTAGATAAAGATGAATCTCTTACACAAGATCATAAGAATTTTATCTGTGATCTAATGCGTTTTGTCTTGTCCCATAACTATTTTAGTTTTTTGGACACCTTCTATCTCCAGATTTGGGGTACGGCCATGGGAACAACATTTGCACCCAGTTTTGCGAATTTGCATATGGGAAGTTGGGAGGCAAAATACATTTATAAGCCGAACCCATTTACAGATAAGATTAAAATGTATAAACGTTATATTGACGATATTTTGGTAGTGTGGAATGGTTCATGTGAGGATTTTGAGGAATTTTTACAGTATATTAGTGTTAATGAATACAATCTTAAATTTACTGCCAACATTAACAAGACACAGGTTGAATATCTTGATTTAATTTTAACATCAAATGGCACTGAAGTTATCACAAAAAACTTCATAAAACATGTGGATACTAATAGCTATCTGCATTATGGTAGTTGCCATCAAAAGAGATGGAAAGATAACATCCCCCTGTCCCAGTTTAACCGATTAAAAAGAAACTGTAGTTTGAATTCAGACTTTGAGGAACAACTTGACATTTACTTGGGTCGGTTTAAAGAAAGGGAATATCCAAATGAGCTCCTTAAGGAGGCAAAAAATAAAATTAGGAATAAGGATCGAATGGAAGCATTACAATACACAAAAAAGGTTGATAGGAGTGATCTGGTACCTTTTATTACGCAATTTAATAGCTGTGAAAGCTTCATTAAAAAAACATTGATCAAACATTGGAGTATCTTATTAAGAGATCCGGTTTTGTCCAAAATTCTTCCAGACAAACCGTTTGTCATATTCCAAAAAAATCGGAATTTAAAAGACTGTATTGCCCCTAGTTTACTAAGGAAAAATATTCCACTAAAAAAACTTCCATGCTTGTTGTCTAATAATATAGGTTCAGTACAATGTACTCATTGTAACGTATGTAAATACATGAATACGACAAAAACTACTTTTCATAATTTTGATAATAGCAGACAATTTAGTGTGAAACAACGAATGGACTGTTTGACAACTTCGGTTATTTATATGTTGGAGTGTTCATGTAATTTAAAATATGTGGGAAAAACGAAACGCCCACTGAAATTGCGGATTCAGGAACACGTACGCAATATTAAAAATGGGGTACAGAGTCACTCCGTATCAAGACATTTTTCCCTTAAACATAGTTGTGATCCTAAACATTTTAAATTTATGGCTTTGGAAAAAGTATCACTAAATGTGAGGGGAGGTGATTTACAACGGAAACTTTCCCAAAGGGAAATGTTTTGGATTTTCCAGTTGGGTACTTTAATACCCACTGGTTTAAACGAAATGTATGAGATAGCCCCCTTTTTATAAATACTTTATAATAATTTTTAATAATGTCCAACATTTTATAGAACATATCTATACCTTATTAGGCATATGTTATAATGTTGGCAATAAGTGTGTAAGTTGCTTTTTTAGGTTTTAATGTATTTAGATAGAGGTCTTAATGTACATCTAGTTAATCAGACCACATATAGATTTATTGATATTTTCACCATCTAGACAATACTTGTCTTTATACATCTATATATTTGAGGATGGCTGTTCCTTTATCTGTAATAATTTTTTTATGTATATTACTGCATTTGTTGTTATACGTGTGCTCTAGTCAATCTGTTGTCTCTAATGGAGGAATTGTCCTCTAATCCTAAGATTGTACATATCGATAAAGTTTCTTTCACGCATGCGCAGTAGATGGCGGTTCTGCGCATGCGCCAAAATGGCGCGACTGTCCGGTTATAAAGCCGGCTTTTTGAATGTTCAACATGTGTCCTTTTCTGCTCCTGAGGAAGTCCCACTGTGCTGGGACGAAACGCGTTGAGCTGTGGTTGCTATTGGCATCGTTATTACAACTATATGTGAGTTACTACTACTCGTTTTAATAAATTGTCATTTCCATATTTTTACATTGCATCCTTTGTCTATTTCTCATCCATTTCCGCCCTGGATGACCTTTTGACTGAGGGATTGCCATTTCAGAGTTCACTCTGCAGCATCTGGTACGCAGTATAAGCTGTTGGTGTGTTTTGGAGGTGGACTCATAAGATTAACCCATTTGGTGCCGGGCTAACATTTGATCCTGGTGGAGGTTTATCACATATGGTGACATAGTACATCAACTCTATTACACTATCTGTGTTTTTCTATTTTTTGACCCACATTATCGCTATTATTGGAGAGGGGGAGACATTACCTCAGAAGAGGAACTCCGTTTCTACCACACGATCATTGATTTCATCTATATGGTACGCATTTTATTACATCTTCCCATATTACTATCAATATTACACATTGGAGCGCCATACTTGTTTATCTATCCGCATATATATATATATATATATATATATATATTTTAACAAAATATGTATAGATAAAAAACTTGTTAATTCATTTAACTACCCACCTTCAGTAATTTTCATTTCCTCCTCTTATAGCCATTGCCCCCCCCCCCCCCCGGCAGCCATTTTTCCTTACTCCCCCCTACATGGTATTTTCATTAGCCCTTTCCTACAGTCATTGTCACCCCTGTAGGTATTTTCATTTCCCCCTCCTACAGCCATTGCCCCCCCCTGCAACCATTTTTACTTATTCCCCCCCCCCCGCAGGTATTTCCTTACACCCCCCCAAAGTAATTTCCTTATACCCCCCCCAAGTCATTGCCTCCCCCTGCAATAAATTTTACTTATTCCCCCCCCTGAAGGTATTTCCTTATACTCCCCCCTAAAGTAATTTCCTTATACTTTCCCCTGCAGTCATTGCCCCCCTGCAATAATTTTTACTTATTCCCCCCGCAGATATTTCAAACACCCCCCCCCCCCCCCCCCGAAACAATGACAAAAAAAATACTCTTTCTTACTTAAAACCAAAACGAAGGACGAATACAAATTAATACCTGAGCAGGCTGCTGGCATTCACTGTGCGCACCCAGCTAGTGAAACCGCGTAGTCAGAGACTCCTAGGCGACTGCGCATGACATCACGGCGGCTGCGTCAGGATGTCACATCGCGCAGCCGCATGAGGTAATATGCAGTTTTCCAGCAGAGCATCGGAAGCTCTGCGTGATGGATCGGGGGAGGGAGCCGGGAGCCGGATGACGGATCGGGTGAGAGCCAGGAGCCAGTGCCGCACAGCAGGCCAGCAAACGGTTCTGCCGAACCGCAAGTATTTTAGGAATCGGTTCTATAGAACCGGTGCGAACCGGCTGAATCCCACCACTGTATCTATCTATCTATCTCATATCTATCTCATATCTATCTATCTATCTAGCTATCCCATATATATCTATCTATCTTATATCTATCTATTTGTTTATCTCATATCTATCTACCTATCTATCTCATATCTATCTATCTATCTATCTATCTCATATCTATCTATCTATCTATCTCATATCTATCTATCTATCTATCTATCTATCTATCTATCTATCTCATATGTATGTATGTATGTATGTATCTATCTATCTATCTATCTATCTAATATCTATCTATCTCATATCTATCTATCTCATATCTTTCTATCTATCTATTTTTCTATCTCATATCTATCTATCTATCTATCTCATATCTATCTATCTATCTATATATCTATCTATCTATCTATCTATCTATCTATCATTTATTTGGTAAAGAAAAAGAAAGAAAAAAACTTGCTATATTTTTCAATGTTCTTTTTCTTAATGATTAAATTATTAACAGGTGACAATAATTGAATACTTTATTTCTGTGCATTCTGCTGGGACTTTACTTTGCACATATGTATTGTTTGTATCTTGCAGTTTGTTGTGTCTGTCTCAGTCCGGCAAGTGCCATATATACGGGAATTTAAAACAAAGTTTAATACTACCATTTAAACCAACAATCTGTGCAAAACTTTACATAATCTAATCACTTCCTGCAAAGCTTTCATTTACACTTAACTGCATTATACAGTATTTTTATATGCTTACAGTGTTAAACTAATCACTTTCTATAAACTAATCACTTACTATTCACTTTCTTAAACAACCAGTTTAATCTAAAATGCCTTCACAAACTGGATTTACCTTGTAACCAAACACTTCTATTATCCAGTACTTGCAATCTCTATTGGCTTTTTCCATCAACTCAAACAGCTCACAGTAAATCTTATTTAACAGACAAATCTTGCCAATACAACTTGCTAAGATTTCTCAGTCACTGCTTAAAATGGCTGATCTCATACCATGCTTTGTTACAAGCACATGTCAGCAGCATGTGCTTGTAATGGCCTATTTTACTACCAATGCAACACTTTCATATCAACAGTAACAGACCCAGTTCTTATTAGACTACACAACCAGTATTAGCAATATTATTTTAAACCTTCAGTAATACAATAGACCATTCTTGCAAGGCCACCACAATTGACTTTCTATTTAGCAATCATTATAAATTGTCCATTAATCTCTATTTGGTCTCACAAGCTATTAATACAAGACCATATGGCAGCTATGTCACATTGTCCTCTTTACACCCTTAGGGGGGAAGGGGTAAGAGAGTGAGAGCCAGAAGGCATTTTACACAATACATTCTTTATCTAGCAGATATTAACAAAGCTTACAACATAGGTATTCTCTCCTACAATAACCTCTTTGCTAAGTTTTCTAATATCACTTAACAATAATTTCTAACAATGTAAAGACATCTATTTAAAATCTTTGCAAACTATGTATTCACGATTGTCTATTTCCTCATGTTCTAAACGTTACCAGAGCCATATGAAAGGGCCCATACACGTTATGCTTTACTGTGTCCAAAATAGAAAGCAAAATCCTGTGTGTCTGTTTGCTTCTCAGTCCAGCAAGCATGAGAGGAAAAATCTGTGACTTTCTGTATGCAGTGTTATCTAAAAAGAAGTCTTTGTCTTTAGAGACTTAACTACAAAAACTTCTGTGAAATGGGCTGATGTACCTGACTGAAAGCCTCTCTATCACTCTACCACCCTTTGCTCCTTCCCTCCTGTAATTGTGTCTGAGATCCACACTCTTCTTTCCTCCTCATCTTCCACAACTTGTCCTCTTGACCCTGTCCCCTCCAAGTTCCTCCACTCCCTAATGCCTGTTGTCACCTTGCTCACCTCTTTAACCTCTCTCTCTCCACTGGTATCTTCCCCTTGGCCTTCAAGCATGCTCTCATCTCCCCTATTCTCAAAAAACCCTCCCTTGACCCATCCTCCCTCTCCAACTATTGCCCTGTATCTCTGCTTCCCTTTGCTTCTATAATTCTAGAATGATTTGTCTTCAATCAACTGACTCACTTTCTCTCCTCCCTCTCCAGTCTGGCTTCCGTCCCCTTCACTCAACTGAAACTGCCCTCACTAAAGTAACTCTCAGCTAAGGCCAAAGGTCAATTCTCCCTTCTCGACCTCCTCAACCTCTCTGCTGCTTTTGACATCATCGATCTTTCTCTTCTCCTCCCTCCTTCACTCCCTAGGTCTTTGCGAAACAGCTCCCTCCTGGTTTGTCTCCAATCTATCCGGCCATTCTTTTAGTGTCTCTGCTTCCGGCTCTTCCTCCCCCCCTTTTTCTTTTCTTTTGAAGTCCTCCCAAGGCTTTATCGTTAGCCCTCTCTCTCTATACCACCTCTCTCTGTGAACTTATTCAATCATTTAATGACATGCAAAACTACCTTTCCTCCCCTGTTCTGTCTCCCGCCTTCCTAATCCAAGTATCTAGCTGTCTCTCGGCTGTAACTACCAGGATGTCACAGCACTACCTCAAACTCAACATCTCTAAATCCGAGCTTATCATTTTTCCTCTCGCCAATGTTGCTGTTCCTCCCATTATTTCCTTTTTGGTTGACAACATAACTTTCTCTCCTGTCACCCAAGCACGCTGCCTTGGAGTCACCCATGACTCTGCCCTCAGCTTTACCCCTCATATCCAATCCCTCACCAAATCTTGCCACTTCCTCCTCCATATCATCATGAAAATCTGTGCCTTCCTCTCTCAGGAAGCAACCAAAATCCTTATCTATTCACTCATCATTTTTCGCTTCTACTATTGCAACCTCATTCTCACTGGCCTTCCTGCCTCTCACATTTCTGACATTCAAACCATCTAGAATGCTGCGGCAAGGCTCAACTTCCTCTCCTATCACTCCCCTTCTGCTATTGCTCTGAGCAATTCCTTCATTGGCTCCCCATCCATTTCAGAATTCAGTTCAAGCTCCTTACTCTCACTTACGAAGCCCTTACTAACACTTCTCCCCCTTACATATCTGACCTTGTCTCGAGGTACATTCCTACCCGTCCACTACGCTCTGCCTCTTTCATCCACCTCAATTCACCACTCATTACCTCCCATCATGTTCGCCGCTAAGACTTCTGCCATGTTGGCTCCATTCTTTGGAACTCCACAGCCCGCCCTAGCCCACCTCACTCGACTCTAACCCAGTCCTTCAAACGTTCACTCAAAACTCACCTTTTTAAGCTCCCCTATCCTACCACCTTCGGACCATCTTATCCATAACCTCCTCTTCCTTCACCTGTCATCTATATTTTATCTCTACTAGTCCAACTGTCTCTCACCACAACTCCCGCTAGAATGTAAGCTCTCACAGGCAGGGTACTCTCTACCTATTGTCCCACGTCTGTCCACTGTCTGACTCCCTTGTACGTCCTGTCATGTATTTTGCTGCACTCTGTGTGAGTACCCATAGCATTACTCACACTCATCTGTGCTACTTATGTGTATTTTGTCATATATTTGTTACTTGCTTCTGTACCGAGCATTACAGAACCTGTAACGCCTTATAAATTAATAAATTATTATTATTTTTAATAATTATAATTATAATAATAATAATAATAATAATAATAATAATAATAATAATGAAGTGTAAATGTTATTACCCTCACAGCTCTCCCTAGACAAAAGTCAGTACCTTGCCATACAAAGCGTGTGTGAAAAGGAAAATGTCAAATATCATATTTCTTCTCAATTGCTAAAAGAAAGGCTATTTTTTTAATAAAGAAAAGAGTATCACTTTTGATCAACCTAATAAATATATCAATCAAAGGATTTTGTGAAAGTGGATCAAAAGTGCTCTTGTCCAAAAATAAAACATGGAGTGTTATATTAATTAAAATAATCTTTCAATTTCAGTTGTCTATGAAAATGATACAATTCCACTTCCCAATCAAAAGCACTTTACAATGGAAACTTCTTTAGAAAACATACATCTAAGATTCTGTTTGACAATAATCAGATAAACTGAAATCCACTACTACCTTATTTGTTTCTGTTTGGTGTTTATGTTTAAAGTCTCTCCTTTTGCACTTGTTGGCACTTGCTTTTTATATTTAACATTTATTTTTTGAGGGTAAGTATGCTCTTCTTTTAAAAATGACTGTTCAAGTCACAATGAGAAGTATCAGAATTGCTCATAGAGGTATGGAAATCCAAATCATTGAAAGATTTGTATAAAGTTTAATTCTACGTCTTTGTGAAGTTATAATATTAAGTTTTGCACCACTTCAGTGTAATCAAGGGTATACCCTTTATTGTTTATAATCCTCTTGGATAATTATGTACTTCTCTTACTTAAAATGAAGTACATCTCATTTAAATGAATGGATAGTAGCGTCCAATTTTGCTAATTAACAGAAGAATTTTTATCTTCAACACATCAAAAAGGATGTGTTCTAAAGTATAACAGTGATATATATCGTTATTAAAAAGGTGGTGCAGCTACAGTTTGATAGAAAAAAAGCCACTCACTTACATGAACCTTTAAATGGATGTGCACAGCTAGCGTTGTAGTATAAAGTGCCTCCTAAGATCATTATGTAACCAGCACACACAGGAATAGTTCAGGAATAGATGCAAATATTTAATCCCTATGATAGAGTAGCAGAAGAGAGAATACTGCAAGTGGTAGGACAGGAGCGTAGTCAGGGCCGGACTGGGACTAAAAATCAGCCCTGGCATTTAAAGCACACAGGCCCACGTGTTGTGGGCTCCGTGCACTATATTGTTGCACACTGATGCTGGTGCAGGACAACATGATGTAGTATGAGTGTGTGTGGGGGGGATTTATTTCTCCTAATGACCCACAATATTACATTATTAGTACCCAAATTACAGCAATAAATAACCCCCCACACACACTCATACTACATCAATCACCCCCCACATTACAGCAACCGTCATCACCCCCCACATTACAGCATCCAGCATCACCCCCCACATTACAGCAACCGGCATCACCCCCACATTACAGCAACCGGCATCACCCCCACATTATAGCAATACCCTCTCCTACTTATTAGCAATACTAAGCACCAAACACAGTACAACATTGCCACCCCCACGCCACCCCATACTACAGCAATACCACCAATTATACAGACGCCACTGTAGGAAACAATGTTTTGCTTTTTTCAAATCTCCCACAAAATAGCAACAACGAACAGAGTACTTACACACACATATAGGTAACAGGTACCCTTTTCCCTCAATTAAATAGTAATGGCAGAATTTTCATGAATCATTCCACATGAAATAAAACTAACATATATCTAAAAAAAACATAACTATTGAATGATCAGTTGAACCCACACGGCCGCATTAAAAGTATTTCCATCTACAGCAAAATGTCAGAGAAAAATATTTATGTTTTACTACAGTAATTGGATATGCATCTTTTCTATTCATTTTAAATAACACAGTATATAAATTAAGGGGGATAGAGTAGGTGGGTGAGAAATAATTGGATGTGATCCATCAGTTTGCTTAGATAGGAAACATTTAGATTATTTACCTGAAGGCGTCTACCCCCTTGACTCACAGGCAGGGCTGACAAGAGGAATTTTGGGCCCCGATACAGCAACTTTTTTGGGCTCCCGTCATATTCAACAATGAAAGACTTGCCTTTGGCAGAAGTTCATATGATGCCACACCGTAGTGTGCCCAGTTCATATTATGCCACATCGTAGTGCCCCAAGGTCATATTATGCCACATAGTATTACCCTCAATTCATATTTGGTCATGCAGAAGTGCCCACAAATCATATTATGGCATAGTAGTGCCCCCAAAATATATACCATACAGTAGTGCCCACAAATCATATTATGTCACAACAGTGCCTCCAAATCATATTATGCCACAATAGTGACCCCAAATAACATTATGCCATAGTAGTGCCCCCAAATCATTAGTAAAGCTCAGATAAAAACTCATTCACAAATAAAAATTGGTACAGCATATCAGATACTGAGTGTGAGTCCCAAGAGCAGCTTAATACATCATTTACAATGCAAACAAAAATAGATATATTGACACAATTACAGATAAAATTTATGACAAGCAATGTTTTTTCCTCTTAATTAAAAATCTCTGTACAGATAAATATGCAAAAAACATTACAGCGCAATAATGAGCAATACATAGTGTTAAACATTATTGGATACGCTGTAGTGTCCCCAGTTCAAGAAAGGATGGTTAAAAACATATTGCACATGAGAAAATATATGAACTTACCTGATTATGGCATCCTGTGTTCTGTTCTCCTAGTGGGCGCGCTGGGCGAGGAGGGATCAGCAGCTGTCAGCTCACACAGGCAGTCGGGAGCAGGAATAGAGGGCAGTGTTCAAAGCAGAAATTTAGGAGTGGGGGTATAGAAAATATAAGTGAATGGAGTATGAAGGCTTGATTTTTTATTTTTTTTAACACTTGTCCCCTCTGTGCATTTCCATTCTTCATTACTACTTGTGTTTTATGATGGCTGCATCCCTGACATTCCCATTCTTAAGATGTCTCTCCCTTTACACTTTCTTTTACCTATGCCCCTGCACCATCTTCTCCTTTGTCCCTCTCACTTAACCCCCTGCACCACCTTCTCCGCTGGCTCTCACACATCTTCCTGTACCACCTACTCCCCTGGCTCTCTCACACGTCTTCCTGCACCCTCTACCCCCCCCGGCTCTCTCACTCCTCTTCCTGCACCCCCTACCACCCTGGCTCTCTCACCCCCTCTCCCAGCGCCCCCTTCCCCTTGGCTCTCTCACCCCCTCTCCCAGCGCCCCCTTCCCCTTTGGCTCTCACCCCCTCTCCCAGCACCCCCTTCGGCTCTCTCACCCCCCTCTCCCAGCACCCCCTTCGGCTCTCTCACCCCCTCTCCCAGAACCCCCTGGCTCTTACCCCCTCTCCCAGCACCCCCTTATGCTCTCTCACCCCCTTTCCCAGCACCCCCTTCGGCTCTCTCACCTCCTTTCCCAGCACCCCCTTTGGCTCTCTCACCCCCTCTCCCAGCACCCCCTGGCTCTTATCCCCTTTCCCAGCACCCCCTTTGGCTCTCTCACCCCCTCTCCCAGCACCCTCTGGCTCTCACACCCTATGGAACTTTGCACATAGGAATATGAAAACCTACTCTCTTTCTCTACCAGTCAGAGCAGCACTGAATATCAGAACAGACTTCCAGTCAATCAAGTGTATTTAATGAGATGTAAAACACACATGGAAAATACTGCTCACTATATAGTAGATATGTGATCGAAACAAGAACATTTCAAGCTGGCTGACCGCCGTCCATATCAGACAGAGCATCCCAGTAGAATATGAAACCAAGTATGCCTCAGCAATGTGTTTTGAGAATCACTTCTTCTATAGGCTGTGGGAGTGCAGGTGTGTGCGTAAGTGAAAGAGCCATCTTAATAATACCTGTGAAGAGTATACACACAGTGACTACTGGTAGTAATTCTAGTATAGTGATATACTAGTTTGGAGTGGACAAAATACTTGGTGTTCGTTTACTCTGAGCAACACAACTCAAGAAAACTAATTATTTCTTGCTTTTAAAATACAAGTGTTTGAAAATATATATTTTGTGAAGGACAGTATCATATTTCTGCTAGCTAGTAGCCAAAAATCAGGTTGCCGTGTTTGATAGCACCCCCACAAATAACTTCCAGAAAAAAAGTACCTTTTCTAAGAGTCACACTGATGATTTGTCAACACAACACAGCAATGTGAAAGATTATTATGACATCTGGTCAGGTTTAATAGAGATGCCCAAATATATTGACACCTCTGCCACACCTCAATGTGATACAGCTTGTATTAGTAGAATGGTGGAGGATTACTTTAATGATAATGTAGAGCTTAGCATCTCTGACATTCCATTTGAATTCTGGGAGGAATAAAAAGCAATTTGGAGCCCCTTGTACAAACCAGCTATGTTGTACTTAAGCTGCCCACCCTCCAGTACGTACTCTGAAAGAGTATTTAGCACAGACGGGATAACTGTGAGCAATTGTTGTTGGAGGCTACTTCCCAAAAATATTGAAACTGGTGTTCACCAAAATTAAGTACAAATTGTTGTTTCTGACAATTACAAACAGAATCTCTAACCCTGGATTCCGGTGAGGATGAACTAAAATTGTGTAATAATGATAATCAAAAAAATTATATTGACATCAGTGATGAGGATGATGATGAGGGTGATGACATTGTCAACATTATTATTATTGAGGGAGTAGTATGATAGAATGAAGGAGTATGTTCCAGTGGTAAAAGGCAGCATGAGAAATGGCGAGGTTATCAGAGTAGGGATGAGTCGATGGTCATTAGCCAGCCATAGAAGGCGGGTGGGAGCATGTATTGAGATGGGGTTGGAGAGGTAGGTAGTATGATGATGAGGTGTTTGAAGAGGGAAATAGGAGGGGAACGGGAGCCAATGTAAATGTTGACAGAGAATGGAGGCAGAAGTGGAGTGGAAAGAAAAGAAGATTTTGCTCTAGCATTAAAAATAGATGGAAGTAGAACGAGATGCGAGAGGTTGCATTATGTGGAGGAATCCGTGTATTGCTGAGAATAAACACACTCTTCCACTACAGCCTAGAAAAATAGTGCATCTATAAATCACAAGATTGAGTAATTAAAAAGCAAATATATTTAGTCTAAAATGACGACTCCACTTGGCTAAATTCCATTGCTATTCCTCAAAAAATATCAGGAGATTTTACAAATACATAACAGAGAAAAATGTCATACTGCTTATATGTAACAACACTGATTTAATTAAAATGTAACCTGGATGATTTTAATACTTGGAGATCGGTAGCCAAATATCATGCAAAACTTATAGCAAGCAGTTCTATATTTAATTATAGCTCAACATAATTCACATGTCACAGTGCAGCTCGTCTAAAAGCAAGTTACCTACAGTGCTGGTAAGTTATAAAGAAGATTCTCTAAAAAAGAAAAGATGGATTATGCAGCTCTCATTTCAATAACTGCTACTTGGATTTTAATAATCATTGGATTGTTTATCAATACATTTATAGTGGCAAAAAACCTAATTTGGTTTCACAAGGGTCAAACCCTTCAAACTGTTGACATTATCATGACCAGCCTGGGAATGGTTAGGATCATTCTTCTAATTTTGTGGATGTCCCTTAATATAATGAGTGATGATGAAGATACAATTTCAGCTATTATGTTTCTAAAATATATTATCACTCCAGCAATGTTCGTGGAGTTCTGCAGCCTGTGGTGGGCCACTGTGCTCTGTGTGTTCTACTGTGTAAAGATCACAAACTACAGCAACAGATTATTCCTGAGACTTAAAATGAACATCTCCAGGTTGGTGCCGTGGCTGCTTCTGATGTCAATGTTGGTGTCTTTTCTTTCCAGTCTGCCATTTGGATGGTTTGTGGACATGAATTCTACACATGTCATTAATGGTTCTAATGATGGAAATATAACTTTGGAAATAAATGACAATTTCCTCTTCCTGAACCTTGTAGGATCCTTCATACCATTCCTCATATTCTGTGCAGCCATTTCTCTTCTGATTGTATCACTCCTAAAACACACCAGGAATATGAGCAGCAAAGATTCAGGATTCACAAAACCTCAACTTGTTGCCCACAAAAGGGCAATTATAAATATGGCCTCTTTTCTGTTCTTTTATGTCCTTTTTTTAATAAGTTCCAATGTCATGCCTTTAACATTGCAACTCCAAAATCCATTATATGGTCTTTTTTGCAATATTTGTTATACTTCCTATCCAAGTCTGCACTCAATTGTGTTAATAGTCAGCAACGGAAAGCTGAAACGCTCCATTCTAGCTGCTTTCTGCTGTGTAGGGAAAGTCAATCTCGAATAACACATTCGTGGAGCAATCTTTATCATTGTCACGTCAACAATAGCTGTAGAGCAATAATTTAGATTGTCCGGTTTGTCTGGAGTATACTGTTTATAAATATTAATAATCTAGTAAAATATTATCTTTAAATAGGAGCAAAAGTATTTGGGAGGAGAAACTTAGTATATTTCAGCCTGTATTCCTATGTATACTGTCATATTGTATATTTATTTATAGATCATTCTGTATGTCTAATATTATGTTACCTTGTATCTATCTCCAAACCCAGGTCAATGTTTTGGAGATAAAACTGCCAATTTCAAAGAAAAAAAAATTCTCCTCTAAGTAAAGAAGTCTTTATTTTCACCTCTCGGTAATACTGGACATTAAGTACTATCCTAAATAATTCTATTCTTAAAAACTTTCACCTTGAACATTACTAACCTGGGAATCTATGGAATTGGCATACACAAGACAATGTCTAGCAATTAAACAAAATGGATTATAAACAGTTTCCTCTTCATGTACACAGACTCAGTTTATCATAAAAGTTCTGAATCTGTCTGAGACATTAACACAGATTTATGTGATGGGGCAGTATAATTATTCTATAATATACTGTATAACAGACTACAATATATTCATATATATATATATATATATATATATATATATATATATATATATAAAGCTAAACTGATGCAAATAACCTATGATAGTTTCTTCAATTGAAGATACATTGAAAAACATGTTGGACAAATCTAAGGCAACAAGTTAGAAACAGAACTAAGAAATCTGTGCATGTCTGCAGTAACTGCAATTGAAATCTGTGTGTATCTGTGGATTTCTGGGACACAGGAGCTTTCCAGATGTAACAATCATTGTCACCAGCAAAAGAAGACCAGATAGATACACAACATGCTGCACTTATAGATCAGCAGCTACAGATTTGTTTAGAACTGGCTGATGATAATAGTGTCATGCAATCCAGTTCAGGTAGAAGCACTGAGGTGACTCTATGTTCCCAAATAACTAATGACACAAGTCGATTAGTGTAGCAGCTGAGGGGAGTGGGGGATGTGGATAAGAGTTCTGTCAAACACCAACCTTAAAGCAATAACAAAGGCAGACTGAACATCATCTCTTCATCTTGCATGATAACAGCATTTGAGGATAGTGATCTGAGTTACAGTTTGACTAAGAGTTTAGACAAATAGAATTGTGCAGCAGAGCCGGCTCTTTCACATTTGTGTGGATCCCTTCATCATCATCATTTATTTATATAGCGCCACTAATTCGCAGCGCTGTACAGAGAAACTCACATCAGTCCCTGCCCCATTGGAGCTTGGAGCTTACAGTCTAAATTCCCTAACACACACTAACACACACACAGACAGATACATAGACTAGGGTCAATTTGATAGCAGCCAATTAGCCTAGATGTATGTTTTTGGAATGTGGGAGGAAACCGGAGCACCTGGAGTTAACCCACACAAACACGGGGACAACATACAAACTCCTCACAGATAAGGCCATGGTTAGGAATTGAACTCATGACCCCAGTGCTGTAAGACAGAAGTGCTAACCACTTAGCCACCGTGCTGCCCGTTATGTGGAGTGCTTTTTCGTACTTTAGTTGTACATTGACATTTTGCTGTATGAAAAAAGCTAAAAATGATTCTGCTGTATGGGGAGGTTGGGGTAGAACCACAATACGTATGACCAAGTTCTGCCAGCAAAACATGTAAAATTTCTCTGCCAAAGGAGTATAAGGTGAATAATTAACAGAACAGTTTCAAAACTTTCACTCATCTCATTCAGAATATGGAAGAATATTCTATGCTGTACATCTAAAGATACATTAAAATAATGATCTACATATCAGACAAAGGTCAGATCATTATGACACAGTATATATAGTCTATACCATAGTGTCAAAATGTTACATTTTCTCTGTGATACTTGTAGTTATGAGACATTGTTAAGTTGTCCCATGTTACAGATTGTTGAAATAACCTGAATAAACTGGGTTTTGTTGTGTTTGGCTGACTGATATTGAGTCTCATTTTTTTGTCTCTGGGATGATAGTGACAGTCAACCTTTATCCCAAAATAAAACATACCTACATCTATTCATATCTGGTCTATAAGAATGTCTATGAAATGCCTTTGAATTTAAGAAAAGTTGATATCTCTTAAATAACAACAACAACTGTCTTTTTGTTTTATTATAAGGGCACAGTCGTGCCCTTATATTAAGGTTGCATCTAATGAACGACATTCCGCCATTATAAATCTGTGAGAGGGGAGCATGGTGTTTGAGGGTCTACATTTTAAAACATATTAAAGCTATTAAGCTGAAATTAGGCATGTTAATGGAGAACTGTCCATAGGTGCTACATGCCAAATTTCAGAAAAAAAATAATAAAAAATGACAAATTAGGAATAATCTAAACTTCAAAATCTCGCTGTTTTTTTCCACTTCCTTTTTTGCAAAAGTCAACGTTTTTCTGGGTTTTTTGGGAGAGCGTAACTCGGTGTACAGGGAGTTTAAAGACTTGTGGTTTGCTTTGTATGAAAGCTATTAGGGCTAAGGATTGCCTTTGAGGGTTTCAAATATTGAGAAAATTACAGTTTTTTTGCAATTTGGTGAAATATGCCCCATTTTAAAAATAGGAGATTTCATAACGTTGCGCATGTCATATAGAGGTGTGTGCTGGGTGTACTCAGACTGGCTTCACTTGCAAGTACAAATATGGCTGACTGACCCTCTCGCTAAGAAAAAAATTTCTGTGAGCAGGAGAATTTAGCTATATTTATTGGGCTGGTTGGTGTTTTAGGGCTGATTGGAGGCACACTATACTAATATTAGCCCTGGCACCGCTCTGAGGGATTAAACTGTGAAATGAGAGCGGTGCCAGGTCTTATACTAGTATGGTGTGCCTCCAATCAGCCCCAAAACACCAACCAGCCCAATAAATATAGCTAAATTCTCCTGCTCATAGAAGAAAATTTGTTAGCGAGAGGGTCAGTTACAGAGCGGCTGTTACAGAGCCCGTTTAAAATTCAAATTCAAAATTGTTCTGTGGTTCCTGTTGGGATTTTAAAAAAAAAGTGTGGGGTCCCACCCTCTATTCACTATCAACCTAAGTGCTGCCAGACTACTGCTAGCTCTGTGAAAATCGGGGAACAAATCTGCGTGGGGTCCCCCGATTTTCATGGAACCAGTACTAGGCAAACCAGCCGGGGTTGGTGTTACTATAGCAGGGGGACACGCAGCAGGGGTCTCCCTGCCATAATTACAAATCAACCCCAAGCTGTTCAGCGCTGGGCTGGATTCCTTAGGGAGTGGGGCCCGCCGAAAAAAACAAGCGGCCCCCCCTCTAGGGACACCCAGACTAGTGCTGAAAGCACTATGGCTCTATCTACACCCCAGGGAGGTGGGTGTAGGGTAATAACGGTGATTAAACACAAAATGTCCTGGTGCAATGAAACAGATCTCTAATCACCACCGGATTCTCTCTTAAAAGAGAAAAAAACAAACCACACCCGCCGCTGTAAGACCCGTGGAGTCTTAAATACTAAATGCAAAAAAACAAATAAACAGCGCTGAGTGTGAATCGGAAATCTCTCTAGTAATACCATAAAGCATGGATAGATAAAATAACAATTTATTCAGCATGTGTATAACAAATATAAAACACAATGACTAATAAATGACCATCCATTTAAACATTATCCATAGTACACACAACACTATCTGTCCACCCAACTAGCCTTCTACTCCCCACTTATTTAATCTCCCATTAGCATCTACACTGCCCTAATATTCCCACACCGCTTCCCCCTTTTAAAGGGAACACAACCAAATTTACAATTTAAATTGAGAAGCTTGCGCCACACCTCACCCTCTAGCTACACACTTCATTATCTTAGGAAAAGCAAGCATATGCACTAATTAGCAGTTTTTCTGCAGAGCTCATAACCAAGAAGCTTGGAACAGGGCATCTTAATCCCCCTGCCCGCCCTACCCCTAAGAGTTTACTACTCTGCAAACCCATATAGTCACCCCAGTACACACGGCACTAGAGCTATAAACTAGGCAAAACAGCTATAAACAAATATTGCAAAAGGAGCTATAAACATTTCCCACTCCAGAAGAGCCACCGGACGACCATTATCGTGTATACTGTCTCGCCTGTTCTCTCTCCCTTTCCCTCCCTCTCCCTCCCTATCCCCATCTTATCTCCCCACAGGTCGCGCCACGGAACAAACAAGGAAGTAATAAATGACCAGCTGATCACATTGATTAGAAACTATAACATATGACTCAAAGGAGTCGGGGTTCAAAAATAGTCTCACAAGGAATAAGTAAGTAATTGGTGGCCAATGGGTAACTCCTCGAGAAACTTTGAGATGAGAATGTCTGGAATGCTCGAAAAAGAGCTAATAGTATTATAACACAGAACTCCGTTGAATCTCTGAAACAGGTGTGCCTGAAAGATCGATAGTGTGTGAACAGTAGATGAGTCCAAGGGATATTTCATCAAACCAATGTCTCTATTCAATCAAACATAGTAAGATAGGTCTCCAGGATATTGACAAATAGATCTCTGTATGTGGAAATAATATTGTACTTCATCCGGTAATAAGCAAACATGCAGAAAGATATTACCGTATCTAGTAGGGATGAGCGCACTCGGATTTATGAAATCCGAGCCCACCCGAACGTTGCGGATCCGAGTCGGATCCGAGACAGATCCGGGTATTGGCGCCAAATTCAAAAGTGAAACTGAGGCTCTGACTCATAATCCCGTTGTGGATCTCGCGATACTCGGATCCTATAAATTCCCCGCTAGTCGCCGCCATCTTCACTCGGGCATTGATCAGGGTAGAGGGAGGGTGTGTTAGGTGGTCCTCTGTGCTGTTTAGTTCTGTGCTGTTTAGTTCTGTGCTGTTTAGTTCTGTGCTGTTTAGTTCTGTGCTGTTTAGTGCTGTTTAGTGCTGTGCTGTTTAGTGCTGTGCTGTGCTGTGCTGTGCTGTGCTGTGTTCTGCAGTATCAGTCCAGTGGTGCTGTGTGCTGTGCTCTGTCCTTCTGAGGTCAGTGGTGCTGCTGGGTCCTGTGCTGTGTCCTGTTCAGTCCAGTGGTGCTGTGTCCTGTGCTCTGTGCTTCTAAGGGCATAGTTATTTCCCCAATATTCCCCTGTGTTTAAAAAAATAAAAAAAAGTTTTTTTAAAAAATACCAAAAACTACTTTAATATTTTTTAATTACCACAAAATTTTCACAACCAATCCTGCAGTATAAGCCCATTGGTACTGCAATATTACCAAGTTCACACATTCAGCAGTAAAAGTCCAGTGGTACTGCAATATTACAAAGTTTACACATTCTGCAGTATCAGTCCAGTGGTGCTGTGTCCTGTGCTCTGTCCTGCTGAGTTCCGTAGTGCTGCTGGGTCCTGTGCCGTGTCCTGTTCAGTCCAGTGGTGCTGTGTCCTGTGCTCTGTGCTTCTAAGGGCATAGTTATTTCCCCATTATTCCCAAGTTTTTAAAAAATAAAAAAAAAGTAAAAAAAAATAAAAAATTTAAAAAAAAAAAAAATATATAATAATTATAACCAAATTTGCAAAACCAATCCAGCAGTATAAGTCCATTGGTACTGCAATATTACCAAGTTCACACATTCTGCAGTATCAGTCCAGTGGTGCTGTGTCCTGTGCTCTGTCCTGCTGAGTTCCGTAGTGCTGCTGTGTCCTGTGCCGTGTCCTGTTCAGTCCAGTGGTGCTGTGTCCTGTGCTCTGTGCTTCTAAGGGCATAGTTATTTCCCCACTATTCCCAAGTTTTTTAAAAATAAGAAAAAAGTAAAAAAAAATAAAAAATTAAAAAAAAAAAATATATATAATAATTATAACCAAATTTGCAAAACCAATCCAGCAGTATAAGTCCATTGGTACTGCAATATTACCAAGTTCACACATTCTGCAGTATCTTGTGCTACATATAATGGAGACCAAAAATTTGGAGGATAAAGTAGGGAAAGATCAAGACCCACTTCCTCCTAATGCTGAAGCTGCTGCCACTAGTCATGACATAGACGATGAAATGCCATCAACGTCGTCTTCCAAGCCCGATGCCCAATCTCGTAGTACCGGGCATGTAAAATCCAAAAAGCCCAAGTTAAGAAAAAGTAGCAAAAAGAGAAACTTTAAATCATCTGAGGAGAAACGTAAAGTTGCCAATATGCCATTTACGACACGGAGTGGCAAGGAACGGCTTAGGCCCTGGCCCGTGTTCATGACTAGTGGTTCAGCTTCACCCACGGATCTTAGCCCTCCTCCTCCTCCCCCCCCCCTACAAAAAATTGAAGAGAGTTATGCTGTCAGCAACAAAACAGCAAACAACTCTGCCTTCTAAAGAGAAATTATCACAAATCCCCAAGGCGAGTCCAAGGGTGTTGGTGGTTGTCAAGCCTGACCTTCCCATCACTGTACGGGAAGAGGTGGCTCGGGAGGAGGCTATTGATGATGTAGCTGGCGCTGTGGAGGAACTTGATGATGAGGATGGTGATGTGGTTATTGTAAATGAGGCACCAGGGGGGGAAACAGCTGATGTCCATGGGATGAAAAAGCCCATCGTCATGCCTGGTCAGAAGACCAAAAAATGCACCTCTTCGGTCTGGAGTTATTTTTATCCAAATCCAGACAACCAATGTATGGCAATATGTAGCTTATGTAAAGCTCAAATAAGCAGGGGTAAGGATCTTGCCCACCTAGGAACATCCTCCCTTATACGTCACCTGAATAACCTTCATAGTTCAGTGGTTAGTTCAGGAACTGGGGCTAGGACCCTCATCGGTACAGGGACACCTAAATCCCGTGGTCCAGTTGGATACACACCAGCAACACCCTCCTCGTCAACTTCCTCCACAATCTCCATCAGATTCAGTCCTGCAGCCCAAGTCAGCAGCCAGACTGAGTCCTCCTCAATACGGGATTCATCCGAGGAATCCTGCAGCGGTACGCCTACTACTGCCACTGCTGCTGTTGCTGCTGTTAGTCGGTCATCTTCCCAGAGGGGAAGTCGTAAGACCGCTAAGTCTTTCACCAAACAATTGACCGTCCAACAGTCGTTTGCCATGACCACCAAATACGATAGTAGTCACCCTATTGCAAAGCGTATAACTGCGGCTGTAACTGCAATGTTGGTGTTAGACGTGCGCCCGGTGTCCGCCATCAGTGGAGTGGGATTTAGAGGGTTGATGGAGGTATTGTGTCCCCGGTACCAAATCCCCTCGAGATTCCACTTCACTAGGCAGGCGATACCAAAAATGTACAGAGAAGTACGATCAAGTGTCCTCAGTGCTCTTAAAAATGCGGTTGTACCCACTGTCCACTTAACCACGGACATGTGGACAAGTGGTTCTGGGCAAACGAAGGACTATATGACTGTGACAGCCCACTGGGTAGATGCATCCCCTTCCGCAGCAACAGCAACAGCTGCATCAGTAGCAGCATCTACAAAATGGCAGCTCATGCAAAGGCAGGCAACATTGTGCATTACAGGCTTTAATAAGAGGCACAACGCTGACAACATATTAGAGAAAATGAGGGAAATTATCTCCCAGTGGCTTACCCCACTTAGACTCTCATGGGGATTTGTGGTGTCAGACAATGCCAGTAACATTGTGCGGGCATTAAATATGGGCAATTTCCAGCACGTCCCATGTTTTGCCCACACCATTAATTTGGTGGTGCAGCATTACCTCAAGAGTGACAGGGGTGTGCAGGAGATGCTTGCGGTGGCCCGCAAAATTGCTGGACACTTTCGGCATTCAGCCAGTGCCTACCGCAGACTAGAGGCACATCAAAAAAGCTTGAACCTGCCCTGCCATCACCTCAAACAAGAGGTTGTGACGCGCTGGAACTCCACCCTCTATATGCTGCAGAGGATGGAGGAGCAGCAAAAGGCCATTCAGGCCTACACAGCCACCTACGACATAGGCAAAGGAGTGGGGATGCGCCTCAGTCAAGCGCAGTGGAGACTGATTTCCGTGTTGTGCAAGGTTCTGCAGCCATTTGAACTTGCCACACGAGAAGTCAGTTCCGACACTGCCAGCTTGAGTCAGGTCATTCCCCTGATCAGGCTGTTGCAGAAGCAGCTGGAGAAAGTGAGGGAGGAGCTGGTAAGCCATTGCGATTACAGCAAGCATGTAGCTCTTGTGGATGTAGCCCTTCGTACGCTTTGCCAGGATCCGAGGGTGGTCACTCTTTTAAAGTCAGAGGAATACATTCTGGCCACCGTGCTCGATCCTCGGTTTAAAGCGTATGTTGTGTCTCTGTTTCCGGCGGACACAAGTCTACAGCGGTGCAAAGACCTGCTGGTCAGGAGATTGTCCTCTGAAGAGGACCGTGACATGCCAACAGCTCCACCCTCATTTTCTTCCACATCTATGGCTGCGAGGAAAAAGCTCAGTTTTCCCAAAAGAGGCACTGGCGGGGATGCTGATAACATCTGGTCCGGACTGAAGGACCTGCCAACCATTGCAGACATGTCTACTCTCGCTGCATTGGATGCTGTGACAATAGAAAAAATTGTGGATGATTACTTTGCTGACACCATCCAAGTAGACATGTCAGACAGTCCATATTGTTACTGGCAGGAAAAAAAGGCAGTTTGGAAGCCCCTGTACAAACTGGCTCTATTTTACCTGAGTTGTCCCCCCTCCAGTGTGTACTCGGAAAGAGTTTTTAGTGCAGCGGGGAACCTGGTCAGTGAGCGGCGAAGGAGGTTGCTTCCTCACAACGTTGAAAAAATGATGTTTATAAAAATGAATAATCAATTCCTCAATGAAGTACAGCACTGCCCTCCAGATACTACAGAGGGACCTGTGGTTGTGGAGTCCAGCGGGGACGAATTGATAATGTGTGATGAGGAGGAAGTACACACTGTAGGGGGAGAGGAATCAGAGGTTGAGGATGAGGACGACATCTTGCCTCAGTAGAGCCTGTTTAGTCTGTACAGGGAGAGATGAATAGCTTTTTTGGTGTGGGGGCCCAAACAAACCAATCATTTCAGCCAAAGTTGTTTGGTAGGCCCTGTCGCTGAAATGATTGGTTTGTTAAAGTGTGCATGTCCTATTTCAACAACATAAGGGTGGGTGTGAGGGCCCAAGGACAATTCCATCTTGGAAATTTTTTTTTTGCATTATATGACCAAGCAACAGTCGTTTGCCATGTTCAAAAAGTAAAACCAAAGGTAAAAAAATTCAAGAAATTAAACCAAAAGTTAAATGCCGTGTCATAATTTAAAACAAGAGGTATTGACGTGCTCTAAAACTACTGTATTGTTTATATTTTATAAACACTACACTTGAAAGCTTGAGTCTTTCAATAGAAAAGTAACTGTCCATTGCACGAATATTTGCAACAGGGACAATTTTAGGGTTAAGAAAGTCAACTAATAATAACACTTCGACGCTGTGTGTCTTTATAAACACTACACTTGGAAGTTGGAGGAGGTATTGTGGCCCCGGCACCAAATTTACTACCGGGGACACTCCACTGTGCAGTCCATATTTAGGTGTATCAGATATTAAACAACGGTGACAGTTGATGCCCAATTTTTTAATTATATTGTGGCCTCATTATGTAACCCCCTGTCACTGTGTGTAGTGTGGGGTGCAAAGGGTACACAGTGCACCTCCTTCTCAAGCCCTGGCTAGCTGATGGGCATGGGTGTAAATGATCAGGGGGTCCCTGCACATGCAGGTGTTTCTTTGTAGTTAGTGGGACACAGTTAATGTCACTTTGGTGCAGTGTAATAGAAGTCACAATAATTTGGGCGCCAGACCATCTCTATAACAAACTGAACTTTTATTTACACTCTTCCTCCAGCACGATAATCATAATGGTTGCAGAATATATACATCTCCTTACTCTCTCCAGCACAGTTATTAATGAGAAATACGAATATGGTTGCAAATATCTTATCACTCCTCCTGCACAGTTCTTAATGTTATCCAGATGTTAAATAACATAATTTACATGTCTCTTGCACTCCATACTCACTGCAGATCACCCTTTCTGCAGGGGCACATGCATGGATGCTAATAGGCAGGCAGCCTCTCCTCCATGCAGCTCTGACACACTCTGTGTACCTCTCAACTGCAGCTCATCCCTCCTCTGCGGGGATAATGTCTCCTGTGCTCTGACACGTCACTCTGTGTACTCTCAGCCTCAGGATCTGACACTACAACTACCATGCCTCTTGTAGCAGCCCTCACTCCAGGGCCTCTTCCATGTGCAGTGTCCCCCTCTCTCTTGGGTTCACTATAGTGGCATGGAGTTCTCCCCCTCATCCAGGGCACACATTCCTTGCCCTGGCTCAGTCACCACGCTCAGACTTCCAGGCAATGCTGGGGGAGCCTGGGAGCTTCCACCCCAGGTCCCCAGCTACAACTCTCCTCTCCTGTGTCTTCTCTCTCTTTCTGACACTTTAAAGATCGTGCCTTTAAATGAAAAAGTCAGTCTTCATTGCACGACTATGTGCAAGTGCAACAGGGACATTTTTTTGGGTTTACAAAGTCAAACAATAACACTTCGACCCTGTCTGTCTGGGGTCTCTCAATGACGAATTGTCTGTAGCATGTTTGGAGGAGGTATTGTGGCCCCGGTATCAAATTGGGTACCGGGGCCACCCCACTATGCAGTCCAGATACTTGTTTGGTGGAATTCAGACACGTGGAGGGTTTTTTAATTATATTGTGGCCTCGGTACCAAATTGTGTACCGGGGCCACCACACTACGCAGTCAAGATACTTGTTTGGTGGAATTCAGACCAGTTGAGGGTTTTATTATTATATTGTGTGGACCACTCTATCTATACCACACTACAACTCTATACCACTCTATTTCCTACTTTAATTCTATTTAATTCTATTTCCTACTTTAATTCTATTACTAATTAATTACCATAAAGAGGAACAAAATAAACCAATTTTACCAAAAGTATAATATGACTTAGACTTACAAACACTACACTTTAAAGATCGTGCCTTTAAATGAAAAAGTCAGTCTTCATTGCACGACTATGTGCAACAGGGACATTTTTTTGGGTTTACAAAGTCAAACAATAACACTTCGACCCTGTCTGTCTGGGGTCTCTCAATGACGAATTGTCTGTAGCATGTTTGGAGGAGGTATTGTGGCCCCGGTATTAAATTGGGTACCGGGGCCACCCCACTATGCAGTCCAGATACTTGTTTGGTGGAATTCAGACACGTGGAGGGTTTTTTAATTATATTGTGGCCTCGGTACCAAATTGTGTACCGGGGCCACCACACTACGCAGTCAAGATACTTGTTTGGTGGAATTCAGACCAGTTGAGGGTTTTATTATTATATTGTGTGGACCACTCTATCTATACCACACTACAACTCTATACCACTCTATTTCCTACTTTAATTCTATTTAATTCTATTTCCTACTTTAATTCTATTACTAATTAATTACCATAAAGAGGAACAAAATAAACCAATTTTACCAAAAGTATAATATGACTTAGACTTACAAACACTACACTTTAAAGATCGTGCCTTTAAATGAAAAAGTCAGTCTTCATTGCACGACTATGTGCAACAGGGACATTTTTTTGGGTTTACAAAGTCAAACAATAACACTTCGACCCTGTCTGTCTGGGGTCTCTCAATGACGAATTGTCTGTAGCATGTTTGGAGGAGGTATTGTGGCCCCGGTATCAAATTGGGTACCGGGGCCACCCCACTATGCAGTCCAGATACTTGTTTGGTGGAATTCAGACACGTGGAGGGTTTTTTAATTATATTGTGGCCTCGGTACCAAATTGTGTACCGGGGCCACCACACTACGCAGTCAAGATAGATAGATGCGTATTGCTTATCATAGATAAAGTACATTCAGTGGTGTGGGGCAAATTGAAAAATATTCAAAATGCACTGACATTATCAAAAACAAGAGGTTGTCACACGCTAAAACTCCAACATGTATATGATGGAGAGGATGGAGGAGCAGCCGTATGTGTAGTGTAATGCAGATCTGTTGAAGGTTTTTTATATATTTTATTGTGGTGCCCAGTGCCCACTCCTCTACGCAGTCCAGGTACAATTATTGGTGCGAATCATAAAAGTTCAGGGTTTTTAATATATTGTGGTGACCCACTCCTCTACGCAGTCCAGGTACAATTATTGGTGCGAATCATAAAAGTTCAGGGTTTTTAAGATATTGTGGTGACCCACTCCTCTACGCAGTCCAGGTACAATTATTGGTGCGAATCATAAAAGTTCAGGGTTTTTAAGATATTGTGGTGACCCACTCCTCTACGCAGTCCAGGTACAATTATTGGTGCGAATCATAAAAGTTCAGGGTTTTTAATATATATTGTGGTGACCCACTCCTCTACGCAGTCCAGGTACAATTATTGGTGCGAATCATAAAAGTTCAGGGTTTTTAAGATATATTGTGGTGACCCACTCCTCTACGCAGTCCAGGTACAATTATTGGTGCGAATCATAAAAGTTCAGGGTTTTTAATATATATTGTGGTGACCCACTCCTCTACGCAGTCCAGAAAGATACCTTGTTGCAACGTTTTGGACTAATAACTATATTGTGAGGTGTTCAGAATACACTGTAAATTAGTGGAAATGCTTGTTATTGAATGTTATTGAGGTTAATAATAGCCTAGGAGTGAAAATAAGCCCAAAAACTTGATTTTTAAACTTTTTATGTTTTTTTCAAAAAAAATCCGAATCCAATACCTTAAATCCGAACCGAGACCTTTCGTCAAGTGTTTTGCGAGACAAATCCGAACCTCAAAAATAACGAAAATCCGGATCCAAAACACAAAACACGAGACCTCAAAAGTCGCCGGTGCACATCCCTAGTATCTAGATGAATCCACGAGATCAGTCCCGTTCCATCCGGCAAATAGCTCACCACCGGACATTCAGAACATAAATATCCCGATAGTAAACCTCCTCATAGATTGATTGATGGTCACCATTGATATTTTCATCTGTCGTCAGCAGCTTTTAATCCTAAAATGGCTGTCAACTAAGTCCCCAATATTTTTGTATCCAGAGTCCGGCTTGTAAAAGTCCAAATTAAATTTGTTATTTCCAAAGTCTGGCTTGAAATGTCCAAAAAGTATTTGTATCCAAAAGTCCCTGCTTGTAATGTCTTCTTTTCTTCTTGGGCAAAAAGCCCCTCTTGTTGCTTGCAGTCTTCTGATCTTCTTGTCCAGTAGGGCCCCCTTGTTGTTTTCAGCAAGTAGGGCCCCATATTTGTAACATCCACGCTTCTTCATTTTTGATTGAAGAAAAAAATAAAGAGGAGAGCCGCCACAATCAGGGTAGGTACAGTACTGCACCTACACTCCTCACACTACAGCACTGCGCCTACCAACTCACACTACAACACTACAGCCCACACACTACACCTCTACAGCACTGCACTTATCACATCGATCTACACCCCTACAGCACTACACTTACCCCATCACACTACACTCCTACAGCATTGCACCTACCCCTTCACACTACACCTCTTGAGTATTGCACCTACCCGCTCTCACTGCTCCTACCCCTCACACCACATATATACAGCACTGCACCTACCCCCTCAGACTACAGCACTACACTCCCTCACACTGCACCTCTACAGCACTCCACTACAACTCTACAACACTGCACCTTCCCCCTCACATTACAACTCTTCAGCACTGCACCTTCCTCCTCACACTACTCCTCTACAGCACTGCACCTACCCACTCACACTACAACACTACAGCCCACACACTATACCTCTACAGCACTGCTTTTGCCCCCTCACACTTCATCACTGCACCTACCCGCTCACACTACACCTCTTGAGCACTGCACTTCCCGCTCACACTGCACCTACCCTCTCACACTACATATCTACAGCACTGCACCTATCCCCTCAGACTACACCCCTAAAACACTACACCCCCTCACACTACACCTCTACAGCACTGCACCTACGCCCTCACACTACAGCACTGCACCTACCCCCTCACATTACACCTCTTGAGCACTGCACTACCCACTTACACTGCACCTACCCTCTAGCACTACATATCTACAGCACTGCACCTACCCCCTCAGACTACACCCCTACAGCACTGCACCTACCCCCTCACACTACACCCCTAAAGCACTGCACCTACTCCTTCACAACTTCACCTCTACAGAATTGAACTTACCCCCTCACTACATATCTACAACACTGCATGTACCTCCCCTCACACTAGATATCTATAGCACTGCATGTACCCATCTTCACACTACACCTCTACAGCACTACACCTACCCCTCACACAACACCTCTACAGGACTGCACATACCCCCTCACACTACACCAGCACATCACCAGTTCTTTAGAATGAAATATAATACTCACTAAAACATAGATTGTGTTTTTTTGTTGTTTTTTTAAAAATTATTCTCCTCCCTTGCATTTTTAAAGGATTTGTGCACTTATGCCGGGCACTGTCGTGATAGCGCATGGCCTGTGGGGAGCATTAAGTGCTGTAGTGACAAAACCAATCAGAGACTGCCATCCTGCTTACCTTCACTGCTGACAGTGAGAGCAAGCAGCACGATTAGTGCTCGGGTCAACACTCTGCCTTCCCCACATACTTCTTGATTCGATCTGCCCTTCTACCTGCGCCCTGTACTTTCCCTGTCTCCCTCCTGTCCCGGGTCCCCAGCCAGCACCTATGAGCAGGATTGGGGCCACCACTGGCTCCCTGCTCTCCTGAGACTCCAGCATAAGCCTAGGTTGAAAAACCCTCCCAGCAAGCCAGAGCCCGTGCCACTGTCGTCAGTGTTGCTGCTTTCCACATTTGGCATCTAGCAGCATGGATTCTGAGCAGAGATTGTGCATGCTCTATTCTTCCCACCGCCTGGAACTGTGGAACCCTGTCACCTTACAACTCAACAGTATTATTAATAATAATTCCAAGTCTAGTTTATTTTACAATAATCAGGGGAGCTGATTAAAATGCCAAAGTACAATATTATGTCAGTCAATAGCAATTATATATTATCTATCTCATATCTATCTATCTATCTATCTATCTATCTATCTATCTCATATCTATCTATCTATCTATCTATCTATCTATCTCATATCTATCTATCTATCTATCTCATATCTATCTATCTATCTATCTATCTATCTATCTATCTATCTATCTATCTATCTCATATCTATCTATCTCATATCTATCTATCTCATATCTATTTATCTATCTATTAATCTCATATCTATCTATCTATCTATATCCTATCTATCTATCTATCTATCTAATATCTATCTATCTCATATCTATCTATCTATTGATCTCATATCTATCTATCTATCTATCTATCTATCTATCTATCTATCTATCTATCTATCTCATATCTATCTCATATCTATCTATCTATCTATCTCATATCTATCTATCTATCTCATATCTATCTATCTATCTTTCTGTCTATCTATCTATCTATCTATCTATCTATCTATCTATCTATCTATCTCATATGTATGTATGTATGTATGTATGTATCTATCTAATATCTATCTATCTCATATCTATCTATCTCATATCTATCTATCTATCTATCTATCTATCTATATATCTATCTATCTCATATTTATCTATCTATCTCATATCTATCTATCTATCTATCTATCTATCTATCTATCTATCTATCTCATATGTATGTATGTATGTATGTATGTATCTATCTAATATCTATCTATCTCATATCTATCTATCTCATATCTATCTATCATCATCATCATCATCATCATTTATTTATATATCTATCTATTTTTCCATCTCCTATCTATCTATCTATCTATCTATCTATCTATATATCTATCTATCTCATATCTATCTATCTCATATCTATCTATCTATCTATCTATCTATCTATCTATCTATCTATCTATATATATATATATATATCATATCTATCTATCTATCTATCTATCTATCTATCTATCTATCTATCTATCTATCTATCTATCATTTATTTGGTAAAGAAAAAGAAAGAAAAAAACTTGCTATATTTTTCAATGTTCTTTTTATTAATGATTAAATTATTAACAGGTGACAATAATTAAATACTTTATTTCTGTGCATTCTGCTGGGACTTTACTTTGCACATATGTATTGTTTGTATCTTGCAGTTTGTTGTGTCTGTCTCAGTCCGGCAAGTGCCATATATACGGGAATTTAAAACAAAGTTTAATACTAACATTTAAACCAACAATCTGTGCAAAACTTTACATAATCTAATCACTTCCTGCAAAGCTTTCATTTACACTTAACTGCATTATACAGCATTTTTATATGCTTACAGTGTTAAACTAATAACTTCCTATAAGCTAATCACTTACTATTCACTTTCTTAAACAACCAGTTTAATCTAAAATGCCTTCACAAACTGGATTTACCTTGTAACCAAACACTTCTATTATCCAGTACTTGCAATCTCTATTGGCTTTTTCCATCAACTCAAACAGCTCACAGTAAATCTTATCTAACAGACAAATCTTGCCAATACAACTTGCTAAGATTTCTCAGTCACTGCTTAAAATGGCTGATCCCATGCCATGCTTTGTTACAAGCACATGTCAGCAGCATGTGCTTGTAATGGCCTGTTTTACTACCAATGCAACACTTTCATAGCAACAGTAACAGACCCAGTTCTTATTAGACTACACAACCAGTATTAGCAATATTCTTTTAAACCTTCAGTAATACAATATACCATTCTTGCAAGGCCACCACAATTACCTTTCTATTTAGCAATCATTATAAATTGTCCATTAATCTCTATTTGGTCTCACAAGCTATTAATACAAGACCATATGGCAGCTATGTCACATTGTCCTCTTTACACCCTTAGGGGGGAAGGGGTAAGAGAGTGAGAGCATACTTGCCAACTCTCCCGGAAAGTCCGGGAGACTCCCGAAATTCGAGTCAGTCTCCCGGGCTCCCGGGGGAGATGGCATTTCTCCCGCATCCCGGATTTCACTGAGAATCACGTCATTTGACCCGATTCTCAGTGAATCACGCCATTTTTGAGGGCGGGAGGGGGCAGGACGAGGCCAATCGCATCATTTTGGCCCCGCCCCCTGCAACGCAAATTACGTTTTCGGGGGGGTGGGGCCAAAATGACGCGTTTGGCCTCGTCCCGGCCTCTCCCGACCTCCAGTCTCGCCCCCTCTGAGCCAGAAGGCATTTTACACAATACATTCTTTATCTAGCAGATATTAACAAAGCTTACAACATAGGTATTCTCTCCTACAATAACCTCTTTGCTAAGTTTTCTAATATCACTTAACAATAATTTCCAACAATGTAAAGACATCTATTTAAAATCTTTACAAACTATGTATTCACGATTGTCTATTTCCTCATGTTTTAAACGTTACCAGAGCCGTATGAAAGGGCCCATACACGTTATGCTTTACTGTGTCCAAAATAGGAAGCAAAATCCTGTGTGTCTGTTTGCTTCTCAGTCCAGCAAGCAAGAGAGGAAAAATCTGTAACTTTCTGTATGCAGTGTTATCTAAAAAGAAGTCTTTGTCTTTAGAGACTTAACTACAAAAACTTCTGTGAAATGGGCTGATGTACCTGACTGAAAGCCTCTCTATCACTCTACCACCCTTTGCTCCTTCCCTCCTGTAATTGTGTCTGAGATCCACGCTCTTCTTTCCTACTCATCTTCCACAACTTGTCCTCTTGACCCTGTCCCCTCCAAGTTCCTTCACTCCCTAATGCCTGTTGTCACCTTGCTCACCTCTTTAACCTCTCTCTCTCCACTGGTATCTTCCCCTTGGCCTTCAAGCATGCTCTCATCTCCCCTATTCTCAAAAAACCTCCCTTGACCCATCCTCCCTCTCCAACTATTGCCCTGTATCTCTGCTTCCCTTTGCTTCTATAATTCTAGAATGATTTCTCTTCAATCAACTGACTCACTTTCTCTCCTCCCTCTCCAGTCTGGCTTCCGTCCCCTTCACTCAACTGAAACTGCCCTCACTAAAGTAACTCTCAGCTAAGTCCAAAAGTCAATTCTCCCTTCTCGACCTCCTCAACCTCTCTGCTGCTTTTGACATCATCGATCGTTCTCTTCTCCTCGCCATCCTTCACTCCCTAGGTCTTTGCGAAACACCTCCCTCCTGGTTTGTCTCCTATCTATCCGGCCATTCTTTTAGTGTCTCTGCTTCCGGCTCTTCCTCCCCCCCTTTTTGTTTTCTTTTGGAGTCCTCCCAAGGCTTTATCGTTGGCCCTCTCTCTCTATACCACCTCTCTCTGTGAACTTATTCAATCATTTAATGGCACGCAAAACTATCTTTCCTCCCCTGTTCTGTCTCCCGCCTTCCTAATCCAAGTATCTAGCTGTCTCTCGGCTGTAACTACCTGGATGTCACAGCACTACCTCAAACTCAACATCTCTAAATCCGAGCTTATCATTTTTCCTCTCGCCAATGTTGCTGTTCCTCCCATTATTTCCTTTTTGGTTGACAACATAACTTTCTCTCCTGTCACCCAAGCACGCTGCCTTGGAGTCACCCATGACTCTGCCCTCAGCTTTACCACTCATATCCAGTCCCTCACCAAATCTTGCCACTTCCTCCTCCATATCATCATGAAAATCTGCGCCTTCCTCTCTCAGGAAGCAACCAAAATCCTTATCTATTCACTCATCATTTTTCGCTTCTACTATTGCAACCTCATTCTCACTGGCCTTCCTGCCTCTCACATTTCTGACCTTTAAACCATATAGAATGCTGCGGCAAGGCTCAACTTCCTCTCCTATCACTCCCCTTCTGCTATTGCTCTGCGCAATTCCTTCATTGGCTCCCCATCCATTTCAGAATTCAGTTCAAGCTCCTTACTCTCACTAACGAAGCCCTCACTAACACTTCTCCCCCTTACATATCTGACCTTGTCTCGAGGTACATTCCTACCAGTCCACTACGCTCTGCCTCTTTCATCCACCTCAATTCACCTCTCATTACCTCCCATCATGTTCGCCTCTAAGACTTCTGCCACGTTGGCTCCATTCTTTGAAACTCCATAGCCCGCCGTAGCCCACCTTACTCGACTCTCTCCCAGTCCTTCAAATGCTCACTCAAAACTCACCTTTTTAAGCTCCCCTATCCTACCACCTTCGGACCATCTTATCCATCACCTCCTCTTCCTTCACCTGTCATCTATATTTTATCCCTACTAGTCCAACTGTCTCTCACCACAACTCCCTCTAGAATGTAAGCTCTCACAGGCAGGGTACTCTCTACCTATTGTCCCACGTCTGTCCACTGTCTGACTCCCTTGTACGTCCTACACAAATACAAAAGTGGAAGCTGCTCAAATCAATTTATAGGCCATAACAGGTGCTTGAAAGGGTGGGGTTATCCTGCAAGAAACATACACACAACATTTATTCCCCCAGCACAATGCTATAGCCAGCAACAGATCTGCCATTTCTACTGTAGATAAAAATACAAAAGTCTTTGTTGCACACATTTGCAAATGTATGTTTAAGCCATCCGCCACGCCAAGGCGCTTTTGCTAATAGGATGGTCCTACTCTAAACAATGAGAGTCCCTATATTTGGGCCATACATATGTGTTTTTAAATTGAGAGCTAACTTACCAAAGAGGTACCCCAGAAGCCTCCAAATAGCAATCCAATGTCAGCACTCCCCCTCAGCTACTGACACCAACATGCCTCTCAGACAAATACAAAAGTGGAAGCTGCTCAAATCAATTTATAGGCCATAACAGGTGCTTGAAAGGGTGGGGTTATCCTGCAAGGAACATACACACAACATTTTTTCCCCCAGCACACTGCTATAGCCAGCAACAGATCTGCCATTTCTACTGTAGATAAAAATGCAAAAGTCTTTGTTGCACACATTTGCAAATGTATGTTTAAGCCATCCGCCACGCCAAGGCGCTTTTGCTAATAGGATGGTCCTACTCTAAACAATGAGAGTCCCTATATTTGGGCCATACATATGTGTTTTTAAATTGAGAGCTAACTTACCAAAGAGGTACCCCAGAAGCCTCCAAATAGCAATCCAATGTCAGCACTCCCCCTCAGCTACTGACACCAACATGCCTCTCAGACAAATACAAAAGTACGTCCTGTCATGTATTTTGTTGCACTCTGTGTGAGTACCCATAGCATTACACACACTCATCTGTGCTACTTATGTGTATTACGTCATATATTTGTTACTTACTTCTGTACCGAGCATTACAGAACCTGTAACGCCTTATAAATAAATAAATTATTATTAATAATAATAATAATAATAATGAAGTGTAAATGTTTTTACCCTCACAGCTCTCCCTAGACAAAAGTCAGTACTTTGCCATACAAAGCGTGTGTGAAAAGGAAAATGTCAAATATCATATTTCTTCTCAATTGCTAAAAGAAAGGCTATTTTTTTAATAAAGAAAAGAGTATCACTTTTGATCAACCTAATAAATATATCAATCAAAGGATTTTGTGAAAGTGGATCAAAAGTAGAGATGGTCACTGACCCCCGTGTTTTGGTTTTGGATTCGGTTTTGGATCTGGATTACCGTCGTGTTTTGGTTTTGGTTTTGGTTTTGCAAAACCGCCATTGCGTGTTTTGGTTTTGGTTTTGGTTTTGTTTGGTTTTGTTTTGCTATTTTGTTGGAAAATACATGTTTTTGTGCCTAAAATAACCCAATTTAGTGCTCCAACTGTTTTAGAGATAAGTAATCTAATTGTTGAGGTAATAAATCATCCAAAAAAACTGTTTAATTCTTCGTTGGTAGGCCTTCATTTATTCTACACACAAAACAGATTGTCTTCCTCTCCATCTATGCATATTGGCAATGCAGCCATCGTCTTTGAATTTATATTACACCCTACACTTATAGTTAAATATGTAAAGAAATGGAAAAAGACAGTTTGCTTTCTGTCTCTATAGGCCCCCCTCCACTTTTTTAAAAAAACAAAAAATTCAGCCATTATAGACTGTACAATATTAATTGACATGGAGAAAGCCGGTTTGGTTTCTGTCTCTCAAGGCCCCCCTCCACTTGTATAAAATACCAAAAAATTCAGCCATTATAGACTGTACAATATTAATTGACATGGAGAAAGCCAGTTTGGTTTCTGTCTCTCAAGGCCCCCCTCCACTTGTATAAAATACCAAAAAATTCAGCCATTATAGACTGTACAATATTAATTGACATGGAGAAAGCCAGTTTGGTTTCTGTCTCTCAAGGCCCCCCTCCACTTGTATAAAATACTAAAAAATTCAGCCATTATAGACTGTACAATATTAATTGACATGGAGAAAGACAGTTTGGGGTCACTCTGTCTCTCTAGGCCCCCCTCCACTTGTATAAAATACCAAAAAATTCAGCCATTATAGACTGTACAATATTAATTGACATGGAGAAAGCCAGTTTGGTTTCTGTCTCTCTAGGCCCCCCTCCACTTGTATAAAATACTAAAAAATTCAGCCATTATAGACTGTACAATATTAATTGACATGGAGAAAGACAGTTTGGGGTCACTCTGTCTCTCTAGGCCCCCCTCCACTTGTATAAAATACCCAAAAATTCAGCCATTATAGACTGTACAATATTATGAAAAATGGACAAAGCCAGTTTAGGGTCACTCTGTCTATGACACCCTACCCTTAAGGATAAATTGCCCTAACAGCAGCCTTTCAAGATGGTATGTGATATGGAAATGCCACAAGTCCCTTTCCTCTTTGGGGGTAGATTGCACCCTACACTTACATAGAAAGTTTTAAAAAGATGTTATCGGCATCATCTTCAGCTTAATCCTCACCCTCATCAGTGTGTACGTCATCATCACAGACTATCAATTCATCGCCGCTTGAATCCGCCATTAGAGAACAGTCAGTGCTTGGATGTCTTGGATGGTGAAGGCCTTCCTCGTGGAAGATGTAGTTCATTTTTATAAACATCATTTTCTCCACATTTTTGGGAAGTAACCTTCTACGGCGATCACTGACTAAGTTCCCTGCTGTGCTGAACACTCGTTCAGAGTACACACTGGAGGGTGGGCAGCTTAGGTATTGCAAAGCAAGTTTGTACATGGGTTTCCAAATGGCCTGCTTTTCTTCCCAGTAAGGAAAGGGACTGTCTGACATTTCCATATCAACTACCTCTTGAAAGTAATCCTCCACCATCCTTTGCATGTTTATACTCATATTGGATGGAGTTATGGGCAAAGTGACACATTTTTTTGAAAAATCCTTCAAACCAGCCCAGATGTTAAATTGTTCTGGTCTGCCCCCTGTGTCTTCCCTGCTTCTTTTTTGGAAATTTAATTTTTTACGAGCAACAGCTTGAGAAAGTGAAGGAGGACACGTCGTCAAGCCGAGGCCCAGTTCAGCGGCCAACTTGCTGAGCAATAGCTCCTTGCAAAAGTTCACATCTCGCTCATTTACAAGTAAAGACTCAATGTAGGTTTTAAACCTTGGATCAAGCACAGTGGCCAAAACGTACTGATCCGAGTTCAAGATCTTAATAACTCGAGGATCATTGTGAAGCGAATTAAGTACTTGATCGACAAGGCCAACATACTTTGCTGAATTGCTTGCTTTCAGCTCCTCCTTCATTTTCTCAAGCTGCTTTTCCAATAGTCTAATTAAAGGAATGACTTGGCTCAAACTAGCAGAGTCTGCACTGACCTCACATGTCACAACTTCAAATGGTTTCAGCACCTTGCACAGCACTGAAAGGATTCCCCACTGTGCAAGAGTGAAATACATCCCCCCTCCTTTCCCAATGTCATGACTTGTGCAATATGCTTGGATGGCTTTGCGCTGTTCCTCCATCCTCTGAAGCATGTACAGGGTGGAATTCCACCGAGTTACCACCTCTTGCTTAAGTTGGTGGCAGGGCAAGTTAAACTGCTCTTGGAGCTGCTGTAATCTCCTACATGCTGTGGCTGAATGCCTGAAATGGCCTGAAATTTTACGGGCCACCGAAAGCATCTCCTGCACCTCACGGTTATTTCGTAGGAAGCTCTGCACCACCAAGTTGATGGTGTGAGCAAAACAGGGAATATGTTGGAAATCACCCAGCTGTAATGCTCGCACTATATTGTTGGCGTTATCTGAAATGACATACCCTGGGGAGAGTCCGAGTGGTATAAGCCATGCATCAATCACATCTCTCAGTTTGCGTAACAAATTGTCAGCCGTATGCCTGTTAGTGAAGCCGGTGATACAAAGAGTGGCCTGCCTGTGACAAATGTTACGTAGTGGTGTACATGCTGCTGCTGTTCCTGCTGGTGAAGGTGAATGACCAACCCAGTGGGCTGTCACAGTCATATAGTCTTTGGTTTGGCCACTTCCACTTGTCCACATATCTGTGGTTAAGTGAACAGTGGGCAGAATGGCATTTTTCAGCGCAATCTCTACATTTTTACACACTTTTTGGTATAGTTGTGGAATAGCTTTACGGGAGAAATGGTGTCGCGATGGAATTCTGTAACGCGGACACAAAACCTCAATTAACTGTGAAAAACCAGCTGCGTTTATTGTGGAGATTGGACGCAGATCTAACACTAACATTGCAGCCATGGCGTCTGTGATTCGCTTGGCGACTGGGTGACTGCTGTCATATTTGCTTCCCCTCGCAAATGATTGTTTCACAGTTAATTGCTGAAATGTAGGACTGCTCATTTTATTCACCTGCCTCTGGGATGACGATTCACCCCCAGCAGCAGCAACAGCAGCAGCAGGACTAACGCTTTCTTCAGAGGAATCAATAATAGTGCCGGAGTCATCCAGCCTTAAGTGGGATGCCGGGCTAACTCCGAGCGCTACTGAGGATATTGATGAGGATGGTGTGGTGGGTGTATTTTGTAGCCGTCGGTATGTCGGTGAGCGGAGGGTCTTAGCTGATGAGGGAGTGCTTGTATTCTTTTGGGAAGAACTTTCAGCTTTTCCCAACACTTTGCCATGAACTCTCATTAAATGGCGTAACATAGACGAGGTTCCAAGATGGTTAAGGTCCCTCCCTCGACTGACTGTGGCTTCACATACACTACAAATGGCTATACAATTGTTGTCTGGATTTGGGTAGAAATAATTCCACACATAAGAAGTGGATTTTTTTGTTTTATGCCCAGGCATGACAATGGCCTTTTTCTTGTCACGTGCCAGAACTGCTGCCACTGGTGCAGGACTTACACAAACAACCTCATCCTCATCAACATCCTCATTAGCGCCCTCGTCGCCTACACAAATCTCCCCCTCATCCTCTTCTAATTCCAAAGTGGCATCCTCAATTTGGGTATCACCGGCTACACTCGGGCTATTAAGGCACACATCAGCAGAATGCTCACGATTAGACATCCCACTGTTGGATGGACTCTCCACAGGGATTGTTGTCATTTGTGAATCAGAGCAAATATTCTCCTGTAATGCCTCACTGTTATCTTGCAGCTCAGCTTTGACGCGTAACAGTAGTTGTGCACCAATTGTAGGCTGGGTAACTTTTTGGGATCTGCCACTAATAGCCAAAGGTGAAGGCCTCATTCTCTCTTTGCCACTGCGTGTGTAGAATGGCATGCTTGCAATTTTTTTTTTATCGTCACTTAACTTTTGCTCAGTTACACTTCTTTTTCGCTTCAATACAGTAAATTTTTTTTTGGTTTTTGTTTTTTGCACTAATTTGAAAACACTCTGTTGTTTGACATCGCCTTGGCCAGATGACGTACTGGGAACACTAACATCAGGACTGGTGACAGAACCTGGTTGCTCATTTAGATCATATGTGGACTGCTTTGAATCCATTCTGAGCGCAAACCACTGGGGAGTGCAAAAAATTATTTAGTAGATTCTGCTGACAGTTATGACTTTTGACAGCCAGAAATATTAATGCACAATTAGGGAGGACACCCCAAAAACACTGAGGAGTGCTAAAAATTATTGAGTAGATACTGCTGACAGATATGACTTTTGACAGCCAGAAATATTAATGCACAATTAGGGAGGACACCCCAAAAACACTGAGGAGTGCTAAAAATTATTGAGTAGATACTGCTGACAGATATGACTTTTGACAGCCAGAAATATTAATGCACAATTAGGGAGGACACCCCAAAAACACTGAGGAGTGCTAAAAATTATTGAGTAGATACTGCTGACAGATATGACTTTTGACAGCCAGAAATATTAATGCACAATTAGGGAGGACACCCCAAAAACACTGAGGAGTGCTAAAAATTATTGAGTAGATACTGCTGACAGATATGACTTTTGACAGCCAGAAATATTAATGCACAATTAGGGAGGACACCCCAAAAACACTGAGGAGTGCTAAAAATTATTGAGTAGATACTGCTGACAGATATGACTTTTGACAGCCAGAAATATTAATGCACAATTAGGGAGGACACCCCAAAAACACTGAGGAGTGCTAAAAATTATTGAGTAGATACTGCTGACAGATATGACTTTTGACAGCCAGAAATATTAATGCACAATTAGGGAGGACACCCCAAAAACACTGAGGAGTGCTAAAAATTATTGAGTAGATACTGCTGACAGATATGACTTTTGACAGCCAGAAATATTAATGCACAATTAGGGAGGACACCCCAAAAACACTGAGGAGTGCTAAAAATTATTGAGTAGATACTGCTGACAGATATGACTTTTGACAGCCAGAAATATTAATGCACAATTAGGGAGGACACCCCAAAAACACTGAGGAGTGCTAAAAATTATTGAGTAGATACTGCTGACAGATATGACTTTTGACAGCCAGAAATATTAATGCACAATTAGGGAGGACACCCCAAAAACACTGAGGAGTGCTAAAAATTATTGAGTAGATACTGCTGACAGATATGACTTTTGACAGCCAGAAATATTAATGCACAATTAGGGAGGACACCCCAAAAACACTGAGGAGTGCTAAAAATTATTGAGTAGATACTGCTGACAGATATGACTTTTGACAGCCAGAAATATTAATGCACAATTAGGGAGGACACCCCAAAAACACTGAGGAGTGCTAAAAATTATTGAGTAGATACTGCTGACAGATATGACTTTTGACAGCCAGAAATATTAATGCACAATTAGGGAGGACACCCCAAAAACACTGAGGAGTGCTAAAAATTATTGAGTAGATACTGCTGACAGATATGACTTTTGACAGCCAGAAATATTAATGCACAATTAGGGAGGACACCCCAAAAACACTGAGGAGTGCTAAAAATTATTGAGTAGATACTGCTGACAGATATGACTTTTGACAGCCAGAAATATTAATGCACAATTAGGGAGGACACCCCAAAAACACTGAGGTGTGCTACAAATTATTTAGTAGATACTGCTGACAGATATGACTTTTGACAGCCAGAAATATTAATGCACAATTATGGGGGACACCCCAAAAGCGCTGGGGAGTGCCAAATTTGAAGAAAAAATAATAAACCTCTATCCTCCTCTCTGCACTAGCGATTTTGGTTAGAGCAATTGCAAGAACAATATTGTATTCTCTGTCCCTGCTCTAATTAGCCTATGACTACACCCTGCTCTCTCCCTCTGTCAAATGGCGATGGATTGCTGTGGAGGCGTGTATTTATAAAGTTGAAGTATCGCGAGAACCGAGTCCCGAGATCCGACAACGTCACAATGACGTTCGGCCTCGATTTGGATTCGGAATGGGCGGGAGAGTACCGAGCTGCTCAGCTCGGTACTCGGATACCCAAAGTTCGGGTGGGTTCGGTTCTCGGAGAACCGGACCCGCCCATCTCTAATCAAAAGTGCTCTTGTCCAAAAATAAAACATGGAGTGTTATATTAATTAAAATAATCTTTCAATTTCAGTTGTCTATGAAAATGATACAATTCCACTTCCCAATCAAAAGCACTTTACAATGGAAACTTCTTTAGAAAACATACATCTAAGATTCTGTTTGACAATAATCAGATAAACTGAAATCCACTACTACCTTATTTGTTTCTGTTTGGTGTTTATGTTTAAAGTCTCTCCTTTTGCACTTGCTTGCACTTGTTTTTATATTTAACATTTATTTTTTGAGGGTAAGTATGCTCTTCTTTTAAAAATGACTGTTCAAGTCACAATGAGAAGTATCAGAATTGCTCATAGAGGTATGTAAATCCAAATCATTGAAAGATTTGTATAAAGTTTAATTCTACGTCTTTGTGAAGTTATAATATTAAGTTTTGCACCACTTCAGTGTAATCAAGGGTATACCCTTTATTGTTTATAATCCTCTTGGATAATTATGTACTTATCTTACTTAAAATGAAGTACATCTCATTTAAATGAATGGATAGTAGCGTCCAATTTTGCTAATTAACAGAAGAATTTTTATCTTCAACACATCAAAAAGGATGTGTTCTAAAGTATAACAGTGATATATATCGTAATTAAAAAGGTGGTGCAGCTACAGTTTGATAGAAAAAAAGCCACTCACTTACATGAACCTTTAAATGGATGTGCACAGCTAGCATTGTAGTATAAAGTGCCTCCTAAGATCATTATGTAACCAGCACACACAGGAATAGTTCAGGAATAGATGCAAATATTTAATCCCTATGATAGAGTAGCAGAAGAGAGATTACTGCAAGTGGTAGGACAGGAGCGTAGTACTAGGGGAGAGTAGCGATAAAGTCATGTTGACTTTATACATTATTTTTACCCCTATTTCCTCGCACTGACCCAACCCCCATATGATGGAAGAGAGAGTAAGAGAGAGAGACTGAGCTGCTGCTGGGCATTGACCTAAAGGCATTATCAGGTGGGTACCAGGGTAGACATACTACCACATCACACATCCCTACAAATGGAGATTACATATACATATGGAACTATGCACATAGGAATATGAAAACCTACTCTCTTTCTCTACCAGTCAGAGCAGAACTGAATATCAGAACAGACTTCCAGTCAATCAAGTGTATTTAATGAGATGTAAAACACACATGGAAAATACTGCTCACTATATAGTAGATATGTGATCGAAACAAGAATATTTCAAGCTGGCTGCCCACTCTCCATATCAGACAGAGCATCCCAGTAGAACATGAAACCAAGTATGCCTCAGCAATGTGTTTTGAGAATCACTTCTTCTATAGGCTGTGGGAGTGTAGGTGTGTGCGTAAGTGAAAGAGCCATCTTAATAATACCTGTGAAGAGTATACACACAGTGACTACTGGTAGTAATTCTAGTATAGTGGGATACTAGTTAGGAGTGGACAAAAAACTTGATGTTCTTTTACTCTGAGCAACACAACCCAAGAGAACTAAATATTTCTTCCTTTTAAAATCCAAGTGTTTGAAAATATATTTTGTGAAGGACAGTATCATATTTGTGCTAGCTAGTAGCCAAAAATCAGGTTGCTGTGCTTGATAGCATCCCCACAAATAACTTCCAGAAAAAAGTACCTTTTCTAAGAGTCACACTGATGATTTGTCAACACAACACAGCAATGTGAAAGATTATAATGACATCTGGTCAGGTTTAATAGAGATGCCCAAATATATTGACACCTCTGCCACACCTCAATGTGATACAGCTTGTATTAGTAGAATGGTGGAGGATTACTTTAATGATAATGTAGAGCTTAGCATCTCTGACATTCCATTTGAATTCTGGGAGGAATAAAAAGCAATTTGGAGCCCCTTGTACAAACCAGCTATGTTGTACTTAAGCTGCCCACCCTCCAGTATGTACTCTGCAAGAGTATTTAGCACAGACGGGATAACTGTGAGCAATTGTTGTTGGAGGCTACTTCCCAAAAATATTGAAACTGGTGTTCACCAAAATTAAGTACAAATTGTTGTTTCTGACAATTACAAACAGAATCTCTAACCCTGGATTCCGGTGAGGATGAACTAAAATTGTGTGATAATGATAATCCCAAAAATTATATTGACATCAGTGATGAGGATGATGATGAGGGTGATGACATTGTCAACATTATTATTATTTAGGGAGTAGTATGATAGAATGAAGGAGTATGTTCCAGTGGTAGAAGGCAGCATGAGAAATGGCGAGGTTATCAGAGTAGGGATGAGTCAATGGTCATTAGCCAGCCGTAGAAGGCGGGTGGGAGCATGTATTGAGATGGGGTTGGAGAGGTAGGTAGTATGATGATGAGGTGTTTGAAGAGGGAAATAGGAGGGGAACGGGAGCCAATGTAAATGTTGACAGAGAATGGAGGCAGAAGTGGAGTGGAAAGAAAAGAAGATTAGTTTTGCTCTAGCATGAAGCATAGATGGAAGTAGAACGAGATGGGAGAGGTTGCATTATGTGGAGGAATCCGTGTATTGCTGAGAATAAACACACTCTCCCACTACAGCCTAGAAAAATAGTGCATCTATAAATCAACAAGATTGAGTAATTAAAAAGCAAATATATTTAGTCTAAAATGACGACACCACTTGGCTAAATTCCATTGCTATTCCTCAAAAAATATCAGGAGATTTTACAAATACATAACAGATAAAAATGTCATACTGCTTATATGTAACAACACTGATTTAATTAAAATGTAACCTGGATGATTTTAATACTTGGAGATCGGTAGCCAAATATCATGCAAAACTTATAGCAAGCAGTTCTATATTTAATTATAGCTCAACATAATTCACATGTCACAGTGCAGCTCGTCTAAAAGCAAGTTACCTACAGTGCTGGTAAGTTATAAAGAAGATTCTCTAAAAAAGAAAAGATGGATTATGCAGCTCTCATTTCAATAACTGCTACTTGGATTTTAATAATCATTGGATTGTTTATCAATACATTTATAGTGGCAAAAAACCTAATTTGGTTTCACAAGGGTCAAACCCTTCAAACTGTTGACATTATCATGACCAGCCTGGGAATGGTTAGGATCATTCTTCTAATTTTGTGGATGTCCCTTAATATAATGAGTGATGATAAAGATACAATTTCAGCTATTATGTTTCTAAAATATATTATCACTCCAGCAATGTTCGTGGAGTTCTGCAGCCTGTGGTGGGCCACTGTGCTCTGTGTGTTCTACTGTGTAAAGATCACAAACTACAGCAACAGATTATTCCTGAGACTTAAAATGAACATCTCCAGGTTGGTGCCGTGGCTGCTTCTGATGTCAATGTTGGTGTCTTTTCTTTCCAGTCTGCCATTTGGATGGTTTGTGGACATGAATTCTACACATGTCATTAATGGTTCTAATGATGGAAATATAACTTTGGAAATAAATGACAATTTCCTCTTCCTGAACCTTGTAGGATCCTTCATACCATTCCTCATATTCTGTGCAGCCATTTCTCTTCTGATTGTATCACTCCTAAAACACACCAGGAATATGAGCAGCAAAGATTCAGGATTCACAAAACCTCAACTTGTTGCCCACAAAAGGGCAATTATAAATATGGCCTCTTTTCTGTTCTTTTATGTCCTTTTTTTAATAAGTTCCAATGTCATGCCTTTAACATTGCAACTCCAAAATCCATTATATGGTCTTTTTTGCAATATTTGTTATACTTCCTATCCAAGTCTGCACTCAATTGTGTTAATAGTCAGCAACGGAAAGCTGAAACGCTCCATTCTAGCTGCTTTCTGCTGTGTAGGGAAAGTCAATCTCGAATAACACATTCGTGGAGCAATCTTTATCATTGTCACGTCAACAATAGCTGTAGAGCAATAATTTAGATTGTCCGGTTTGTCTGGAGTATACTGTTTATAAATATTAATAATCTAGTAAAATATTATCTTTAAATAGGAGCAAAAGTATTTGGGAGGAGAAACTTAGTATATTTCAGCCTGTATTCCTATGTATACTGTCATATTGTATATTTATTTATAGATCATTCTGTATGTCTAATATTATGTTACCTTGTATCTATCTCCAAACCCAGGTCAATGTTTTGGAGATAAAACTGCCAATTTCAAAGAAAAAAAAATTCTCCTCTAAGTAAAGAAGTCTTTATTTTCACCTCTCGGTAATACTGGACATTAAGTACTATCCTAAATAATTCTATTCTTAAAAACTTTCACCTTGAACATTACTAACCTGGGAATCTATGGAATTGGCATACACAAGACAATGTCTAGCAATTAAACAAAATGGATTATAAACAGTTTCCTCTTCATGTACACAGACTCAGTTTATCATAAAAGTTCTGAATCTGTCTTAGACATTAACACAGATTTATGTGATGGGGCAGTATAATTATTCTATAATATACTGTATAACAGACTACAATATATTCATATATATATATATATATATATATATATATATATATATATATATATAAAGCTAAACTGATGCAAATAACCTATGATAGTTTCTTCAATTGAAGATACATTGAAAAACATGTTGGACAAATCTAAGGAAACAAGTTAGAAACAGAACTAAGAAATCTGTGCATGTCTGCAGTAACTGCAATTGAAATCTGTGTGTATCTGTGGATTTCTGGGACACAGGAGCTTTCCAGATGTAACAATCATTGTCACCAGCAAAAGAAGACCAGATAGATACACAACATGCTGCACTTATAGATCAGCAGCTACAGATTTGTTTAGAACTGGCTGATGATAATAGTGTCATGCAATCCAGTTCAGGTAGAAGCACTGAGGTGACTCTATGTTCCCAAATAACTAATGACACAAGTCGATTAGTGTAGCAGCTGAGGGGAGTGGGGGATGTGGATAAGAGTTCTGTCAAACACCAACCTTAAAGCAATAACAAAGGCAGACTGAACATCATCTCTTCATCTTGCATGATAACAGCATTTGAGGATAGTGATCTGAGTTACAGTTTGACTAAGAGTTTAGACAAATAGAATTGTGCAGCAGAGCCGGCTCTTTCACATTTGTGTGGATCCCTTCATCATCATCATTTATTTATATAGCGCCACTAATTCGCAGCGCTGTACAGAGAAACTCACATCAGTCCCTGCCCCATTGGAGCTTGGAGCTTACAGTCTAAATTCCCTAACACACACTAACACACACACATACAGATACATAGACTAGGGTCAATTTGATAGCAGCCAATTAGCCTAGATGTATGTTTTTGGAATGTGGGAGGAAACCGGAGCACCTGGAGTTAACCCACACAAACACGGGGACAACATACAAACTCCTCACAGATAAGGCCATGGTTAGGAATTGAACTCATGACCCCAGTGCTGTAAGACAGAAGTGCTAACCACTTAGCCACCGTGCTGCCCGTTATGTGGAGTGCTTTTTCGTACTTTAGTTGTACATTGACATTTTGCTGTATGAAAAAAGCTAAAAATGATTCTGCTGTATGGGGAGGTTGGGGTAGAACCACAATACGTATGACCAAGTTCTGCCAGCAAAACATGTAAAATTTCTCTGCCAAAGGAGTATAAGGTGAATAATTAACAGAACAGTTTCAAAACTTTCACTCATCTCATTCAGAATATGGAAGAATATTCTATGCTGTACATCTAAAGATACATTAAAATAATGATCTACATATCAGACAAAGGTCAGATCATTATGACACAGTATATATAGTCTATACCATAGTGTCAAAATGTTACATTTTCTCTGTGATACTTGTAGTTATGAGACATTGTTAAGTTGTCCCATGTTACAGATTGTTGAAATAACCTGAATAAACTGGGTTTTGTTGTGTTTGGCTGACTGATATTGAGTCTCATTTTTTTGTCTCTGGGATGATAGTGACAGTCAACCTTTATCCCAAAATAAAACATACCTACATCTATTCATATCTGGTCTATAAGAATGTCTATGAAATGCCTTTGAATTTAAGAAAAGTTGATATCTCTTAAATAACAACAACAACTGTCTTTTTGTTTTATTATAAGGGCACAGTCGTGCCCTTATATTAAGGTTGCATCTAATGAACGACATTCCGCCATTATAAATCTGTGAGAGGGGAGCATGGTGTTTGAGGGTCTACATTTTAAAACATATTAAAGCTATTAAGCTGAAATTAGGCATGTTAATGGAGAACTGTCCATAGGTGCTACATGCCAAATTTCAGAAAAAAAATAATAAAAAATGACAAATTAGGAATAATCTAAACTTCAAAATCTCGCTGTTTTTTTCCACTTCCTTTTTTGCAAAAGTCAACGTTTTTCTGGGTTTTTTGGGAGAGCGTAACTCGGTGTACAGGGAGTTTAAAGACTTGTGGTTTGCTTTGTATGAAAGCTATTAGGGCTAAGGATTGCCTTTGAGGGTTTCAAATATTGAGAAAATTACAGTTTTTTTGCAATTTGGTGAAATATGCCCCATTTTAAAAATAGGAGATTTCATAACGTTGCGCATGTCATATAGAGGTGTGTGCTGGGTGTACTCAGACTGGCTTCACTTGCAAGTACAAATATGGCTGACTGACCCTCTCGCTAAGAAAAAAATTTCTGTGAGCAGGAGAATTTAGCTATATTTATTGGGCTGGTTGGTGTTTTAGGGCTGATTGGAGGCACACTATACTAATATTAGCCCTGGCACCGCTCTGAGGGATTAAACTGTGAAATGAGAGCGGTGCCAGGTCTTATACTAGTATGGTGTGCCTCCAATCAGCCCCAAAACACCAACCAGCCCAATAAATATAGCTAAATTCTCCTGCTCATAGAAGAAAATTTGTTAGCGAGAGGGTCAGTTACAGAGCGGCTGTTACAGAGCCCGTTTAAAATTCAAATTCAAAATTGTTCTGTGGTTCCTGTTGGGATTTTAAAAAAAAAGTGTGGGGTCCCACCCTCTATTCACTATCAACCTAAGTGCTGCCAGACTACTGCTAGCTCTGTGAAAATCGGGGAACAAATCTGCGTGGGGTCCCCCGATTTTCATGGAACCAGTACTAGGCAAACCAGCCGGGGTTGGTGTTACTATAGCAGGGGGACACGCAGCAGGGGTCTCCCTGCCATAATTACAAATCAACCCCAAGCTGTTCAGCGCTGGGCTGGATTCCTTAGGGAGTGGGGCCCGCCGAAAAAAACAAGCGGCCCCCCCTCTAGGGACACCCAGACTAGTGCTGAAAGCACTATGGCTCTATCTACACCCCAGGGAGGTGGGTGTAGGGTAATAACGGTGATTAAACACAAAATGTCCTGGTGCAATGAAACAGATCTCTAATCACCACCGGATTCTCTCTTAAAAGAGAAAAAAACAAACCACACCCGCCGCTGTAAGACCCGTGGAGTCTTAAATACTAAATGCAAAAAAACAAATAAACAGCGCTGAGTGTGAATCGGAAATCTCTCTAGTAATACCATAAAGCATGGATAGATAAAATAACAATTTATTCAGCATGTGTATAACAAATATAAAACACAATGACTAATAAATGACCATCCATTTAAACATTATCCATAGTACACACAACACTATCTGTCCACCCAACTAGCCTTCTACTCCCCACTTATTTAATCTCCCATTAGCATCTACACTGCCCTAATATTCCCACACCGCTTCCCCCTTTTAAAGGGAACACAACCAAATTTACAATTTAAATTGAGAAGCTTGCGCCACACCTCACCCTCTAGCTACACACTTCATTATCTTAGGAAAAGCAAGCATATGCACTAATTAGCAGTTTTTCTGCAGAGCTCATAACCAAGAAGCTTGGAACAGGGCATCTTAATCCCCCTGCCCGCCCTACCCCTAAGAGTTTACTACTCTGCAAACCCATATAGTCACCCCAGTACACACGGCACTAGAGCTATAAACTAGGCAAAACAGCTATAAACAAATATTGCAAAAGGAGCTATAAACATTTCCCACTCCAGAAGAGCCACCGGACGACCATTATCGTGTATACTGTCTCGCCTGTTCTCTCTCCCTTTCCCTCCCTCTCCCTCCCTATCCCCATCTTATCTCCCCACAGGTCGCGCCACGGAACAAACAAGGAAGTAATAAATGACCAGCTGATCACATTGATTAGAAACTATAACATATGACTCAAAGGAGTCGGGGTTCAAAAATAGTCTCACAAGGAATAAGTAAGTAATTGGTGGCCAATGGGTAACTCCTCGAGAAACTTTGAGATGAGAATGTCTGGAATGCTCGAAAAAGAGCTAATAGTATTATAACACAGAACTCCGTTGAATCTCTGAAACAGGTGTGCCTGAAAGATCGATAGTGTGTGAACAGTAGATGAGTCCAAGGGATATTTCATCAAACCAATGTCTCTATTCAATCAAACATAGTAAGATAGGTCTCCAGGATATTGACAAATAGATCTCTGTATGTGGAAATAATATTGTACTTCATCCGGTAATAAGCAAACATGCAGAAAGATATTACCGTATCTAGTAGGGATGAGCGCACTCGGATTTATGAAATCCGAGCCCACCCGAACGTTGCGGATCCGAGTCGGATCCGAGACAGATCCGGGTATTGGCGCCAAATTCAAAAGTGAAACTGAGGCTCTGACTCATAATCCCGTTGTCGGATCTCGCGATACTCGGATCCTATAAATTCCCCGCTAGTCGCCGCCATCTTCACTCGGGCATTGATCAGGGTAGAGGGAGGGTGTGTTAGGTGGTCCTCTGTGCTGTTTAGTTCTGTGCTGTTTAGTTCTGTGCTGTTTAGTTCTGTGCTGTTTAGTTCTGTGCTGTTTAGTTCTGTGCTGTTTAGTGCTGTGCTGTGCTGTGCTGTTTAGTGCTGTGCTGTGCTGTGCTGTGCTGTGCTGTGCTGTGTTCTGCAGTATCAGTCCAGTGGTGCTGTGTGCTGTGCTCTGTCCTTCTGAGGTCAGTGGTGCTGTTGGGTCCTGTGCTGTGTCCTGTTCAGTCCAGTGGTGCTGTGTCCTGTGCTCTGTGCTTCTAAGGGCATAGTTATTTCCCCAATATTCCCCTGTGTTTAAAAAAATAAAAAAAAGTTTTTTTAAAAAATACCAAAAACTACTTTAATATTTTTTAATTACCACAAAATTTTCACAACCAATCCTGCAGTATAAGCCCATTGGTACTGCAATATTACCAAGTTCACACATTCAGCAGTAAAAGTCCAGTGGTACTGCAATATTACAAAGTTTACACATTCTGCAGTATCAGTCCAGTGGTGCTGTGTCCTGTGCTCTGTCCTGCTGAGTTCCGTAGTGCTGCTGGGTCCTGTGCCGTGTCCTGTTCAGTCCAGTGGTGCTGTGTCCTGTGCTCTGTGCTTCTAAGGGCATAGTTATTTCCCCATTATTCCCAAGTTTTTAAAAAATAAAAAAAAAGTAAAAAAAAATAAAAAATTTAAAAAAAAAAAAAATATATAATAATTATAACCAAATTTGCAAAACCAATCCAGCAGTATAAGTCCATTGGTACTGCAATATTACCAAGTTCACACATTCTGCAGTATCAGTCCAGTGGTGCTGTGTCCTGTGCTCTGTCCTGCTGAGTTCCGTAGTGCTGCTGTGTCCTGTGCCGTGTCCTGTTCAGTCCAGTGGTGCTGTGTCCTGTGCTCTGTGCTTCTAAGGGCATAGTTATTTCCCCACTATTCCCAAGTTTTTTAAAAATAAGAAAAAAGTAAAAAAAAATAAAAAATTTAAAAAAAAAAAAAAATATAATAATTATAACCAAATTTGCAAAACCAATCCAGCAGTATAAGTCCATTGGTACTGCAATATTACCAAGTTCACACATTCTGCAGTATCTTGTGCTACATATAATGGAGACCAAAAATTTGGAGGATAAAGTAGGGAAAGATCAAGACCCACTTCCTCCTAATGCTGAAGCTGCTGCCACTAGTCATGACATAGACGATGAAATGCCATCAACGTCGTCTTCCAAGCCCAATGCCCAATCTCGTAGTACCGGGCATGTAAAATCCAAAAAGCCCAAGTTAAGAAAAAGTAGCAAAAAGAGAAACTTTAAATCATCTGAGGAGAAACGTAAAGTTGCCAATATGCCATTTACGACACGGAGTGGCAAGGAACGGCTTAGGCCCTGGCCCGTGTTCATGACTAGTGGTTCAGCTTCACCCACGGATCTTAGCCCTCCTCCTCCTCCCCCCCCCTACAAAAAATTGAAGAGAGTTATGCTGTCAGCAACAAAACAGCAAACAACTCTGCCTTCTAAAGAGAAATTATCACAAATCCCCAAGGCGAGTCCAAGGGTGTTGGTGGTTGTCAAGCCTGACCTTCCCATCACTGTACGGGAAGAGGTGGCTCGGGAGGAGGCTATTGATGATGTTGCTGGCGCTGTGGAGGAACTTGATGATGAGGATGGTGATGTGGTTATTGTAAATGAGGCACCAGGGGGGGAAACAGCTGATGTCCATGGGATGAAAAAGCCCATCGTCATGCCTGGTCAGAAGACCAAAAAATGCACCTCTTCGGTCTGGAGTTATTTTTATCCAAATCCAGACAACCAATGTATGGCAATATGTAGCTTATGTAAAGCTCAAATAAGCAGGGGTAAGGATCTTGCCCACCTAGGAACATCCTCCCTTATACGTCACCTGAATAACCTTCATAGTTCAGTGGTTAGTTCAGGAACTGGGGCTAGGACTCTCATCGGTACAGGGACACCTAAATCCCGTGGTCCAGTTGGATACACACCAGCAACACCCTCCTCGTCAACTTCCTCCACAATCTCCATCAGATTCAGTCCTGCAGCCCAAGTCAGCAGCCAGACTGAGTCCTCCTCAATACGGGATTCATCCGAGGAATCCTGCAGCGGTACGCCTACTACTGCCACTGCTGCTGTTGCTGCTGTTAGTCGGTCATCTTCCCAGAGGGGAAGTCGTAAGACCGCTAAGTCTTTCACCAAACAATTGACCGTCCAACAGTCGTTTGCCATGACCACCAAATACGATAGTAGTCACCCTATTGCAAAGCGTATAACTGCGGCTGTAACTGCAATGTTGGTGTTAGACGTGCGCCCGGTGTCCGCCATCAGTGGAGTGGGATTTAGAGGGTTGATGGAGGTATTGTGTCCCCGGTACCAAATCCCCTCGAGATTCCACTTCACTAGGCAGGCGATACCAAAAATGTACAGAGAAGTACGATCAAGTGTCCTCAGTGCTCTTAAAAATGCGGTTGTACCCACTGTCCACTTAACCACGGACATGTGGACAAGTGGTTCTGGGCAAACGAAGGACTATATGACTGTGACAGCCCACTGGGTAGATGCATCCCCTTCCGCAGCAACAGCAACAGCTGCATCAGTAGCAGCATCTACAAAATGGCAGCTCATGCAAAGGCAGGCAACATTGTGCATTACAGGCTTTAATAAGAGGCACAACGCTGACGACATATTAGAGAAAATGAGGGAAATTATCTCCCAGTGGCTTACCCCACTTAGACTCTCATGGGGATTTGTGGTGTCAGACAATGCCAGTAACATTGTGCGGGCATTAAATATGGGCAATTTCCAGCACGTCCCATGTTTTGCCCACACCATTAATTTGGTGGTGCAGCATTACCTCAAGAGTGACAGGGGTGTGCAGGAGATGCTTGCGGTGGCCCGCAAAATTGCTGGACACTTTCGGCATTCAGCCAGTGCCTACCGCAGACTAGAGGCACATCAAAAAAGCTTGAACCTGCCCTGCCATCACCTCAAACAAGAGGTTGTGACGCGCTGGAACTCCACCCTCTATATGCTGCAGAGGATGGAGGAGCAGCAAAAGGCCATTCAGGCCTACACAGCCACCTACGACATAGGCAAAGGAGTGGGGATGCGCCTCAGTCAAGCGCAGTGGAGACTGATTTCCGTGTTGTGCAAGGTTCTGCAGCCATTTGAACTTGCCACACGAGAAGTCAGTTCCGACACTGCCAGCTTGAGTCAGGTCATTCCCCTGATCAGGCTGTTGCAGAAGCAGCTGGAGAAAGTGAGGGAGGAGCTGGTAAGCCATTGCGATTACAGCAAGCATGTAGCTCTTGTGGATGTAGCCCTTCGTACGCTTTGCCAGGATCCGAGGGTGGTCACTCTTTTAAAGTCAGAGGAATACATTCTGGCCACCGTGCTCGATCCTCGGTTTAAAGCGTATGTTGTGTCTCTGTTTCCGGCGGACACAAGTCTACAGCGGTGCAAAGACCTGCTGGTCAGGAGATTGTCCTCTGAAGAGGACCGTGACATGCCAACAGCTCCACCCTCATTTTCTTCCACATCTATGGCTGCGAGGAAAAAGCTCAGTTTTCCCAAAAGAGGCACTGGCGGGGATGCTGATAACATCTGGTCCGGACTGAAGGACCTGCCAACCATTGCAGACATGTCTACTCTCGCTGCATTGGATGCTGTGACAATAGAAAAAATTGTGGATGATTACTTTGCTGACACCATCCAAGTAGACATGTCAGACAGTCCATATTGTTACTGGCAGGAAAAAAAGGCAGTTTGGAAGCCCCTGTACAAACTGGCTCTATTTTACCTGAGTTGTCCCCCCTCCAGTGTGTACTCGGAAAGAGTTTTTAGTGCAGCGGGGAACCTGGTCAGTGAGCGGCGAAGGAGGTTGCTTCCTCACAACGTTGAAAAAATGATGTTTATAAAAATGAATAATCAATTCCTCAATGAAGTACAGCACTGCCCTCCAGATACTACAGAGGGACCTGTGGTTGTGGAGTCCAGCGGGGACGAATTGATAATGTGTGATGAGGAGGAAGTACACACTGTAGGGGGAGAGGAATCAGAGGTTGAGGATGAGGACGACATCTTGCCTCAGTAGAGCCTGTTTAGTCTGTACAGGGAGAGATGAATAGCTTTTTTGGTGTGGGGGCCCAAACAAACCAATCATTTCAGCCAAAGTTGTTTGGTAGGCCCTGTCGCTGAAATGATTGGTTTGTTAAAGTGTGCATGTCCTATTTCAACAACATAAGGGTGGGTGTGAGGGCCCAAGGACAATTCCATCTTGGAATTTTTTTTTTTGCATTATATGACCAAGCAACAGTCGTTTGCCATGTTCAAAAAGTAAAACCAAAGGTAAAAAAATTCAAGAAATTAAACCAAAAGTTAAATGCCGTGTCATAATTTAAAACAAGAGGTATTGACGTGCTCTAAAACTACTGTATTGTTTATATTTTATAAACACTACACTTGAAAGCTTGAGTCTTTCAATAGAAAAGTAACTGTCCATTGCACGAATATTTGCAACAGGGACAATTTTAGGGTTAAGAAAGTCAACTAATAATAACACTTCGACGCTGTGTGTCTTTATAAACACTACACTTGGAAGTTGGAGGAGGTATTGTGGCCCCGGCACCAAATTTACTACCGGGGACACTCCACTGTGCAGTCCATATTTAGGTGTATCAGATATTAAACAACGGTGACAGTTGATGCCCAATTTTTTAATTATATTGTGGCCTCATTATGTAACCCCCTGTCACTGTGTGTAGTGTGGGGTGCAAAGGGTACACAGTGCACCTCCTTCTCAAGCCCTGGCTAGCTGATGGGCATGGGTGTAAATGATCAGGGGGTCCCTGCACATGCAGGTGTTTCTTTGTAGTTAGTGGGACACAGGTAATGTCACTTTGGTGCAGTGTAATAGAAGTCACAATAATTTGGGCGCCAGACAATCTCTATAACAAACTGAACTTTTATTTACACTCTTCCTCCAGCACGATAATCATAATGGTTGCAGAATATATACATCTCCTTACTCTCTCCAGCACAGTTATTAATGAGAAATACGAATATGGTTGCAAATATCTTATCACTCCTCCTGCACAGTTCTTAATGTTATCCAGATGTTAAATAACATAATTTACATGTCTCTTGCACTCCATACTCACTGCAGATCACCCTTTCTGCAGGGGCACATGCATGGATGCTAATAGGCAGGCAGCCTCTCCTCCATGCAGCTCTGACACACTCTGTGTACCTCTCAACTGCAGCTCATCCCTCCTCTGCGGGGATAATGTCTCCTGTGCTCTGACACGTCACTCTGTGTACTCTCAGCCTCAGGATCTGACACTACAACTACCATGCCTCTTGTAGCAGCCCTCACTCCAGGGCCTCTTCCATGTGCAGTGTCCCCCTCTCTCTTGGTTTCACTATAGTGGCATGGAGTTCTCCCCCTCATCCAGGGCACACATTCCTTGCCCTGGCTCAGTCACCACGCTCAGACTTCCAGGCAATGCTGGGGGAGCCTGGGAGCTTCCACCCCAGGTCCCCAGCTACAACTCTCCTCTCCTGTGTCTTCTCTCTCTTTCTGACACTTTAAAGATCGTGCCTTTAAATGAAAAAGTCAGTCTTCATTGCATGACTATGTGCAAGTGCAACAGGGACATTTTTTTGGGTTTACAAAGTCAAACAATAACACTTCGACCCTGTCTGTCTGGGGTCTCTCAATGACGAATTGTCTGTAGCATGTTTGGAGGAGGTATTGTGGCCCCGGTATCAAATTGGGTACCGGGGCCACCCCACTATGCAGTCCAGATACTTGTTTGGTGGAATTCAGACACGTGGAGGGTTTTTTAATTATATTGTGGCCTCGGTACCAAATTGTGTACCGGGGCCACCACACTACGCAGTCAAGATACTTGTTTGGTGGAATTCAGACCAGTTGAGGGTTTTATTATTATATTGTGTGGACCACTCTATCTATACCACACTACAACTCTATACCACTCTATTTCCTACTTTAATTCTATTTAATTCTATTTCCTACTTTAATTCTATTACTAATTAATTACCATAAAGAGGAACAAAATAAACCAATTTTACCAAAAGTATAATATGACTTAGACTTACAAACACTACACTTTAAAGATCGTGCCTTTAAATGAAAAAGTCAGTCTTCATTGCACGACTATGTGCAACAGGGACATTTTTTTGGGTTTACAAAGTCAAACAATAACACTTCGACCCTGTCTGTCTGGGGTCTCTCAATGACGAATTGTCTGTAGCATGTTTGGAGGAGGTATTGTGGCCCCGGTATCAAATTGGGTACCGGGGCCACCCCACTATGCAGTCCAGATACTTGTTTGGTGGAATTCAGACACGTGGAGGGTTTTTTAATTATATTGTGGCCTCGGTACCAAATTGTGTACCGGGGCCACCACACTACGCAGTCAAGATACTTGTTTGGTGGAATTCAGACCAGTTGAGGGTTTTATTATTATATTGTGTGGACCACTCTATCTATACCACACTACAACTCTATACCACTCTATTTCCTACTTTAATTCTATTTAATTCTATTTCCTACTTTAATTCTATTACTAATTAATTACCATAAAGAGGAACAAAATAAACCAATTTTACCAAAAGTATAATATGACTTAGACTTACAAACACTACACTTTAAAGATCGTGCCTTTAAATGAAAAAGTCAGTCTTCATTGCACGACTATGTGCAACAGGGACATTTTTTTGGGTTTACAAAGTCAAACAATAACACTTCGACCCTGTCTGTCTGGGGTCTCTCAATGACGAATTGTCTGTAGCATGTTTGGAGGAGGTATTGTGGCCCCGGTATCAAATTGGGTACCGGGGCCACCCCACTATGCAGTCCAGATACTTGTTTGGTGGAATTCAGACACGTGGAGGGTTTTTTAATTATATTGTGGCCTCGGTACCAAATTGTGTACCGGGGCCACCACACTACGCAGTCAAGATAGATAGATGCGTATTGCGTATCATAGATAAAGTACATTCAGTGGTGTGGGGCAAATTGAAAAATATTCAAAATGCACTGACATTATCAAAAACAAGAGGTTGTCACACGCTAAAACTCCAACATGTATATGATGGAGAGGATGGAGGAGCAGCCGTATGTGTAGTGTAATGCAGATCTGTTGAAGGTTTTTTATATATTTTATTGTGGTGCCCAGTGCCCACTCCTCTACGCAGTCCAGGTACAATTATTGGTGCGAATCATAAAAGTTCAGGGTTTTTAATATATTGTGGTGACCCACTCCTCTACGCAGTCCAGGTACAATTATTGGTGCGAATCATAAAAGTTCAGGGTTTTTAAGATATTGTGGTGACCCACTCCTCTACGCAGTCCAGGTACAATTATTGGTGCGAATCATAAAAGTTCAGGGTTTTTAAGATATTGTGGTGACCCACTCCTCTACGCAGTCCAGGTACAATTATTGGTGCGAATCATAAAAGTTCAGGGTTTTTAATATATATTGTGGTGACCCACTCCTCTACGCAGTCCAGGTACAATTATTGGTGCGAATCATAAAAGTTCAGGGTTTTTAAGATATATTGTGGTGACCCACTCCTCTACGCAGTCCAGGTACAATTATTGGTGCGAATCATAAAAGTTCAGGGTTTTTAAGATATTGTGGTGACCCACTCCTCTACGCAGTCCAGGTACAATTATTGGTGCGAATCATAAAAGTTCAGGGTTTTTAATATATATTGTGGTGACCCACTCCTCTACGCAGTCCAGAAAGATACCTTGTTGCAACGTTTTGGACTAATAACTATATTGTGAGGTGTTCAGAATACACTGTAAATTAGTGGAAATGCTTGTTATTGAATGTTATTGAGGTTAATAATAGCCTAGGAGTGAAAATAAGCCCAAAAACTTGATTTTTAAACTTTTTATGTTTTTTTCAAAAAAAATCCGAATCCAATACCTTAAATCCGAACCGAGACCTTTCGTCAAGTGTTTTGCGAGACAAATCCGAACCTCAAAAATAACGAAAATCCGGATCCAAAACACAAAACACGAGACCTCAAAAGTCGCCGGTGCACATCCCTAGTATCTAGATGAATCCACGAGATCAGTCCCGTTCCATCCGGCAAATAGCTCACCACCGGACATTCAGAACATAAATATCCCGATAGTAAACCTCCTCATAGATTGATTGATGGTCACCATTGATATTTTCATCTGTCGTCAGCAGCTTTTAATCCTAAAATGGCTGTCAACTAAGTCCCCAATATTTTTGTATCCAGAGTCCGGCTTGTAAAAGTCCAAATTAAATTTGTTATTTCCAAAGTCTGGCTTGAAATGTCCAAAAAGTATTTGTATCCAAAAGTCCCTGCTTGTAATGTCTTCTTTTCTTCTTGGGCAAAAAGCCCCTCTTGTTGCTTGCAGTCTTCTGATCTTCTTGTCCAGTAGGGCCCCCTTGTTGTTTTCAGCAAGTAGGGCCCCATATTTGTAACATCCACGCTTCTTCATTTTTGATTGAAGAAAAAAATAAAGAGGAGAGCCGCCACAATCAGGGTAGGTACAGTACTGCACCTACACTCCTCACACTACAGCACTGCGCCTACCAACTCACACTACAACACTACAGCCCACACACTACACCTCTACAGCACTGCACTTATCACATCGATCTACACCCCTACAGCACTACACTTACCCCATCACACTACACTCCTACAGCATTGCACCTACCCCTTCACACTACACCTCTTGAGTATTGCACCTACCCGCTCTCACTGCTCCTACCCCTCACACCACATATATACAGCACTGCACCTACCCCCTCAGACTACAGCACTACACTCCCTCACACTGCACCTCTACAGCACTCCACTACAACTCTACAACACTGCACCTTCCCCCTCACATTACAACTCTTCAGCACTGCACCTTCCTCCTCACACTACTCCTCTACAGCACTGCACCTACCCACTCACACTACAACACTACAGCCCACACACTATACCTCTACAGCACTGCTTTTGCCCCCTCACACTTCATCACTGCACCTACCCGCTCACACTACACCTCTTGAGCACTGCACTTCCCGCTCACACTGCACCTACCCTCTCACACTACATATCTACAGCACTGCACCTATCCCCTCAGACTACACCCCTAAAACACTACACCCCCTCACACTACATCTCTACAGCACTGCACCTACGCCCTCACACTACAGCACTGCACCTACCCCCTCACATTACACCTCTTGAGCACTGCACTACCCGCTTACACTGCACCTACCCTCTAGCACTACATATCTACAGCACTGCACCTACCCCCTCAGACTACACCCCTACAGCACTGCACCTACCCCCTCACACTACACCCCTAAAGCACTGCACCTACTCCTTCACAACTTCACCTCTACAGAATTGAACTTACCCCCTCACTACATATCTACAACACTGCATGTACCTCCCCTCACACTAGATATCTATAGCACTGCATGTACCCATCTTCACACTACACCTCTACAGCACTACACCTACCCCTCACACAACACCTCTACAGGACTGCACATACCCCCTCACACTACACCAGCACATCACCAGTTCTTTAGAATGAAATATAATACTCACTAAAACATAGATTGTGTTTTTTTGTTGTTTTTTAAAAAATTATTCTCCTCCCTTGCATTTTTAAAGGATTTGTGCACTTATGCCGGGCACTGTCGTGATAGCGCATGGCCTGTGGGGAGCATTAAGTGCTGTAGTGACACAACCAATCAGAGACTGCCATCCTGCTTACCTTCACTGCTGACAGTGAGAGCAAGCAGCACGATTAGTGCTCGGGTCAACACTCTGCCTTCCCCACATACTTCTTGATTCGATCTGCCCTTCTACCTGCGCCCTGTACTTTCCCTGTCTCCCTCCTGTCCCGGGTCCCCAGCCAGCACCTATGAGCAGGATTGGGGCCACCACTGGCTCCCTGCTCTCCTGAGACTCCAGCATAAGCCTAGGTTGAAAAACCCTCCCAGCAAGCCAGAGCCCGTGCCACTGTCGTCAGTGTTGCTGCTTTCCACATTTGGCATCTAGCAGCATGGATTCTGAGCAGAGATTGTGCATGCTCTATTCTTCCCACCGCCTGGAACTGTGGAACCCTGTCACCTTACAACTCAACAGTATTATTAATAATAATTCCAAGTCTAGTTTATTTTACAATAATCAGGGGAGCTGATTAAAATGCCAAAGTACAATATTATGTCAGTCAATAGCAATTATATATTATCTATCTCATATCTATCTATCTATCTATCTATCTATCTATCTATCTATCTATCTATCTATCTATCTCATATCTATCTATCTATCTATCTATCTATCTATCTATCTATCTATCTATCTCATATCTATCTATCTATCTATCTCATATCTATCTATCTATCTATCTATCTATCTCATATCTATCTATCTCATATCTATCTATCTCATATCTATTTATCTATCTATTAATCTCATATCTATCTATCTATCTATATCCTATCTATCTATCTATCTATCTATCTATCTAATATCTATCTATCTATCTATCTATCTATCTCATATCTATCTATCTATCTCATATCTATCTATCTATCTGTCTGTCTATCTATCTATCTATCTATCTATCTATCTATCTATCTATCTCATATGTATGTATGTATGTATGTATCTATCTAATATCTATCTATCTCATATCTATCTATCTCATATCTATCTATCTATCTATCTATTTTTCCATCTCATATCTATCTATCTATCTATCTATCTATCTATCTATCTATCTATCTATATATCTATCTCATATTTATCTATCTATCTCATATCTATCTATCTATCTATCTATCTATCTATCTATCTATATATCTATCTCATATGTATGTATGTATGTATGTATGTATCTATCTAATATCTATCTATCTCATATATATCTATCTCATATCTATCTATCTATTTTTCCATCTCATATCTATCTATCTATCTATCTATCTATCTATCTATCTATCTATCTATCTATATATCTATCTATCTCATATCTATCTATCTATCTCATATCTATCTATCTATCTATCTATCTATCTATCTATCTATATATATATATATATATATATCATATCTATCTATCTATCTATCTATCTATCATTTATTTGGTAAAGAAAAAGAAAGAAAAAAACTTGCTATATTTTTCAATGTTCTTTTTATTAATGATTAAATTATTAACAGGTGACAATAATTGAATACTTTATTTCTGTGCATTCTGCTGGGACTTTACTTTGCACATATGTATTGTTTGTATCTTGCAGTTTGTTGTGTCTGTCTCAGTCCGGCAAGTGCCATATATACGGGAATTTAAAACAAAGTTTAATACTAACATTTAAACCAACAATCTGTGCAAAACTTTACATAATCTAATCACTTCCTGCAAAGCTTTCATTTACACTTAACTGCATTATACAGCATTTTTATATGCTTACAGTGTTAAACTAATAACTTCCTATAAGCTAATCACTTACTATTCACTTTCTTAAACAACCAGTTTAATCTAAAATGCCTTCACAAACTGGATTTACCTTGTAACCAAACACTTCTATTATCCAGTACTTGCAATCTCTATTGGCTTTTTCCATCAACTCAAACAGCTCACAGTAAATCTTATCTAACAGACAAATCTTGCCAATACAACTTGCTAAGATTCTCAGTCACTGCTTAAAATGGCTGATCCCATGCCATGCTTTGTTACAAGCACATGTCAGCAGCATGTGCTTGTAATGGCCTGTTTTACTACCAATGCAACACTTTCATAGCAACAGTAACAGACCCAGTTCTTATTAGACTACACAACCAGTATTAGCAATATTCTTTTAAACCTTCAGTAATACAATATACCATTCTTGCAAGGCCACCACAATTACCTTTCTATTTAGCAATCATTATAAATTGTCCATTAATCTCTATTTGGTCTCACAAGCTATTAATACAAGACCATATGGCAGCTATGTCACATTGTCCTCTTTACACCCTTAGGGGGGAAGGGGTAAGAGAGTGAGAGCATACTTGCCAACTCTCCCGAAAAATTCCGGGAGACTCCCGAAATTCGAGTCAGTGTCCCGGGCTCCCGGGGGAGATGGCATTTCTCCCGCATCCCGGATTTCACTGAGAATCACGTCATTTGACCCGATTCTCAGTGAATCACGCCATTTTTGAGGGCGGGAGGGGGCAGGACGAGGCCAATCGCATCATTTTGGCCCCGCCCCCTGCAACGCAAATTACGTTTTCGGGGGGGTGGGGCCAAAATGGCGCGTTTGGCCTCGTCCTGGCCTCTCCCGACCTCCAGTCTCGCCCCCTCTGAGCCAGAAGGCATTTTACACAATACATTCTTTATCTAGCAGATATTAACAAAGCTTACAACATAGGTATTCTCTCCTACAATAACCTCTTTGCTAAGTTTTCTAATATCACTTAACAATAATTTCCAACAATGTAAAGACATCTATTTAAAATCTTTACAAACTATGTATTCACGATTGTCTATTTCCTCATGTTTTAAACGTTACCAGAGCCGTATGAAAGGGCCCATACACGTTATGCTTTACTGTGTCCAAAATAGGAAGCAAAATCCTGTGTGTCTGTTTGCTTCTCAGTCCAGCAAGCAAGAGATGAAAAATCTGTAACTTTCTGTATGCAGTGTTATCTAAAAAGAAGTCTTTGTCTTTAGAGACTTAACTACAAAAACTTCTGTGAAATGGGCTGATGTACCTGACTGAAAGCCTCTCTATCACTCTACCACCCTTTGCTCCTTCCCTCCTGTAATTGTGTCTGAGATCCACGCTCTTCTTTCCTACTCATCTTCCACAACTTGTCCTCTTGACCCTGTCCCCTCCAAGTTCCTTCACTCCCTAATGCCTGTTGTCACCTTGCTCACCTCTTTAACCTCTCCCTCTCCACTGGTATCTTCCCCTTGGCCTTCAAGCATGCTCTCATCTCCCCTATTCTCAAAAAACCTCCCTTGACCCATCCTCCCTCTCCAACTATTGCCCTGTATCTCTGCTTCCCTTTGCTTCTATAATTCTAGAATGATTTCTCTTCAATCAACTGACTCACTTTCTCTCCTCCCTCTCCAGTCTGGCTTCCGTCCCCTTCACTCAACTGAAACTGCCCTCACTAAAGTAACTCTCAGCTAAGTCCAAAAGTCAATTCTCCCTTCTCGACCTCCTCAACCTCTCTGCTGCTTTTGACATCATCGATCGTTCTCTTCTCCTCGCCATCCTTCACTCCCTAGGTCTTTGCGAAACACCTCCCTCCTGGTTTGTCTCCTATCTATCCGGCCATTCTTTTAGTGTCTCTGCTTCCGGCTCTTCCTCCCCCCCTTTTTGTTTTCTTTTGGAGTCCTCCCAAGGCTTTATCGTTGGCCCTCTCTCTCTATACCACCTCTCTCTGTGAACTTATTCAATCATTTAATGGCACGCAAAACTATCTTTCCTCCCCTGTTCTGTCTCCCGCCTTCCTAATCCAAGTATCTAGCTGTCTCTCGGCTGTAACTACCTGGATGTCACAGCACTACCTCAAACTCAACATCTCTAAATCCGAGCTTATCATTTTTCCTCTCGCCAATGTTGCTGTTCCTCCCATTATTTCCTTTTTGGTTGACAACATAACTTTCTCTCCTGTCACCCAAGCACGCTGCCTTGGAGTCACCCATGACTCTGCCCTCAGCTTTACCACTCATATCCAGTCCCTCACCAAATCTTGCCACTTCCTCCTCCATATCATCATGAAAATCTGCGCCTTCCTCTCTCAGGAAGCAACCAAAATCCTTATCTATTCACTCATCATTTTTCGCTTCTACTATTGCAACCTCATTCTCACTGGCCTTCCTGCCTCTCACATTTCTGACCTTTAAACCATATAGAATGCTGCGGCAAGGCTCAACTTCCTCTCCTATCACTCCCCTTCTGCTATTGCTCTGCGCAATTCCTTCATTGGCTCCCCATCCATTTCAGAATTCAGTTCAAGCTCCTTACTCTCACTAACGAAGCCCTCACTAACACTTCTCCCCCTTACATATCTGACCTTGTCTCGAGGTACATTCCTACCAGTCCACTACGCTCTGCCTCTTTCATCCACCTCAATTCACCTCTCATTACCTCCCATCATGTTCGCCTCTAAGACTTCTGCCACGTTGGCTCCATTCTTTGAAACTCCATAGCCCGCCGTAGCCCACCTTACTCGACTCTCTCCCAGTCCTTCAAATGCTCACTCAAAACTCACCTTTTTAAGCTCCCCTATCCTACCACCTTCGGACCATCTTATCCATCACCTCCTCTTCCTTCACCTGTCATCTATATTTTATCCCTACTAGTCCAACTGTCTCTCACCACAACTCCCTCTAGAATGTAAGCTCTCACAGGCAGGGTACTCTCTACCTATTGTCCCACGTCTGTCCACTGTCTGACTCCCTTGTACGTCCTGCACAAAGGATGGTCCTACTCTAAACAATGAGAGTCCCTATATTTGGGCCATACATATGTGTTTTTAAATTGAGAGCTAACTTACCAAAGAGGTACCCCAGAAGCCTCCAAATAGCAATCCAATGTCAGCACTCCCCCTCAGCTACTGACACCAACATGCCTCTCAGAGAAATACAAAAGTGGAAGCTGCTCAAATCAATTTATAGGCCATAACAGGTGCTTGAAAGGGTGGGGTTATCCTGCAAGGAACATACACACAACATTTATTCCCCCAGCACAATGCTATAGCCAGCAACAGATCTGCCATTTCTACTGTAGATAAAAATACAAAAGTCTTTGTTGCACACATTTGCAAATGTATGTTTAAGCCATCCGCCACGCCAAGGCGCTTTTGCTAATAGGATGGTCCTACTCTAAACAATGAGAGTCCCTATATTTGGGCCATACATATGTGTTTTTAAATTGAGAGCTAACTTACCAAAGAGGTACCCCAGAAGCCTCCAAATAGCAATCCAATGTCAGCACTCCCCCTCAGCTACTGACACCAACATGCCTCTCAGACAAATACAAAAGTGGAAGCTGCTCAAATCAATTTATAGGCCATAACAGGTGCTTGAAAGGGTGGGGTTATCCTGCAAGGAACATACACACAACATTTTTTCCCCCAGCACACTGCTATAGCCAGCAACAGATCTGCCATTTCTACTGTAGATAAAAATGCAAAAGTCTTTGTTGCACACATTTGCAAATGTATGTTTAAGCCATCCGCCACGCCAAGGCGCTTTTGCTAATAGGATGGTCCTACTCTAAACAATGAGAGTCCCTATATTTGGGCCATACATATGTGTTTTTAAATTGAGAGCTAACTTACCAAAGAGGTACCCCAGAAGCCTCCAAATAGCAATCCAATGTCAGCACTCCCCCTCAGCTACTGACACCAACATGCCTCTCAGACAAATACAAAAGTACGTCCTGTCATGTATTTTGTTGCACTCTGTGTGAGTACCCATAGCATTACTCACACTCATCTGTGCTACTTATGTGTATTACGTCATATATTTGTTACTTACTTCTGTACCGAGCATTACAGAACCTGTAACGTCTTATAAATAAATAAATTATTATTAATAATAATAATAATAATAATAATGAAGTGTAAATGTTTTTACCCTCACAGCTCTCCCTAGACAAAAGTCAGTACCCTGCCATACAAAGCGTGTGTGAAAAGGAAAATGTCAAATATCATATTTCTTCTCAATTGCTAAAAGAAAGGCTATTTTTTTTAATAAAGAAAAGAGTATCACTTCTGATCAACCTAATAAATATATCAATCAAAGGATTTTGTGAAAGTGGATCAAAAGTGCTCTTGTCCCAAAATAAAACATGGAGTGTTATATTAATTAAAATAATCTTTCAATTTCAGTTGTCTATGAAAATGATACAATTCCACTTCCCAATCAAAAGCACTTTACAATGTAAACTTCTTTAGAAAACATACATCTAAGATTCTGTTTGACAATAATCAGATAAACTGAAATCCACTACTACCTTATTTGTTTCTGTTTGGTGTTTATGTTTAAAGTCTCTCCTTTTGCACTTGTTGGCACTTGCTTTTTATATTTAACATTTATTTTTTGAGGCTAAGTATGCTCTTCTTTTAAAAATGACTGTTCAAGTCACAATGAGAAGTATCAGAATTGCTCATAGAGGTATGGAAATCCAAATCATCGAAAGATTTGTATAAAGTTTAATTCTACGTCTTTGTGAAGTTATAATATTAAGTTTTGCACCACTTCAGTGTAATCAAGGGTATACCCTTTATTGTTTATAATCCTCTGGGATAATTATGTACTTCTCTTACTTAAAATGAAGTACATCTCATTTAAATGAATGGATAGTAGCGTCCAATTTTGCTAATTAACAGAAGAATTTTTATCTTCAACACATCAAAAAGGATGTGTTCTAAAGTATAACAGTGATATATATCGTAATTAAAAAGGTGGTGCAGCTACAGTTTGATAGAAAAAAAGCCACTCACTTACATGAACCTTTAAATGGATGTGCACAGCTAGCATTGTAGTATAAAGTGCCTCCTAAGATCATTATGTAACCAGCACACACAGGAATAGTTCAGGAATAGATGCAAATATTTAATCCCTATGATAGAGTAGCAGAAGAGAGATTACTGCAAGTGGTAGGACAGGAGCGTAGTACTAGGGGAGAGTAGAGATAAAGTCATGTTGACTTTATACATTATTTTTACCCCTATTTCCTCGCACTGACCCAACCCCCATATGATGGAAGAGAGAGTAAGAGAGAGAGACTGAGCTGCTGCTGGGCATTGACCTAAAGGCATTATCAGGTGGGTACCAGGGTAGACATACTACCACATCACACATCCCTACAAATGGAGATTACATATACATAAGGAACTATCCACATAGGAATATGAAAACCTACTCTCTTTCTCTACCAGTCAGAGCAGAACTGAATATCAGAACAGACTTCCAGTCAATCAAGTGTATTTAATGAGATGTAAAACACACATGGAAAATACTGCTCACTATATAGTAGATATGTGATCGAAACAAGAACATTTCAAGCTGGCTGCCCACTCTCCATATCAGACAGAGCATCCCAGTAGAACATGAAACCAAGTATGCCTCAGCAATGTGTTTTGAGAATCACTTCTTCTATAGGCTGTGGGAGTGCAGGTGTGTGCGTAAGTGAAAGAGCCATCTTAATAATACCTGTGAAGAGTATACACACAGTGACTACTGGTAGTAATTCTAGTATAGTGGGATACTAGTTAGGAGTGGACAAAATACTTGGTGTTCGTTTACTCTGAGCAACACAACTCAAGCGAACTAATTATTTCTTGCTTTTAAAATACAAGTGTTTGAAAATATATATTTTGTGAAGGACAGTATCATATTTGTGCTAGCTAGTAGCCAAAAATCAGGTTGCCGTGTTTGATAGCATCCCCACAAATAACTTCCAGAAAAAAAGTACCTTTTCTAAGAGTCACACTGATGATATGTCAACACAACACAGCAATGTGAAAGATTATTATGACATCTGGTCAGGTTTAATAGAGATGCCCAAATATATTGACACCTCTACCACACCTCAATGTGATACAGCTTGTATTAGTGGAATGGTGGAGGATTACTTTAATGATAATGTAGAGCTTAGCATCTCTGACATTCCATTTGAATTCTGGGAGGAATAAAAAGCAATTTGGAGCCCCTTGTACAAACCAGCTATGTTGTACTTAAGCTGCCCACCCTCCAGTATGTACTCTGAAAGAGTATTTAGCACAGACGGGATAACTGTGAGCAATTGTTGTTGGAGGCTACTTTCCAAAAATATTGAAACTGGTGTTCACCAAAATTAAGTACAAATTGTTGTTTCTGACAATTACAAACAGAATCTCTAACCCTGGATTCCGGTGAGGATGAACTAAAATTGTGTGATAATGATAATCCCAAAAATTATATTGACATCAGTGATGAGGATGATGATGAGGGTGATGACATTGTCAACATTATTATTATTGAGGGAGTAGTATGATAGAATGAAGGAGTACGTTTCAGTGGTAGAAGGCAGCACGAGAAATGGCGAGGTTATCAGAGTAGGGATGAGGCGATGGTCATTAGCCAGCCGTAGAAGGCGGGTGGGAGCATGTATTGAGATGGGGTTGGAGAGGTAGGTAGTATGATGATGAGGTATTTGAAGAGGGGAATAGAAGGGGAACGGGAGCCAATGTAAATGTTGACAGAGAGTGGAGGCAGAAGTGGAGTGGAAAGAAAAGAAGATTAGTTTTGCTCTAGCATGAAGCATAGACGGAAGAAGAACGAGATGGGAGAGGTTGCATTATGTGGAGGAATCCGTGTATTGCTGAGAATAAACACACTCTTCCACTACAGCCTAGAAAAATAGTGCATCTATAAATCAACAAGATTGAGTAATTAAAAAGCAAATATATTTAGTCTAAAATGACGACACCACTTGGCTAAATTCCATGGCTATTCCTCAAAAAATATCAGGAGATTTTACAAATACATAACAGATAAAAATGTCATACTGCTTATATGTAACAACACTGATTTAATTAAAATGTAACCTGGATGATTTTAATACTTGGAGATCGGTAGCCAAATATCATGCAAAACTTATAGCAAGCAGTTCTATATTTAATTATAGCTCAACATAATTCACATGTCACAGTGCAGCTCATCTGAAAGCAAGTTACCTACAGTGCTGGTAAGTTATAAAGAAGATTCTCTAAAAAAGAAAAGATGGATTATGCAGCTCTCATTTTAATAACTGTTACTTGGATTTTGATAATCATTGGATTGTTTATCAATACATTTATAGTGGCAAAAAACCTAATTTGGTTTCACAAGGGTCAAACCCTTCAAACTGTTGACATTATCATGACCAGCCTGGGAATGGTTAGGATCATTCTTCTAATTTTGTGGATGTCCCTTAATATAATGAGTGATGATAAAGATACAATTTCAGCTATTATGTTTGTAAAATATATTATCACTCCAGCAATGTTCGTGGAGTTCTGCAGCCTGTGGTGGGGCACCGTGCTCTGTGTGTTCTACTGCGTAAAGATCACAAACTACAGCAACAGATTATTCCTGAGACTTAAGATGAACATCTCCAGGTTGGTGCCGTGGCTGCTTCTGATGTCAATGATGGTGTCTTTTCTTTCCAGTCTGCCATTTGGATGGTTTGTGGACATGAATTCTACACATGTCATTAATGGTTCTAATGATGGAAATATAACTTTGGAAATAAATGACAATTTCCTCTTCCTGAACCTTGTAGGATCCTTCATACCATTCCTCATATTCTGTGCAGCCATTTCTCTTCTGATTGTATCACTCCTAAAACACACCAGGAATATGAGCAGCAAAGATTCAGGATTCACAAAACCTCAACTTGTTGCCCACAAAAGGGCAATTATAAATATGGCCTCTTTTCTGTTCTTTTATGTCCTTTTTTTAATAAGTTCCAATGTCATGCCTTTAACATTGCAACTCCAAAATCCATTATATGGTCTTTTTTGCAATATTTGTTATACTTCCTATCCAAGTCTGCACTCAATTGTGTTAATAGTCAGCAACGGAAAGCTGAAACGCTCCATTCTTGCTGCTTTCTGCTGTGTAGGGAAAGTCAATCTCGAATAACACATTCGTGGAGCAATCTTTATCATTGTCACGTCAACAATAGCTGTAGAGCAATAATTTAGATTGTCCGGTTTGTCTGGAGTATACTGTTTATAAATATTAATAATCTAGTAAAATATTATCTTTAAATAGGAGCAAAAGTATTTGGGAGGAGAAACTTAGTATATTTCAGCCTGTATTCCTATGTATACTGTCATATTGTATATTTATTTATAGATCATTCTGTATGTCTAATATTATGTGACCTTGTATCTATCTCCAAACCCAGGTCAATGTTTTAGAGAGAAAACTGCCAGTTTCAAAGGAAAAAAAATTCTCCTCTAAGTAAAGAAGTCTTTATTTTCACCTCTCGGTAATACTGGACATTAAGTACTTTCCTAAATAATTCTATTCTTAATAACTTTCACCTTGAACATTACTAACCTGGAAATCTATGGAATTGGCATACACAAGACATTGTCTAGCAATTAAACAAAATGGATTATAAACAGTTTCCTCTTCATGTACAAAGACTCAGTTTATCATAAAAGTTATGAATCTGTCTGAGACATTAACACAGATGTATGTGATGGGGCAGTATAACGATTCTATAATATACTGTATAACAGACTGCAATATATTCATATATATATTTAAAGCAAAACTGATGCAAATAACCTATGATAGTTTCTTCAATTGAAGATACATTGAAAAACATGTTGGACAAATCTAAGACAACAAGTTAGAAACAGAACTAAGAAATCTGTGCATGTCTGCAGTAACTGCAATTGAAATCTGTGTGTATCTGTGGATTTCTGGGACACAGGAGCTTTCCAGATGTAACCATCATTGTCACCAGCAAAAGAAGACCAGATAGATACACAACATGCTGCACTTATAGATCAGCAGCTACAGATTTGTTCAGAACTGGCTGATGATAATAGTGTCATGCAATCCAGTGTAGGTAGAAGCACTGAGGTGACTCTATGTTCCCAAATAACTAATGACACAAGTCGATTAGTGTAGCAGCTGAGGGGAGTGGGGGATGTGGATAAGAGTTCTGTCAAACACCAACCTTAAAGCAATAACAAAGGCAGACTGAACATCATCTCTTCATCTTGCATGATAACAGCATTTGAGGATAGTGATCTGAGTTAGAATTTGACTAAGAGTTTACACAAATAGAATTGTGCAGCAGAGCCGGCTCTTTCACTATTGTGTGGATCCCTTCATCATCATCATTTATTTATATAGCGCCACTAATTCGCAGCACTGTACAGAGAAACTCACATCAGTCCCTGCCCCATTGGAGCTTGGAGCTTACAGTCTAAATTCCCTAACACACACTAACACACACACAGACATCCCCACCATCATCATGGGTGACTTCAACATCCCCATTGATAACCCACCTTCCAAAGCTGCTTCCAAACTACTCTCTCTAACATCCTCACTTGACCTCTCCCAGTGGATTGAATCATCTACTCATCAGGATGGCCACTGCCTTGATCTTGTTTTCTCTAGACTATGCTCAGTTTCTAATTTTATTAATACACCCTTCCCCCTCTCGGATCATCACCTTATCAGCTACACTCTCACCCCCACTGCTCTAACCTCTCTACTGTCTAACTCAACCAAGCCTCCTCATACTCGTAGAAATCTTAATTCTATTAATCTTCAACAATTTTCCACCTCTCTCCAACACCTTCTCTCCCCTATCTCTACATTCTCATCCCCTGAGATGGCAGTACCTCATTTTCACCTAACCTTAGCAACGGCCCTTGATCAAGTGGCTCCAGCGACACTTCATACTACACGTCGACTTCGATGTCAACCGTGGCACACCAAAGCAACACGAAATCTTCAAAAACTGTCCCGTAAAGCAGAACGTCACTGGCGTAAATCTCGAAGCTCTAATGACTTCTTCACATATACTTCTGTCTACCACTCCTATCGAAATGCTCTGGACACTGCAAAACAAACATACTTTCAATCTCTTATCTATGCTCAGGCTTCTAACCCCAAACGCCTTTTCAATACATTTAATCATCTTCTCAATCCTCCCACCCCGAACCCTCCATCTACTATCAGTGCTCAAGATCTTGCTACCTACTTCAAGGACAAGATTGATAAGATCAGACTAGAAATGGTATCCTCCTCCTCAACAAGCCATCAGCTCATTTCCTTCCCACTACCCTCTGACACCCTTTCTTCATTTGACCCCACAAATGAAGAGGAAATTTCTACGCTCTTCTTATCTTCCTACTCTACCTCCTGTCCTCTCGATCCTATTCCCTCGCAAATTGGTAGATCCCTGTCTTCTGTGCTCATTTCACCTCTAACTCAAATCTGTAATCTCTCACTCTCTACTGGCATCTTTCCATCACTATACAAGCATGCAGTGATTACTCCTATTCTAAAAAAACAAAACTCCGACCCAAACTCTCTCTCAAATTACCGTCCCATCTCTCAGCTCCCTTGCCCCTCCAAGCTTCTAGAGAGACTTGCCTACACTCGCCTCACACGCTTTCTTTCCGCAAACAACCTGTTGGATCCTCTTCAGTCTGGCTTTCGTTCTCAACACTCCACAGAGACTGCGCTGACCAAGGTTGTTAATGATCTGATCACTGCTAAGACTGAACGCCATTACTCTCTCCTAATTCTCCTTGATCTCTCGGCTGCATTTGACACCGTTGACCACTCTCTTCTCATACAAACGCTGCAATCCCTAGGTCTTCAAGACACAGTTCTATCCTGGTTCTCATCTTACCTCTCTAATCGCTCTTTCACTGTTAATTTCTCTGGAGCCACATCTGCTCCGCTTCCCCTATCAGTTGGAGTACCACAAGGCTCGGTGCTAGGTCCTCTGCTGTTCTCTATCTATACCGCTTCTCTTGGAAATCTAATAAGTTCCTTTGGCTTTCAGTATCATCTCTATGCGGATGATACCCAAATCTATCTATCCTCTCCTGATATCTCGACATCTGTGTTGTCCCGTGTAACTGACTGTCTTTCTGCCATTTCATCTTGGATGTCCTCTCGTCAACTCAAACTTAATCTTTCTAAAACAGAGTTAATAATATTCCCACCCGCCAACAAGAGCATACCTGACATTTCTATCTCTGTTGATAACATGACCATAAATCCCACCCCACAAGCTCGCTGCCTAGGTGTAATCCTTGATTCACGCCTATCCTTTGTTCCCCACATTGACTCTATATCTAAATCATGTTACATACATCTAAAGAACATTTCCAGAATCCGCACATATCTCACACAAGACACTGCTAAAACCTTAATTCATGCACTAATCATCTCCCGCATTGACTATTGCAATTCCCTCCTTACTGGTCTTCCCAAAAACAGACTCAAACCCCTAAAATCTATTTTGCATGCTTCGGCAAGACTGATTTTCCTTGCAAATAGCTATTCCTCTGTTGAATCACTCTGTATGTCTCTACACTGGCTGCCTGTCTTCTACCGAATCCAATATAAAATACTTTTACTAACCTACAAGGCCATCAACAAAGCTGCACCAACATACATCTCCTCTCTTGTCTCAAAATATCTCCCAACTCGGCAACTCCATTCTGCAAAAGATCTGCGTCTCTCATCCACCCTCATTACATCCTCCCATTCCCGGTTACAGGACTTCTTTCGGGCTGCACCCACTCTATGGAACTCTCTCCCTCGCACAATAAGACTCTCCTCTGTTCTACAAACTTTCAAGCGTTCTCTGAAAACCTACCTATTCAGACAAGCTTATAATATTCCTCAACCACCATCTTAACCTCACTACCTTTAGCCTGTTACACAATTTCACACAAGACAACTACCCCCGGACCAACATTGTTGTGTGACAGGATCATTTAGCTTATGAGTCACCCTACCTTTGCAGTCTGGCTGGGCCAAGATGCAAAATGTATACTTAACCTCATGTGTCAATCTCCCATTGTCCCATAGATTGTAAGCTTGCGAGCAGGGCCTTCTCACCTCTTTGTCTGTTTTACCCAGTTTGTTTATTAGTTTATTACGTTTGTCCCCAATTGTAAAGCGCTACGGAATATGTTGGCGCTATATAAATAAATGATGATGATGATGATGATGATGATGATACATAGACTAGGGTCAATTTGATAGCAGCCAATTAGCCTAGATGTATGTTTTTGGAATGTGGGAGGAAACCGGAGCACCTGGAGTTAACCCACACAAACACGGGGACAACATACAAACTCCTCACAGATAAGGCCATGGTTAGGAATTGAACTCATGACCCCAGTGCTGTAAGGCAGAAGTGCTAACCACTTAGCCACCGTGCTGCCCGTTATGTGGAGTGCTTTTTCGTACTTTAGTTGTACATTGACATTTTGCTGTATGAAAAAAGCTAAAGATGATTCTGCTGTATGGGGAGGTTGGGGTAGAACCACAATACGTATGACCAAGTTCTGCCAGCAAAACATGTAAAATGTCTCTGCCAAAGGAGTATAAGGTGAATAATTAACAGAACCGTTTCAAAACTTTCACTCATCTCATTCAGAATATGGAAGAATATTCTATGCTGTAAATCTAAAGATACATTAAAATAATGATCTACATATCAGACAAAGGTCAGATCATTATGACACAGTATATATAGTCAATACCATAGTGTCAAAATGTTACATTTTCTCTGTGATACTTGTAGTTATGAGACATTGTTAAGTTGTCCCATGTTACAGATTGTTGAAATAACCTGAATAAACTGGGTTTTGTTGTGTTTGGCTGACTGATATTGAGTCTCAGTTTCTTGTCTCTGGGATGATAGTGACAGTCAACCTTTATCACAAAATAAAACATACCTACATCTATTCATATCTGGTTCCATAAGAATGTTTATGAAATGCCTTTGAATTTAAGAAAAGTTGATATCTCTTAAATAACAACAACAACTGTCTTTTTGTTTTATTATAAGAGCACAGTCGTGCCCTTATATTAAGGTTGCATCTAATGAACGACATTCCGCCATTATAAATCTGTGAGAGGGGAGCATGGTGTTTGAGGGTCTACATTTTAAAACATATTAAAGCTATTAAGCTGAAATTAGGCATGTTAATGGAGAACTGTCCATAGGTGCTACATGCCAAATTTCAGAAAAAAAAGAATAAAAAATGACAAATTAGGAATAATCTAAACTTCAAAATCTCGCTGTTTTTTTCCACTTCCTTTTTTGCAAAAGTCAACGTTTTTCTGGGTTTTTTGGGAGAGCGTAACTCGGTGTACAGGGAGTTTAAAGACTTGGGGTTAGCTTTGTATGAAAGCTATTAGGGCTAAGGATTGCCTTTGAGGGTTTCAAATATTGAGAAAATTACAGTTTTTTTGCAATTTGGTAAAATATGCCCCATTTTAAAGATAGGGGATTTCATAACGTTGCGCATGTCAAATAGAGGTGTGTGCTGGGTGTACTCAGACTGGCTTCACTTGCAAGTACAAATATGGCTGACTGACCCTCTCGCTAAGAAAAATGTTTCTGTGAGCAGGAGAATTTAGCTATATTTATTGGGCTGGTTGGTGTTTTAGGGCTGATTGGAGGCACACTATACTAATATTAGCCCTGGCACCGCTCTGAGGGATTAAACTGTGAAATGAGAGCGGTGCCAGGTCTTATACTAGTATGGTGTGCCTCCAATTAGACCCAAAACACCAACCAGCCCAATAAATATAGCTAAATTCTCCTGCTCATAGAAGAAAATTTGTTAGCGAGAGGGTCAGTTACAGAGCGGCTGTTACAGAGCCCGTTTAAAATTCAAATTCAAAATTGTTCTGTGGTTCCTGTTGGGATTTTAAAAAAAAAAGTGTGGGGTCCCACCCTCTATTCACTATCAACCATAGTGCTGCCAGACTACTGCTAGTTCCGTGAAAATCGGGGAACAAATCTGCGTGGGGTCCCCCGATTTTCATGGAACCAGTACTAGGCAAACCAGCCGGGGTTGGTGTTAATATAGCAGGGGGACACGCAGCAGGGGTCTCCCTGCTATAATTACAAATCAACCCCAAGCTGTTCAGCGCTGGGCTGGATTCCTTAGGGAGTGGGGCCCGCCGAAAAAACAAGCGGCCCCCCCTCTAGGGACACCCAGACCAGTGCTATGGCTCTTCCTACACCCCAGGGAGGTGGGTGTAGGGTAATAACGGTGATTAAACACAAAATGTCCTGGTGCAATGAAACAGATCTCCAATCACCACCGGATTCTCTCTTAAAAGAGAAAAAACCAAACCACACCCGCTGCTGTAAGACCCGTGGAGTCTTAAATACTAAATGCAAAAAAACAAATAAACAGCGCTGAGTGTGAAGCGGAAATCTCTCTAGTAATACCATAAAGCATGGATAGATAAAATAACAATTTATTCAGCATGTGTATAACAAATATAAAACACAATGACTAATAAATGACCATCCATTTAAACATTATCCATAGCACACACAACACTATCTGTCCACCCAACTAGCCTTCTACTCCCCACTTATTTAATATCCCATTAGCATCTACACTGCCCTAATATTCCCACACCGCTTCCCCCTTTTAAAGGGAACACAACCAAATTTACAATTTAAATTGAAAAGCAAGCATATGCACTAATTAGCAGTTTTTCTGCGGAGCTCATAACTAAGAAGCTTGGAACAGGGCATCTTAATCCCCCTGCCCGCCCCACCCCTAAGAGTTTACTACTCTGCAAACCCATATAGTCACCCCAGTTTACACGGCACTAGAGCTATAAACTAGGCAAAACAGCTATAAACAAATATTGCAAAAGGAGCTATAAACATTTCCCACTCCAGAAGAGCCACCAGACGACCGTTATCGTGTATACTGTCTCGCCTGTTCTCTCTCCCTTTCCCTCCCTCTCCCTCCCTATCCCCATCTTATCTCCCCACAGGTCGCGCCACGGAACAAACAAGGAAGTAATAAATGACCAGCTGATCACATTGATTAGAAACTATAACATATGACTCAAAGGAATCGGGGTTCAAAAATAGTCTCACAAGGAATAAGTAAGTAATTGGTGGCCAATGGGTAACTCCTCGAGAAACTTTGAGATGAGAATGTCTGGAATGCTCGAAAAAGAGCTAATAGTATTATAACACAGAACTCCGTTGAATCTCTGAAAATGTTGTGCCTGAAAGATCGATAGTGTGTGAACAGTAGATGAGTCCAAGGGATATTTCATCAAACCAATGTCTCTATTCAATCAAACATAGTAAGATAGGTCTCCAGGATATTGACAAATAGATTTCTGTATGTGGAAATAATATTGTACTTCATCCGGTAATAAGCAAACATGCAGAAAGATATTACCGTATCTAGATGAATCCACGTGATCAGTCCCGTTCCGTCCGGCAAATAGCTCACCACCGGACATTCAGAACATAAATATCCCGATAGTAAACCTCCTCATAGATTGATTGATGGTCACCATTGATATTTTCATCTGTCGTCAGCAGCTTTTAATCCTAAAATGGCTGTCAACTAAGTCCCCAATATATTTGTATCCAGAGTCCGGCTTGTAAAAGTCCAAATTAAATTTGTTATTTCCAAAGTCTGGCTTGAAATGTCCAAAAAGTATTTGCTTTTCTTCTTGGGCAAAAAGCCCCCCTTGTTGCTTGCAGTCTTCTGATCTTCTTGTCCAGTAGGGCCCCCTTGTTGTTTTCAGCAAGGAGGGCCCCATATTTGTAACATCCACGCTTCTTCATTTTTGATTGAAGAAAAAAATAAAGAGGAGAGCCGCCACAATCAGGGTAGGTACAGTACTGCACCTACACTCCTCACACTACAGCACTACGCCTACCAACTCACACTACAACACTACAGCCCACACACTACACCTCTACAGCACTGCACTTATCACATCACTCTACACCCCTACAGCACTACACTTACCCCATCACACTACACTCCTACAGCATTGCACCTACCCCTTCACACTACACCTCTTGAGTATTGCACCTACCCGCTCTCACTGCTCCTACCCCTCACACCACATATATACAGCACTGCACCTACCCCCTCAGACTACAGCACTACACTCCCTCACACTGCACCTCTACAGCACTCCACTACAACTCTACAACACTGCACCTTCCCCCTCACATTACAACTCTTCAGCACTGCACCTTCCTCCTCACACTACTCCTCTACAGCACTGCACCTACCCACTCACACTACAACACTACAGCCCACACACTATACCTCTACAGCACTGCTTTTGCCCCCTCACACTTCATCACTGCACCTACCCGCTCACACTGCACCTACGCACCTACGCCCTCACACTACAGCACTGCACCTACCCCCTCACATTACACCTCTTGAGCACTGCACTACTCGCTTACACTGCACCTACCCTCTAGCACTACATATCTACAGCACTGCACCTACCCCCTCAGACTACACCCCTACAGCACTGCACCTACCCCCTCACACTACACCCCTAAAGCACTGCACCTACTCCTTCACAAATTCACCTCTACAGAATTGAACTTACCCCCTCACTACATATCTACAACACTGCATGTACCTCCCCTCACACTAGATATCTATAGCACTGCATGTACCCATCTTCACACTACACCTCTACAGCACTACACCTACCCCTCACACAACACCTCTACAGGACTGCACATACCCCCTCACACTACACCAGCACATCACCAGTTCTTTAGAATGAAATATAATACTCACTAAAACATAGATTGTGTTTTTTTGTTGTTTTTTTTCAAATTATTCTCCTCCCTTGCATTTTTAAATGATTTGTGCCTTTATGCCGGGCACTGTGGTGATAGC